>VTGD01000009.1:0-714349 GCA_013406985.1 Calonectria crousiana
GAGGGGAGAGGGGAGGGGGGGTTGTTTTCTCAACTTCGATCCACACACGCTCTCTGGTGGCATCATGGCACCCCATTGACAGACCAGCCCTCCCCTGCTAGCCGGACCGGTCAGTTGGGCCTCCCAGATTCACGATGCCCAGGCAATCGGCCACCATTTTCTCGCATGGAGCCGCACACGGAAATTGACGAATTTATTGTGGGGATTATCGTACTGGAAATTGCTTTCGCTGGCCTTGTCTCACTTGTTCCTGTTTCACACACGCTCGTTGCTTCAAAGAGATTACTTTGTATTTCCTTTCCTCTTGTTATTACAAGGATAAAGTTCTGTAGAATGTCTTGCAGTTTGCACCCGCCCGAATTTGCTTTCGCCTCTAGGTTACCCGCTCATTTCGTTCAATAATCCGCAATGCCCTCAAGTCATAATTTTCCACGACATCGTAAAGAAAAATAATAGTAGTAAATTTATAAAAAAACAAAAACAAAAAAAAAGGGTTAAAAAAAAATGTAGAGATATTTTGGGGACGACTCGGAAAGGTAAGAGAGCCATTAGAAACCACGCCTAGGAACTCCAACCAACGCCCAAGCCACTTCCGGCACCCTCCCGGAGCCATCGGCACAATGGCAGAGATATATGAAAAAAAGACAAGTTATATGGATATGTGTGTGTCGTGCTTTATTTGAACGGGCAACCGCCGCTGACGGAGGCTGCGCCACTCACAGGGCACACATCGGATGCCGAGTTTCGGTGGTTGGAGCTGCCATCGCTGCTGGAGATGATGCTGAGGGTGTCCACCTTGAACTCCATGTCACCCGTGCTGAAAAGCTCAAACTTCATGCGAGAAGAGTCCACCTTCTTGGCCTTGAGGTATTCGGCCATCTCGAGCATGAACTGCTCCGGGCCGCAGATAAAGTACTCTGCGGAGCCGTGGCACAGCCACAGGTCGTCCTTGTCAACCTTGGCAAGGTCCATTCTGAAGTCGTGGTCGTACGTGATTCCGTAGACGTCCGACTCGGCAAGGTGCGTCTTGAAGATGTTGGAGCGGAAGTTTGGTCGGTTGCGAGCGATGCGGCGGATCTGGTCGTAGAAGGGGACAGAGCGGCGGGATCCGTGGATCCAGGAGACGGGACGATGAGGCTGGCGCTCCGACACGGTGTTGAGGATGGACATCATGGGAGTGACACCAACGCCAGCCGAGATGAGCACAATGGGAACGTTGGAGGTGTTGGACATGTCAAGGTAGAACTCGCCAGCAGGGTGAGTCAGCTCAACAATGTCGCCCTCCTCCTTCTCGTCAATGAGGAGGTTGGACAGGACTCCGGGAGTCAGAGCAGCACCACCGAGGAACCGGCCTGAGCGGCTCATGTGAATACCATGGTCACGCTTGACAGTGATGCGGTAGTAGTCAGGCCGAGGAGCATCGCTGAGCGAGTACTGGCGAGACTGTAGGTAGCCCTTGCTGGTAGCCCTGACCTGGACAGAGACGTACTGGCCAGGCTGGAAGCTGGGAAGACGCTTGCCGTCAACTGGGACAAGATAGAAGGAGTAGATGTCATCGGACTCCTCGACCTTCTTCTCAATGCGGAACTTGCGGTAGCCCTGCCACTTATCAAAGTCGCGGTAAAGCTGAGCCTCACGACCGATGAGCATCTTGGCGAGCATCCAGTAAGCTTTGGTCCAGGCCTCCCTCGCTTGAGGTGTCATGGCCGGCCCGAGGACCTCGCTGAACGCAGCAATCAAGTATTTTTCGACAATGGCGTAGTGCTCAGGCATAATTCCAAGAGAGCAGTGCTTGTGGCACATGCGCTCCATCTTGGGGATGAGCTCGGTGATGTGGTTGATGTTGTTGGCATAGCTAAGAATGACAGCAGTGAGAGCACGGGGTTGGCGGCCGTTGGCCTGGTTGACGAGGTTGAAATAGTCGTTAAGCTCAGGGTGGTCCCGGAGCATGTTGCGGTAGAATATGGTGGTGATGCGTTCACCGTGGTCGCTGAGGGCGGGGATAGTGCCCCGAATGAGCTTCGTCTGTTGGTAAGACAAAGCCATTGTGACGATACTAAGTTCCGAGAAACTCTTATATATGGTTGGAAAGATGGGAAGCGGTATAAGAGGAGTTGTGGGGGATGATGAAGGATTTATACTACAGCCACATACACTTTCAAGCAATAATGTGTTGTTGCAATTGGATGCAGAGATGACGGCCAGCCGAGAGATCTACGCCAAGGGGAGGAGCAGGTGTTATAAGAAGGACTCAGCCCGGACAGGATACAGAACAAAACCGGTCATGATGAGCGTCCTCCCCAGATATTTTATCCTCGCTCAATATGGCCTGCCTCCCTCGCATGGACTTGCACCCCCCCTGGTCCAAGCTGGGACCTGCAGGCATGGAGGCAGAGATTGTACCCAAAGGCAAAAAAAAGAAGAAAAAAAAACTTCTCCCCTGCTCCACAAGCCGATGATTCCTCGGGGTGGTGTACTCCCCCAAGGCGTAGCGACGACGAGATTCGTGCCGGTTCAGAAGTCGTACGATCCCAGGCAGGGGCAGTTTTTGCCGTTGCTCAGGGTGGTGTTATCGACACGCCGTGGAGTTGCCGCAAAGGCCTCTCTCGGCTTGGCAGGCCTTCTTTTCTTTTCTTTTTTCCCTCTCGTCTTCCTCGTCGTCGTGAGCGCCTCCACTTGTCGTCACTTGCAGGCAGAGGCTAAGCTGTTTGCTGGAGAAAAGTGGATATGGCTTTGCCAGCCCTGCTGTGGGGGCAGACCTGTCATGTTGAGTCGGAGACGGGGCAGGCGAAGACGAAGGCGAAAAGAAGCAGGGGCCAGGGGCCGGTGGTTTGGGGCGGTTGCTCATCATGGATCATGGGCCAGGGATTCATTTGTGGGTTCACCGGGATGGCGCGCGCGGGTCATGAAGCGTGGTTATGGTTGTTCTTTTGTTGGAGTCAGAGGCTTTGCCCAGACCGCGAATCACGAATCACGGCAAGAGGAGATGGAGGGAAAGAGCAAACCTGAGGAGAGGCCCAGGCACGCACACGCCGCATAGACTCACAACACAACCACAATGCACGCACAATGTGATATCTGACAAGAAAAATAGAGTCAGCAGCGTTGCACCGCAGCCGCCGCCACCGCGACTCTCAGTCCAGGCATCGGGGCAAACCGTGCGCGCAAACGCATGCTCGTGGAGCTATCATCGAGAAATCCCGGGCTGATGGGACGGAAGTGATGCAAACAGGCCCGGAGCTCAACGGTCAAGCTACCGCCAACCGTCCAAGCCGTGCGCGGCCGGAAACCGCTGAACCACTCGGCAACTCGATACGGGGGGCCTCAGGGCCCAATTCGGATGGCATTCGTTCCTCCATTGTGCGGCATGGCACAATGGGAAGCTGGGCTTCGTCTTCAGCCCATCGGAACCTCAGCTTCGGCCCTTGAACCTGGGGTTGGCATGGTGGGTGCTCCCATCAGAGCCGTTTTGACACGCGGGTTCATGGCAGCCCGAGTTGTCGACACCCTTGCCGGTGCCCACTCCCTGTCTACCACATTCTCATTTCCGTCGGTAGGTAACTCGGTATCTGAACTGAAGGCCTCTCGGCATGGCCGCATTGGGGGCGAGAGACATGGCTACTGCCAGGGACAGGAACTGAAGCCGGGATAGTGCGCGCAGGGGAGCCAGGAACAAGAAGGATACCAAATCGCCAGACGCCCTCCCTCTCCGCATGCCGCACACCTCCACTTATACAGCTTAAGGTGAGCAATGAAGTCACCCCCATTGCCAACGCTTGGGTAGCGGATACATCATGACAACAGCACGCGCGACGTATGCCGCCGTCCGGCGCGCCGCTCGCTAGGCAGTTACCGAGCCAAGATGAGGGCGGGTTCAAAGGGCCCTTGCTCATGCCAGGACCTCACGCGACGCCGTTGGCCGGCACAGCGGTGGCGAGCCGTCCCAGCCATCTCAGTCGCCGGGCCGCTTCATGTTGCTAATATTAATCAATTCCGGAGCAGTCAAAGGGCGCTTACGAGCTGTGTGGCACCTCCGTTGATGGCCAGCGCTGCTCATGGACAAGACAGAAGCAGCTATTTTGTCTTGGATCATCCTGGGACCGAGTCAGCTGAAACGGCTGTACCTCTTTACAATGTGAGTTAGACCCGGCGCCCAAGGTGAAGTGGCCAATGTCTTGCTGCTTCGCCGCTTCCAGAAGAAGGCGAAACTTCTTCTCCAGTGTCTTGGTGTGGAGCTAAGCTGGAGGGTGCATGCTGGTAGGGAGGGTTGTGGCGTGGACATATCAGGTGGCCCAACCATCGACTTACATGTATCGCCAACCCCCCCCCCCCCCCCCCCCAAAAAAAAAATCCAAACCCTAGTCAGCGCATTTCACTGCGTCGTGGCACTGCAAGCTGTGGGCCCATGGGCTTCTTTTTTTTTCTCGCTCTCACTCGCCGTTCTTTGATCCCGTCTTTAGTTGGCCTTCGCCAGCATGGTCTAGCTTACTCCGAAGAGCAATTGGCGTGGGCAGGTGGATGCAGTTCTTCGAGAAATATCGCACACGGACGTGAATATACATGAAACTCTATGACGCGCGAGATGTACACCAGTTTGCTGGGCTCTCCCGTCCCCAATATGCATTCACTTGGCGAACAACGCACGCACCGCCCGTCATGTCGGGAGAAAAGCACAGATACATCCCAAGGCGTGGTGGCGACTATCTGGACAAAACACTACCGACGTAGTGTTACATCCGAAACAAACCCAAAGTCACGCACCTTTATGCTCCTATATACCAACGACAACTGACAAGCGATGGCAATATCAGCTACAAAGGGCCCAAAAAGGTACGCTGGGTCAAGAGGCGGTAAGCGGATATGACAAGTCGACTCGGCCAAATTCGGGAGTGTGAATTGTGCACGTCAACTGCTTGCACTCACCTTTGCGACCCCATGACACAATGCCATGCCATGCCAAGTGCATCTTGGCCGATGGCATCGTTTCTTTTTTTTAATCTATATTCCTCTTATTCCCCTGCCAGTCTCGTTCCAGTCCCATGCTCTCACAGGGGGATTGTCGCGCCGGTGTGTAGGGGTGGTAGCAATGGCACGCTCTGGCGAGCCCATAACCTCAACGGGCAATATGCATCCGTGGATTTGCTTTTCGGTCGGATCAGCGTCTGGGGGTAGAAGGTGATTTTTTTCCTTTCTTTGTGCGGGACCCCGTCCAGCCAAGGCGGCCCATGAGCAGCATTCCTTCAACAGGCCACGCTCACAGCTCGTAATGCATGTGACGCATGCAGCTGCGGCAGATACACGATCCCACGCCTCTAACAGGCTGGTGAAGATTGGACTGCGCCGTTGAGCAATGTTGTCACTGTCCAATCTCATGCCATCCTGTAGCTGTCTTTGGCCGCCGAGCCAGGCCCAGGAGCGTCACAGCCGTCTCTACCCTGTCGGCTCGTCTGCATTGCCCCTGAGCAAGCCCTTTCTTCCAGACTCTGCTGAACAAACCGAGTGCCAAGGCAACGCTGGGTTAAGCTCTTTCGGCAAACCTCTGGACGCTCATGCACTCATCTAAGCACAGAGCATCTGCGAGGACGTGTTGCCACAGCTAGTTTGGCAATGCCGTGGCATCGAGAAGAAGAAAAGAAACCAAATCAATATTTGCCGCGCTGAATCCCCTATTTACGACCCCCATTCGTGCCTGCCCAACGATTGGCATCCTCAGTGGCAGATACGAATGCAGGCTGGGATGGTGACGCATGGCGGGCGCGCATGGAGGGCGCATACTGGCGACCCTTACACCCAAGTGCATGATGCAGCCTACCTGAACCCAGCTCTCTCCTCGACCACGCGTCGGCGCATTTCTATCACCATTTTTGTCCCAACACTTGTCCAAATACGTAGTCAGTCAACAACGCCATCATGTGCAACCGTTGGATGGCGCAGGTGTTGGTGCAGAAGCAGAATCCTCCACCCACCACCGTTAAGCAAAAAGAAAAGAAAGAAAGAAACTATGCCTTGACAAGGGGGTCAAGCTGCATATATGTGTGCATACATGTGTCTAAGAGGTCCAAGCCTTGCATTTTTCCTGCATCAACTCGGATCTTTCTCATCCCGTCTCGTCTAGACTCGCTGCATGGGACGAAACCAAAAGGGCAGTTGACATGCGTCAAGGAAAACATGATGCATCGCAACTCATGAGTTGACCCTTCGGAGCATCTTATCCCGCCCAAACCCATGGTTCCAGGCTACCTAACTAAACCCGGGCCTGGTTACCCCACGAAGTAATGCCGCTCACTGACAATGATCGTCCGCCCTGGCACGGTCATCCCACTAGCTGGATGAGTTGACATGGGCCAAATTTTAGTTGACGAGGCTCTGAGACGTAGGCTTGGTTCTCTTTCGTCATAATTGACAGCGTTCTGTGTAGACGGAATAAGAAAAACCGTCATCCGAATGACATTCCCTGACAGATAGCCAACTCAAGCTGATACTCGTCGGGGCACAAAGTTGAGCTCCAGCTGTCAATTACCTCGATCCTATCTGGCACTGACTCACACGCGCGTTAATGAGCAATCTTCGCTTTCTTCCGGGATATCCGCTGCTATTCTCTCCTTCGATGGACTTCTTTCGTTTGTCCTCCAGGGGTAGTAGCAAAGGCCATTCATCCCGGCAAACCCTTACTTGGCAACATCCCTTCCCAAAAAAGGACGGACACGCACACGCTTAAACGGTCGATTTAAAATCCCAAAATATTTCTCCTCCCGGGTCCCGAGTTTGGAAATGACCAGCAAGGCCCACGGTCCGTCAAATTCGCGTTGCGCCAAATACACAACTTGGCACCAAGCCAATTCCTGACAGAGGCGAGTACAACGGGCCAGGATGGGATGAAAAATGGGCCAGGATGTACGGATGTGTAAAAAATACCAGCACCACTAAAGACGCTCCCCCTTGACCGCTGGGGCTGGGGTGTGCCAGTCCTGGACGAGGCGGCGGCGGCCGGGACTCCTTCTGGCACGGGCGCTGTCAAGGGATGCTTATGCCAGCCGTAGGTATCCACGGGAGCCTCAAGGCTTGAACAGCGGGTTGTCAAAAATGGATGACGAGGGATCCCGAGAGAGGTGACCTCCTCTTGATCCGTCAGTTGCTGCAGCTTCAGCTCGAGCAACCCCCGCAGCACAAGCCAGCTACGGAGATATGCGTGCACGGCTACCTCAATCCCACACACAAGCAAGAATCCTACGGCAAAGCGTCGTTGTAGCCGTTGCTGTTCGGCGCCTGGTGGATGTTCCAGGCGCCCCGGGGGTTTGTGACAAGTCGGAATCACAACATCCCACCGCATCTCATCAATCTCATCTACTCAATACTACCTCCCGCGGGCGTCGCCATCGATGGCACGGTCGTATTCCCCAGCGGCAACCCTGGCGAGAATCACCAATGCAAAAAGTACGAACCCCAATGCCCCAATAGACGTGCCAAAGGTCGTCTATGGAAAATGACAGCTCCGCCAGCGGTGGTCCCCGACGAGGGGTCGCTTGGACTGCCGAAGATATTAAAAGTAATACCATGGGTTTATGGGAGGGTGTTGCACCAGGCAATGCTACCCAGAAAACCCCAAAATGAAGAAAGAAAAAACGAACCTGTCGCAATTCAATATCCTCGCCAGCGCCATCTACAACGTGCTGCGACGTCCTAGCACTCCACGATAGTTTCGAAGGCGATGATCCCCCCCTCTGATCGCTCTTCTTCATCCACTCCCCCTCTAGCTCAAGCGTTAGTGCATTCGGGGCGGGCCACGGCCAGTTCGGAACCCCATTGCTGACCACATTACGGCTCCCCACCAGTCGCGTGGTATCGTACCCATCATGAGCCGTTTTTTCTTTCCTGCTTTTCATGGGCTAGACACCGATGGCTTCAAGGGTATTCTTTTTTTTTGCTTTTTTCACTATTCATTCCGGGTGTGGCTAGAGCCTGGTTTGCTTTTTCGTTCATCGCCAAAGAACAGGATGCATGTTTGATTCTCTTCGCTTAAGTGCTAGCCTGCTTCATCCCGACGCCGCATCCGCGGCCGGCCGGTCAGTCGACACCAAGCCTGCCTACCGCGCCGCCGTGCGCTCCTGTACCTGTACGTTTGTGTGGGTGCTGCGCGGAAATGGGGCGTGCGGGAAAGGCCTTTTCTGAAGCGGAATGGCGTCGGCATGCTCAAGATTGGAGTAGACGGCTCAAAACAAGAAAAAGAAAAACGAAGAAAAAGAACAGGTCGTCTACCCTTTGTCCGGTCTAACTATTCGGCAGCGGGGGTGGGAAACAGGGTCCCTTCTTTTTTTGAGGGGCGCGGTTCTCGCCTACACGACTTCTCTGTCACTTGTTACCGTCGAAGCAAAAGAAAAGACTGACGAGGTTGACGCCGTTTCCGCCACCGACATTGGCAATGTAGATGCGGAATGGGAAATGGGAATCATGCATCAGGTCGGCGTTGTGCCCAATCCGACTACCTACATAGGAACTATTTCCTGTTAATGCCCTCACTTTTGCGTCTTGCCAGCACACCTGAATCCAATCACACCATTCCTCAGCCCGCCCGCAGGACCTTCTTTTTTTTTCTTTTCCTTTTCCTTGTTTCAATTCTTGACTCGTTCTTTTTCAGCTCTTACCCGTGGGCTGACTTTTTGTTTTTTCGCCTCCGTCACGCCTCCATCACGCTTCTCGCCCTCACGCACATTGGCTAGCGCTGGCGTGGTTCACTCCTCCTCACTCCCCCCCTTCCCATCTTTTTTCTCGTCTCCTCGTGGCTTTCACGTTTTTCTCCTGCGACATGTCTCCGCCATCCTCGTGCGCTCCACGTGTCGTTCACACGCGTAAGCACCCCGGGTCTGGCCTTTATTGCTCCTCCGATAACGTACATTGCCTCGGGACGGATCTCTGCTTGCTTCTTTGCATGTACTTGCTCATGTACTCTCGGTATCCATCAAGATCCTCCTCTCCTCTTACACGTAGAGAACCTTTTGACGTACAGCATGCCGCCTCCGTCTCATGCGCATATCCTGTAACTCACAGCCGCCTGACGCCCGCGTTGTGCCTGTACACGTGTAGCTGCTTGTTTATGCCTCAGAGCAATGCAAAACGGAATCCTTTTTTTTTTTTTCATGTTGGACAATTGCCATCCATACGTTTCTAAACGTCGGCCGGAACTTCACGCAAGGACTCCGGGGCAATGAATCCGGGGCAGTGACATAGGTAGTCTACGTACTGTATCGGAACGGAACTAGCCGTCAATACATGGCCAAAAACGTGAGACCGAGTACGACTGTGCGGTGTACGTACATGTCCCGCCCACAAGCTCCGTAAACCCTCCGTCCCGTCTGCTCCGTCCACACGCAAAACCCCGTCGGCGTGCAACGCAAGCCCGCAATTCCCCTCCCTCCCTGTCTCTCTCTCTCTGCCCCCCCCCCCCGCGGTGCTCCCCATTTTGGTATTGGCGACATACACTTCTCTGTTACCGTAAAAGACAACACGGCACAGCTACACAGTTACATTGCCAGCCATGTTGGCGACGCGCTCAGGCGCGCCTGGGCCCGGTCTCCGACCTGGTTCCCTTCGCGGAGAAACCCGTGGTGACATTCATCTCGTCCGAGGCCGCCAGCCACACCTGTCCGTGATTCCAAAGTCGGGCGCGCCCACTCAGTACGACGCTGAAGCCCGAGAAGTTAAACCGTAACTATATGAACCTAACCAAACAGCTAAAAATAAAATAAAAGTCACATTTGCCAAGTCTCAACTACCGTAGGAACCTTGTTATGGCTTGAAACGGTTTCATTTCTCATTAGAAATCATCCATCTGGTATTATGTACACGCCAAGGATACTCGGAGTCTGCCAATTTCAACTCAAGCTCAGAATTTGCCTTCCGCGTCCCTCGTTCCCGTGCAGTCCCGCGGATGCGCCCTCAAAAAACGCCTTCTCGCTAATTTCCTTAAATCCCCTTTTAATTCGTTCCCTTACCGGCCGACGCGAATAACACCAGCAGCAATCAGCTTCTGGACCTTGGTTCTGACCTGCGGGTTTCGCATATGCTCCTGGAGAGCGGCAGGGTCAGACTGCGCCTGTTGCAGGATTGACTGCATCACAGGGTCTTGCATAATGCTCATAATCTATGGAGAAAAATATATATGTTAGCAAGACAGCCTTCCTTGGGTCAAGTACATTGCATCATGGGGGTTCAGGGTCAAAACTCACCTCAGGATCGTTGGCCAATCGCTCCCGAGTCTGGTCCTCGGTTTCGTTGTCACGAGCAGAGTACATGGACGAAAAAGCCTTCTGCTGCTGCTGCTCAATCTCTCGGGCGTTGGCACCGTTGTGGTGCTCCTGGTCAACCTGCTGAGCCTCATTGCAGGCATCCACACACTCCGAGTACTTGCGCATGCCAAAGTAGGCCTGGGCCTTGCGAATGTATGCCCGAATAAACTTCGGGTCCTTCTTGATAGCCATGTCGCAGTCGTCCAGTGCGCTAGGGAACTCAAACAACTTGATAAAGGCAGCAGCTCGGTTGCTGTATCCACGAGCATCGTCGGGGGCACGCTTGATCATTTCCGAGTAAGCGGCAACAGCACCAGGGAAGTCCATCTCCTTAAACTTCTTGTTACCCTCCTCGCGGGCCTCATCAGCCTTCGCGGGGTCAATATAAGCCTGGCGCGCCGACTCGGTCTTAGCGCGCTCAGCGGCTCGGAGCTTGTTCAGAACATCGGGGGTTCGGTGCTCTGTCAGAGACTTGTTGTAGTTATCAACAGCGAGAGTGAAGTCTCCCTTGCGCTCGTAGGCAGTACCAATACGGGCGTAGCTCTTTGCGATGAGCTTGAAATCGGCGTAGATCTCGCGGCCTTCCTCGACAGCCTTGGTACAAGTCTCGATACACTTGTCGTAGTCTCCCTTCTCGAAGTAGGCAGCACCCAGGTTGTTCAGGTAGGTGATGTCCTTGAACAGCTCCCAAGCCTTGGAGTAGTGAGCAATAGCCTCATCAAAGTTGCGCTTCTTGTAGTTCTCAGTTCCCAAGGCCTTCTCCTTGTCAGCCTCCTCCTTGGCCTTCTTCTTCTCAAGGGCCTCCTCGTCGACCTCCTCGGGTTGAGGTTCAGGTTCGGGAGCCTTCTTTGCGGGCTCTGGGGCCTTCTTGGGCTCGGGGGCAGGGGCATCGGGCATGGGCGAGTCTTGGGGAGCGTTGGGGTCGCTGTCACGAAGTTCCATGTCCACACCCATCAGTACACCCAGCACGGTGATCATTCGGGGGTCGGAGAAGAGCTCTGGGCCGTTCTGGGGGTTTTCCTTGATCGATTGCAGCTTGGCCATGAATTCGGGGTCAGCGAGGAAGGAACTTGTCTTGGGGTTCGAGGCCAGCTTCTGGATCATGTTGGGGTCCTTGAACATGCCGCCAAGGCTGCCCATGGGGTCGGCACCGGCTATCAAAATCAGTTAGCAATCCAAACTCGCCAGGCTCATATTAGGACCAACTCACCACCACCAGCTTCAGACTCCATGGCCTTTTGCACAGAGGCAAGACCATTCTTGAGCTGTGCATTGTTGGCATCGTGCTTCAGACCCTCCTCGTATGCGTCGTTGGCGCTGAGCAGGTCTCCCTTTCCGTGCAGGGCAGCACCCTTTCGGCCCCAGCCCTTGGCCCAGTCAGGCTTGATCTCGGTCGTCTTCTCCGCATCCTTGAGGGCGTTGTCCCAGTCCTTCTTGGAAGCATAGGCGGCAGATCGGTTGCTGTAGAGGATGTGGTTTTCGGGCTGGATGGCGATGGCCTGAGTGAACTTGTCGCTGTACAAACGTCAGCGCTTCTCATCCTTTGTTTATCAATCTTGATCATGTCCTTACACAGCCTCGTCAAAGTTCTTCTCGGCGATGGCCTTGTTGCCTTGAGCCTTGAGCTCGTCCGCGGAAGCCATATTTACACTTCTCTGTTATGGTTTGATGGGGTATATGGTAGCGAAAAATAGTCCTGGCAGTCAGAAACGACGGGATGGTTGTCTTAAAAGCAGAATCTCCGGTTTATTATGAGGGGTGCACCTGGTCGTAGCCCCAGGCAATCTTTGGTGGGGAAAAGAAGGGCCAGAGCTGCCTTCTAGCTCATTCGATGGTTGACCCCGCAGCAAGCTGGCTATTGGGCTCGGACCTGGTCTGTGCGCCACCCCAACTTGAATGAGGCTGAGAAACTTCTAGGGTGATCTGCGAACTTCGAGTCGTCCCGAGTCCTCCAGGGTAGTGCGAGATAGAGGAGTAAGACAAAAAAACAGAGCAAAGAAAGGAAGGCATGACGAGGAAATGCGTAGTGCTATCCATCAAGGTTGTTCATTTCATGCTTGAACTGCGTTCCCGGTCTTTGCTTTCTGAATTTAGTGTTTCAGAGAGGCTGTGAACAGTCGTCCACTACGATCACAGCCACATCCCCAACCTTCGTAACGGCCATGAGTGTTCTTTTGTTTCAACACCACCACCTCAAATTATCAGCTGATGTTTACGAAGACATGCAGATTAGTGACGTCATCAATGTTGATTTAACCAATGAAGCAAACAGATAGACATAAACAAAACACATTCAGATAGCGCGAGCGAGCTGAATCTTATCATCAAATCGGTTCATTATATTCGTACTACTATTTACTTTTTTGTTTATACTATTTAAAAACTGTACGCAGATTCTAAGGGGCAAAGCTCTGCTCCTTGACAGCCACAATCGATTCAGCGACAAGATCTGCAGCAGATTTTCCAATCGAAAATTTGTAGTCGCCGCCCTTGACAACCCACTTTTTGGCAGATTCGTCCCAAAATGCAAAGTCTTGAGGGTTGACGGGCAGCTCAACAATGGTGGTTTCGCCAGGGTTGACAGTCACCTTCGAGAAAGCAGCGAGCTGTTTGATAGGGTTCTCCTCGGCAGTCTGAGCGCTGCCAACATATAGCTGCACAGCAATGGCGCCCTTTACACTGCCTGTATTAGAGAGCTTGACGTTGGCGGCAAATCCATTGTCGGTCTCCTTGACAATGAGGTCGGAGTAATCAAACGAGGTGTATGATAAACCGAAACCGAAAGGGAAGTTGACCTTATCGGCAGAGAGACGATCAAAGTGTCGATAACCAACAAAAACACCTTCGGCATATTTGACCTTGAGCTTTCCATTGGTATACTCGCCAGGGAAATTGCCATAAGCAGGGCAATCCTCAAGCTTCTTGGGGAAAGTGCAAGTGAGGTGGCCTTCAGGAGTTTGGGTTCCGGTCAGGACATCAGCAATGGCGTTGCCGCACTCCTGGCCAGGGAACCAAGCCTGTACAAGACTTTGGATCTGGTCTAGCCAGGGCATTGCAACGGCCACGCCGGTAGAGTTGACGACGACCGTCTTGGGGTTGACGGTTGCAACAGCGGAAATCAGGCGGTCTTGGCTGCCGCCCTTGGGGAGGTTGAAACTCTGCTGGTCCTGGCCTTCGGTCTCCCAGAATGGCTCATGCCCAGTGAAGATGACTGCTACATCGGCAGCCCTGGCAACCTCAACAGCTTCGGCAAGAAGGTCCTTGTCGTGTTCTACGGCAGACATATGTCCGATGCGGATACCCACTCGTCCCTCGAGGATGCCAATGTCATCGCCTTCTTTGGGGACCGGAGGGCTGGTAAAGATGTGGACCTTGTATTGCTTCCCATATTCAAGAGGAACTTTGATCTCAGGAGCGGGGGCACCACCAAAGAGGAAGCCCATGGCATCGCCGCAGTTGTCAGTTTGCTCATAGATGACCTTATCATCGATGACAAGCTTGCTGGGTCCCAGGCCAGCGCAAGTAAAGTAGTAGATACCTGTTTCTGGGGCAGTAAAAGTACCGTCCAGCGTTACGTTCTTGTGGCTAAAGCCAAAACTGGTAAGAACATTCACATCGGAATCAGGGTGGCCGTTCTTGACCTCAATTGGTTCCGGGTTGCTAGGGTCATAAAGCTTGTAAGTGAATCCGGGCTTGCCATCCTCTCCGATGACGTCCTCAGAAATAGCAGGGAGGTTACGAAAGGTATGGGCTCCTATTTACTAATTAGTTCAAGAAAAACCGGAGAGAGTTAAAGACGAGTAGAAACGGACCCTTAGCATAGATGAACTCAACGCTGTCGCCCAAGGCAGCGTGCATGGCATCCCAGGGAGTAACCTTGTAGTGGGCATTGACAGAGGCACTGCCACCACCGTGGGCAAGGCCAATCTTGGCATGTCCAAGGAGAGCAATCTTCTTGCCCTTGACCTTGTCCTTTGATAGAGGTAGAACTTGGTCGTCATTCTTCAAAAGAACAATACCCTTGGATCCAGCTTCTCGGATGAGAGCTTGGTGCTCAGGCTTGTTGATGGCCTGCTCGGGGGGAATGATGTCATCCTGGAAGCACTTGAGGCGTTCGAGGAACTCAAGAACCTTGGTTGCTCGTTCATTAATGGTCTCCTCGGAGGTCTTTCCTTCTTTGATGGCAGCAATGACATCCTCTGGTTTCCTCCAGCGGGTAGGACCGGGCATCTCAAGATCCAGACCAGCCTCAAGAGATTCGGCAGTGGAGTTGGTACCACCCCAGTCACTCATGGCGAGACCCTTCCAGCCCCATTCTCCACGGAGAACTTGCTTTAGGGAAAAGGGGTGAGAGTCGGCGTGAGTGCCGTTGAACATGTTGTAGGCGGTCATGAGAGCCCAAGGATTGGCTTCCTTGACTGCAATCTCAAAAGGCCGAAGATAAAGTTCCCGGAGTGCGCGCTCACTGATGATTTCGTCCACGGTCAAACGATCAGTCTCCTGTTCGTTGGCCGCGAAATGCTTAATAGTGGCGGCAACACCCTTCTCCTGAAGTCCCTCGACAACTCTGGCTGCCATCTTGCCAGTGAGGAACGGATCCTCAGAAAAGGACTCAAAGTTACGACCACCAAGAGGATGACGCTGTATGCACATGGTAGGAGCAAGAAGGCACCGAGCACCTTTGGATTGAGTCTCCTCGGCCAGAGCAGAACCAATTCGCTTGGCTAGGTTCACATCGAAGGTAGAGGCCATCAGACAGGCGGCAGGGAAGCAAGCGGCGGTAGTGCCGCCCGCAAACGCAGCGCCTCTAGCACCGTTGGGTCCATCAGATGTCTTGACGGATGGGACTCCCTTGGAGGGAATAGGAATAGTTTCCCAGAGGTCCTTGCCGGCGAGGAGAGTGATCTGAGGGAAAGGTTAGTATGATTAAGCATCAGTGAATGGGAATTGAGAAGTTACAACTAACCTTCTCCTCGAGAGTGAGGGAAGCAACAATGGCTTTGATATCAACGGAAGACATTTTGACACCAACACACAAAGACCAAGGTGACGCAATGACTGAAGAGGAGAACGGAAACCATCTTGTCGAAACTGGGAGAGAGGGCGGCTTTTAAACCCCAGCGCCTGGTAACCAGCTCTGCCATCCCGGGCAAGGACTGGCCAGCCCGAGACACGACAACCGCAATTCAGCCGGTGTAAACGGTATCATTTGGCGCTTCATGCCCACTTTTTGCGGAGGATTGGGTGATGGCGAGTACTTGAAGTCTGGCATGGTTCTCCTCAGGTGTGGAGGTACCTCTGGGGAAACAGCCTACTTAGACCGCGTTGTCCGGGGTCCGGGTGGAGTTGTGCAGATGCCATCTGCGCACCTGGCCCACCATTTTACCGACAATTAGGCAGCCTTCAGCCGATAATCATCCAGAGAGGAAGCGGCGTTCTAGCGTTATGCACCACCATCCACCAACCATGGCGCAGCAGGACCCATATCCGGGGTGCAACCAGTTCGTTCGGGAGATGATGTACCGGCTCCGTCATTAACGGACGCAGGTCCCGATTGGCGAGGCTCTCACCGGTATGGGTGGAGAGAAGGAGAGACTCCGGGACCCTGTGGTTATAAGTAACGGAAATCCCATGAGGAAACGAGCCGTCAGCCTCGTGTTTTATTTTCGTCTAGATTTGCTCGGGTACCTACCTGCCAAAGTCCGGAGTATAAAGTCAGACATAGGTCCGAAACAAGCGCCTTGAGACACCCCTGTCCAGCTCAATGGATGGCGATGTGCGATAAAATGCCCCTCCAGGGAGGGTTGCTAAGTGGTCTCAGGGGTTCGGGGTGGTAGCGCTATGCATGCGCCGTGCCTTAAAGAGGCTGCCATTTTGGTTGGCTATGAGGATACAGGTGTCTTTTTTGGTGGTGAGATGGAGCCCTTCATTACGTCCGACTGTGGCTTTTTTTTCCTTTTTGGCTTTTTCTTGCTGTAGACTTTTGGCTATGAAGAGCCGACGAGCCGGGACAAAGGATACTTCTTGCACACCCCGGTAAATTCCGGCCGAGGATTTATGCGACAGACCTCAAACAGATACGAGCGCCAAGGTGACGTGACGCAACCACTACTTTGAATAAAAAACGACACTGTTGCTTTTGCGTCCACAACATCATCATACGCGCCGAGAGCCCCGGTCCTCCACCACCATCCCTCTTGACGCCTCACTCCGCCATGACAGTGAAGTTAGCGGTGTGCAGGCAGAGATTTACTCCGATACATGATGAGCGACTCCAACGTGGTGCCCCGTGGTACGCGCGACCCGAAACATCCTGCCTCCATCTTCCCCCTTTGCTAATTCGATGCGGTCGGT
Source organism: Calonectria crousiana (assembly GCA_013406985.1). Classification (NCBI taxonomy): domain Eukaryota; kingdom Fungi; phylum Ascomycota; class Sordariomycetes; order Hypocreales; family Nectriaceae; genus Calonectria; species Calonectria crousiana. The sequence continues at coordinate 16,638 of VTGD01000009.1, forward strand.
CCAGGAGAATCGTGGGCATCTATCCCTTCTCACCTTTTGCTCGCTGAACTTCAGCGGCGCAAAGAGGAGGGCGAAAAGCCCGAGTGCGGGAGCAGGACGAAGGGGAACTATGACACATCAGCACACGTCTTCGCTTTGGTTCTCATCCTGGCTGTGAGCACTCTTGGTATGTGTGGCTTTGGTCTACCAGCGCCGGCCCGAGAAGGAAGATGAAACAATGTTAACATCTTTTTGTGTTCAAGCTTGCGGATTCCCCTTAATATCTCGCCGAACATCGAGAGGCCGCCGACAGAAGAACATCATTTTTTACTGCCAGCACATTGGCACTGGTGTGCTCCTTGCGACAGCTTTTGTTCACCTCCTCCCGACTGCATTCGAATCCCTAACCGATCCATGCCTGCCATATTTCTTCAGCCAGGGTTACACGCCCCTCCCGGGGCTCGTGGCCATGACATCCGCCATCGTCGTGGTTGCTGTCGAGTCATTCTTGTCAGCCCGGGGAGCTGGACACTCCCATTCGCATAACCACGACCTCTGGGACGAGAGCGATGAGTCGGACAGCGATGCGACACTACAAGAGACAACCGGACTAGCCGCGAGGAGGGCTGGGTCGAGGCCGCCGGATATCTGCCTCGACGATATTGAAGCTACGCAGGGTCTGGTTGCCGGCGTATCGCCTCTTCCTGAAGCTTCCCCCAATGCGGAAGAACGGGCCAAGTTGAGGGACGATTTCAATGATGGGGATTCAGACTTGGAATTGGATTTGAACGAGCTCGACCCGGTGTCTTCACGGAGTGCACACCGCCGTAACGGCTCGTACGCTTCGCTCAAACCTGACGACATCCCCCGAACCCCCATGACGCCTGTGTCACCTGGTGTGCCCAAGACTCCCGAGGAGAACCAGCGCCTTTTGCTTCAGTGTGTGATGCTCGAGGCCGGTATTCTTTTCCACAGCGTGTTTATCGGAATGGCCGTTTCTGTCGCTACCGGCCCAGCCTTTGTCGTGTTTTTGATCGCAATCAGCTTTCACCAGGCCTTTGAGGGGTTGGCTCTTGGAAGCCGAATCGCCGTTATCCAGTTTCCTCGCAAATCCATCCGTCCCTGGCTCATGGTTCTGGCATATGGGCTCACAACACCGATCGGACAGGCAATTGGCTTGATCATGCACAGCATGTATGATCCACAGAGCATGGGTGGTCTCTTGGTTGTGGGCTTCATGAATGCCATTTCTTCAGGCCTGCTGCTCTACGCCGGCCTTGTTCAGCTTTTGGCAGAGGACTTTTTGTCGGAGAAGAGCTACAAGGTGCTCAAGGGAAAAAGGAGAACACGCGCGTTTCTCAGTGTTATTGCAGGCGCAATTTTGATGGCACTGGTCGGCGCATTTGCTTAGTCCCCAATGTTGTGGGCTTACACATCTATAGCATGATTTCTGATACATGGCTGGCGTTGAAAGGGGAAAATGGGTCCACACTAAACTGTCACATACACTCTGGTCATGGGAATCAAACGGGTGGTTTGCGTTATTGGTTTGCATGGGTTCATATATAGATAGATATCGGGTCACTTTAGCTGAGCAAGACTTGTACATTTCCCAAGTGGTTCGATTCCTTGAGATTGCTTGTCCAGACTTGCGTCCTGGTGACGCTTCCCAACTTACAACAGTTCGATGGCAAAGTTGCAGCCTAGCCTTGGCCGGGGCGAGTGGCTCCAAACGACGGATCTACACGATAATAGCCGAAGGCAATCGGCAGCAACGTTGGAGCCCGCTTTCTCGGCCCTCTCGGACCCCGCCAGACACCGCATGCGCCAATCATGGGGCTGCTTTTAATCAGCCAGAGACATGCCGTCCCACACCAGCTCCAAGCTCGGAAAGAGGCAAGATTTGGAGCTAGGCCGTGCTGAGTTGCATAATTGAGCTTTGGTGTTGCGAATCGAACCACTTGTTGCCAGAGCATGCCTGGGACTGTGTCTCCGAGGGCCCCTCCTTTGCCCGATATATCTGCTTTCCGCCCAGCCTGCACCCTCATCCCCCCTTCTGTCCCTCCCTCTCTCTTTTTTTCCTTCTTTCTTTTGCTACCATGTCCCGCGTTCGCATCGCAATCTTCTTCGCCCTACAAGCCGTCTTAGCAGCTTTATTTTTGAACCGTTCACCGTTCCTCATGACGTCGACCGCCCCAACCAAGCAGTGGGCTGATGGGCCCATGAAGCTCGTCGCAACGCCCCAGTACGAGACCAAAAAGGTGAGCTTGAGGATGAAGCCGTGGCACGGCTTATACGGAAAATGCATAGTCGACTTGACTAACACCTTTTGTCTTTTTTCTTCTCCACTGCAGACTGATCTCTTTACCGTTGGCGCAACCCATATGGCCCTGCTGCACAACGCCATTATCCGCGGCTTCAACTCAATCTACCTCCAGGCCCCCCATGTCCAAGACGCAGACAAGGCTGCTTTTATCGGATACTCCCAGACTTGGTTCCGCTTTGTCAAGTCCCACCATGACGATGAGGAAGAGAACTTGTTCCCCAAGGTCCAGGACTTGCTTGGAGACGAGGCCGTCTGGACCCAGACCCACGAGGAGCACGGTACGCAATTGTCATGACATTGCATGGCACAACCTCTTGAGATGGTTAACTAACGTTGATAGAATCTTTCCTCGCTGGCCTTGCCGAGTTTAATACCTACCTCGAAAAACTCGATGCTCCTAGCTCGCTCGATTCAGCCAAGCTAATTAGCATCATGGACTCGTTCAAGGATGCTTTCGAAAACCACTTCCACAGCGAGATTCACACCATTGCTACCTTCTCCCAGCACGCCAAAGCGCCCGTCCCTGAGACACCTGAGGCTGTTGTCGCCGGTGACACCTTCAAGACTTGGGGCAAGAAGACGGTCACCAAGGCCGGCACACTCGACGTTGTCCCGTTCTTCCTGCTGAACCTGGACCGCACCGCCGAGGATGGTATGTGGGCCAACTGGCCTCCCATGCCGGCGCCCATCAGGTGGGGCCTCACCAACATTGCTGGTTCGTGGTACGGTTCCTGGTGGAAGTTTTCGAGCTGCGATGCCCAGGGACAGCCCCAGGAGCTGTATGCGCTGCGAAATTGAAGTGCCCAAACAGCAGTCAGTAGTCAGCAGGTCGGGTATTCTGTATAATTTTGATACCGGTTGCATTTCTTCTGGGTTTAGGAATATGGGCGTTGGGATGAGTTCGCTACTCGAGAGAAATTGTTAGGACATGTCCTAGTATGGTCTTTGGGCTCTGCAATAGGCGCAATGGATGGATCATGTACACGCATTCAAGTATTCAAGTACCACTGTTTAATTTGAGTGCTGATGAAGTAAATGGAAAGGGAAATGTTTTCAACATGAGTGACCAGTAACCGCCAACTCCTCCCGCCATTCATTCCCAGACCGGCTCAAGCCTCAAGGTATGTTGAAATGAAAATAAATAGAAGTAGGGAGAGTTTGACGTCATGTGCCCAAACAAGTTATGTGGATTTTATACTCGATTCTCAATTGAGACAGGAACAGCAGCTCCAGACAAAATTAAGCCCTTCCTCACGGCCTAAGAATGTTGCTGGCGCATTGGTTTTAGTCAATATTGCCCCAGGAAAGGCGATCGATGCCTAAAAAGAAAGAAAGAAAAACCAACCAGAAAGCCACCCTGGATAAGCCCTCAAAGATCTACACACAGGATGCCCCACCCGACAATGATGCCATGGGTATTGTTATCATTTGCAACTCTGAGGTCCAGCATCCATTGAGATACAATGCCAGCCTTTCTTACCGAGACTAGCCTATTTCACCGCACTTGCTGCAGAAGATCAATCTTGGTCAAAATAAGAACAACACCCAAAGGAAAAATATGCCCAAATTTTTCTAAGAGATTATCTTTAGGTAAGTATATTTATTTAGGCACGTGTATTTACTTAGGTATTATATTTATTTAGGTGTTGTATTTATTTAATCCCGACAAAAGCATCAGATGTGTGGTCTCATGCTGCAACGTGTCGAATTGACAATCATTCAAGGGTTGCATTGTATGGTTGGCACTCAAGTCCTTCCAAAACAGCCAGGGTATCCCAAGCAGAAGAAGTTTTAGGGAAACACACAGAGAAATAATCACCAAGTCAATGCACTTATTTCGGTATTTTGTTCCTTTTTTTTTCGGCGAAAAATACTAAAGTGGCTGGTTTTGTATGTGGTGCAACCTAACATGGCTGGTGACTGGGCGGCTTCGAATCACCGAGTCTGACATGGATAGCAATTCTTGGCAACTGCGAGTCTGAAACTTACGCGAAAATCCTTTGGGCCTGCACACTCTAATAATAAATCCTCCGACCGACGATCCCTGCACATCGACGTAGCTTAGTGATACACAGCTACGCACGCAGGTGGTCAACTGAAACTCAAAGGCCAAGTGATGGGCTGTTATAAAACCAGGGATTTGTTTATAATTACCTTTCCTTTCTTATTTTTAACCCGTTTTATTCATCCTCCAAATTGATGGCATGAATGAGTTGCAAAATCCGAATAATTATTGACGGAAATCTTCTCCGGTCACGAGCGCGAAAAACATACGATCAACTGGCACAAATGCCAGCACTGGCAGACTAGATGCCGCATGGCATTGTACCCCATCAAGTGGCTTGCTTTTGATTTGGGGAATACAGACTGTTAGTTTTCCCTTGCATCACTAGTGGCTATGCGTCGCTGCGCCTATTCCTGGGCATGTGCACGGCATGATGAGTTGGACCTGGGCTTGTTACATGGGGCTAGGATACTAAAAGAAAAAAAGATGAAAAGATAAAAAGAGACAGAGAAATATATTCTAAAAGGAGAAGAGAAAACAAGGAAAGAAATCACACAAGCATTCCCGCAAAACCATCAGACCAGGATAAATTTAGGTTGCCTGAAACAGCAGCATCTAAACTAAACCCCTTATTATGGAGTGCACCTTATCGGGGGGTGAGATGTCACTGTCTTACTCTGTAGCACTTGCCAAGGCCATGCTCATGCCAAAAACCAAAAAACCTTTTTTGAGCGGGCGGGAGCCTTATAGGCCCAAGATACCACAAACCAAGCCAACCAGGTATTGTTGCACAGTGAGTGGAGCAATACTGTCGTGGGCTCACAATCACCCGGGTCGGCCAGGGTGCTACACACGAGAGAGGCAGGCTAACATGGAAACTTGCTCAAACAGGCGCACGTCAAAGGCCATCGCAACGGCCACAAAAAAAATATACGCGCTTTTGAGCCCATTTTCTCCAATTGTCTCCCCACTCGGAGATCCACGGGTTCGCATGCCGCGTCTCTTGTCACCGTTGCGGGTTGCAGATTTGGCACTGCCTTGGCCTTGTGTGGTGGGCCCGAGGCCATGCAGGTAGCTCCCGGCCGATCTTTCTCCTCCAAGAACCTCTGTGCAATAAATACCTGAGCCATCTCCGAAGCCTTCTTCTTTTTTTCTTCTCAAAGTCTCCATATATAAAACACTCTCCCTTTCCCCAAATATCACCACAGCCAGCTTCATCACAATCGTCAGCATCGCCACAACCACCAACCACACCTCAACCACAACCTCAACCTCAACATGGACATGGACATGTCTTCTACGGCCACTATGGCCATGACCGGCACCGCAACTATGAACATGGCCACAGCCACTTCTACTGAGATGAGCATGGGCGGCTCCGACTGCAAGATTTCTGTAAGACTACATTTCGCCTGCACACAATACCCTCCACAAAACAAGATGCTAATTTGAATCATCAGATGCTGTGGAACTGGTACACGGTTGATACCTGCTTCATAGCCACCAGTTGGCACAACACCACCAAGGGCATGTTCGCCGGCTCCTGCATTGGCGTCATTCTCCTCGTCATGTCCCTCGAGTTCCTCCGCCGATCTGTTAAGGAATATGACGCCTACCTTCTCCGCCAACATGACTCCAAGTTTCCCGCTTCTAGTCCCGCGCCCAGCACCGAATCTAATAGCAGCAAGGCTAGCGGCGCCGTCCCCCCTTTCCGGCCCAACATTTTCCAACAGGCGATACGTGCGTTCCTCCATATGGTGCAGTTTGCGGTGGCCTACTTTGTGATGCTCCTAGCCATGTACTACAACGGTTACATCATCATTTGCATCTTCATTGGGGCTTACCTGGGAGCATTCATCTTCCAATGGGAAACACTCGGTCCCCAGGGAGGAACTAGCGCCGCACGCGAGGCTACAGTTTGCTGTGGTTAGATCCTATTGCTTGGTGCTATTTATTTGTCTGTTAGTTAATAAGTTAGGGATATGTCGTTCTTGTCATATCCTTTGTGGCATAGGAAAATAAAATGACCTTAATCAATATTTTTATTATCTTATTTTTTTTATTTTTTTTATTTAGAATACCTGTTGTGTTTAGTTTTAGTCCATCGGATCTGAGGGCCGGGTCGGTGTATTCGTAGGACTTTTGTAGGTCATAGAAGAATAGACATCGCTCTCACAGCTCACGACGCTTCTTGCTCTTGAGATATGATTTGATGTTTATATTATTCTTGTTCGATTTAATAGCTAGCCCGTTGGATCCGTGCCGGACTTGTACAATTTCCAGCACATAACAATACTCCAAATCATGCCAAATCAATCCATACTGTGCATGTATTCTACTCCAAGACCAACCGATCATGGAATCCCATCTATGCTTCGGTATTCGATTCTATATTCCCTTGTCGTTGAACTCTCTCCGCGGACCCGTTTCTTGATGGTCGCCTTCTCTCGAGTTCCTCAACAGGTATATCTATGAGCTCAATTATCCGCTGCCCCATAAAAGAGTCGCTGGAGTTAGAAAGCCTGAAGCCTAGGTTCTGATTCTTACTGCGACGGCTTCTGTGATGTCTTCTGTGCCTGGAAGTCTTGGGGCGTTCAGGGCGTGAGGGTGTTGATAAGAAGCAGCCCATGACTATGGTCGATCCGGTCGGAAATTAGTTGTATATTCTGTAGCTAGGTTTCGGTTGGTTCAAGTTTGGGATTGAGGAATAAGTGTATATGGGGAATCTCGCGAGCCGAGACCAGATTCTGTATTTATACTGGAGCTATGGCATTTCAATTCAGCGCTGCCCAGCTTGTGAGAACACTCACGCTGTGTTCCACACAATACGACTGCAAGACAAGGAAACTGTGAGGTCTCCTGACCCCAAGGACAATGCACAAGTGCGAATGTGACCTCGTTCAAACGTTTTTCACTTGGAGTATGCCGGTTCGCCCTCGGCGCACTCTGTTCCTTCTTGAACACACCTCTCCACCGCCACATTGGCGTCCTCATCACCGTCCAGGACGTCCAGCCACCGGCCTTTGACGTTTTCCGACTGCAAAAGGAGCGCACTGACCTCTGCCGTTGTCGCGCGGCTGGTCATGCCGCGCGCCAGCTTTGTCTGGCCCATGAACACCCCTCCAGCATCCTTGTCGATCAGACCTCCGGGCCGGACAGACACGGCGGTCATGGCAGGGCGCTTTCTGGACTCGGTAATGAGCGCCTCATCGGCAGCGACCTTGGCCTCGTAGTACCGGGCCAGGAAGGTGGAGTTGACCTTTTCCCAGCCCTTCCAGTCCTCGTCTGTCCACCAGGGCGCGTTGAGCCGGCGGGCACCGAGATACGAGACGATGACGAAGTGAGTGATGGTGGGCGTGGCGACCGAGGCCTGGATGAAGTGTATCGCCGCATCGCGGTCAATGCGAAATACCTGGAGCGAGTCCGATCAGCTGACTGTCACCGAGCGAGATAGGTGTGAGACAATGAATGTACCCGGTCCTGGGAGCCAGAAGCTCCAGCCCCTAGAGTAAGCTTAGCAGGTGGTCGGTCAGTGGTCACCAAGAGCATGTCATTTGCTCATACCAGCACTCCAAAACACCGAGTCTGGATTCACATCCTTGATGATCTCGGCCGCCTTCTCTTGGCTGTCCACCTTCTCAAGATCGCGAACCAAGACGTTTAGTTTCCCGGGCAGCCCGTCGGTAAACTTCTTCAAGCCCTCAACCTGCTCCTCGGTACGGATCAGGCTGGTCACGGTCCATGACTTCTCCAGCAGGGTCTTGGTGAGCAAGCGGCTGATTCTTCCGTTGCCGCCGAGAACGAGGACATGGCGCGAAGACGACATGACTTGGCGGGTGTTTTTAGTGAATTGCGAGATGGCTTGGCGATGAGTATAGGCACTGTGTCAAGGTTGACGTGCTGCGTGCGATGTGCGGTTGAACGCGGGGTATGTGGGCGGGACCGTTGCTCATCGCCCAGCAGCTGCATCGATTTGAAGGTTGGCAAAATAAACATTCAGAGACGAAGGTATTGTTTTAATCACCAGAGCTCATGCGAATTCAGAATCTCTCTCTCTCTTTTACTTCATTTATTCTTTTCTAGAACCAACATTCCTTCAACCTAAAAGTACAACCAGCAGTTGAAATAGTGGCTTTCAAACCAAAAAAATAATATACAAACAGGATTCCTCGCACTCATGTATACATCCAGTGATACAGTGCGCTAAAGGAAAATAATAACAGCGGTCTTATACATTTAGGCCACTGCATAGACTCCATAATCAACTTGAGATCCCGTGGCCACGGCATCGCTGAAACCCAACGACGCTGCTCGACGAGGGATCTTGCTAGCTCGTAGCTTTCCAGTACATCGTGGTTTGCTCAAATTTGAGGACTCATGCCGTGGTTTCTCGGGCACTAGGCCTGGGGGCTCTTCCTCGATGGCTCTAGATACTGTCAGGAAGTGATTCGGGATCCCGTGAGCGGTCATTTGGCTTACTCTAATGGGGTTGAGCACCCCGATGTTCCGCCACTGTTGCTGCAGCTTGACCACGCCCAAAAGCCCAGAGATTTCGGTTCTTCAAAGCTCCCAGTATCATCGACACTGCTGTCGCTGTCGCGGCTGGTCGTCTGGCGCAAGGAGGTGGCGCTTTGGTTGATGATGAAATATCCAGCAGTGTTCTCCACCCACTTGTTGGTCTCGGGAGAGATGTAGGCGGAAGCGAAGTGGTCGTGGTAGTCATCCATCTTTGAGAAGTATTGTTCGGTTCTGAGGCGACGAAGGCGGGCCATTTCGACAGCGCGAGACGTTTCGGGGCTCGGGCGGCGAGGTCTCCCAACCGCCTGGCCTAGCCTTGAGACGATGCAGCCCATTGTGACTGGGGGCTTCGGTTTCTCTTTGGTTGTTCCGCCAGAAACCGTCCTGGAGTCGACTTTCGATTTGCGAATTCACTGGACTCTGATGGAAGAATGGATAAAGACCAATTGGCAGCATAAAAAAGATGCCCTTCTTATAGTTTGCCTTTCTAAGAAGGCACAGTAAACAAATGTCACTGGACTCGTGTTTTGGTGTTTGTTTGTTTGCTTTGTGAGTTACGGACTTGAATCATAGTAAGGATGCAGTTCTTTGAAAATTGCACGCAAAGGAAGCGACCTGTGTAGGATTCACTCCCATCTCAATAACCAAGCCAAAGAGATAGAAGCGCAAGTAGTAGTTCATCGATCGCCATAGTGCAGTTTTTTGGGTCTTTCGGCCCAGGAGTTTATCTTGCAAGTTTCTTGTATGCCTAATATAAATCAATCAGCTGGTATGTCAGCGATACTGCTGTTAGACTAGCTATGATAAACGTCATTGATGACCAAGATGGATGAAGCATTGGCAATGAGTCAAAGTTTATGAATGGGCGGTAAAAAAAGGCTTTAATGAGTGAATGGTAGATGAAAATAGCCTTGTAGCTATCTTTACTATGCACATCTCTCCTCCGCTAAATTTTCAGCCGATGCAGATACGGCTGGAACTAATAGCGGTGCAGTGTTTATAGGTGTTTCAAGATAAAACCTATTGGCTTTGGTAATGCGTTATTGATGCGCCCGAATACTGGGAAGTTACCAATATTGAGAAGTAGCGATTCGGATCTAGATTCCTACGTGTCTCAGCGCCGAAGTGTAGCCTTTCGCCAGTTGAAGTGACCTATGGAGTAACACGAATGCTCATCATGTCTAGGGTATCTTAGCATCTGGGTTCATCAAAGTGGGATGATTTTTTGGATTTAGCTTGGTTCGAGTTTAGGCGAAGGGTGAGGTGGGGCTGCGCTGCCCCTTCCCATTGGCCCGGTATGGATTCTATGATGGAAAAGCTCAATTCCGAGTGCCGAAACAGGCTGACAAATGGGTCTTGATGTGACCTGGGGAATCTTGGCTGTGGCTTGGGATCCACGAGAGAACCAGCACAGGATGGGGGAGAGTGCAAGATACCTCCCAGGCCTCGCTGCTTTGTCAACCTCAATTCACCCTTTCTCCAGCATCGCCAAAACACCGCATCGCGTCGATCAAGGTTGAGGCCCGGAGCCGTGTCGCCATGTTTCGCCACTTAATGTCCGCCAAGGTCCGCTCCAACGCTGGATGCTGGACCTGTCGCCTCCGGCGCAAGAAATGCGACGAGAAGCGCCCCATCTGCGATGGCTGCGCTACCCTCGAAATCACATGCCACTACAGCGAAGAAAAACCTGACTGGATGGATGGAGGCCCCAAGCAAAAGGCCATGGCCGAAAGGATCAAGGCCCAGGTCAAGAAGCAGGCGTCGCAGCGCCGCGATCGCAAATATATGGAGATGCTCGAGGCTGGCACCCGCAATGTCAATCTCGGCGGCAACGGAGAGGAGCACACTGTGAATAGGCAGGCTTCCCGCAACGAGATGGGCGATGCCGTCGTCTCCGCTTCTGGCTCTGACACCGAACCCGCCTCCAGCCACGAGAACGGCTCGACACCTGCTTCCAGCAACACGAGCGCCTCGCCCCCCGAAATTCCCTGGCATAGCCAGCTTCTTACTCGACCTGACGATCCTCTCAGCGCGAACGCACAAAACACCGAGGTTCACTTTATAATGATCTACCTTGACTATGTGTTCCCTCACCTTTTCCCTTTCTATCGCCCTCCCATGCTGGCCGGCGGCCGCGGCTGGATCCTCGATCTTTTACAAGCCAACAAATCGGTGTGGCACACGGCCATTTCGCTCGCATCTTATTATTTCAGCATCGTCTTGTCCAACGGCCAGCAGGAGCATGCTGAATGCACCAACCGTATGGTGCACCAGCTGCAAACCCAGCTTGAGATGGGCTTACGGGAGCTTCAGCGAGAAATGAGCGCCATTACCGTCGCCGGAGATCTTGCAGGGCCGAAGGAGAAGCTGCAGCTTCTCCAGGGTATTCTTCAAATGCTCATCTTTGAAGTTTCAACCAGCAATAAAGACCACTGGCGGATGCATCTCGACGCCGCCATCGCCATGTTCATTCAAATCGTTCCTTCACCCGACCAGTGGGTCGAGGTGCTAGAGGCCCTCTATAGTATGAAATGGCCACCGCCCTCGATGGGGGTTAACCGGCCTTTTAGCACCAACCAAGCTACGCTGCGGTTTTTTACCGCGAACATTCTGTATATTGATGTTATATCGAGCATCACACTCGAGCAGGCGCCACGACTTCAGAAGTACCAGGCTCCCGTTATTCCCGGCTGTCAGATTATGAATCAACGGCTTGGCCCCTCACGTACCGGCCCCCTTTATATGGAGGAGTTTATCGGATTACATAACTGGGTAGTTCAGATTATTGGAGACGTCGCCGGGCTGGATGCCTGGAAGAAGGATCAGAAGCGGGCAGGCTCACTATCTACCACAGAGCTGGTGCAGCGCGGAAAGGTTATCGAGGATGCTATCAGAGCTGGACTCGAGGTTATGAAGAGCGAGGCGCAGGCGAGAGAGGCAGCTCTGATCTCACCTGTCATGTTCGGGGAACATCAACAGCCTGCACATCAACCCGGTCTCACGGACCAGTCGCCAAGCTTGCTCATCAACAACATTATTTGGCTCCAAGCCGCTCTTACCTTCCTTCACGTTGTCATTTCAGGTTGGCAGCCTTCATGTCCCGAAATTCGCGCCTCAGTCTCCACAATGACGACTCTCCTGACCCAGCTCCCCCAAGACACTGGCATTCGAACACTGGTTTGGCCATTCTGCATTGCCGGCTGTCTTTCTCCTGTCGAGGACGAGTGCAAGTATCGCGGAATGGTTCAGCGGATGGGACCTGTCAGTGTGTTCGGAACTGTCAAGGCAGCCATGGAAATCATGGAAGCTGTATGGGCCCGAAGGAGTCAAATTGACGAGAGCTGGGACGTGGGCAAGTGTATGCGAATTTTGGGACATGGAGTTTTGCTGATTTGATACCCTGGGATATTGTCTGCTGCCTCGCTCTTGGCAAAGGGATTTGGGGCATGCTGCAAGGCTGCTTTTTGGCGTATTATGATGGACCATGGAGAGGGAAATGACAAATTGCCCATGGCGTAATGATGAATGGGAAACTGATTCATGATTTTTTTACTTTTTTTTAGCAAGAGCAAATATAAAGGTCGTAACCAAGACACAGCGAACATTTTTGGATACCGAAAAAAACTCCTTGTATTTTTTATCTCTTATTTTCGTTTTCTTTTCAGTGATGAGAGCCAATCTAACCAGTAGACATTACCCATGGTTGTGAAACCAGAACCCAAGCGAACCCAAACACGCAAACCCTGAAGACTCATTAAGTTACGTTCCCGCAAACCGACCAAGACCCAATTGTCATTTTTTTTGTGTGTTTCTTTTTCTTTTTCTTTTACTTTGCATTCATTTCCAAGCATGTCGTTATTCAAACCCATTTTTCACCATTAACCATTGTTTGTCTCTTCTTCTCCAACAGGCCCAGATCCCACCATCCGGAGACGTGGGACATGATTGTCCTCCGGGCGGACCGAGCCTTTTCGAAGAGAGGGCTCCGCGGTCCGCCGTCCGAGAAGGAGGGCGAGGGAGGAGCAAGGTGCAGAGCAGGCACGGGGGGAACGGGAGGCAGCTCCTCCAGGGGCCTGGGAGCCTCTCGTACCCGGCCTCTCTCCTCGCGGACAGGCGCCGTGGGGGGCGGGGGGATCCACGGGGGGCGCACGCTCTCCGAGTCGGAGTCGCTGTCGAAGCGCTTGTGCTGGTGCGCCATGGCCACGGTCCCCAGGCTGCGGCTCCGGCTCCGAGTCGTGGTCGCCGTAGCGGCCGTCCCGGGCCGGAAGCCAGCGGCAGCGGCCGGCGGCCCCGCTGCAGCCCCACGGCCGCACCCTCAAGCGGACTCGAAGTTCTTGGGGGCGGGCGCCGAGGAGCCCTTGGTGCGCTTCCACAGGCACAGGGAGGTGATTGCGGAGAAGGAGAAGAGCACGCACAGGGCGATGCTCATGCCCCAGATGGCCTTGATCTGGTAGCACGAGGCCTTGTCGGCGTCGACCCACTGGTAGACGTTGCTGCGGTTGTGGTAGACGTTGTGGAACAGCGAGTTGATGAAGTTGGCCGTGTTGCCGTTGGACGGGAACTTGGGGCACGAGAGGTAGCTCACTGGCTTGCCGACGCTGCAGGCCACGACGATGCAGGCAATGAGGATGAGGGAGTCGGCGCCCGTGGCGATGAGGAGAGGAAGCATGTAGTCCCAGTAGAGGATGTAGCTGATGGCAATGTACAGGACGGCGATGCAGGACTGCGTATGTTAGTCAGAGCCCATAATATATACGCTTGCAGCTTTCCCGGAAGGGCATTTTTTTTTATAAAAAAAAATCTCTTTGTGATTACTTACCACGACCAGTGTGCCGATGAGGGCTGAGGGAGCGGCGTAGTCTGCCATGACCATCTCGGAGATGAAGTTGGCAGTGAGGCCGATGATGGTGATGAGGGCGATGAACTGCATGGCTCGCATGGCAGTCCAGGTCATGCCAAGGGCACCGAGGGCGGGAGGAGAATGCATCTTGGATTTGTTCGAGGTGACGATGGAAAGGCGAGGGCGCGACGAGCCGGCGGTGCGCAGCGGGAAGTGCTTGGAGTAGAAAGGGATGCAGGGGGCCGAGGAAGGAATCTTGTCAGCTGGGAGGCCCGCCTAAAGAACAGGCGAACGTGAAGGAGAAGAAAGAAGATGGCTCTGTATCGTAATAAAGAAAGATCGAAAAATAGAGAGATATGGCGTCAAGGACGATAGATTTGTCAATGACGAAGTTGTCTTTTTTTTCGTGTGAACAAACGTGAGTGTCCGAAGAGAGGTATCCGACTGAAACCAGAGCCAGATATCCAGAAAAAAACAAGAGAGAGAGAGAGAGAGTCCACAAATGAAATAAGGAAATGGACAAAAGAAAAAGAGAAAAGGAAAAGAGAAAAAAAAGAAAAGGATTGGTTGTTTTGTTGTGTTGATGTGCTTGCTGGAGAGGGAGAAGAGAATCACATTTGGCTTGAAGGGCCCAAGACTTATATACATTGACAAAAGACAAGCGTCACCGTGTAAACGAAAATACATACACACACACACGCACAAGCCACCAAAAAAACACGGCAGGCCAAGACCGGGCGTGAGAACCCATGGCCGGCAACCGTAGCACCGGTCCAAGGCCAGATGCCAGGCGGCCGAACTGACTGGATGTTTCCAAAATCAGTAGCCGCCGGGCAATATCTCGATTGTTTGCTGCCCCCACCGTCGAGCGCCCGTGTTTCACTCTGCTGCTTGCTGGCCAGCCGCCTCGACCTCTCATCCGCCAAGCGAAGTGGGGAAGCCCGCAAGGGTAGCTTGTTTTTGTATTTTTGTTCTTCTTGTCCTTGGCAGTGACCACGTAGACTGGCGGGCACCAGCGCAAACGTGATTGTACATTACATGAACCCTCTTTTTTTTTTTTTGGTCTAATCTGCGTGCCGGGATGGATGGGCCAAAATAAACACAAACTAGGGGGAGGGTGGGTAGTACCAGGCACCATCAGGACCCGTCCACAGGCGCGTGGGCTCCCTATCTGATCCTTGAAGGGGACCAATGGGATGGCGCCCGTTGCGGGGCCCAATTCGCCTTGCCGCATGGAGGATCCTGGGCTGAGGGCGCTCATTGGTCCGGCGCTTGATCCAACCGTGCCCGTAGCTCTCGTCTGGCGAGTTTTGATAGCCGCGCAGATGGGGACCGGGGCCAACGGGACCTGGAGATGGTGACCAGGGTGTCGATTGGCCGTCAGCGCTCCGTGGCCGTGGTTCGCTAGGGACGACAACATGTGAGGCTGGTCCTGAACGGTTTGAGAGGCGGTCGCATGTCGGGCGAGATTGGAGGCGTCTTCTGTCGTGCCTGCTGCCTTTTCTTCTCTCTCTCTCTTTTTTATTTTATTTTTAATAATCCCGGGAGAACCCCTGCTGGCCGCCAGGGCCTGTCTCAGTCCGCTTCTTTGTTTAGATTTCGTCCTGGCCAAGCCGCCGTGCAAGGGTCTTGACGTGCTTTGCGCTTGGCCGCCTTGAAGGATCACGATGGACGAACTTGAAGAAGGAACCCCAAAATCCGGATCCTGGATCCTGGGTCGTGGATCGGTCTGTGTGTTCTAGACTCTATTCACTTGCTCGTACCCATCCGGGAACGAAAATTGGGCTCGAGATGGTGCTTCCGAGTCAATGTCCCGTGAGCTACTGAGTTTGTCCAGACCTTGCCTGGGTTGTTGCGAGTTTTGGTCATGTGTCAACCACGAATTTGTCTTATTTGCTATCTTTAGCAATTTGCAATTCACATGCCCATGCGAGCCGCTCGACTTTTGCATGCATTCCCGCTATTGCATGGTCCTGAGACCCTGAACCTGGCTATCCATGCGTCCATCGTTGCGTGTTGGTTCACACAAACACAATCAAAGCTGGCATGACATGTCAGTTCATTTTTTGCGCCAGACGCCTATCTAGGATCCTAAAATATCAATAACATTCTTGTTCCATGCACCGTGGGCCGTACCAGAGGCTGCCTTGGATCTGCTCTTCCGATTGGCGTCGACGTTGCATCGACAACGTCCCAGTCTCAGGTCCAGGCCACTGTCCGCCATATCGGGCATATGCACCTTTCCATTCTCAACCAAGAAGATCGTCCATCGCCGATCCGCCAGTCTTGGGGGTGGCGTTACCAGATGCTTGCGCGGAGCCTCCGGCCGGGGCCCCCCAAATGCCGGCGCTGCTCTTCTCCTTCGCCAGCTGGCCCATAGTAGGACCGGCAGTGGGTGTGTTGGTCTTCTTGATGCCAGCACTGGCCTTGCCCCACAGAGCTCCGAAGGCGTCCCCGCCAGCACCGGCCGCAGGTTTGGCTGCAGAGCTGGTGACGGGCTTCATGTTGCCCATAGTCGTAGGCGTGTTTGTAGAGGCCCCGCTGGACATTCCCGGCATACCAGACACCTGGGAAGGGTTGCCAGCCTGCGATTGGATGGTGCCAAAGTAGTTTGGTCCCGAGGGCTGGAACCCGGCGGACTGAATTGGCTGAGCAGCCGGCTGAGAAGTGTTGGCACCGGGCATGCTGAAGGCCGAGTAATTGACGCCTGGGGTGCCAGTCGAGCTGGGTGCAGGAGAGATGGAAGACATGCTGACCATATGGCTTATGTCGGCCTGTTGGGGGGCCGATCGTGGCTGGGGAGACGCAAACTGGGTCGTGGAGGAGGCCGTGGACGTTGCTGTAGCCTGTCCAAAAGCATTGGAGGCCGCGGCGGGCTGAGTTACGGGAGCGGCGGACTGGAAGTCGTCAAACTCGTCATCATCTTCATTGGCAGCGGGAGCGGATGAGCTGGTGGGCGCCAAAGCAGCGAAGCCGGAGCCGTTGGAGGGCGCAGGAGCCGCCGAGGATGATGGCGCAGGATCGTCAAAGGAGAACAAATCAACCTCGGGCTCCTTGGGCTTGGGTGGTTCTGTCGTCTTCTTCACTCCAACCCGTTGCTCTGGTCGCTTGGGAACTCTGGCAGCTGGCCTCTCGCCCTCGTCAAACTCGTCATACTCCTCGAACCGGTCGGCATTGCTGCTGGAACCTCCACCCTGCCACTCGTTCGACTGACCACCAAAGCCACCGCCGTCGCCGTATACGCCACCAGAGTAACCGCCAAAATCGGCACGGTCGCCTCCGCTTTCGCTGCCGAATCCGCCGTACCGACTTGAGCTGCCCCCAGAGAAACCACCACCAAAAGTCGAACCGCCTTCGACACCTGTGTATTTGTTCTTGCTCGCTCGCGCCTTCTTTCGCTCGGATCGAATGCGATCAACATCGCCGAGAAGCTCCGCCAGCTCCTTGGCTCGGTTTCGCACGTTGATGCCCTGATCCTTACCGTTCTGATCAATGAAGTGGAATTGACGAAGCATCTTGAGAAGGGAGATGTGACTGCGGGCATCATCGATGACGCGCTCGGAGCCGTGCTTGATAAGAAACTCTAGTAGTTGAAGAGCCTTGTAGATCTGGCGCCATTCCTCAGCGGCCTTTTCTGTGAAACGACGGTAGATCATGGGCATGATTTCGTTGAGAGTTTGGCTGGTTGTTGGTCAGCATGCCACGTCGACATGTTCGCGGCGAGAGCTGGGGACAGGGCGCGAGCGACGTACTAGTTGAAGGTGCCGTTGGCAATTTCCTGCATCGTGGTCGATGATGCTCCCCAAGGTTCGTTGTTCGTGGCCTCTCGCACCTGCATCATGTTAGCCCCTGGGCAGCTTGGCATTGCGAACCAACAAGCTCACCTTGGCCTCCATCTCGGTAAAGTTCATGACCGCTACGGCATCCTGTCAGTCATCTGGGAGCGACGGGCGAAAGCGCTCAGGGGGTACCATTTTGAGCCTTCCTGAACCCGGCCTTGAGGTCGTACAAGGTCAGGTTGGAGACGGTCGACTTCAGATCGTTGAAATCCATGGCTGCGAAGGATCCAAGGGGCTAGACACCGAGAATGATATGAATTTGAGCGAAAGCGACGGAGCGCGCAGGGTGCTTGATGTTGGTACTGGCAAATTAAGGTGAATGTCTGTGAGATAGGGATATCAGATTGTCGCCCCTTTGCGCCAAGGTGATCCCGGACACGGTTCACTTGGACTCGCTGGCCACATACTATGCCAGCCCAATGCAATACGTCGTCTCATCACGTGACATCTCATTTGACAGCCAAGATCGGAAGAGCTTGCTTACATAGTACTAAGGTCCAAGGTGGGTTAGTACTGCCACCGCAGGTACCGAGGCAGGTGAGCCACAGTAGTTCAAGGTACCGTTGTGGCTAAGTTTAGCGTCATGCTACCAATCCTGGTACTTTGTGTACCTAGATGGGGTACCTTCTGACGGATTCAGCTCTGGACTGGCACGCACGAATCCAGCTTGGGTACTTGCTAAAGGAGGTAATTTGCCATGACCCAGTAACGCCGAGAACGTCAAACACGGAGTTGGAGAAATGAGGAATGTCCTGGTCCGCCAGCGGAGCTTGATGCGGTGAATTGATCACCTCTTGGTGGGCATCCTCGTTTTTCAGCTCATCATCACTCAGGTTGTGCGCAGCTGCCCCTCCAGTGAGCAGAGGCCGACCCCGGCCCAAGCGTTTAGCGGTCGAGGCAAGCTAGAGACGGACCAGTCAGTACCTTAGACTTCAGGCCTACACACAGCAGCAGCTGGTTCCTGGCCACATAGAAATGTAGCTGGCTCAAAACTTTTCTTTCTTCTGCTTGAAGACCAGTCCAAGAGTCCATCAACAACACGTGCGTTTGGATCGCCCCCCGTGTATAACCCCATCTTCAATCCTATTCTCGACTTGTACTTTTACTTTTCAAGTGTATTATTTTTGCGTCCAGGTACGTATGCCCGCATTGGATCCTAGCTGCACCATTGTTTTACCCATCAAACCCAATCCCTGAGAGCTTCAACAAGAGCGCAAGGTCAAACCGGAACGGATGCAGTGCACTGCAATTGCCATGTCCAAAAAAGCCGCTCGCGCTGGGTTGGGGTGACCACGGCATTGGCTCTCTCTGCTCCCATCCATCCATCTTTGTTGGACCGGGTTTACGGAGTTTGCCAACCAGCTCACTCCTGCCGCCACGAGCCTCGGACACCTTTCGGGGCTGCCATGGCACAAAGAATGGATGAGTAGTGGAGGGGGGGCGATATGATGACGAGAATCCACCGCACAGGCCGTGCCCATGACTGGTCCAATGGGCATGCATTTTGGGACAAAGCCTGCAGCACCTCATCAGCATCGGGCCACTTAACCCGTGAGCGAAGTCAACAATTATCCCGGGGTGGGCATGGCTGAGTAACCGCTCCGCCAAGTGCAGCTGAATGGCCCGAGAGGAGCTGCCGATGGGGAAGCATTGACGCGCAGAATGGGCTCGTGGCGATTGCTGACCTGCTGTCCTCGTCGGCACCCGCGGCTACTTGGGGCTGCGTCGTCACTGGGCTATGCTGCAATGAATCGTTTCGCGAGCCGTCGTCGCCCGAAGCTCTTGGGAGCTTTTGTCTACCCCACCTTTGGTTGAGGTGACCTCATGTGAAGCACCGCCGACGCACGCCTTTTCAGCTAGTCCATAGTGCAAATCTGGGTTACCTCGCATCCACGTGACCAGCGACCAGGCTCAGAGACCCCGCTTCACCCCTCCCCGACGCTTCATGATTGGCTCAAGGCCCCGCGCTAATGTTTTTGCCCCTCCAGCTTGCTCAAAATGAGACCAACTCTTCTTCGACCCCTCCTACCCCGCCGTACTTCTTGCTTCTCTGCTCCGAGATCTTTCTCTCTTCCTCAACTCGCAAACTCTTCCAACACTCTCAAAGCAGCCCGATTTTTCTCAGCATCTGCAATCATGGGTAACTCCAACGTGTAAGTCTATCTTGCATTGCACAACTGGCTGTTGTCAATGCCTCAGCAGCATCACGGCCTTCCCTGATAGCCCTTGTTTACTAACACCACCCGTCCAGTTTTTTCGACATCACCTGGGAGGGTCCCGTTTTTGCCAACGGGAAGGCAACCTCTGAGGTCAAGGGTAAGTCAATCGCTCCCTAAATTGAGGCGTGTCAGTATTTGCCGAAGTGGCTGTATCCAGCCCATGGCACAATTCTTGCACCGCTTACCCCCTTCGCGGTATTTGTCAAGGCTTGCGTGATGACCCCTCACCTGCACTCCTACCTCAAGCACCCTTCTGTCTATCCAATCCCAGCTAACGCGGTATCCTCACTATAGTGCAGACGGGCCGCATCAACTTCACTCTTTTCGATGACGTTGTTCCCAAGACCGCCGCGAACTTCAAGGCTCTCTGCACTGGCGAGAAGGGTTTCGGTTACGAGGGCTCCTCTTTCCACCGAATCATCCCTCAGTTCATGCTCCAGGGTGGTGACTTCACCCGTGGCAACGTACAATCCCCCAATCATACCTGTACATTTTCATTCTCAAACAGGAGCTTACTTATATGCACAGGGCACTGGCGGCAAGTCCATCTACGGCGAGAAGTTCGCTGATGAGAACTTCCAGCTGAAGCACACCAAGCCTGGTCAGCTCTCCATGGCTAACGCTGGTCCCAACACGTAAGCCTTCACGTCGAGCATTGCTCACAGTATCGCTAATTTGAATCTCTGCAGCAACGGCTCCCAGTTCTTCATCACCACCGTCGTTACTAGCTGGCTCGACGGTCGCCACGTCGTCTTCGGCGAGGTTTCTGACGATGCATCCCTGGACATTGTCAAGGCCATCGAGGCTACTGGTTCCCAGGGCGGTACCATCAAGTACGCTCAGAAGCCCACAATTACCAAGTCTGGCGCTCTGTAAATTGGCAAGGACCCCCACATGTACTAGTTAAAGGCGGTTTGGAGTGATTGAGACCTACCACATGAATACCTAGGCGAGGATTAGCAATTGCTAGCGAATCAGCAGCTGCTTAAGGCCAGCTGTAACGCAAATCCCACAACATTCGACCCCCAAACATACTTTGAACTTGGCTCGTCCGTGAGAAGGCAATGACTGTTCTAACCGTGGCTGATTCAGTTGGCCTCTGTTTTATTTATAAATGCCTAATGTACGAAAAACGCAGTCGCGACATGACGCGAGGCGTGTAATGCTGCACCTTCACATGCAGATATCCGCATTCATATCTCATTCAACAAGTACCATCCAAGTATCCGCCAAGAGCAGCTTGTGTTTTTTTTTATCTATACCTACTATGCCTGCGCCATTGCCATGCCTTTATGAAGCGAAAGAATAAGACATTCATGATCCAAAAAACTCCATTCTCCATCAAAGAGAGACATTGTGACCTGGTTCAATGCCAACACTGGGATAGCCAGATCTCTGTCACCGGCATTAAAAGGGAAAAATTTGTGCACGTCTCGGTGAACTAGGATTCGGTCTCAAGCCAAGCTTTAAAGTATTCGCAGTTGCTCGGGCCCACAGGCCCGCTCTCTTCACAAAGCTCAAATACTGGACAGCGGCCGCAGGGAGCCTCTGTGAAAGGGCTCACGTAAGGTTCTGGACCGCCTTCACGACCTGTGGGATCTTCGCGCCCGGCCCAGTTCTCTACCGACTGCTTGGCGACTCGCGAGACGCGGTAGCCGATTTTCCCTGCGATTTTGACAGACTCAACAAGGTTATCCCAGACCAGCACATCAACTAGCTTTTGCACATCATGCTCGCTAAGGATGGTGTTGTTCGTAATTCCGCTGGATGAGAGGAGCCGGGCAATCTCACGGACTGTTGGGTAGCCGATGTAACCAGCAGGAAGTGGCAGCATCACGTTCTTCTTCGGCGTTGCTGCGGTTGAGGTCTTGACGGCCTTGGCGGGGGGTTCGTCCAACTGGCTGGCGTCTCGTTTTTTGCCCTTGTCCACGACACCTTTGACAATGCCCTTCTTCGGAACCTGCGTTCGGGTGGCACCACCTCCATGGGTGCTGTGATAGCTACTGTTGCGTTTTATAAAATCGAAAACGACTCGCTGGAGATCTTCAATGAAGGCCTCGTCAAAGTTTTGGTCGGTATACCAAGGTCCTCCAGTGGCACGATCGCTGGGTCGAATGGAGGCTTTGATGTACATCTTCTTGTTCGGGTGCTCGACGTTCTTGAAAGGCGCAATGAGGCCTTTTGTTTGAAGCTGCTTAAGTGCGTTCTTGAGGACCGAATCGTGCATGTTCAAGCGCTTCAAGAGCGTCTGAGACCAGATTCCGTCGCCTCCCGAGTCATCAATGAGCGAGTACACCATGACTTGTTCGTCGGTCGAGCATTGTTTATACCTGTAAAGGACACAGAGGATTAGTTGGGGACGCCTGCAGCAGGGCCATTGTCGCAACGTACTTGTGTGCTTCTTGGGCGTCACGCCACTTCCACAAGACCTGGCCTGAAGCCTCGCGCATGGTAATGAAGAGCTTATCATCGCTCAGAGACTGGACCACGCGGGCTAGCAGCATAAGGTCGCGGTTGGGGATGACATCGAGACGCAGCAGCTCGTCCTGGGAGAACATGTCGATGCCAGACTCGCGGCAGCGGTCGTAGAGGGCATCTTTCCAGACCTGGAGCTTGGCCGAGGAGGCATCGGCCTCTGCGGCAGGCACTGGGGTGGGCATGGCGATTGCTTGGGGAGCTTCGCGACGCTTCTTTGGGTCCAGAGGGCGGTGATGCGCAAGGGCGTCAACAGGTAAAATGGGTGGCGGCGATGGAGGGGTGAGTCAAGGCGGGCAGGGCGCAGCTGACGGGAGCGATTGAAGCCTGGAGGACTAGCAAGGGCCGCTGAGAGAGAGCCAGGTAGAGGCGGTAATTAGGGCTACATTTACGGGAGAGGCTGTAGTCGCGTGCGGAGCGAGAGGGAGATGGGAAAAATGTTCAATGGAGAGAGTGGTTCTGAAAGAATAATTATTTTCGATCCCCGCAGACCAAAAAATCCTGGGTAGCTTCCCACTTTCCGTTAGGTGCTTGCTTAGCCTGGCAGCCTTGCAGCGCCACCAATTGGCCACGGGTGAATTTCGGCCACGACCTGCAGCAGGTTGGGTTGATAAAACGTGGGGAGCATTGCACTACTCCGGGTACGTACCGTTGTCCTGGACGGTGATCGGCACGGGGAGGGGAGCAGGTGCTGCCTTGCATTTGGTCTCATGAGACATGCCTCCCTGTCTTTTGACTTATCAGAAAAACACAACTAAGAGTAAAAGTTAATGCAATCAATTATATTCCATACGCTATGATATAACCCTCGAAATCACACAAAAATCTTCAACCAAGGCGTCATGAATCCTTCTTTAGCGTGGCCAGGTTGACCGCACTCTGCTCACCGCATTATTTCTTCCCAATTCCGTCGCCGATACCCTACGCCTGGAACGCCTCAGGCCGCCTCTTGCCAACGTTATAGATACAGAACGCTTATAACCAGAATGCCTGGGAATTCAGATCTCCAAAGGCTCTTCAAGTAAACGCGCAAGGACAAGCTTGGGTGGGGTAACTCGCACTGATTGCCCACCAGACTTGCCATGGACTTGGAATCTGAACAAGCTCATTTCCCTGGGCTCTTGCTCTTTTCCTTTGACTCGTTTGCCTTGTCCTTTTCTGTGTCAACGTCCATGGCATCAACAGATCCTTCATCCTTGCCCTTGTCCTCAGATGTTTCGGCAGCCTTCTCAGCGGTATCTTCAGTAGGCTTGGCTTCTGGAGCGGGCGACTTGCTCGCTGCTGTGGGGGTCCCATCTTTGGTAGCAGACTTCTCCCCAGAGGCCTTTTCACTTGCCGCAGTCTCGGGGGCGGCCTCGGGTTCAACCTCCTCCTTCTTGATGGTGGTTTCCTCTGCAGCTGCTGAGTCGGCCATGCCGACATCGCCGTCATTGTCCACTTCAATAGTTTTGGCTTCTTTGGAGGATTTATCGGCCTTTTCAGGCTCCTTCTCAGTGAGCTGCTCCTTCTCGTTCGATTCGTGAGCCGAAATGTCCTCGATGGTATCGTCATTGGCATCGTGAGCCTCCTCAGCGGCAGCCTCCTCTGTTGCGGTGCCGTTTGCACCAGGGGCCGGAGAGACATCCCCGCTGTCAACTTCCATCTCTCCCTTTCGGAAATCAGTAAACGTGCGCTTCGTCTTCTCGTTTCGTGTGGCACCATTGTTGCGAGCCATCTCATCGTCATCGCTGGGGTCGAATTCCGCCTCATTCTCCACGCGCTTCTCCCAGCGACGCTGGGTCATTCGGTCATCCTTGTTCTCGTCTTCGTCAAGATCATCAAGCTCGGCCTCTTCCTCGTCAGTCATTCCTCCGAATGGCCTGCGGGGAACATCCTGCATTTGAACGGAGGGAGCGGGCCCGGTTTGGCGGAGGTTGTCGATGACGGCAGCCGTAATTTTGTCGAGATACTCCCGGCTGTTCGAGTTTTCCATATTGGACGAGCGAACGTTCAACTCAAAGTCAGGAGCGTAGTACTGGGAACCGTTAGCTTGATTGTGAAATATGGCCGTCAGCACATACCTCGTAATATTCATTGTACGGCAAGGTGCGATCCATTTCCTGTCCAACAAGGACACCCGTTTCGAAGGCCCACGTACGCGCGACGTTGCGCATGGTGTAACCGCCACCACCGAGAACCAAGGTGGGGAGGTTGAAGCTCTTGACAAAGTTGACACAGTTGGCGTGGCCATCCATGCTCAGGTTGAAGCAGCCCAGTCGATCACCGGACAGACTGTCTCCTCCGCACTGCAAGACGACAGCCTCCGGTTGAAAGTACTTCATGACATTCTCAATGACGGGCTCGAAGATTGACTTGTATGTTTGGTCGGTAATACCATCACGGAGCGGGAAGTTGACGGCATAGTTTTTGCCTTGGCCAATGCCGGTATCTCGAAGTTCACCAGTTCCAGGAAAGTATTCGCCGTATTTGTGAAAGGATACTGTCATGACGCGGTCGGTTGTGTAAAAGGCTTCCTCAACACCGTCGCCGTGATGAACGTCGATATCGATGTAGAGAACCCGCTTTTTGAATCGGAGGAGTTCGAGGATTCCCAGGACGATGTCTACAAGCATGTTAGATCTACGCATTTCTATGCGCAAATGGGCAAGAACGGACCATTGACGTAGCAGAAGCCACTTGCTTCACACTTCTTGGCGTGGTGAAGGCCTCCAGCCCAGTTGATCGCGATGTCGCATTTTTGCCGGTTTAGGCGCGCCGCGCCCTCCATGCTGCCACCAGCGCTGATACCACAAAATTCAAAGAGGCCATCAAATACAGGGCAGTCATCTCCGACATTGTATTTGCCCTGTTCGCGCATGAAGCTATCCATGTTGTCGGGGGTAACCTTTTGGAGGAAATCGATGTAATCGTCGGTGTGAAATTGGGTCATTTCACCCCGAGTCGCTGGCTTCGCGCGCTGCTTTTCTGTTAGCAAGACCAAGGATGGTGAGGGAAGCCATAATAAAAGGCCCTTGTCCAGGGGAACGCGCGGGTACTCACGTAGATTTCCATTTTCTGATAGAGGTTGTACTGCATGATCAAGCTATGCGCTAGACGAATGCGATGGGGCTTCATGGGATGTCCAGTGACATAGGCATAATTACCAATATCAGAATCATAGAAGTAGGCAACCTTCTTCGGCGAAGAGCCGTTCAGCGCCGTTGATCCGAGATTCACAGTAATGTCCCCCATGCTTGCTACGGGGTGGGTGCGTCTGGACCAGAGAGTTGAAGCTAGTAAATAAAATAAAAAATAAAAAAATCAAGGGGAATTCGAGATTGAAAGAGATTTTTTGGTTTGGGAAAATTTCCAGTCGGTGCCGGCTCAGAGGGAGTTTGGCATGACTGACTGGAGCGAGGGGAAATCAGGCGGAGGGTTCTGGGATCAATAAGTGAAGGCAAAGTGAGAGGTACACGAACAATACTGCTGTGGATGCGAAGGAAACGCCACCGTCCAGTCCGGCTGGGGACACAACGGATTAATGTTGGTGCGTCAAGGCTGAGAGTCGCACCACCCAAGGTGCCCAAGCTGATGTCATTATTGGTTCAGCCTCAGAATCCCTGCACACCCCACCTGAGATCGGCCTGCGAGGCTGCCGGCTAGCCACAAGTATCCACTGCACGTGACTTGACTAAGCTCCAAGCTGTGGCTTCTAGGCTTCCGGGCTGGCGTCAACGTCAACAACCTCGAGACGCAAGCTCCCATCGCCACGACCATCTTCCCTCATCATTCCCAACAACCACGTCTTTGTACCATTCTAGCTGCACCTTTTCTCCTTGACCTATTTTTTTTTACCAGTTCAAATCACCGTAACAAAAAAAATGGAGCGCTTCAGAAACCTATTAGGCGGCGGTGGCATGGGCCTCGGAGGAGCTGCCCACGGAACGGTAAGCTGCGTTTGAGCCATTCCAACTTCTTCATGGCCCAAGTAGCTTGATAGAAGCAACTGCTAAAATGTACACCACTAGGACAATACCAATCTCATCGATAACTCCGAAACCGTGTACATTTCCTCCCTCGCCTTGCTGAAGATGCTCCGACATGGTCGTGCAGGTGTGCCTATGGAAGTCATGGGCTTGATGTTGGGCGAGTTTGTCGACGACTTTACCGTCAAGGTTATGGACGTATTTGCCATGCCACAGAGCGGTACTGGCGTTAGTGTCGAGGCCGTCGACCCCGTCTTTCAGACCAAGATGATGGACATGTTGAGGCAAACAGGACGGTATGTCACTACTCGCTGTGATGCAACAGCGCTGGTTTGCTAACAAATATGTCCAGCCCCGAATCAGTCGTCGGCTGGTACCACTCCCACCCAGGTTTCGGCTGCTGGCTGTCATCGGTTGATATCAACACACAACAGTCCTTTGAGCAGCTGAACCCTCGAGCTGTTGCAGTGGTTATCGACCCCATCCAGTCAGTCAAGGGCAAGGTTGTCATTGACGCTTTCCGCCTCATCAACCCCCAGCTCTTGATGATGGGACAGGAACCCCGCCAGAGCACCAGCAACCTGGGTCACCTCAACAAGCCTTCGATCCAAGCCCTCATTCACGGCCTGAACCGTCACTACTACTCGATCGCTATCAACTACCGCAAGACGGCGCTCGAGGAGAACATGCTGATGAACCTCCACAAGCATGTCTGGACGGAAGCACTAGAGATGGACGATTTCCGACACGAGGGATGCAAAAATAAGGAGAGACTTCAGCGCCTGGTCACATTGGCCGACGGATACGAGAAGCGTGTGAAGGAGGAGACGGAGCTGACCAAGGAGCAGCTCAAGACCCGCTACGTGGGCAAGCTGGATCCGAAGAAGCACTTGGAGGACGTTGGCCAGGAGCTCATCGAGGATAACATTGTGTCGGTGTCGAGACAGATGATTGACAAGGAGGCGACAATGCCCAAAAAGGACGGCCCGGCGGGGAAGGGAGCAGCGAGCGGGGAGCAAATGGACGTGGAGGAGGAATTATAAGTTAACGGAAGTGAATGAACATGATGCACCTTCGGAATGAACTTGTACGATTACGGGGCGTTGGGGGGGATGGGTGGGATGGGGCAATTTAGAGATGCAGCCATGTATGCCAGTGAGGTCTTGCAGCGGGTTGGTATCCACGGCCTTAATTCTGCATGCTCCCGGATCGCGGTGCCTGAGCTGGACAGCGAATGCCTGCTACTCCGCACCCCCCTTTCGAGATGGCGCTACTACTTGGGGTGCGCCCTGTCCTTGTTCCGCAATAGGCCGAACACAACACCAGCTATTAAAGGGATGAAACGACAATTTTTTTGTTGCAGAGCGCACGGGAACAGAGTCTGTGTTCACATTCATAAGTTGTTTTATAAAACTGCATGCACGGTATGGCCTGCATACCATTTTGTGGGTTCAGCAAGCTCACCGCCACTAAGAATCGCCGTGCAGCAATCCAATCAAGCAAGTATACTGGTATAGGTTCCCGCCACCTCGCATAAACAAACAGTGGGATTGCGACTCTCAGCCCGCGGAGTGAGTGTTTCTTGGTTTCCTGGGCCTCACATCGAAGAGCAGCGCCGCAATCGCCCGCCCGGCAACATTTACATGGGCCATGGGCATTTGCTCGTGGCTCCAGTCCCTGATGGACGGCGTGTTCCGGGCCTCAGCGCCCCCCCGGCCAGGGCCAGAGGCGAAGCAAACAGCCCACTCGCCAGAACTACCAACGAGCCCGCGGACGCGGTACTCTACAAAAATGCAGCAATCATGGGATCCCGTCTTGTCGCCGGCCCCGACGGCCACCACCACAGGCTCGTGTCGCTCGCAGCGACGTCGTCCCCGGCGGGCAGCGTCGCGGTCGTCATCGTCGCAGCACCCCTCTTCGCCAGTGACCGCAGCCACACCCTCCTCTCCCTCGCCCAGAGCGTATCCGCGGCCCGCCACGCCAAAACCTTCCCATGAGCCCTATCGCCACATGGAGAGGGAGCTGCGCGAGGCGTCACTCACCCCGGAAAAGGTCCGCTCCCAGCACAAGCTGGACCGGCCCATGTCGGACGGCGCGCTCGAGGCCGTGCCGATCCAGCACCGTCGGATGGATCGGGAGGCCATCACAGAAGTCATGACGCGTGTCGCCACCATCTTCCACCACATCCCCTTCATCGTGAGCGGCCTGTCCGCCATGGTCTACTACGGCTTCGAGGGCCGCCGCGCCGCAAACGTCACGCTGCTCTGCCCGGGCACGTCGAGGGGCGCCATCCGGGGCTGGGCCATGGCCAAGGGCCTGCACCGGTACCCCGACCGGCCGGACGTCTTCGGCATCGACACGGCTGACGGGGTGTCCCGCATGGTGCGCATCAAGTACGTCGAGGAGGGCTTCGAGGAGCAGCACACGCTGCACTCGGAGAGCCTCAAGGGAAAGGTGCTCTCGCTCGCGGGGCTGGCGAACCAGCTGGCTGAGGGGTACGTGCGGGAGCTCGAGTTTTCTGCTGGCATGAGACAGGACAGCTTCGCAACAGACATGATTTGGGTCCTGGAGAAGATCCCACCCATGGAGAGGGAGGAGCACGAGCTGACGCCCCTGCGGTGCCCTCACATATGGGACGACAACTTCTGGATCCCCTTTACGCTGTCGTTCCCGGACTCGGTGCCACTGTTCGGCGCGGCTGGCTTCCGCACCGAAGCCACGGGCAACCAGAACCATCCCCTCTGGGACGTGAGCAAGGCGGCCGCCGAGATTGAGCGGTCCGACACGACTCACCCCCAGGTGCTTGTCTCGAGGGACAGAAACGCGCGACCACTCAGCGAAGTATCAGAAGAAGATTACGGGTCGTCATCGACACCAACGCCAACGTCAAAATTTAAAGATATGGATTAACGAAAGACAAAGAAAGCATGATCGGAAATGTATACACGTATATATATTTATCCGCATATACACATACACGCGCACACAAACAAACACACACACACACACACACACACACACACACACATATATATATATCATGCATCACGTCTGCTAATACACGACAGAGAAGCAGAGACGCGGCATGCTGAAATGACAGGACTTAATGAATGGGTGGTGGGCCAAGGTTTAAATGTTGTTTTTTATTACACGTGGGAAAGCATAGCGTCGGTTTTGGGTCAGGTAGAGCATTTAGATTCGATTCTCGAAGATACCTAGGTACTTTTGTAGTTTCCACCCTTTTTTTTTTACCTTGTTTTCAAATCAAGATTGTATTACTTCCCCTGCTTTACTTTAAAAGATTTTTATATGAAAAAAGAAAAATTCCCTTTGTCGTTGGAAACTTTTTTGACGTGACGTTTGTTTGAGCAATGCAGCCAAGCACGCCAAGGTGGATCATGTCAGGGATGGTCAACCCTCATCATGCGTGAACGCGAGAACTACTCAAAACAGTGCACACCATTGATTGTGGAAACGGATAAAGAAAGTCCGGGGGGAGGCGAGAAGGTTAAAAAAGAGAAAAGAAAGGGGGCCGTCCAATTACATGCTTGGAGTCAAACTTGAAAACCATTGGGAAAGCTTGTTTACGTTGCTTGTGTTCGTTTCTCATCATGCTGCGTGCACCATGTAAGATGTCAGCCATTTGTTCGAATACGAAAAATAATTATAGTGTCATCATGATGGCCTGCATTTTTCCGTGACCACTTGCTTTGGTCTCTTAGTATGGGAGATAAGTCAGCACACCTCAACCAATGCTCGTTCCATATATTGCACATGCATTTCCCAAACTACACTAATTGGTACTTGCTTGGTTGGGGCTTGGCACCGCTCAGCACAACGTCACTCAAAAGTGTTGGACAGAACAGGGGAACAGAAAAGAGTGCACCTTTGAATACAAGGTCTTTATTAATTCTCTAGCGTCTAGATATTAAGGGCCTAAGCCCACGGTATCCAATAATCAACATGGCGCATGTACATTAACCGCCCAAATAGCTGCCAATTTTGGATCCGAAAAAAAATATAGTAACAATAAACGCCGTGGTCTTGCGCAGCCAGATAATAAACCCGGCCACAAGACATGCCTTTATATCTACATTATGCAACTTTCACGACGTCGCCGCTGCTCTAAACCAGACGCGCATGGCGGTACTTTGACACGACAAAGTCGACAGACTTGTTGCCGTAATTCTCGACATAGGCCATGTGCACGGCAAGGCTGGTGCCGCCAGCATCGCAAAACAGGTCATCGGCGTCGCAGATGGAGAGCATCCTGTCAGCGGTGGCATCGCAGCCGTGAGGCTTCAGGCGGGGGAAGATCTGATTTCCGACTTAGCACCAAGGTCCAGGAGAAAGAAAAAAAGGGCAAACAAAGGGAAATGAAAGAAAGGGGAAAAGAATAGAAAAGGAAAAGAAGAAAAAAACCACTTACGCCAGTGCCGTTGCTGGTGCCGTAGTTGAAGCTCTGACCGGCAGTAAAGCTTGGGTCTCCCATCAAGACGACGGCAGCGACTGCGTCATTGTTAGCGGGGCGGGACTGCTACCGCAACGGGGAAATGGGGGCGAAAGGAGGAGGAGGCGGCTCACTCTTGCTGGTAATGTTCCGAGGCTGAGGGTTAGTCGCGTTCCATCCCTTCTCGCTGGTGCCACAGAGGACGTCAGAGGTGACCTGGGCGCCCTAAAGAGGAAAAAAAAAAGCCGGCGTCGTCAGCATGGCCCAGCTCCTGATCTGTGCGGGATGCATGGTTCGTCGTCTTTCAACTCACTTGCGAGTAGCCCATGAGGACAATCTTGCTGCTGGGGCACTTTTTGGCGTACGTGTGGATCATCTCGGTCATGTTGTAGACGCCCTCCGTCTCCGACTCGACGTAAGGGTCCAGCACGGCGGGATACACGACAGAGTCGATGTCTGAGCCGGGAATCCGATTCACCACCTCGTCGGCAACAGCTCCAATCATGCCCGGGCCCTGTGCTTCTGTGCTGGCTCGGGCAACAATGATGTGCACTCCCTCGGCACACGAGTTGCTCGCCCTGGGAACATTGATGCCGTTGGCCGACGTCAGGGCCAGAGACAGAGACAGGAGGCTCGAGATAAAGTACATCTTGCTCTCTTTTTCTTCCCTTTTTTTGCTGGCCAGTTCGCTGAGACAACCAACTTGGGAGAGCAATCAAGTTGCTGAGGATTGAGTCTGAGGAACAACTTGTCCAAGTCAAAGGGAGGAAGGGGAAAAAGCCAAGATGCCAAGGTGGTCTATATACAAAATTCCTCATCAAAGTTGCGGCCAACCAGGTCAATCCCAGCTGGCCGCAACGGGCTCAGGAACGAGGACGACGACTACGAGACCAAAAAAAAAAAAAAGGGCCTCCATCAGGTGCGAGAACCGGACGGCAAGTGTGCAGTAGTGCGAGATGTAGAGGATTCATTAGCCGTCCGTAAGATGGCGCGTAAACCCACCTGTGTTGGTTGTGGCCTGTGGGCAATCCTGGCTGACCTGCAGTAGCAAACAAATAGTCGGGTTTGCCTGTATATGTCTCGGATGCAAGCAATTATCAAAACTTGGAAAAGCTTGCGAGAGGTCCCCAGAAAAAAAAAGAGAGGTGCCGAAAAAGTTATTCCGGGGGTGAGGGGTCTAACAAAGCTGGCCTAGTTCGTTCTTTTAGTGAGCAAGTATCAAGATGGAATCAGGGGGAAAAAAACGAACCGAACTTCTCGTTCCGCAGTTGCCCTCGCCCCTTCGAGTAATGGTTTGCAATGCTGCAACGATATCTTCATTCCAGCTGCTTACACGCCTCGTAAGCAGAAGAGTGGTCATGAGTTGAATCACGCCGGAGAATTACGACGAGATCATTTCCCATCTGACTGTGAATTGCACAAACCGGACAGATAAACGAACTTGGTCCGGGTTCCGGGATCGTTCTTGGTGGTTGACGGTGGAGATGGCATGCAGCATCAACTGGTACCCCTGCCCTGCCATCCCGACCCCATCGGGTCTCCACCCCGACGGCGACGAGCACGGGGAAAACGGGATGGCATGGGACGAAACCGGGATGCATCGAGTTGTCAAGCCCTGGAAGGTTCTTATTATTTTTTTTCGGGGACGGGAAGAAGAAAGAATGGTAGATCGGTGACCTGCCAGAACGCTGATCAATTGTGTGTGCATACACAAAATAGCCGATTGGCAGCTCGAGAGCCACAACCGATCAGGATGAGGAGAGGAGAGAGAGGGAGATAGTATTGTCCATGACGAATTGTGCGCCATGCCGTCGCGTGCCGTGCCGTCCCGCCGGCGCGGGTTTAGCACCCCGAAGTTGGTAGTTGGTTGTTGTTAGCCAGCACCCATTTTCTGCAGAGCGCCTCGCGCGGTGAGCCAAGGACAAGATGGTGGGCGAGGCTGGCCCGCAAATTTTCCCGCCAGGTCAAACGGTGAGAGTTGGCTCACCCATGCCGACTACCACTACAATGACTACTACCACCACCACTGCTCTGCCGCCCGAGAAAAAAAAAGAAGGGGGAAAAAAATAAATAAACCAAGTGGAGGCGAGAAATTGGGCATAGCATTTGAAAGGGAAACAGCCGAAACGAATCGCAAACAGACGATGGAGCCTGCTCCGAGAGAGGAACTGACCTTGAGCCACCTGCTCAGCGCGCCCGAGAACCAGCTGCGGGTTGTCGTGCGCCTCATGTGCCTCGACTCCGACGTGCTGCGCAAGGCCCTGGAGCACTACGCGGCGGTGCAGTCCGCCAGCGCCAATAACAAGCTGAAGCGCAAGGCGAGCTGCGAGTTGTCGGTTTGCGTGCTCTGCGAGGCCCCGTATGCCAAGGCCGACAATGTGCATGGAGCCTGCGTCTACCACCCGGGTGAGCCCTTTTTTTCCCCTTCTTCTCCCCTCCCTCTTCTCCCTTTCGTCATCTCTCTCCTCTCGTATCCCGTATTTTACACTCGGGAACCCTCGTTGGCAGCCTGGAAGCAGTGTGACGAGCACGTGTTGTTGACACGAGCGCCACGGGGTGCCTGTCGGAATAGGAACACTCCTGATTGACGACGACCACGAGACTTGGGCCGATACCGACTGGTACCACGGCGACCAAGATACCGAAGAAAACCGCAGAGTTCCCTGAAGCCTTTAGGTGGGATTGCTGTGACAGAGACGCCACCGGCAACGGATGCGTCAGTGGTAGGCACGAAACTGAAGCAAGCCATGGAAAGGCACGCTCAACCGACAGGAGTCACGTAGAGTATGTTGTCATCGATGATGACGACGACGACAATGATAACGATAACGATGGGCAATTAGAAGACGAGGAATGAATGTTTGTCTAATCAACACACTGCGTTAATTAAAAAACGTGTTTCAGCCATTTCCCAATAACTCCCTCCCTATGGATGTTGTAATGTTTGGCCCTATATCATCATCGTCTTGCCATCATCTCTGTCCTCATTTACTGCTGGTGAGAATAAAAAGCACAATCAATAGCCCCTCCGAGAAAAATAACATGGGGTGCACTGGCCCCTGCACACAAACAAACACTGAACAATAGACACTCAAAAAGAAGCCCCCAAGACGATCCCCCTTCGACGGTTCGAAGGTCAAGGGTGCTGTACCCAGTTACTCCATGCGCCCCAATGTGATTGCCTCCCTATAACACCCGCTGACAGGCCATGTTCAACCAAAAGGATCCCAGAGTGGTCTCTTCGGCGTCGTCATATGTCATCTTCCAGCACGAATGGAAGTTCTTCTGTTGAATGGCGGCCCAGGGCTGGTATTCTTGCTTGCGGTGCCCCATCAATAGCGGCTTGCCTAACTGCGGCTGCGCTCTTCGTCGTGGCTTTGCCATCAGCGGGCCCCTATACCCCCATGATGGGCATTTTCTTGTTTCGCTTGCCGAGCAGCGTCGCGTTCTCCAGGCTGAGCTCAAACGCACCTCGCTGGCGGTTCCGGTCTCTCACTTGCTGCCGGGCCGCTGCTGTGACGGCCGCCGAGTGCTGGCCGTATCCCTTCTCGCCCCGTTCGCGTTCTCGTCCTCGGGTTTCGCCTTCGTGATCTTTAATGTTGGCTTTTCGCATGCTC
Organism: Calonectria crousiana; assembly: GCA_013406985.1. Classification (NCBI taxonomy): domain Eukaryota; kingdom Fungi; phylum Ascomycota; class Sordariomycetes; order Hypocreales; family Nectriaceae; genus Calonectria; species Calonectria crousiana. Next base: position 50,871 of record VTGD01000009.1, read on the forward strand.
TGCTCCAGCGCGTGGGTGGCGGCGTTGGGCTTGGCACCAGCGTCAGGGTCTTGGCCATCAATCTGCATCATATCCTCATCCTCCTCATCCTCCTCGTTGAGATTGTTGAGGAGCATGGCGGGTCCGCCCTTGGCACCGATCTGTGCTCGTCGCTTGCCTTCCTCCTCTTGACGGTGGACGGCGTAACTGACGTCAAACACCTCGCGAAGGTTGACAGCTCCAGGCGATCGGAAGTCGTAGCGCTTGCCAGCGTCTTCGAACTTGCTGGCATCGAACGGCTTGAGCATTTCCGCCTTCTTCTTCTCCTCTCGAGGAGTAGGGCCGTTGCCCCGGATCCACGGGTGGGCCAAAAACTCCCTGATCGTGTAGCGTTTCTCAGGATCGACTGTCAGTAAGTGGCTGATCAGATCCTGCGCCGACTTGGAAATGTCGTCCCACCAGGGGGACAGGAAAGTGTACTGGCCCTTGGCCACCTTCTCGGTGAGCACCTCGATGCTCTCATCATAAAAGGGCGGGAATCCACAAAGCAGGGTGTACAGGACGCAGCCCAGCGCCCACATGTCAACCGACTTGGAGTACCGCTCATCCTTGACGATCTCGGGCGCCGTATACCCAACAGTGCCACAAGGAGTCATGGTCTGGTTGTCCCACACGATCTTGGACAGGCCAAAATCGGCAATCTTGATTTGACCAATGCCGCCGGCTCCCTGGCCAGGGACGAATTCGCCCTCGTCCACCTTGTCCTCATCACCAGGCTGCGTGGGCTTGGGCTGCTTCGAGGGAACGAACGGGATGGGGTTGAATAGAATGTTTTCGGGCTTGATGTCACTGGGCAAAGGGGTCAGCGTTTGTGGCAATGTCGACGCCGTGGCGCGCAATGACGTCAGGAGGGGTGATCCCAACATGGACAACACCAGGGTCTGTAACATGCGGATGCCGCGGAATTTGACTCACCGATGAACAACTCCCATTTCTTCGTGGAGGTACTCCAGAGCCTTGGCTACCTGGACAATGACGTGGCGAGAGAGCTCCTCGCTGAAGTAGGTCAAGCGGACAATTTGGTGGAAGAGCTCTCCACCGGGGGCGAGCTCGAGGACGATGTAGTAGTATTGTCTGGATTCCGAAAAATCGACGAGCTTGATAATGTTGGGGTGGTCTAGCTGGCGCATGATCTGGACCTCCTTCAAAATGTTTGATCGCTAACATTGGTCAGCACGTTGATTTAACTCGCTTGGCCGCACATCATGATCGCCTGGAACTCTACTAAGCTCAGCGCAGGGCGGCCGTAATTCACACATAACAGACCAGGAAAAGAGCCAACAAAATGAAAAGCGTTCTCGCACCTCAGCAGCCTTGGGGACCTTCTTGAAGTCCGGATGTAAATGCTTATTTCCCTATTAACGGGAGAACCCCGCGTGTTGGTAAATGGGGTCGGAAAATAAACGACGTAAAGGCGAAGAATAAAAATGAAAGTGACTGAAGGAGAAGGGCGGCGTAGACACTCGACGACCCTGACGAACTCACCTGCATGCTGTTCATTTCGTACTTGCGGACGACTTTGATAGCGACCTCGCCCCTGTCTCCGGTTGTGTCACGAGCACGGTACACGTTGCTGAAGGCGCCGTCGCCCATCTTGTCGATGAGTTCCCACCGCTCCAGACCGGGGTACCGGGGGAACTTGCTTTTGCTGGCATTCTCCTCGGCGATAATCTTGGCGAGGTTGGCATCGTCGATGCGCTTTGACTTGGACGACTTCTGGGCGTGAGAGTCCGCGGGACCGTCGGCGTAGCCCTCAGCAGCGTCCGCGACGGGGGCGTGATGGGCGGGTTGAGCAGCTTGCTGGGCCTCGGGCTTGCGCGAGGCCTCTTCGGCGAGGTTTGCGGTGCGGGCTTGCTTGCCTGCAAGGGAGCCGGTGTTAGTCAGGTGGGTGATTGGTAAGACGCCAGAACAGCTGGGGGAAAGACAGTGGGAAAGCAAAACAGAACAGAACCAAAGGCGGAGGATGGCATACCGTGGCGGATGAAGTTTTTGAGCTGCTGAATGGTAGACATTGCTGGAGAAGGTTGTCGCTGGGGCGCGACGGGCCAGCTAGAGGCGGACGAAGACGAGCTCTACTGAGAGTGTTAAAAGAAGGGAGGGATGTCTCTCCGGGGGAATTTCTTGGTCAAAAGCCAAATAATGAGTCTCGGTAGAGTCGATAATTGTCGCGGAAAGTCGTGGGCCTTGGGTATGGTGTTCTTTTTTTTTTTTGCAAGAGTAAAAACCGACGGGCAGACCGATGACGACGTTTGAGAACACTAGACCAGGGCTTGGAGGCGCGCGAGGCGGCTTTGGCTGGGCACTGCGGCGGACGTGCGGGGTTTAAACGAGTCGCAGGACGGAGCTGAGGGAGGTTCGTGCGCACCCAGTGAGTCGGACAAAGTGCGTCGACGTGGTAGCGAGGCTGAGGGATGAGCCGGTGAAAAAATAACAAAAAACAGAGGTAGAATATGGAGGGGAGGAAAAGAGAAAGAAAAATAGAAGGGGGGTGAGAGAAAGGGAAGAGGAAGATTGAAGCTAGAGGATAGACGGGTTTCCAAGGTGGGAATGGAAGAGTGCAAGTTGCAAAGAGCAGCACCGCGCAGTGGGATTAAGGTACGTCAACCCATTGGAAGCAGGGAACTGGGGAACTCTGGGAGACGACAGGACAGGACAGGGGCTACAGGACAGTGGACGTGCAGCGGACGGGCAGTGTGCATGTAGGGGATGGCACGCCACAGCTCAGTGGGTATTTCGGGGGGGGGACGAGCACGCGGGTGACGGAATAGATGGCCACGACGCAAATTCCTCCCGGGCTCGGTGATGATAAAAATGGCAGTAATAGGAATTGTATTGCAAATCAAATGAAACCGGCTTGTTCAATTTACCGATAATTGTCTGCATTGATGACGGGTTGGCTTGTTCCTATAGATTCCTAGGCTTCAATCCTTTTTCTTATGCTAGTTATGATGTGCCATGGTTTCCTGTCTGTCACCCGGGCTCAAACGAGGCACCCCCCAGGTCAGTGGTGAGGTCACTACAGATCCGTGCTGTGCTGGGCTGAGAAAAGCTGGGAAAATGGGCGGGGGGTTTGTTCTGGACTGAGCTGGGCTCGCCGACAGGTGGAGATAGCTAGGCAAGCCACCACTAACTCTTGCAGCCTAACACGCCGAGACGTCCGGCACTTGTCTTCGGTCTAGATTTTTTTTTTTTGTTCACCTTATCCTTTTCGTTGTTCGTGTTCCTGTCTTGAAAATAAGGATGGATACAAGGCTCAATGTGATTTGGCCAAAATAAGGAACGAAGACCAGAAAATGACCTTCCCTGAGCCTGGACAGCCATGACCCGCTTTGGGCCGGACGGCGGCTATCAAGAGACGCGCCGAAGTTAGATAGTCTACGGTGGTGACGGGGACAAGCACGCAAGGTTGGGTCAGCAGAGGAAAAAGCAAGGCAAGGCAACCAGGCCTAGCGTTGGAGGTACACACGGGAAGAGGAAGGATGCTGGAAAGCAAGATGCCCATGCCTCGTGGCGTTTGTGCACCCGGGTCAGCAAGGATATGAATCAAGAAAGTTGGCGTTGGCTGTCGACCTGCCGAGAGCTTATCCTTGAGCAATATCTTCTTGGCCTTTATCCCCCCCCCCGAACCTAATATCTATTACTACCATACTCACCTCCCTCCGTCCAAGCACGGGAAGAGACGTGAGTGACAAGCGAGCGACAGCAGGGAAACGTCCCCCGCCGCGACACTCAACAAGCCAAGGTGTCACGAACAGAACTAGCTAGCTAGCCATCGCGTCAGCGTGTTGGTTTATAATGCGTCAGTCACTATACCCGACCCATGTGGAACAGCGCCGCAGCTCTTGGGGGGAGAGAAAAAGAAACAAAACTGGGGGGGACCCATCCTTCCTTGGAACAAACGGCGGGCAACCTAGACAGGCGTGTGTGTGTGTGTGTCAGTGACAGGCGCCAATGCCGCCGCATTCTCTCTCATCTCTTCTTCGCCCTCGGTTATCAACTTTTCTTGGCCAAATACAGCATGATGGCATCCCTTTTCTGCCCTGCCGCATCACATGGTGCGTGTGACAAAGGGTGTGTAGAGACGGGTGGCATCATCGTTTTCATCATTGCATCTCGGGTCCTCGAGCCGTCGTTGGCTATTGGCGGACGATCGTTCTGGGCGAGATGTGGCGGCTCGCCTCTTGTATCCCTGCTTGTGCTCCATAGGGAAAGTTGCAGCCGGCGAGGTATCATGGAATCTGGATAGCTTGCTTTTTTCTTTTCTTTTTTGGCTTTTCCAACCTCGACGTGGAACGGTCGGTCGGTCCCCCGTTGTCCCAGATGTGCGGCCGCGCGCTCACACTTCTCCTGTGCATGTCCTGCAGCTTCCATCTGCCACAGTTATTTTAGCCTGCATCTTCCAAGGTCTGGGTTTGTTCCATCCAGCAGTCAAGTGTCCCCCATGAATTATCAATCAGCCAGTCAAGCACCGTCATCTCACCCACACCAAGGATGCACCAGCATGCACGCCCACAATCGCACAAGTGAAAAATAAGTAAAAATGGACCTATCCCTGCCCCGCCCCGTTATGACGCTCCCGACGACGTCATCCGCTGCCCCTCAAAGGCAGCTTCGGAGCCTCTCCTCCCTCGTCCGGCGACGCCAGCGTGTGTCTCGGCGCTGGTGGCCGCTGGAGGCGTCGTCTAGGCCCTCTGGTGGCCCCGTCGTGGCGTCGGCCCCGGCTGGCGCCAATCATCAACCCCAGCCCAGCCCGCATCGGCGGCGACAGCGAGAGAGTGCTCCAGCAACTCCCCGGACCAGTTCAACGGGCAGCAACAGCTTTTTCGTCCTCATTTCCAAATCCGAGTTATGGAACAGCCCGCACGCCGGGCACGACCACACAGGAAACCCGAGAGCTACCTTACCGAAATGACAGCATCGCAACCTGGCGGAAGCCAATTCAATTCCCCTCTCCCCCGGAGTCAATTTCTCACACTGTGAATATCCATCCGAATCATACAAAAGTCAAACGGGAAGCGGACTGTCGTGAAGAGAGGAGGAGGTGGGGGGTGTTCTGCCTCGTGCCGCTAGACGTCAGTCTAGAACACACGACTTGCTGCTTATTCCAAACCTCGGCCTGCCAGCATTTCGTCCCATCGTTCTTGTGATTGTTGTCTATATTCGTCTGAAACAGCCTCAGCGGGTTCGGAATTTTCGCTTGATAATTCATTCCGCGCAACTTGGGTTTCTAGTTGTCCTCTGTTTGGACCCCGGACCCCTGATTCAGTCGCATGCTGGAATTCAGGGCCCAACTCGCTACCAAACCCGGGATCCATGGTCGCCCAAGCTCTTTTGATGGATTCGCACCCAGGAGAAACCCCACAGGGCTTTTGCAATCTTGGGTATCTTTAATTTAATTCATGCACCGGGTTCTTCTCAATCGTACCATCTTTCTCATTATCTACGTGCCGTCGTTTTTCCCCACCTTAAGACGCAATCCCTGGTGATGTCATGACATGATGAATCGGTCCCAGGTTCAAGAAGAAAAAGAAAAGGTGAGCTTGACACGTGCAGATCCCATCCAGCTTGCCATATGTTGATCAGCCCTTTGACGTAGCTTGCTCCCCAGATCTGACCACTCGACCCGCTCTTGGATTCAGGCAATCTCGGGATTTGCTTCTGCTTCCCATTCAGATCGCTCCATTGACGCACCTTATTTGCTGCCCATCACTGCTAATCATGACCCATAAATCGGATTTGACGTCCCCCGCTATGTCATTGGCTAATGCTAGCGATCGTCAAACGATACGCGTCAAGTCACTGACTGCACTTGCTTATCATGTCGCTCGAAATTTTTTAATGTCTTTCGCTAGGCTCGTGCTTGCACAACTTGTTCATCATATATCACGGCCAGATTCCGACTGGGATGTGTGGCACATGCACAGCTGTCGCGTACATCACATATCGAAGCACCACGAGTCATACTTTTCAAGGGTTGCATTTCTTGGATAACTGGCATTGCTGCTTTACAACTTGAAATAGCGATACGGCACCTCCTGACTCTCGGCGTAAGCTCTCAGCTGTCGGTTCTTCCAACCGTAAAACAGTCTCAGGCCTAATGCAGTCACCGTCACAAACATCAACAGCGCAGCATTCGTCCAATGGCCCGTCGGGTATCCCTTTTCCCGTTCGCTGGCCTTGTAGATCCAAACGCCGGGAATCTGACCGAGACCGCCGCCAATGGAGACGTTGATGGCAATGGCCAATCCAGTCGACGCCGTGGTGAAGACATTGGAACTGAGCCAGCCCAGCATTGGAGGAAAGGCCGCAAACGAACCGGCAGTTGCCATAATTAGACCGCCGTACCGCGCCGCATATGCATCCGCCGGCAGGGCAGCTGACATGATGAACCCAATCGCACCGACTGTGGAAGCTAACGCCGTGTGCACTCCGCGAGCATTGAAATGATCCGCTGACCAGGCTACGAGGACTTGGCAGACTGCGCATAGTCAGTATATGGGTGGTTTCAAATCATACTGTTGTCAAAGGGAACATACCATACGCGATGGCCCATGGGGGAACGGTCATCAGCTGTGCCTGCAAATCCATATATCCCAATCCTACAGTGATTGATGGCGAGAACAAACTCAAACTGGCAAAGGCCGGGCTGACGGCAAAATATATGGCATAGTGCGCATATAACCGCCAGTCGGTGAGAGTCTCTCTGGCTTCTACCCAGGTCATGGTCGGGTGAGATTCCTTGCTACCCTCGTAGTACAGCCGCTGAACCGCCATGTCCTTCTCGGCCTCGGTGAGCCACTTGGTTCGCTCGGGGTAATCCGGCAGGAAAAACAGAACGAGGAAAGCTGCGAGGCACGAGGGAATGCCTTCGATGATGAAGAGCCACCGCCATCCTGAGAGGCCGGCTGCGCCATTCATGTGGCCGATGCCGTAGGCGATTGCGCCGCCAAACTGCAACATTTCTGTGTGAGCCAAACCGCGCGGGTCGCTGAGAGCCAACGCGAGGGGGTTTCACTTACTGCGCCGGCAAGAGTTGCAGATGCGAGAATGAATGCGACGCTATCGACTCATGAGAAACAGGATCCTTGCGCTGAGACATGGACCCACAAAGAGGTCCGAATCTAAATGACGTGTTTTTTTTCAACTTACCGCACACTACGCTCGTCGTGCTTGTACCAGAAGGTAAGGTAGTAGACCAATCCCGGGAACAGGCCAGCCTCGAACATGCCCAGCAGGAACCGGACCGCAACGACGCTGCCGAAGCTCTTTGTGGCGGCTGTGACAATGGTCATGGCGCCCCAGCAGAACATGAGAAAGGCGAGCCAGCGGCTGGGGCGCAGCTTCTTGAGCAGGATGTTGCTGGGAACCTCGAAGACGGCGTAGGAGACGAGAAAGGCCATTAGGGAAATGACAAACTGGTGGTCCGTCATGCCCGTCTCGTGCTGCATGTCGTTTTCCGTCGACGAGTTGAGGATCATGGCGTTGCCGATGTTTGTGCGATCGAGGAAGCAGAGGAAGTAGATGGCGGCCGACAAGGGAATGATGCGCATGTCCTGCTTCATGACCAGGCCCTTCTCCAGAGGGCTCATGCACACATCGTACTCGAGCGTCGGGTCGTCCTATGCAGAGAGGTGGCAGGGTTAGAGACAGCTGGGCGTGGGGTTCAAGCACACACTGAGCCAGGCGCAAAAGCGGGCGGGTTTACCTCATCCTTCTTCAATGTCGAGTCGACATCGTCTTCGGCCACGGGAGGGGGATACGGGCGAGGAATTCGCTCCGGGGGCGGCGTCGCCATCTTCGATACCCGGTCCCGCTCGCAGCGGCAATGGTGAAAGGTGTTCCCAGAGGTGGTGGTTGGCAAAGGCGCAAGTCAGACGATATTTTTTTTGGTTGTCGAAAAAAAAAAATCCTCCTGCCGAGGGAAAATAGATCGGCAGGGGGAAAGCGTTGTTGGCGATCAAACGACTGGATCAGGTCGTGGCACAATAATGGATGAAAGGGCACGTTGTACAGGCGCGCGGTTCGAACGTGAGTGCTTGGTGTTTGGCAGCTCGGGCCGGGAGAGAGACGGCAGCTCAGCAAACCAGAGGGTATCGCGATAGCCAAGCTGAGAAGAACAAGAACAGCTCCCAGGACGGGGAAGCGACGTTTTTTTACTAGATCAAAGCAGACCGCCGTCTCGGGACGAAATGCGGGGGAGTTGGCGGCCTTTTTCACACCAAGCTCAACCGGCAAGCTCCACTGCCGATCGGATCACATCAAAATGCGTCCCACCCCTCGTGGTGGCGCCATGGAAGAGAGCGCCATGGGAGCATGCCGTCCGTCTGGAGTCTCAACGCCCGTTGCGTCTTCTCGTTGCATCACGTCGCAGCAGGGTCCCATATAAATGATGCGTCGCCTGAAGGGCGCCTCCGCAGCTGCGATAAGATTGCTGCGAGCCTTGCCTGGCGTCAGCTCGACCTGCCAAGGATCCCCTCCCTCCCGCAGCATGTAAGTCTCAACGGCTGGCTGGCGCACCCGGCTGGCCGTGTCTCGGTTCCCCCCCTCTCAGTTCGTGGTTCGTCTTTTGAACGGGGAGGGGGGCGATTTTGCTTTTTCGTTGGCTTTCCCCAGCTGCGAGAAAAGAGAGGGGCCTATGCGATGGGATGGTTATTTGGATCATGGCCCCCGGGAATAGGCATTGCGAAGCACACAGGACCGAGAGGCATTATCCGCCCGTCGCAGGTTGCAGGTTGCAGCAGGGCACGCGACCCGGAAATGACATGCATTTCACACCTCATACGGCAAATACACTACGCGTCCCCCTTCCTATTTCTCAATACCCGGCCAGGGTATGCCCGGCAGTCCAATTGAGGAAGAGACTGCGAGCCCGTGATGAGCGGGGCGGCCAAGGTCCGATGTTGCAACCCAGGCTTCTCTGGCGGGACGAGTTGGCCAGCTAAACCAGCTTCCCCTACAAGGTGCCCTGCAGCTGACGCGACATGCCGGACGGGCATCCGTTTCCTTGTCAAATTTCCCTCCCCAACTACCGAGTGCAACAATTGCCTTTTCTTCCCTCTTTGCTTCCCTTGCAACTCTGCTTCCAAGAAGGTTGAGCTTCTGGCTCCCCTCCCCCGCAACCATTTCGGCCGAGACATGCTCCGGCCCGGGGTGGACACGGTTCGCGGGTGGCTTGCACCATTGGCAGGTCCGATGCCCGGCGCGGCGCACGGGGAGAGTTTGCTGAAGGATGGGGCGCGCGGGCTTCCATCCGAGCTTAAGCTCATCTTCTCCAGATTAGTAGTCAACAAGCAATTGGCTAATGCATGCGGGCATCCACAAACAGACAGAGAGTGTGCGCTGCCAGAAGGGTGCTTCTTGCGCCCTGTGTGCACAGCCCTCAACCGTAGGATTGTGGGATAGGATTGTGGGATACACGTCTTCCCCGAATCACAGACAGCACTGATCAAGTTGCAGTTGATCAAATTTTGGTTGCATTCCGCTTCCGAATTGGCTTCGAGGCTAGCCGTTTCTTCAGCGCACTGTTCGCCATGGCACGTCATTTCTGCGATGTCGCTGCGATCTTCATTGTCTTGGCCATTCTGGGCTGCCATTTTAAATCCGCTTGCGCGACTGCCGCACTCGATCGATCCGGCATCCTCACCATTCAACGAGGCAGATCATGCACTGATGCGGTAGGGTACCCAGCAAAAGGTGATAAGCGCATCATCTCCGATGTAGCAACTGAGCTGTCAAATCAATCCTACATGGCCAACTACCACCCTACTAATGCTTGACTCATGTGTGTGTGTGTGTGTGTGCCTATGGAGCAGTTCGAGCCGCGTCTGCACTAGTTGCTTGCCCACCTAGTTGTCTGTCTCTTCTGACTCACCTGGCCACGCGAACCATGCGACGACGATGCACAACTTCATGATAGCCGCGAGCCACAAAGCTCCGGCAATGCCAACCGCATTGTCCGAAAACCAACCTCCAAGCACCGCACCAGACAGAAGCAACAGTGGGGCTGCCACTCTCCGGTTCCGCGTCACATTCTGCAGCGCGAATAGTTCCTGATCCGAGAACAAATCACAGTAGACGCTCGTAAGTACGACACTCGTCAGCGCATTATGTCGCAGTGCCCGGCTCGCAACCGCCTGTCCGCAACCCTGGAAGGCAATGATACCAATGGGCAGGAGAACGTTCCAGGCCACAGAGTCTCCCGAACGGGGAGGGTATGCGCTGACGATGAAAGCAGCAGCTGCTGTAAACACGGCCTGGGCGGCAAAGGATGCGCAGAGGACCCAGCGGCGCCTAGGAGAGAAGAGCCTGTGGAAACGCGCAAAGAAGAAGGATCCCAGGCAGAAGCAGCCGATAGACGTAGCAGACTTGAGGAACCTCGGCGTCGATTGAGCACTTGAGATGAGAGACGCAATGCCAAGCCCAACATAGACGGTGTTTCCTAAGCGATCGTCAGCCTTGCATCTCGGATATAGTCCCGTCGACTGATTCAGACTAAAAGCTCGACTGACCTGTCTGCATGGACACAAACGTGCCCCATACTTGGATCGATGTGCTATCCAAGAGCCCCGTCACCATGTAGCAAATGAGCAAAACCGCATCGGACCACGAGCAGGAAACGTCGGTCACCATTCGCTGCCGCCACCCTGAGGGCTTCGGACCCGGGCCGGAGCCTCCAAGCAGGGGCGTTTCCTCACACGCCGCGCCATTCACGGCGTTGCGACCTCGCTGGCCCACCATGCTGCACTCGACTGTCGCCCTTTTTCTCGAACGCGTCTCTCCCACTGGCCAAGAGCAGGACGTGGGGACGGGGCGCGCTGTGTGAAAAGGAGCCTCGGTTCGATGAAACCTCGCAAGTATTTTGATAGATCAAAATTGCAAAAACTCGCTTGTTGGGGGGGAGGAGGAGGCGGGAAGGAATCAAAGAATCATGGAGTCCAAAGCCTTGCTAGTTTCGCGCCAAGCACCACCACCCGGACGCACCAACGCTGGTCAAAACAAGACTGCCAAGGGTTTCGATTAACCAATTCCCCCACGAAATGGACAAAGCCCAAGCCCGATCTTTTTTTTTTCAACGTAAGAAATACGACGGAAATAAGGACATACTGGTCCTAATGGAGCGACTGGAGAACGAGCAGTCAGTTCTGCAGCAAAAAAAGAAGGTCCGAATTGTGTGTTGCTTTTGATGTCATGGCCCCACGGAGAGGATCCACAGTTTACCGAACCATGGTATTGAATCCAAGCATCTACACAATCGTAACATGCATCTTCAGTTCAATTCAGCATAAAATACAATCTCCACATAATGCAGTAGAGATCTTGGTGGTCATTCCTCAACTAGAGGAGCATGCATGGCTTTATTGTTCTTTTCTATACTCTTACACGGTTTGCTTGCTTAGTCTTCCACGTAACTTCATTTAGACATAAGCTATGTAGGGACCTCCAATAAATTCACTATTCACAAGAAATAAAAATGGCGAAAGTAATCCTCCCACGTTGCCCAACCCCTTTCTCCTCCTCCTTCACCTTGGAGCCAACTGGTCACTTCTCGCCACGATACTTAGTTCCAGCGCCAAGAGTAGGCAGCAGGAGTAGCGGTGACGTAGACGGTCTCGGTGACGGTGTGAGCGGCACTGCAAGTGCTCTTGCCCTTTCCACTGCTGGAGCCAGCGGTAGAGGTGGGACGAACACGTCGAGTTCGGGTTTGGATGCCGGTGGGGGTGCGGATGGGAGTGTAAGCTGAGGTCTGGCCGGCGCCGGAATCAGAATCAGACTCGTCATCGCAGTCGCTGTCGTCGCCAGCGGGAGCAGAGGGGGTGCTGTCGGGAACTGAAGGGGTGACGACGCTGCTGACAATGCTGCTGAGCTGCTGGACGGTGGTCTCGACGGCAGCGGCAGAGGAAGCGGCAGCGGAGGTAGGGCTGGCAAGGACGTCGGACACATCGGCCGATGACAGGGTGACGAAGGAAGGCTGAGGGGCACCGGAGACGACAGAGGAAGAAGAGGCTACAAGCTCCTGGGCGGCGGCGGTGGCGCTGGTGGCGAGGACGGCCTTGGAGGAGGACTGGACACCAGCAGCAGCGGACTGAGCAGAGGTGGCGGCGGGGGTTGCGGAAGCCGCAGCGGAGCTGGCACTTCCGCTGCTGCTGCCACTGCCGTTGCTCATGCAAGCAAAGGACATCTTCTGGACATCGGTGCCGGTGGTGGCACCCTCAAGGCTCCAGGTCATGCTAACGTAGGGCCAGCAGATGCGGCCATCGGACATGGTGACCATGTCACCAGCGACGTAGGTGTTGTCAGAGGTGATGGCATCGCCAGAGGTCTTGCCGGAGCTGTCGACAACCTGGAACTTGGTGCCAGCAAAGGTACCCCGGCAGCCCATGGCGTCAAAGTCGCAGATGGGGTTGGAGATCTCCTCCCAGGAGACGAGAGCGTAGGTGCTGTCGAAGGTGGCAACGTGAGCGTTGGAGCAGTCGTTGGAGCCAGAGGTCAGCCAGTTGACCTGGCTGTCACCGGATGCGGAGCCGACCACGGAGGTAGCCTGGTCACCGACGAGAGTGTTCTTGTCAGAGAAGAGAGCGACGGCAATGTTACGGTTGTTGGTGCGGTTAGCGGAGGTGGTGTAGCCCGAGCCCATCCAGGAGTTCTCGGTGAGATCGATGGCACCACGAGAGACCCAGGAGAAGATGTAAGAACTGGCGTCCTGGAAACGAGCGAGGACACTGTAAGAACCGCTCATTCCGCCCATGGCTTCGTTGCTGGCACCGTTGATGACATGCTCGTTGGAAACCTTGACACCGTCGTTGCTCATGCCCTGGGTCTTGGTGTTGAGCCAAATGGCACCCTGATCCTCAGCGCAGAGCGAGGCGTAGGGAGGAGCATCGGCCTCCTCGAAAGCGATGCCGGTGTTGTGAGAGCAACCCCACGAGGAAGAAGCACCCTCGATGGTCTTGAGGGTACCGTCGGTGGCAATGTATCGGATGGCATCACCGAAGTGGCCAGAAGCAGAACCAGAGTAAGAGGTGACAACAATGTAGGCGGCATAGTAACCGGCCTTCTCGGAGAAGACGAGATCACCGTTGATATCAGGAGAGGCAAGCGAGTCGCTAGAGTCGATACCAGGGCCACCGAGGAGAGTTCGGAAGGTCTTGGCGCCGTTGGTGTATCGGTAGAGAACGGCAATGGCAACGCCTGAGGCCTCTCCCTCAACCACCTCGTTGGTCAGGAGGGCAAAACCGTCATTGTGAGCAACAAGACCACCGGCCTCCTTTCCAGTGGAGATGGTGACAGCATCGCCAACAGCCACAAAGGTCGTGGGGTTGACTCCCTGGACGTGGACACCAGTGCCACTGGAGTCGAGGTAGGCGAGGTAGGCGGTGGAGCCGTCAGGAGAGACGGCAAAGGGAGTTCGTCGATGGTGAGGGTATCCGGTCCAGTAAGCTTCCTTGATAGGGTTGAAAGAGCTGCTCAGGGTCATGGAGCCGACAAAGTTCTCGAGCGATGAGGATGTCAAGCCGGCAGCTGCCAGCGCCAGGCAGGCAGCAAATGAGAAAAGACGCGACATGGTGGTTGTGGCGAGAGGATCAGTGCAAAAAAGAGAGAACGGATTCGGTCGAATCGGAAAGGATTGTCGAAAGGGAAAAAAAGAATGTAAATGACCCCAGGTCAAAAATCAAAAACCGTGAAAAGGATCGAAGCTGTCGTCTCTCATCGTGCATCTTCCCTGAGCGATGCGGTGTCTTATAAACATCAGTTCCGTCTTTCTGGAACCCGGGCCCCGCCTGGCCGGGGCGGGAGACACGGCTTCGGGCCAAGACCCGGAGCCAGCACACGAGCGGTGGAAAAATTGCAAAAACATTCCGTCTACACTAAATTCTGGGTGCCGGGACTGGATTCTGGACTTTTTTTCATTTTACATCAAACCGGTAACAGGTGAGGGGGAGGAGTTACCCAGGTTAAGGTGTTTCACCCCCCTGTAAAACTGTGGCAGGCCGGGATGTGCCATCGGCCCAGACGGTGCTGTTGGGTTCTGAACAAGGCGGCCCCGGGTGGAGTGTCAACGGCCACGTATCCCGTCTGGGCTAGAGCGACGAGGATTCTGGAAGCGATGCCATGGGGATGGTTTCGAAGTGGCGCTTCTGGCAGTAAACGAAATGCTACCAGGAGTTTTACGAGAAACAGAAGACCACATCAGAAGTTGGACGATTCACTCCTGCGGGGTAGCATCCCTAATTTCGTCGAGGTTGAGGAACAGGAGTGCTCTTGACATTCCCAATCTCTTGGCTGGTTAAAGCCATGATTTCGGATCCAAAAAGCCGTGGCGAGATGGTCGCTCCACGGTCCATGCAGTTGGAGAGCACGGAATTTCGGTTCACATCGCAAAGACCCTTCCAGAACCTCTTTTACTATTCTTCCGTCTGCAGCAAGCTTATTAAAAGGTAAGCGAGGCCAGGATGGGTAGTGTCCAAGAAGATGGAGACTTGAACCTCGACCTCAGGGGTTTGCATCAGGAATGTCCCTGTTTCGTGATGTTCCATGAAGCCTCGCTTTCGCATCTCGCCCCAGTGAGCAATTTTGACAATCACATTGGTCTCTAATTGTGGGTGCTGTCTGCTTGTGGTAGTAACCGGGAATGATGATTCAATCGGAGAATTGTTTATCATCTTTCTTGTCCCTGTGTGGAAAGGCCGCGTCTGACATTGACATGACAGACAACTTGACAAGGCCACAACCCATGCCACTGGTACGGGGGTGAAGATGACGACGATTGTGCGAACTAGAGTGATCGGGACGAGCAGCGCAAGGACTGATTTGATCTGCCGACCATCGGGATGCGATGAGGATCATCAAGATGCAACGGACCACGAGATAATCCTCAAGGATGCGAGAAATAACGGACGTAGTATTATGTTGACACGAGAAACGGGATGAAACATGATTTGTCTAGCAAATAAACTATGCGGATAAAAGAAGACGGCGAACCCGTTTTCGGGGTCTTGCCAGCTGCTGACTAAGGTAGGTGCTACAGCCGATTAAACTTTAGGCAGGAACCCGACACCGATCATTCGGCCAGAGTCGCCTGTGCTAGTCGATAGCCAGGGGTCTTCCTCTAGGTCATGTTCCCGCTACTCTACCTCAGGATTAGCCCCAATTGGTTCCCCTAAATACTCGCCCAGAGACCTAAGCGAGGCCAACCATATGCGCGGAAACTGGTCGCGAGATGCTGGAGCGGCCGCCCAGTGGTCCAAGCTACGCCCATTACAGCACGGAAAAGACGCTGAAGGCTCGTATTTGGCGAGAGCTGAACTAGAGGATTTGGCCGTATTGCTTACGCAAAGCTTCCAAATGGCCTCTGCCACGGCCACTTTTATCCAGCTCGCCAGCATGCCTTTCATCTCGCATCTCTCCGTCTTTGCTTCGCCAGTTCTGTGCCCATAAACTCTCCCCTTGATCATGTCCAGTCTTTCCACCAATTCCTGGAGGGCAGCCGTAAACAACGGCCTCGTCGGCATCGCCATTGCCGGTGGTGTCCTTTCAACAATACTGGCTCTCCTGGTCCTCATTTCGGGCACCTCCATCTCTCATGACGGCGGTAGTAGCAGCAGCAGTCACCTGCAGTTAAAAGACCTTGCCCTTGTCTCGGTACGCCTTTCTTGTCTCGGCTCCAAGTCGTTCCAGTTTCCATATTCATCTGATATGTAAACACCCCAATAGTTACTAATTTCCGTTGGCGTACAGTTTGACGGGGTCATTCCCAACAATGACACATCCCAGTTCCTGGTCCATCTCCGCTGGTTCGTGAGCTCCCTCGCCTGGGAGTACCCCGATGCACCCGGCGGGCTCCCCCAAGCTGGCTTCGCCTCCAAGGGTCTCCGTTTTTCCTCCGATGTTGTCGGAGATCTTCGCAGTATTGCCGTCGATCTCAAGCTCCCCGAGGAGAGTTATTATTGCCCCCGGCCCGGTCCGTCTGCAACACAATGCACCAACGTATTTTATGAGGCATGGCGGTCTTTTTTCGTTGTTGATGGCCTGCCCACCTTCGGCTGGGTCATCTGGATCATGCTCATCTCCGCCATCGTCCTCTGTCTGGGGACTATTGTTCAAGAATGGATGATACGGAAGCGGCCATACTGGATGCGATGCCGGTGCATCATTGGAAAGCGATATTGTCCATGCCCAAAGGGGTCAAAGGAGGAGATTGAAAATCTCGACGACCATTTCTGGGACAAGGTTCGCATGTCCTATTGGGCATTGACAGCTGGGTACTTTGCGCTTCCCGCTGTCCATTCAACCTTTATCTCGTGGATTCTCCTCGAATACATCGATGCTATAGAGAGACGGTTGCCTCATGGCATTAGCATGAATGCTAAAAGAGAAATGAAGGCAGAAATCTTCCTTTGGGTCGCCTTTTTAGGGAGTGCAGTAAGTGCACTGTGCATGCTAATCAAGTGGCGGATGAGCGGACGACCAAAGGGATGGGTTGAAGAGCAAGAGTCGAGTCGACTCGAGAGATATACAGATTAGTGCCTTTTTTTTTCTCGTTTAAAATAAATATATGCATTCTCTTCAAGATCGATTTTATTTTGGTTCACGTGTCCATAGGGTTAGCATTTTGAAGAAGTACATGGTTCTAAATACATTATTGCAAAACAGCTAATTTTTGGTTTAGGGTGATTAATGATTTACAGACGCCCTGGACCTAGCCAGCAAGCCCCCATTGAATGAGAGTCATTTGCCAAAATGTTTGATGAAGAAAGGTAAAATACTATTTTAAATTTTCAACAGATGCGTTCTCCTCAGCCATAGATTTAGAAGCGGATGATATATGCTTCAGCAGGGCAGTTGCTTCTTCCACCTGTCCATTCGCTCGGTATGCACTCGCAAGCTGGAACTGCGGGCTCAACCGAAGAGGGTGTGCTTCCGGCAGTGTCTTTATTTTGATAGACACCACATATTTAAGCAACTCTATTGCCTCCTTCAGCCGCCCACTGGCTTGGTATACGTTTGCAAGTTCTTCTTGTGCGCCCAGTCGTCCAGCATCGTCATTTCCTCGCGTTTTTGCATCCTCAGCCACCACATGTTCCATTAATCTGATTGCCTCCTCGACTTGTCCGTTTTCTTGATACATCTTGGCGAGCTCGAGCTTCGAGGTCAATTGATTAGGATAGTCAAAATCATTTCGGTCAGTTTCAACAGTTATTATATGTTCGAGCAGCTTGATGGCTTCCTCAATTCTCCCGATGAACCCATATGCCCTTGCAAGCTCGAACTGCGAATGCAATCGATCAGGGTGATTTTCCACTAAAATATTTTTCGAAATATCCACTACGCTTTCGAGTTCCTTGGCTGCTTCTTCAAATCTCCCATCAAGCTGCAAGCAATCACTCACCCAAAGCCCCAAAGCACAGCGCTCCTTGCTTTCGATATTTTGGCATGCACGTAACAAGCTGAGGGCATGTGGACGATATTGTCGACATAAATCGAGATTTTCCCAAAAAGTTTCGGGATAAACGCCCTCCATATGCCCTAATGCATTTTGTTTTGCTGTTTTCAAAGCGTCTTGCTCTTCCATCCATATTCGAGTCGCCGTATGTACTAACCGATGCATTTCATAAACGTCAGCGTTCTTGTGGCGACTCAAGAAGCTGTACTCCATCAAAACGCCTATTGATCGCCGAAACTTCTGTTCTGATCCTGGCTTAGGAAGAATCGACTTGGGGATCGCTTTTGGCTCGATACATCCAATAAATGAAAGCAGCAAGATGGCACCCTCGTTTGTCTTCCGGATTTGGTGGAACGATATAAGCCAAGTTGTGGCAACAGCGTGTTGGGAATTCCTGTACCGGGTATTATCTTCAAATTCGCTGCTCATCAACTCAATCATGTCCTGATCTGTGTTTTTGAAGAGCTGGAGGTACTCTGCTATCGCTACCTGATTTTCGTTCATGTATGCCACCGCCTGTGTAATAGCCAAGGGAAGATGCGCAAGGTGCTCGAGAAATTCGGTGACATCCTCCTGGTTTCCAAGATCTTCCTTCTGAAACAGGGACTTTTCTAGGTAATCCCTGCCTTCTTCAGGGCTCATCTCACCAAGTTCAACGAAGTGATTCCCAGACACCGAAACCGCAACTCCTCGAGCTCGTGTTGTGTAAAGAATTCGTCCATCGCTGTTCATTGGCAAGTAATTGTCAATGCCTGGCTGGTCCGGAGATCCGAACAGGATGCCCTTGTCATCAGCATTATCAATGATAAGGAGCCATTTCCCTGATAATTGTGATTCGAGATGCTTCTGTACCAATTCCATGGGAGCTTCGTCATCGTCTTCTTCTAATTTGCATTGCTTCATGATCCCCATGTATGATTGCTCGAAACTGGCCTTGCTCAAAGCCGACACCCAAAAAACGGAGTAATCAGGCAAGCATGATTTCACCCAGTAGGCTAGTTGCAAAGCGACTTGGGTTTTCCCAATACCTCCCAGTCCAACTAAAGCAACCTTTTCGTCCCCAAGAGTAAAGAGCATTTCCTTTAGTTGCTCCAGCATGTTGGTGCGACCGGTGAAACTTGGATTCTTAAGGCGTGGAACGTAGAAATGTCTCTGGTCTGAAATGGGTCAGTCACGCTCTGGTAATATATGTTTCCATACTGACCATTTATCACTGGTTCCGGGCTAGTTTTGCTACTGGCTGGCTGTATTTGAGAGGGAGGTAGAGCATTCGCAAAGTTCGATGGCGGCAAATCAAGCGCACCACCGCGCACAAAACTTCTCAGGACACATGAGATTGTATGATAACGGGGATCATCTCGGCTTGTACATTTTACCATCTGCCTATGGTCTGCATCGATACGCTGTACGGTCTCAAGTGTTGAGGGCAGGCCCATTTTTGAAGAAAAGTCGCTAACAATCTAGTGCAATTGCACATGTGAGTTTGACTGCTGTAGTATTTGGGCGTGGCAACACCTTTCGATAAACTAACCTTGCCATTGATTCCCTTTATCCCGGAGGGTTTAACTCCCTCATAAAAGGAATGAATTTTGAAACGGTGCTGGTCCACAATGCGCACAAATTCTTCATGGATGATGTCCAGTACTTCGTTGTCCACCTCCAGTGCTTGGATAATCTTTTTGTGCGATTCTACTTTGGCAAGCCCAACTAGATTTGATGCAATTTTCCCCCAGCTTGCATACGCGCTCCCCCGATGGGGCGTACCGAGAAACATGACCAGTTTCGTCCGACGTTGGCACTCTGAGGACCTACGAATTGCCTGCAACATATCAGCATCAAGTAGATATCGATATATGGAGATGCGAACATCTTTAACAATAATACCGCCAAGACTATGTGCTACAAATATCACCGGATCCTAGGATTGTTAGTTTCGGTGCGATTGGTTCCTGGTGTAAGCCGCCAAACCTTGTTGTCAATATCCCTATCGAACCGAACCGAAAAGTCATTCCCGTGCCGCGTTATACTGTTTTGGTTATTTGATTTGAAGAATCCTTCAACCACGCTGGCATCGTATCCATAGGTCCATATTCTTGCTTCTGGTATATCAGCAGCCAGAAACTCCTCCGGCCAGAACGGCGTGCCGGAAGGAGCGTCGGCGCTATCCGAATTGGCAGACGGTGCGTTTTGGTGGCTACGCCGGAAAAAAGAAAAGAAGCCCTTTGAAACGCTCGGGGCGGGCTCTAGCTGGTTATCCTTGACTTTGCTGCCGCCCCACGTGTATTTTGGATGGCCCTTCAAGCCGTGGACGAAAATGATGCTGTGTCTTGTCAGCCATCTCCTGTGTGAGACATGCGGGGAATTGCTGACTTGACAATCTTCTGATCATTTCCAGTCCTATCGATACCTAAAAGGGTAAAAACATCTCGGTTGATTGTCGTCATTCTCTAGCGCGTGCTACGTGCGAAACTATGTAGGCTGACGCATGATGTCGAAGTGGTGTTGCAGTGGGATGCCTGCCTCAGGCGGTGAGGGGAAGATATTCTGCTACCAATAGTGTGACTTATTCTCTCCCACCATACCTCTATAGGTCGCATGCATTTCAGAATTTAAGGCGCGAGCCCTGCATAAGGCTCCATTCGAGGTGTGTGATATGGCCCATTGTGATTGGTACGTTTGGTCCCGAGCAGTTACAAGTGCTACGCCCTGGAAATCAATTGACGGCGGCTGCTATTATTAATAGCACTGACCATGAGCTTGTGGGTTAGTTTACTAGCGATTCACATAGCAAAGCAACAAATAAATAGGCCCTTAACGACATTGTTGTTGAACTTACCCTAGATCTAAAGAGGAATAAATAACTCCAGTTCGCGAAGCGATCCCAGCCGCGGGCAATAAGACGGAGATAAAAGTTTACTTTCTTCCCTCCGCATCGACAGACTTGATGGCAACCATCTCTGAACGTCCATCAAATCAAGGCGGTCAGGTTTGTCATATTCCCCACCATGGTTTATCTCAACGCAGCCATCGGCATACACAACTGGACCCCGCACTTGCACGATCCACATGCGAACCTCGTGGGCGAGCGGTTCGCACCTTATCAGCCCAAATTTCAAGCGTAGTGCTGCTCACAAAAATGCCCAACGAAGAACCGGCACACTATCCATTGTTCGCGCCGGGGGCCGGCCCCCGGCTCCGGACCGGCCCGTCAACTGACAATGGCCTACATCATTTCTTAAAACGCCGATTCCGCTTCCCAACTCTTGTTGCACTGGCTGTTGCACCACTAATTAATTGTAAGCGTAGCTCAGCATGTTTTCGCCAGCAACCCTCAGAGCGGCGTCGCTGCGACAATTGACGGCCCGCCAGGCTGTTCGCACCTTTAGCCGTGTGCCGTCTCACCACCGATTGACTGCCTCGTCCATTCAAGCTTCTCGGGGGTTGCTGAGTCGCGATTCTATGCCGGTCAAGCGCTCGGCCTCCTTCGCCACCAGCGCCGAGGCCGTGGCGCCCGCAGCAGCACAGGGCGAAAACCAAAACCTGGCAGCCGTCGCAACAGGCGGTATTCCCTACCCAGGCATCCCTAAATTTGAGGATCCGTACAAGAAGAGGCAATGGCAGCTCGAGCACATGGCTGGCGCGTTCCGCGTCTTCGCTCGCATGGGCTTCACCGAAGGCGCTGCTGGACACATCAGCGTTCGCGATCCTGTCAACCCAACTACGTTCTGGATCAACCCGTAAGTCAAAGCCAAAACCCTCCAGCACTAGAATAAAAACAACAACAAAAAAATAAATAAAATCTAACTCACTCCTTTACAGCCTGGGTGTGCATTTTGGTATGCTCAAGGCCAGCGACATGGTCCACATCGACGAGGAGGGCCAGGTCATTGGCGGCAACCGCGTGGCCGTCAACGCCGCTGGCTTCATGATCCATTCGGCCATTCACAAGGCGCGACCGGATGTTCACGCCGCCTGCCACACACACTCCAAGTACGGAAAGGCATGGTCTACTTTTGGCCGCCCCCTGGACATCATTAACCAGGATGCTTGCATGTTCTGGAACAACCAGAGCGTGTACTCGAGTTTCGGCGGCGTCGTGCTGGCGGCCGAGGAAGGAGATCGTATTGCTGAGGCGCTGGGCCCGGTAAACCGTGCTGTCATCCTCCAAAACCACGGCCTGCTCACAGCGGGCGGTACCGTAGACGAGGCCGCATATCTGTACTCGCTAATGGAGCGAACTTGCGAAGTGCAGCTCTTGGTTGAGAGTGCTGGGTTGCCCAAGGCCATCATTGGCGAGGAAGAAGCCAAGTTTACATACGAGGTCAACGCTGATCCGGTAGGCTACCCTGACTTGGATACAGCCGAGACGCGCTGCTGATATTGTATTAGGAAACACTGTACACCGAGTTTCAACCGGACCTGGAATATGAGATTTGGAAGTCCAACGGGGAACTCACAAGGGGCCTCTGATATAGCATTTGGTTGACACAGAGAGTCGATTTGTGTGATGCGTTGGCTATATCATAGCAGGTTGGCTTTGATGGGATTCAATGCCAACTGATCGGCGTACATCACTGGCTTAGGTCATGGCTGCACTTTGAGCGAACATGTTTCATGTCATCGAAATTGACATCTCAATTTGGTCATTTATTCGCAAGTAGATGCGTCGTGTTACAGTTGTGAAAAACCTTCCCAACTAAACATGCCCCTCCGAGGCGAGCCGCTTGCCAATCTGTACTTGTTCCACAAATCTGGAAACCGAAAGACGATTCCATGCTGTTAAAAGGCATCTTCTTTTGAGAACCGTGCTGGTAAAATACACTAGAATTTGAAACGCTTGTTGCCTCTAGTCCCAGTCTTCTGCAACGTTAAAACAAAGGATGAAAAAAGCCTCCGCGACGCGGACATGAGTAAACTATACACATTGAAATTTGGGCATGAAAAATTGAATTTGATATCCAAACCGGGTTTATGAGTCCAACGGGGAAAGGCCCAGCATCCTGAGACCGTTCTCTAGCACCATCCTGACATTTTCATACAGAGCCATCCTTGATTTTGTGGCCTCTTCCTTCTCAGTCCAGTCCTCTTCTTGATCATCGTCAAGTGAAATCATGATCTGGTCCACAAGCCGGGACAGGTAGGCAGTCGTGGTCGTTGGCTCCAGAGTCTTCCAAGATGCTTGTACTGTATCTGGGAACTGCGCCATGATGCGCAGCAGCTCAATGTAGTTTTCACCTTCCAGTTGAGAGTAGTCGAGGGCAGAATAGTCAATACCAGCGCCATTTGAGCCTATCGTGGCGACAAGCCTCGCATAGCAATTCTGGATCGTTGGACCCGTGTCATAATCGAACTTGGACATGCGTTTGGGGTCGCAAGCGTACGTTGTTGTCCGCTTGTGGTTGAAATCTTGAATGAAAAGACCAGAGATTCCAATAGATTCCAGCGAATTTTCAGTTTGCGTAACATAGAGTGAATCAGCATCTTCACCATCATCCTCGAGACTCTTTTCCATACCCTTGCGACAGCCATCAATATAGTCACTGAGTAGGTGAGAGTCTTTGAGCTGATCACCAAGATCAGTAACCTTTGCAAAAGCGACATGCTGGATCTTTTCGGCAAGGTCACCGCGCCCCATAAGCTCAAGTGTCTTGATGACTCGCTGGAAATGCATTTCCTGCTCCATCGCAACAACATATATCATCTTGTCAAACTCATGCTTCTTATACCGATCCAGCACGGCCGCAAGGTCCCGTAAAAGGTATGAAGTAGTTCCGTTTCTATATCGTACAACTGCTGTAGAGAGACCCTTAGCATTGTGCTTGGAAAAGTCAATCATCCAGGAGTTGTCGTGTTCCTCGTAGACGCCCTTCTCTTTCAAGGCCGCCTCGACTTCCTCGACAGATTCGGGGCTGGCTTGTGACTCGCCCGAGTATTCATCAAACTCGATTCCAAGCCGCGAGTATGATTTCTTATAATCCTCTACAGTGGCGTCGCGGAAGCGCTGCCACAGAGCAATAGCCTCGGGATCTTTGTCTTCCATCTTCTTGAAAAACTCGTCTCTTTCAGCGTACAAGCCACGCGATTCGATTTCGGTCGTGTCCTTGCCATCTGCCTTGGCGGCTTTGCATTCATCCAGCTCCGGCTTGAATAGCTCTTGGATTTTGTGGTAGACTTCAAGCATATGCTGAAGAGGGCCCTTTTCAAACTCCTCCTCGGAGCCAAACCTCTGCCACCCGGCCGCGAGAAGGCCAATTTGCTTGCCCCAATCACCCAAGTAATTCATCTTGACGACATCCCAGCCCATGCCGGCGTGGATGTTGGCAACATACGTGCCGATAAGAGTGCTGCGCAGGTGTGACACCTGGAACTCGTTCGCCATGTTTGGGGATGAGAATTCGACAATCACCTTCTTGCGGCGGCCGTCGGGCGCACTTGCGTCAGCCAGCCCGAGAGATGCGTCGTATCCATACGCCTTATTTCGGTCATGGATGTAGGGGAGTAGCAGTCGGGGGAGCGTTTTGGGGGATGATAGGACTCGCAAATGGATGCCGTCCGCAACCGGACAGGCAAATGGGGGCTCCCTGGGCAGCTAATAGCGAAGCACCTTTGTTAGTGACAATGTGACTTGTTGATCAAAGCAGAGCAACCGTACTCTATGGGCCAGGTCTGACACGAGATCTGTAGGTTTGACGTCTTTGAGCCTGAGCCTCGGTGAAACGATCACAAGGTCCCCCATTCCAGTCATGTTGGAGGGTTGGATCGCTTCGTAGGCAACCACCCTGTCGCAATCCACCAGCTTTTGCAGCGTGTCGGCGAGATAGGCTTTGAAGATGTCCTGTGGGTTGTGCACGATATCTCCCCCAGGGAATTCGGGGACTGGGGTGTCCAGGCCTGCCCTGCCGAGCAGGTCCTGGAGGCCATTGACAGTGCAGGTGGCCATGAATGCGATGCTGGTGACTGTGATGGCTGTAGTGAGAAGTTTCGCTTGGGGCAATGCACAAGTCGGACTCAGTCTTTGATGCCTCGCGACAATTTCTCCTCAAGGCGGAAAATTGAGGGCGCCCCCCCATATGAGGGGAAGAGAGGCGCCGTCAGAATCGGGCACCAAGCACATGGCGAGTGAGGCATCGCAGGGCCTGATGCGCCGATGGACAGGCCTCGATTCGCGGGATAGAGTAACCATGCGGTCTTCAGTGTCGGCCACGCTGCGAGTATGCGTTGGCCTATATCGCGATTGGTTGAGTTGGGGTGCGGTTGTAGGGCGTGAGGGGGCGATTGGCTAGTGTGGCCTCTGCAGTGAGGCGACTCGACAGCGACGTCAGACGCCCCCCGGACTATCAACAAGGTGTAGTTGGTTGCACTTTTGGGCACCCACTCGTATAATCCCGTCCCCCCCTTCCCCTCCTCGCGGGCTATGTCATGACGCCCCGAGTTCAACACCACGCGCAAACCCGCCCTAACTTGATTGTCCATAGTGTCGGGACATGCAGGCCTATAGGGTCTGCGGCGCTAGCTGCTTGAATATCTGCATCTTGCTTTCAAGACAAGGCAAACACTGCATTGAGCTGCAGGCGGGCGCCGTCCCTGGCTCGCCGTCGCTTCCCCGTCATGCACGAGGTCACAAGTCGTCTCGTTCTCGTGATCACTAGTCGGTAAGACTAAGGTGCCAATGCTGCTGTGCCTGTGGGATTGTATGTGCGCTCAACCTAGGCTCGAATCCGGTTCTTGCCGTCGGGCCGTTTTCGAGACACGGCGAGTGCCAGAATCCCGATACCACCTTGTGCAGAGTGACACTGCGCAGATGACACAAACAAGAATTACCTGACCCAAGATCACGAAATCAGATGATGATGTATCGAGTATAGCACCATACGACTGTGCCGCCAAGACGACCATGTTCAGTGCCTATCCTTTGTTAGGATACCTTGCCACCAACTCCCATCAGGTAGACTCACGATTGATATCGTATTCATGGTCATGGCTCGGCCTGTAAGAATAGGATCGGTCATCGCCTTATCGCGTTGTATCTGTCGACATTGGCCAAGTTGGGCCCAGAAATTAGTTTGCATGCCTCCCACAAAACATTTGGCAACCAAATTCCAGGACTTTGCTTACTTTCTCTTGGAGGCTTTCAAACCTTTGTAAAAAGTGCAGGAGGCTCGCCTCAATTTGCTGAAATTCGGCCTGATAGGTGTGCAACCTTCTCAAAGACCTGATGGCGAGCGCATCGGACTTGAGTGACACAAACATTGGGCTTTTTGGGATTCCATAAAAGTCAGC
Organism: Calonectria crousiana; assembly: GCA_013406985.1. Classification (NCBI taxonomy): domain Eukaryota; kingdom Fungi; phylum Ascomycota; class Sordariomycetes; order Hypocreales; family Nectriaceae; genus Calonectria; species Calonectria crousiana. The sequence goes on from VTGD01000009.1 coordinate 76,630, forward strand.
GTCAACGTCGTGCTCAAGGAACGCTTTTAGTGTGGCCCGCATCGGAGATATCGTGTCGATTACCATGTGCAAGGTGTTGAGACATTCGATTGTCCCTATTACAGCACCATCGTGCGAAATAGGATAAGTGGAGTCTGCGTTCCGCGGGGACTGAGACACAATTAGACCGCCGACCTTTTGTTCAACCCTCACCCAAAGAGCCATGGTAGTGCCGCTACAGGTGAAACCAAGCAATGAATACTTACGTGGCGTTTGAACCCAGCTCCAATCCAGGCAATGATTTCTTTTTGATGACCAACAATTGTCTCAATTTGCCTTGCCAAGCATTGTAGAAAGTATGTCCGCGGCGAGGGAGTGGCTTGTGCTGGCAGTGTGACCTCCAGTGTAATGGGGTCGAGCTCCTCGCCATCATTTCCTCCTTCGTATTCCACGTCGTCATCAGACTCCAGTCTGGAAAATCTTTGAAATGAATCTTCATCTAGAAAAGTTGCTATCCAATGGTGCTCGCTTCTTCCCGTCAGCATGAACGAACAATTTGCTTCATGAAGAAAAGCTGGCCTCAAAAACATCGGGTCTTCATCACAGTCTGCTTCAGTTAAATTTTGCGGGTTCAGAAATGACAGGCTGTAGCGCTTCCGAAATTTTTGGGTTCCCCTGATTGTTCGAGCATCCTCGTGGTCCTTCGTGCAGATGAAGAAGTAGGGAAAGTTTGCTAACATAATGAAACACCTAGTCCACCACTCCTTCGCGAGCGGTTGAATTAATACTAGTTTCGAGCTGCCGGTGCAAAAAGTCATTGACCTACAGAAATTTGAATCTTGATCTGAGGAGCAGGCGTTTCCTTGAGATAATTAGCAAGAAGCTCCCGATACGCATGGGCCTGCGACGCGGGTGCTGTCTTTATCAAACCGAGAAGACAGGCCCCATTGGCGTAGTTGATGTAACTGTGGAAACGATTCAGACTTGGTCAGGTAGCAGAACACAGGCAAGGTACCCACATTCGTCTTGGGGGGTCAATTAGCGTCGACTTCTTGGACCTCTCTTGCAATCGCTTTGGTAGAGATCTGAGACGAACAGCGTCTATGACGTTGTTTCGGGGTGCGATCTCGCTCTGAGCACTGCGCTGACAAATCTTGGCCGTCAAAATTTCGTAAAATTCTTTAGGAGATAGAACTCTTGGGTACTCCTGCGGCCTGGCTACTTGCTGGGGGTTCCAGTTCCGATCCGAGATCCACGCCTTGGTCTCTTGGACGTGAGACATGACCGGGGTTTCGTAGGGCTTCACGGGAACAAAATCGGAGAGGAAAGTCTCTGCGCCTTCACAGAAACTCTCAAGTCTAGGCACGAGATATTCCAATAACGGGTCATAGGGATCATACGGGTCAGGCTGGATGAAAAACTGAATATCGCTAACTGTCGGCTCATGATCGTAGGCTTGGAGAAATGCCTTGTCATCTTGGAGAAGGAGGTCGGTTTTGGGCGAGCTAAATACGTGCCAAGCATCCGAGGGAGATCCTGGATCCTCGAATAGTGTGGTAATTAATCGTCGAAGGGACTGGGATTTTCGTTTTGGGACCATTGCGGTTTGCTCATCACCTTGGTTTGGTGGCACCATTTTGCCAGGCGTCATTCGACAGGATGCCAGCTAGCTGGGTAGTCTGGTCAGTTCTAAGGAGCAGCTGGTGAAATAGCACGCGTAACGGTTATCACCTCTAGACTCAATGATATTCAAAGCCAATGTTGAGAGGTTATCAAAATGACCAACTTTTTTTTGCCAGGTATCCAAACCAGGATTCTCCGTTGTCCACCCCCCCAAACGATTAGAAATCGACCAACTTTTGGATCTTAAGCGCCAAACGCCTGACGCTACGGAAATCAACGTTGACAACCTTTTTTTTTTCTCGTCTCGAGGTTCCGGATTATCGACCAGTGATCTTCTTGGTCCTGCAATTGGGGCAACGAGGTATACCACAATATGGGCAAGGATCAACATTAATTTTCATGCCTCCGTGTTCGCAATAGCACTAAAGAGAAGGCCGTAAGTATATAAACTCAAAGGTTCTGGGCTCGGCATTTTATTTTTGGGGACACATACGCATATCCACACTAAAATGATTTTTTTGCCGGGCTTAGGGAACTCATTGATGGGCGGCGAAACGAATGGTGGGGGTGGTCGTGCTACGCAATTGCTAGTCAGCCGCCGGGCGAACATGGATGGGCATGGGACTTGGAGTATGCCGAGGAGGGCGGCGGAAAGGCAAACCTGTGATGTCGACGGTCTCGAGGCAGGGTTCTGCCTGCGCATCGGTATCGGGCTTGCGAAAGGCAGCGCAGCGATCACGGCATTGGCTGAGTGCTGGCTGTGAGGACTCCAGCATCCTTCAGTTCGAGCAGCTGGAGGGGCATGCCGCCATCAGTCATCCAATCTTCCCCAAGCAAGGGCAGATTTCGGGGAGGGCCACACCTATCGCAACGTTATCGTTGTCCGCCTGACCCAAATGACCTTCCCGGTCGGTCCCGTGTCGACTTTTGGCAACGTGGGAAAGGCAATTCGAGGCATCCAGCCAGACTGCTCACACACACAAAAAAGAATTTGCCTGAGGGTGGTTGTGCGAACGAAAAGGGTGGTTCGCCCAAGCCCAGGAGGGCTGACAAGGTTTGGCATAGTTGCGTATTAAAGGTTGGAGCATCGGTGTAGGGAGAGGGGTCATTGCTTCTGCCGTCGTAAATAGATGGGCGCACAATGCGCGATAGGTGCATTGGCGAAGCAGCAAGGGAATGGGTTCTGTGTAAGACAGCATGCTGCGTGTCACCTCGCAGACATCAAGGGACCACCATGACGTTGACTTTTGGTCGCCTCAATGGCATGCTGGATGCATCTGCCACCCCCTCCGGCGAGTTGCCATCGTATGGCACGAAGAACCCCAACAAACGACAACTATCGCCAAATTGGCACGCTGCTTTTGTTTATGTTGACCAGTGACCGGGAATGGGACTGGGACCAGGTCTGGTTACAGGCCTGGGCCAAGGTCAAGCTTGGTCCCGCATGCAAAGTCACCACCCCTGGCAGGCCTGCGGCCGGCTGGATCAATGCTAAGACACCCCCCCCCGAGAGAGGAGGCCTTGCTGCAATAGAATGGGAACAAACACATTTCTGTGTGTGGTGCGGGAGGGCAAATGACATACCGGCCCCCACAGATATGCCCGCAAACAAGAAGCGAGCCGCAAGTTGAAAAACGCGGTCAACGCACGGCGAAGTAAAATACGGCACGGTCCGCCCGCGCAATTGGATGTCGTAAAGGCACCGTGGGCGGAGGCAATGCTGTCATGCGGGGGACCTCGCACCTTGCTCGTGGAACCGGTGACGCAGCGTAACCGGAGCACTACTCCAGTTAACCACATCCAGCTTGACCGAGTCCAATGATGCGCTGCTAGCCCTGGTCGGTCAAGAAAGCTGGTCGGCAGATGGGGAGGGTCTGGCTGAACCATGTATCGTGATAGCTTGAAGGTCGATCGGTGGGGCAGATGTGCGGCGCCATGGCCATGGGTACAGCAACCGCTACTCTGTAACTTACATGGAGCTAAGAGGCTGAAAGCAAAAAGAAACAACCTCTGGATTGCATCTTCGGTCTTGTTACCGGCGTCAACGTGGTGAAACGGCTACGGGGGAGGGTCCGCTGCCGTCGTCTGCATTGGGGGCCCCTGGAAACCCCGGCGTGCCACGACACGTGTGTGCCTGTGCCTGTATTTCCACCCGGGATGGAACATGGATGGTACGGGGGGACGCTGGAGGACCACATCTCTGTCGCTGACACTTTTTTTTTTCTTACTTGCTGCCTTATCCGATCCGATATGGCTGGGTGAGACACAAACCGCGTGCGAGTTTATATTATAAAACCCTTCCCATTCCTTCCACCGCTCCTTGACCGGTCTTTCCTGAACTCGGGAAAGATGTTGATGAACCGACCCCACCCCCTCAACAGCTCCTGTTCCCGTGCCGGCTTGGTAAAACACCAAAGGCAAAACAAGATAAAGGCGCCGTGACACGACAGCGGCCTCTACTCCTAGGATACACACGACCAGCAGATCTTCAGACGTGTAATAAACGCCCTTTCATTTGGGATTCCCCCCTGGTAATTGTGCAAATCTACCGCCTCGCAACCTTCCCCCAACTTAGACGGCCGCTGTGTAATCCAAACGTGGGATTGATTTGAGCTAGGCCTGCATATACCCCTTGCACCTTGCGCATCTTGCACCCCGCCTGTTCAACTGAAACCCTACTAGAGGTGCCGAGATCTTTTTTTCTTCTTGCTTGCTTGGAATTTTACACATCAGAACTGACTTGCTCTTGCGACGGCGGTCATGTGTTACTCGCGGATACTGCTCATTGGACTTTGACGCCAAGTTACGCCATCGTCTGCGTCTCCTTCAGCGAGTCGCAACGACTAGCTCCGAATTCGGTCTCACATCTAGGCACAACAGCGAAGGGCAATCATCATTCTGCCGATGCCTCCTCACCAAAGATTGGACCTTGCAGCCTGCAGTCACTTGCCGTGTCATCTGAGCAGCTTCTGGTCGTGCCATCCTTGACCCGACCGCCGCCACGTCATTCACACCGCCAGGCCTCAAACTGTGTTGGCCATGACACTGCATTTGCCCTACGAGACTTTCCCACTCGTCCTCTGCTGTCTCTCATGTCTCTGTGGAACTTAAATTTTTCTGCGCTAGACACTTCTCCAACGACATAATCGAACCAGCAACGGGGAATGGCAAATAGATAGGCCTTCTGATGCTGATTCGGCGAGGGGCAAACAAGAGTGTCATAGTCTAGACAAAGTTCCCACCTCTTTGATCCACGGGTGTCTGAGCAAGAAAGGGCCTCAACAGAATATTTCATCCATACCGAACGAAAAAGCACCGTGCGGCTCTTCCCGTCCATGATACGGCACTTGGCCTTGAATCCTGCGGGAAACCACGCACTAAAGCAACCCCCCAAAACCAACCTATTATCCTCCAGGTATCCGTCATTACTGTTCCATATTTCCCATAGAGTTCATAATAACTGCTCCCCAATCGAGGTATCCGTCGAACCACAAGGATGGATCAACACCCTGCAACACCTCGTTTGTCAAAGGCATGCTGGCATTCCAGTTGGCTGCTTGGAGCGGATCGGCATTCATTCCGCTGTTGTTGACAAAGGGATCGGACATCCCCGTGTTGGGATTTTCGGTCTCGGCGTTTACGCCCTCGTCCATATCCGTGTCTTGGTCGTTCTCATCTTGAATATTCAGGGCTTCCGTCCGAGCTGCAACAATCTCGGCCCATCGTTCAAGCTTTGCGCGTGTGATCCGGACCTTGACGGCGCTCATGCTCCAGATCGTGTGATCCGATGCGCCGTCCTCCATTGGGTTGATCTGCAACGTTGCATTAGCTTCCTCGAACCGTGTGTAGATGCTTGTGAGAAGCCCCGAAACATCCAGGCTGAGCTCCGGCTGGTTCTGGATCTGCGAACGGAGAGCTGCCACGGCAACAGGCAATCTAGGATCGGTCCCCTCTCGAAGGCCGATCCGGCTGCATTCTGGTGGATCATTCTCTCGGATGCTCGGGCTGGACCCCGTAGGCGTGGGCTTTGCTGAGCTTGTGCTTGCTGCACGATCCGAGTCATTTCGAACCAGGCTCTCGTCCTGTATGTTGGCGCTAGGGTCGGGGGGGAATGGCGTTTGGGGGCCATTCAGAGTGATTGGGGCAGTGAATTTGGCCCAACGCCCGAGCATCACAACACCGTAGACAAGTTGGGCAGCAATTGGCGTCGTCTGACGATGATACTCGGTTACTGGGATTTTCAACCAATTGTCCCAGAATCGCTTCAGCGCATTTCTCGATTGGTAAAAGATGTCGAGGGCGGAGGCAGATCCCAGCGTTGGAGTTGTCAGGGACTCTGAAATTGAGATGATTTTGGGGGCATCCAGGATGGGAGGTTCGTATAATCGAAGCGTTGCCACATCAAGAAACGAATTTATAATCCCTGGAATTGTGAGTAAGGGAAAAAAAGGAAACATTAGTTGATATCACCCACCATCATTTTTCAAGTTTGGCGGAAGAGTATCCCGGATGCGATCAAGTTCTTTTTGGAACGCTGAAACATAAGCTGACAAGGGTGCTGTTGGAAGACCAAACACCTCCTCTGTGGGGCTGTCGGATGAGTTGAGTTGAGAGATCCGCTCAGTCAAATGCTGAATACGAATCAAGTATACTAGATTGACGTCGGTCTCGTACTCCTTGTCAGTTTCCAGAGTTGCAAGGCACTCTTGCATGTATTTCGTGTACCTCATGGACTCAATCCTCCCAAACCCTAGGGACATGCTAGTTTACATTAGCCATAAACTCCAGACTGGGACAGGACCGGGGCACCTCACGCCGATGATAAGAACCACACTCCAAGCAGTGCCCGTCTCTCTTCGTTGGTTCTTTGTTCTGGATAAAATGGTTGTACAACCATGAGGTTGGTCCGCTCCACGATGCTGGGGCTACGATGTAACCCCAGCTCTCCAACCAGGGTCACCGCCAACGCAATCAAATTATTCAATTGGGCGTGCATGAAGCAGTGGTATTGATACCACGCAACTATAACAACAAGACCCAGCAACAGATCCAGTGATCTTTCTGAACGAACCAACATGTGGTCGGCAATATGTTGTATCAAATAATACATCTGTGCCCGCATTGACCGGAGGCTTCGAAACGATGTAACCATTCTGATGGATGACATCAGAAATGGCCTGGTCGATTTCAGCTTGGCAGCAGTAACATTGCGAGGTACGACGACAAATGGATGGAAAACCTGCAATTCGTTCCGGTAAATGTTCAACAATGCATCATCCGTATCTGGTGGGGGTGGCGCATCGCCGCTTGCTGGCCGGCAGATACACGACGGCGGAGCATGGCAGTTGTAAATTTTGGGAATGGCCCAAGGATTGTCACTGGGCGCAAAGGCCGCATCAGGCGATGTATTGACAGGCTTTTCTTGGTCAATAAATGCAGGGTCTGATTCTGTGGGGATGCACGTGGTGTCTAGAGCAAAGTCTGCATTTGTCAACCCCCCTGAAGCCTTGAGAAGATTCATGAGGCCATTCAGCCTCTGTTCAATCTGGGCAGTTTTCCTGTTCAGCGAAGTCAGCTGGGTTCATTTCATGTACTTGAATTTTGGTTCGCGGCATCAGCATGGCCATTGGGCGTTGCATGGGCAAATGTGCTCCCAAAGCAGAAATAGTCCGAAGAGAGAATGGGCAAGGCGGGTTGTTACTTACGAGGGCTTTGGCTGTCTCTTCTTTCGTGGGCGATGGACTTGCTCTGTGCAATTCTTGACAAGTCTCTCGCACCTGTGACAGTTAGATTGCTTACACAATGTGGTGGGATGCCGTTGGGAATTCGATGGGACGCTGTCTCAGCTGCCGGCCACTTACACACGAAATCTCTTTGCTTCGTCTGCAGGGGAACAAGACACATCACCTGCTGGGGGACCTTGCAATCCCCAGCATCCCATCGGGGCACCCATCCGGAGCCGCATGCACTCACCTATCACATTTGGCGCCCGGGGCCGTGTTGGATCTTATGCATTTGGCCTTGGCCACCGAGCATTGCTGGCACGCCGCCCCCCATTTGGCTGTGGCCGGCTTAGGGCGTTCGGCAGTGGACATGGCGACAACTGGAACGCGGCCGGATTCGGAAACGAAGACGAAGGCGCATATAAACGGGCCTTGGGGGAGCAAGAGAACTCCAACGGACTTTTAATGATCAAGATCCATAAAGATGCTTTTAAAAGGCTTCAGACGTCGACGTGAGTCGTTCAGACGGACTTTTCCATAAAGTCCGTTCGTCAGCGACAATGTGGGGCATTGTCAGGGATGAAGCGGCTGATTGGCCCCGTGAGCCTCCAGCAACAAGGCTTACGCGATTCACTTGGTGGCTGTGACAGAACCGGAGTCTTTGGCGGCATGAAAACGCCGTCAACGAGCCCCCCCCGAATCATAAGAGTTCTTCTACGCTTTGACTGGAGCCTAATCCTAGCTGGGGAATTTGAAATGACGTACACGGACGTGGTGGCAGCATCGTGTGAGAAATGGAATATGTGAATTGTGCACTCTACCAAAAGCAGCCTCTGTTACAGAGGCACCTAATACAAGCTCCTTGCCAAATGACGCCCGTATATCAATACACCATTATGGTACATGGTACCCTGCGGGCGTTGTAGTACCAGAAACCCACCAGCTGACCTATACGCTTCCAACCCAACCATCCTCCCAAACGTCCGTCGCAAACCTAATTGCTCAGTCATTTTACTTGGACCTAGCGACGCCCGCGCCAATGACGCCAGGCAGCTTCTCCTCGCCGACGCTGAAGAGCATGCCAATGGCGAGGTACAAAACACTGACCATGGCGATGGTGAAACCAGTGAAGAGCCAGAATTGAACACTGATATCCTGCTTCGAGCACGCAGGACCGGCCCAGTGAATGACGCCGCCCTGCTCAGTCAACGTACCGAGGCAGCGGCAAGTATAGCACACCTCAGAACCCTCGGAACCGTCAGTCTTAGCCCACTTGTTCTGGCATTCACCACGGCCAGAGCAGTTGCCCGTACCAGTGACGCAGCTGTCCTTGGAGCTGAAGCAAGAGGGGATTGTGCCGGTCGAAGTGTAAAAGGGGGGCAGGACAGAAGCGGCAGAGGTAGGGGCAGAGGTTGGGGCAGAGTCCTCGCTCGTTTCATCAGAGGGCTCAGCAGAGATGACAGCCTCAGCCTGTCGGCGTCGGAGTTCCTGCGGCTTGTCGGACCACTGGCTGGGGCTCTTCGCGTCGGAGGATGGAAGAAGAACCACGGTGGTCTCCATCTCGCCAGACTTGGCGAACTTGGCCAGCAAGGAGACGTTATCGATCAGAGTCTTGACGACCTTGGAGTTCTTCAAAACATCGTTAGTCGTATCAAAGAGTGGGGGTGCGCATTACCATATACCTTTGAAACATCATACTTGGCGATAGCAGACTTGCCGCTCCAGCAGCTCTCCTCAAGAGGGTTCATCACTTTATCAAGAGAACAGGCGCGATTCTCGACCCCAATGTTGTACAAATCATTCTTTACCAGCTTATCAGTGGCGGCTGATGAAGGCGGGTTCGAAATGGAAAAGGCTGATGGCACGCCAAAAGCGTTGCCCACATCCTTCATCTGAGCCTCGGTCATCCCCTCCAACATGACGACCAACTGGCTTGGGGACCAGTGTGCCTTTTCGGCAAATAACTTCAATGGCTCCTTGCCATATTTGTTGACAAGAGCGACAGCCCCCTCGGGATCGGTAGAGTCGGGGATGTCGCGAAATGATGGTCCCTTGCCAGTCGTGTCGAGGCGCTGGAGCAGGATCAAACGGGCGAGGCTAGGGGAGATGGCAGTCGATGACGCGGTCTCGGACGACGAGGGGAGAATATAAACCTCAGCGGCATTCTGGGCAGCAGCAGCGAAGCTGACGAGGGCCGCACCGAGCCCAATGGAAAGCTTCATTTTGGCAAATGGATGATGAAGCCTGCGTTGTTGACAGGGCCAGTCTGATAGCTTGAGGCGTCTCAAGCTCCAGGCACGCTCGAGGATCCCCTAGCGCCCATGCACGTGTCGGGATTCGCGGCCGGCCTCTAGGTTGTTCCGTCGTCATACAGTGCGCATGGACCACCTCCACACAATCCCAGGTGCGTGCATACAGTATCAATCCTTATTCACACTCATTATTGCGGGCGGCCAGTAGAACCGCCGGGTCTCTCCAAAGGCTTCCATTACCAACAGAATCGCCACTGTCATGATGCCTCTCTTTTCATGAGGCCTTCGTTGAAATAGCGAGGCGCCTTCTTAATTTCTATTTTTCGCTTTTCTCACGATTCTAAACTTGCCACTTTAGCAGAAACCGGAATGTTAACCCGGCAGGCCGCTTTGCGGCGCGCGACTCTGTCGGCTGTTTCGACGCAACGAGTCGTGGGTCGCCAAGTTCGACCATTTGCGAGACAGATTTCCTTCCTTCCGTGGCGCCGACAGAAAGCCCCTTCCAACCTACCAGTCTACTTTCCTCAACCCTCTTCTCCGCCTCGATCCTATGGCCCCGGCTTCCGACGGCGGATCGGGTGAGTTGCTCAGCGGCCCCCACCATACATGGAATAATGCATCATGCTAACCCACCACCAAGGCGAGCCCTCTTCACGACCGTCGTTCTATATACTTGTTGGCAGATATTCATGACAGTTGTTTTTGATCCCCTCCTAGACTGGGCCGACGAAGAATGGGATGCGTTGTCAGATAAAGAGAAAGAGGAGATGGAGAATATGGCCGATGAGGACGAGCCGATATTATTCCTACCGTTCCCTTTTACGACAAAGGAAGTAAAGCAGCCTCCGTATCGAGGGTCCGACCCAGAATGGGAAATGTTTGTCAAAGTCAATCAGGATACTAAACTTCAAAAAGAGATAAAGTGTAAGTTAATCTCAGCCTTTTCAAGTTGTTCAGCGCTTATCGAAATCCAGTTGGCCTGGCAGATGAGATCAAACGAGGCGTTGAGAAAAACCCAGGCTTTGTTCGACTTCTAGGTGGGGGTGCCATTTCAGTGAGGAAGCTCTGGCTCGACATCATCTATCCGCCTGCGCCTCCCCCGCAGCATTATATCTCTGGGTAAGAAACTAACTCTAATATTTATATTAGGCTAACAGTTTCTGTGCAGTTTTATTGTTGATGAGGAGGGCCTCTTCTGGGGCGATCGCCCTATTGACTCAACTGCCGCTGGCCACTTAGACAAAGCTATTTATCCCAAGGCAGTGGCATTGACCGCATGGACTTTTGTTAGCTTCCTTTTCAAGCAAACAATTCAAGATGTTGGCAAGGCCCTAGGAATCTCTACTCCAAGCGAACCCGAGACCACCTGGCAATCTGTGACGCTGGACCGTCTGAAGGAGCACGGAGGCGGTTTCGGGGGGGCCGAAAAACAAACAGTGCGGATTCTTTCACAATCTGAACGTCCCGCTCATGGACAGTTCCCAACAGGCAGTGGGGATGTCATTGGCACCCTTCTGGGTGGGGAGACTCAGCTCGATCCTCGTCTTCTGGCCGCCATCCAGGCAGCTTCACTTACGTTTGCCCGGAACTGGAAGCCAACAAAAACCCCGCCCAATCGAGGCTGTATAAGGGTAGATGGCGTTGTAGAGCTTCGAGGAAAGACTGCTTGTATGGCAGTGTATGTCCTGGGATGGTATGACCCAAAATTACGAAAATTTATGGGTATTCAAACAGGACTGAAGCACTTGGTTCAACTCAAACAACGACCAGCTCCCGGCTGAAGAATTAATAAGCATGGCGCATTTCGAGGGCATAGCGCGGGGAGGGGGCATCCGGTAGGGTTTTTATGACTTTGCGTGGCGCTTGGAAACCGGTTCAACTTGAGATACCATAGAGTTCAGAATACCACCGTACAATTCCCAGCTTCATATATCCTATTGGCTACAGGTTTATAGCCAGAATGTTAGATAAAGATATGCTATTTGGAAATTGACAACGGCAAAGGACACAGCTCGTTCATAGAAGATCTTTGATTATTGGTCTATTAGACTAATCCAGAAGGCCAAAATAACAGCCTACTTGCTTTTTAAGGGCAAATCTAACGGCTCAATCCACCTCCCGGCCCACATCGTGTCGATGGGACAGCGAAGCCTCTGCGAAGCCAATTGAAAAAAAAATCCCTTACATCCCGTCTCAAACGACTTAGAATGACACCTCCCTATTTCACGACCCTGAAAGCGCGCCGAAAACAAAACCCACCCAAAAGAGCCAATCCCCATAATGTGACAATCATAAGCATCCGGCTTATCGTCTACCGGCCGAAGAACACGCCCAGTCCTGGATTCTCCATACTCCTAGCACGATTCGGAGTGTAATATTTTAACTCCTCAACACATTGATAAATATGGTGAATACTTCCAATTCGACCTCGGGGCCTCCAGGTGCACGCTCCGTTCGCGGTAAAGCGGCAATGACGTGTGTCTCGACGACATTGACTCCCGGGTGCAGAATGGCTTCAAAAACACGCTCTTCGTTTTGTTGCCCTGGTATTAACTGATGCATCGGTTTAACAGGCTGCTTGTTCACTACAGTCCAGAGGCTGTATTGTCTTGTACGCAAAAGTTGTGGCAGCTGAGGAATAACCAGAACGCGATTGAACTGGGCAAGCAGGTTTACTGTAGCTGATTGAACCAGCTCGGTATGATGAGGATATACGGTGGCCACCGTGGAGCTCTGGGGCTGAACAGTCGGGTGGAGCTGCACTCTTATTTGAGAAATAAGGGCATCATCAATAGCTAGACATCGTTAGTAATCGCTTGGTAGCGTGTAGCTTAAGCTTAGTTGACTCACTCTTCCCAGGACCGCGGAAACGCTTCGGCTCCAATAGGTTCGCGTGGGGGTTCTGTGGAAGCTGCACTGGGACAGGTGCAACCGTGGTGGCTGGTGTAGCTTGCCCCGAAACAACACTAGCCGGACGGGCAATACCTGCTGGGGATGCGGTTGCACCATCTTCTGCCTTGGCATTCGCAGATGGGCTTGGTGATGGGACTGAGGCAGAAACGCTGCTACTCTTATCCAGCTGACTAAGACCTGACTGGGCGGGTGTTGAGGTGCGAGTTCCGTTTACGTTTTGGCCGTTGGCGAGACCCTCTACAGACCGATTAGCTTGAGGGGCGGGAGAATCGTTGGAGCCTCCCCGACCTCCGACATGAATAGTGATCTTCTTAGGCGTAGCCTCAGACCCTTGTGCAACTTTCAACTTGATCTTGGCTTGAGACGGCTCCGGAACGGCAGCCTGTGCCTTTTTCAATTCCTTGTAAAAGAAATCCTGCCAGAGTCAGTAAATATTGGGTGTAGCAAGAGTATGTGGACGAACTTGAAGTTCCTGAGCCAAGGCATATATTTCACTTCCTTCTTCATTATAGAAAAAGGCATTCGTCCAGAGAAGCTTGGACTTCTCCTCAAAAGCATTCCATATTTTAAACTCGCTGACACCTGTTCCTTCGCCACGTCCCTGCGACCCCTTCACAATCTTCTGGAGCTTTTTGATAGACAGTGGGTCATTAATGACTTTGTAGTAATCTTTCAAAGCACGAGGAGGAAGATTGATGAATGGCTCGAAGTAGGCGTCGTCATATCTAGCATGAAGGTCAGCAGGTTCAAATTACCCAGCAGAAAGTATCCTTACTCTGGCTCTTGATGTCGTAGAAGCTCTTCAACAATCTTCTCCTGGGCCTGTTGGAAATTTAAGCCCTTGTACGGCACGTCTTCGTATTCATGGTCTGGTTGAGCAGGCGGGGCCGACTGCTTCGGGGTCTCTTGCGACTTGGCAGCCGCTGCGCGGGTAGGACGGCCAGGACCTCGTCGCTTAAGGATGATAGACCGCTTTCTCGAGCTGGGTTCTTCGTCTTCCTCTTCCTCAGGTTCGTCCTCTTTCTCGTCTTCGTCCTCATCTTCAGCTTCTGCGTCGTCTCCCTCATCGTCCTCATCTTCATTTCCTTCTTCGTCATCCTCTTCGTCTGCACCCTCAGAGTCCGGTGGAAGTGGCGTTGGTTGGGCCTGGTAACCACGAGTTTGGTACGCAGGGTTGGTCTTGGTCATATAATTACTAAGAGCCTTTCTGATTCGTTCGGCATCGTCAAAAGTCGAAGATGCCCGAGGATAAAACTCTTTGGCATTGGCAATCATTCGCTTGAAATAACTTTCAAGTTCTGCCAGAGTCTCAAATTCACCGTTGTTCAGCTTATCCTCGATAGTTTCCAAAGAAATCGGCATCCGGGTTTGTTTGTAGTATGCCTCGTTACCCTCGCGGGGAACCAAATGCTCAAAGTAGGTTGCAACAAGACGGCCACTAAAAGTCTCGTTAGTACCATGCTCTCGCTAGTTGTCGCGCGTATCCAGACAAGCATACCTCTTGTCGGCGGTTCGACGGATTTGCTCAAGAAAACTCAAGCCATATGCAGTCGTCGAGTCTCGCGTTTCTCCTTTCGACAAGTCAAACTCCTATCATAAGGTTAGCCACGCACATTTCTGAACCATGATGACAAATTAAGGATAATGCAACAAGTCGCGCATGGAGGCGCAGAGTGCGAAAAAAAAGAGAGCCTGCGCCAATATGCGATGCATAAAATTGCGATAGAGGCTTACAGCAAGTTTGCGCCGCTTCGCGGCTCGATCGTCGGTTTCCACGGGCGCTGGCCCATTTGCCTTGCGCTTGTCCATTGTGTCGGTATTCGTTAGGGTCGCAGAAACGGGCGCATCACAATCCAACGCAGAGCTCTGCTGTTAGAAGCGTCGCTGGAGCACAATGGACTCGCAAATATGGCTATGTGAGGCGGTTGCGACAGTGACTGAGTGGGCTTGACGCGTTTGTGGTCCAATGGTCGCGTCAAATGCACACGGACGCCAGGATCTGGGCAGCTCGAGACAGGTGACGAGGATGGCGTTGGTGCACCAGTCGGCCTGTGGTAGATTGATACGGGATTTTAAATCCAGGTGCGCGCAGCCGCAAATGGTTGCAGCTGCTTTGTGAGGCGCGAAAAGATGCTGTCGACAGTGTTGGGACGGCGAAGTCGGTTTTGGCTTTTTGCACTGCAACTGAGGTGAGGTGGTGGTACGGGAGGAGGTACTTTGCCAGGTACCCGCAAGCTCTGGGTGCCCTGCCTGAAAACGGCGCTAAGGCACCAAGGCAAACAACGACTCATCCAGCATCCGATGAAACACTCAACTGGGAGAGCAAACCCAACGCGAGAATACAGAGCAAAAATTATAATCCATCGGTGTCTCTGGGTTTGGTAATTTTATTCGCGTTAATAACGCAATATCATATTAATAAAGCATTTTTGCCTGGTTTCACACTCCTTCGACAGTTCCTAGCATGGGTCCCCACGACATTGACAGCACAAGCACCCCAAGTTCCCCTCCAGATCCCTATCTGCGTCTCGGGAGTCAAAGACACGGCACACCAAGCGCAATTGAGCTCGGGTCTTTTTCCCGACTGATCTGCAGTCTCAAATATTACTAGGAGTATATTTCTTTTTCTTGTTCCTTGCATGATATTTTCTTTGCTCAACCCATATATCAATGGGCTAGCAAACTTGACCTCGTATCAATAAGCGTGTCGGGGCCACAAATCGGAGCTACTAAGCGGGATGGGCTGGCCATCGTGGGGCGGACATGGCGCGTGTTCCATTGTCAAGCCCCCCACCTTGGCTTCGTTCTCCAACCCAGCGTTCGACCTCCGCGATATCCACCGTCCACATCGCCTCCAGCAAATCTCCACACTACCTCGACGCCATGGCAGAGTCTAAAGCGCCTAACGACCCCCCTCCTGACTACAACAAAGCCGTCGAAGGCCAAGGAGCTCCCCGCCCGATGTCTATTCGCAAGGGCCCTCTCCCTCTGGAGCTACCGATTATCAAGCACCTCAATTCCAAGCGCGTGATACTCGCCTCTGCATCGCCCAGGAGGAAGGCATTATTGCAACAGGTACAATCATCCTTCAATCCAGCCTCTTTTGCTTTCATGCTCACGATGGTCAGTTCGGCCTCACAAATCTTCAAATAGAACCTTCCAACAAGCCCGAAGACCTGGACAAGTCAGCGTACGGACCATACGAGTATGTGGCGGCTACTGCTCGCCAAAAATGTCTAGATGTATATACAACTGCCCTCGAGACGAACCTCGCTTCGATACCCGAGCCCTCGCTTGTCATTGCTGCCGACACCGTTATCGTAACCCGTGGTGGTCGAATCCTAGAGAAGCCCCGGAACGAAGCAGACCACATTCGCATGCTGAAGCACCTACGAGATACACACATGCACAAGGTCTTGACAGCCATTACTGTGTTGGCTCCTAGAGAAGATGCTAGACATCCAGGCTACCAATTGGAGACCCACACGGAAGAATCCAAGGTCTACTTCTTAAGCGAATCCGAAGGCCTACCAGACGATGTTATCGAGGCCTATGTCAAGACTCGCGAGGGAGCTGACAAGGCTGGTGGATACGCTATTCAGGGTATTGGTGGCATGTTACTTGTGGAACGAATCGATGGAGGCGTTGACAACATAGTCGGGCTACCAGTTCGAAAGTGCATGGCTCTAGCAGAAAAGGTCATCTTTCAACAGGATGACGATGAGGAGGAGGAGGAAGATTGAAAAAGGGTCAACATAGCTTTGGGTCTGATGAATGCCTGCCAACCTCAACCTCAACCCCCCTCCCTAAAGCAGAAAACGGGAGAATCAGTGAACCGTTGTCGGTCAGCAAGAACACTGGCGCAATTGGCGGTGAATTCACAAAGGGTATCTCTCTCATTCTCCAAAATTGCCCCTATTACATACAGCAGTCACGCCAGGCCAGATGCATAGGATCCTATGCTGAGCCCATCAAGGAATGATCGAAGCACATGTCAGGCAATTCCAAAATGTACCCTCCAACACATCTCGTATAGATAGATCAATTCAAGCCTGTCAGAGGTTTCTGCAAATAACTGAGGCACTGCAACCCAATTGCTTTTGGATTCGTCGTCTTGCAGGCTGAGGACGTCACTATCACATGTATGCAGTGGTGGTGGTGGATCTGGTTGTCAAGAAGTAAAAGTTCCAGCGCCACTGGCACACTGGCACATGCAAGGACCGGGGTTTTCACATGGAATCTGGGGCAGCATCCTTGCACCCAGAGGCCGCTTCTTAAACCTCCACCATCTTTCGTTACTTATAAAAGGAAATCGAACCTATCCCTCGTGCTGGACTCTCCCAACCAAGGGATTCCTCTTTTGTCGCTCGTTTCCAGTCCAGAGCTGCGTCTACAAATGTCATCGTCGCCAAATAACAAGTCCCCTGCGACCGGTGACGCCGGCGCAGCGCAATCCAACGAGGAGAAGCCGCGCCTGACGGAGGAGGAAAAGAAGCAGAACCACATTGCTTCAGGTACGTTTGCCGAAGCGCTGCTGCGCTTCCCCGCACGCACCCTGGGCGTTCGCAGCCGTTCGTGCTGCACTTTTTTTTTCGTCACCAGGAGACTAATGCGCACGCGTAGAGCAGAAGCGCCGACAAGCAATCCGCGAGGGCTTCGATCGCCTGACCGAGTTGGTGCCTGGGCTGGAGGGCCAGGGCCGTTCAGAAGGCCTAGTTCTCAAGCGTACAGTCGACTACATGCGCGAACAGCTCATAGAGCGTCGGGTCATGATCGAACGAATAGAGAAGGCGGGCGGCGACGTCGACGACAAGCTAAAGAGGTGAGCTGGAGGAGGTAGGCGGTGCATTCCGATGGAACCATCATATGACTACAGCCCCTCCCACGGCCATGCTAACTGCAGTCACAGAGCGCTCTACCAAGCCAGCCAGGGCCGAGCGCGCGGTTGACATGCAGTGCTGGCACCCGTGACGAGTTATGAGGCCCCTCGGAGAGAAGGCCCTGCGGATAGGCATGATGCATCGGGCGCCGGAACCAAAACAGCCCCACGCCACAGCTACCCATGCTTTCGCTCCAATGAACAAGCGACATAGGGCATGGCACGATTCAAGGTGAAGGACAGTTCCGCCGCGCAACACGGCACCCATGATGAGGTGAAGAGCGGTGATTGGAGAGTATTAGCATCTATCCGAACTGCTACAAGATGGACAGCAGAACCGCCTCTAAGTATCTATGCAAATGTATCTACCATGGTTTTCAAGCGATCACGCAACTCCTCGGGAGCCAGCCGCTCTTTGCCCAAACCAACCTGCTTGTTCTTAACGTCGTCTTCTCCTACAACGATAATCTGACCGTAGCCGTTCTTGTGCGCATCCCTAATCTTTTGACCGAGGGGTCTTGGCGTGGTGTCCACATCCACGGACAAGCCCGTTGGTTGGAGAACCTCGCCATCTTGGGGAAGGGTCCCGGCCTCGAGCTGCTCGTAGAGTTTCCTGTTGTGACCCACCAGTACATCACGCACCTTGTCCGTCCAGTCTAGTACCTGTTCAGAAGTGGTGACAGTGAGGACGATGGCCTGGCGCGGGTTGAGCCAGAAAGGCCATTTCCCGTTGTACTTCTCGATCAAGAGGGCCATAAGCCGTTCTACAGACCCCAAAACAGCGCGGTGGATCATGACAGGTCGGACTGGGCCATAGTTGGCCAGCAATTCCGGGTCGTCAGTGGTCTCGCCGCGGGCTTCGTACTCGGGGGCCGGAGCTTGGTACTCGAGCTCAAAACGTTTGGGAAGCTGAAAATCGAGTTGGACTGTGGCCGTCTGGTGTTCCTTGCCATCTGAATCCTTTAAGATGATGTCAATCTTGGGGCCGTAAAACGCTCCGTCTCCCTCCTTGACACCCCACTCCATGCCAGATGCATCCAAGGCTCGCTTCAGGGCGCTCTCGGCTCTGTCCCATTCCTCTTCGGTACCAATATAGTGGTCTTTGGGCCGGGTAGACAGAGCCAGACGATAGCTCACGCCGAATCGAAGGACAGTGTAGACAACCTTGACAAAGTCCAATGTCTTCTTGATTTCCTCCTCAACCTGGCTTGGCCGACAAAAGATGTGTCCGTCATCTTGATGGAACCGTCTCACTCGAGTCAAGCCGCTAAGGGACCCAGAGACTTCGTTTCTATGCAGCGGGCTAAAATCGGCATAGCGAACAGGAAGATCTCGGTAGCTATGTCGTTTTGAGGCGAAAATCAGGCAGTGGCCCGGACAATTCATAGGCTTCAAGCCATATTCGCCTTCTTCCTCCTCCTCCGCCTTTTCTTTTCCCAAGTGGTCTTCCCCACAACAGCCAGCATGTCCCGCATTTTGGTGTTGCGTATTCCCTGTCACTGAGTACATATCGTCGGCATAATTTTGCAAATGCCCTGACTTAGCCCATAGCGACTTTTTGTAGATTGTCGGACTGATGACCTCCTCAAATCCATATCGCACATATTGCTTCCGCAAGAAATCGACCAATCGTGTGAATATTCTTGCGCCGTTTGGGAGGAATATGGGGGAGCCAGGGCTGTACACAGAGTTGATGAATAGTTCTTGTTGGAGACCGAGTTTGCGGTGATCAGGTGGTTCCTGCCGTGTGGGTTTCTTGGAGTAGAGGCGGCGTTGGGAAAGGCAGGTTGGACATGTCCACTGCCTTTTTAGCAAGGTCGGTACCGCTGACCTGACGGGCCTTGAGCGTATCATGGCCAATTCGACCTGCAATGGCGAACAAGAGTTGCAGAGTCAAGTGATGGACCGATGCACGCCGCCCATGCGACACCCAAAAATTTATCCACAAAATCCAGGATATTTCGACAGCTGGTTTCCACTTGCGGCTTAGCGCTTGGGTGCTGAAAGCAATACAAGTGGGTAGGAGAATGCAGAGGACATGACAAGCAAACATAAGGAGACCCAAAGGTAAGCATGAGAAGAGAAAAAAATCCACCAACAGAATAATTTTTTTATTCAAACCTTGTCATTCGATCTCATTCATTTTATTCTGCCACACTTCCTCTCAAGCCATCATCGTAGCTTGAATTTTGTGCTAACCAGGGTCTATCCCCACTGCTCCTTAGCGCTGCCTGGGAGCAGTGCGGATGAAACAAGCCGCGATGTATGCCCGTCATAACTGCCCAACCTTGCACACGTTTGGAGCACATATTCTAAAACATAATTGGGAGAAGAATAAAGAGACCAATGGATGCGCTAAAATACCTTAGCTTATGATCCTTCGTCCTCATGCCTTCTCGGTTGTGCGAAATGAGATGAGGCCATGACCAGCGGTGTACATTGAAACACTCTAAGCAAGATGCTTTCATGACTGTCCGACTAAGCATGAGAGTCCAGGTTAGTTAGATTTCCACATGGCCTTCTGGGCTGGAGGCCGCCAACTAAAATAAAAAAAACGCTGGATGTGAGATATAGCCTTAAATACGGACCCCGAGCTTTGATCTTCAACAGCTTCCCTTTTGCACAGGTTCATTTTTAGAACAGATCGGAGGTACCCGAAGAAAGTCCACGAGCTCGTATAGGCGTAACTTGCACTCTAGTTTCCCCGCCGTCTGCAGACAAAGGCCGTGTTTGCCTTGGGCTTACATAGCTGTCGGGGTATTTTTTTCTTCTTCTTGTATACAAAACTTGGAGCATTCCCGTTCTTGTTTCCCTTCCTTTAAAAGCAGCCTCTGGCCTGCCACCACAGCCAGATCGGCCAAGCTCGTATTACCCCTCCATAGCATCCTAGATCCCCACCACAGCGATACCAAATTCACTGCCTAGCACGCTTGGACGGGGCAAAATTCCCAGGCCATCCACCTTCTCCCCCTCCACTCTTCTTCAAGTCAAGTACACCCACTTCCAACACACACCACGAGCTCGCCGTGTCCGCCGAATCTTCGCGTTGCTGGCTCCATAGACGACGTCTGCCGCTCCTCTGGACGGCCTCGGCACCCCATCATGAGCTTCGCCATCGAGGTTCCCGGCGAGGCCAACCCGCTGTCCCTCCAGTCGCTCGCCCAGGCCCTCCAGTCCGCCACCTCCTCCGACTTTGCACAGCGCCAGACGGCCGGCCAGCAGCTCACCACATGGGAACAGCAGCCAGGCTACTACTCTTCGTTGCAGGTATTTCAACCGCCCCCACGCGTGCACACTCTCTCCAGGCGCTAACAGGCCCCCTGGCCATCTACCTCGACAAGTCTCTCCCGATTGACATCCGCTTCCTCGCTATAATCCAGCTCAAGAACGGCATCGATCGATATTGGCGACTCTACGCCTCCGTTAAAAACAGCATCAAGGCCGACGAGAAAGTTGTTATTCGCCAAAGACTATTCCAAGGAACGATTGAGGAGGAGGAGTCAAACCTGGGTTTACACAACGCCCTTGTCGTCGCCAAGGTCATTCGAATCGACTATCCCTCAGAGTGGCCCGATGCCCTTGGAAACCTTATCGAACTGCTACGATCCTCTCGAAATGGCAATCCCAAACATCTTCAAGGCGTTTTGCAGATCATGCTTCGCGTGGTCAAGGAACTTGGAACAGCCAGGCTACGAAAGTCTCAGACCGCCCTACAGTCTGTCACACCGGAAATCGTCCACGTCTTGACGGAAATTTACTCGGAAAAGTCTACAGCATGGGTCGGGTTTCTCTCCAGCGGACAGGGAAATAGCGACGAAGCAAATTTAGCCATGATGAACAGCTTGTTCGCCCTGAAGATCCTTCGCCGCTTATTGATTATGGGCTACGAGCGTCCCCACGGAGACAAAGGCGTAGAGCAATTCTGGACCATGTCACAGAACCAGTTCGGCCAGCTTCTCAACTTTGTCAGCCACGGTTCACCAGTACCAGATGCTTACCAGGAAATGGTCGGCAAACATCTCCTTCAGTTTACTAAGCTCCACATCGAAATGTCGGACCAGCACCCCGCCAGCTTCGCCTTCCTCCCCAACTCATTGGCTCTAGTTCACGCATACTGGGATCTGGTTGCAAAATTCGCAGAGGTTTTCGACAAGTCCGGAGGTATTCGGCAGGGCTCAGGAGATTCAGGTGCGTCAAAGTCAAAGGTCGAAGGCCCTCTGCTGGAAAGACTTGCACTCAAGGGCCTTTTGCTCCTGAGAGCATGCGTCAGAATCGCGTACCAACCTGCTCAGTCTTTCAAATATCAAAGCCCAGAAACGAAGGCAGAAAAGGAGCAGGCCAGGGACATAATCAAGACGGAGCTTCTCAAGCCGGATCTTGTCGTACAGATTGTCAACTCTATCATTACCCATTTGTTTGTGTTCCGTAAGGCGGATCTAGACGCGTGGGAAGAGGATCCAGAAGAATGGGAGCAGCAAGAGCAAGGCGAAGGAAACGCGTACGAGTGGGAGGTGCGCCCATGCGCTGAGAGACTGTTCCTTGACCTTCTCACAAACTACAAACAGCTTCTGATTCCACCCCTGCTTTCATATTTTCAAACAGCGCAGACCGCCCAGGCAGACATCGCAACCAAGGAAGCAGTATATACCGCCATGGGACACGCAGCTGCACACGTTTATCAGGTGTTTGACTTTGACGCAGTGCTATCCTCCACGATTGTCAACGACGCACAACAACAGGGCGGACTATACAAAGTGCTGAGGCGGCGCATTGCCATCCTCGTGAGCGCGTGGGCCCCTGTGAAACTTACCAGTGTCAGCCGGCCTCTTGTCTATCAGATTTTCCAACACTTCCTCAACCCAGATGATGAAACCAACGATATTGTCGTCAGAGTTACAGCTGCACGACAACTGCGCTGGGTTGCTGATGAAATTGACTTTGACCCCGAGGCATTCCTGCCCTTCGCATCCAATGTTTTCACACAGCTCGTCAACCTGATCCAGAACGTAGACGTCGATGAGGCCAAGCTTGCTATTCTCGAATCTATTCGAATCCTTGTTCAGCGAATGGAGCACCAGGTGGCACAATTTGGTGATCAACTCATGACAGCTCTCCCGAGTGTGTGGGAAAACTCTGGTACGGAGGAGTACATGATCAAGCAGGCCGTCATTGCAATTTTTGCTGCCCTTGTTATGAGCATGGAAAGCAGCTCCCAGCGTTACCAGCATCTCATGGTGCCTCTTATAGCTGAAGCCGCTCGTCAGGGATCTGATTTGCATCTGCATCTCATTGATGAGTCATTGGAACTTTGGGACAACATTATGATGCAGAGCAATCCTCCCCTCGCTCCTGAGGTGGTAGGTCTTACCGAGTTGGCATTGCCTCTGTTGGAATATCAAACCGAAACGGCTTCACAGGCCCTGTCCGTGATTGAATCCTACGTCTTGCTTTCCCCCAACTCAGTGCTTGAGGACAGACTGCGACGCCCTACTCTAACGGCGCTATCCAACGCGCTTGATTCACGGAGTCGCGAGTTTGTTGGTCTCGCCACGGCCTGTATTGAGTACCTCATCCGGTCTGCTGTGGAATGGGGAGGTTCCAACGGCGTGTCAGTAATCATCCAGGACATGGTCGAGATTGGCTTCATGAATAAGATTTTGGAGAACCTGCACGATGCTTGGGAAGCGCACCAAACCACCGGCCCTAACCGGAGGATCAGCAAGCTCAACACTATTACCGAAGGCGATTACATCGCCATCATTGCACGACTCGCCCTCGCAGAGCCAACACTATTTGTTCAGATGCTTTCCAACTTCGGCCCCCTGGAGCAAGTATGGAGCTGGTTATCAAGCGAATGGTTTTCTCACCTCAGCGGCACTGATCGCATTGAGCGGGAAAAGCTCTCCCTACTGGGACTCACTCGCCTATTGGAGGTGCCTTCTCCCATGCAGGAGCTTGTCTTGGGCAAGCTCCAGGAATATTTTGACATGTGGACCAATGTGATTTCAGAGCTGCAGGACGGTGTAGCCAACGGTACCGATACGTTGATCTGGGGACCCGCCGAGCTGGAACCGACGGAGTATGATAACCCCAAGATTATTATCGAACGGCAGGGACATGCCAAGGACCCCATCCACACCGTCCACGCCTTCGAGTTTGTGAAGATGCGGCTCCAGGACCTGGTGGCCAGGGCCGGGGGCGAGAGAGTTTTTGAAGAGCAGTGGGCTGTGAACGTGGACAAGGAGCTGATTGCGAAATTCCAAGAAATGGCCAGCGGGGTGCAGCAGCAGCGATAGGAAGCCTGTAGGCATTGGGGCAACTGTGCGGGGGAATATAAAGACGAGCGAATATTGAACGACGAAATGAACCAGTATAGATCATGAGTGACGCTAGTATCTCTTCACATCATAAACCTTGCTTGGGATGGGCCATTAGCCGGGGCTGGTGAGGGATTAGACATGAAACTTGTCGAGAATAGTATCTTCACAAGCAGCGAGCAGTTGCTATAGCCACTCCAATCCAAATTACGTGAACCCTTTACAGCTTGCTGCCTCCTTCTTGAGGAATTTTAATAACAACCTTGCCCCATGTTCCTCTACCTCCCAGCGCCGTCAAGGCGTCTCCAACTCTCTCCAGCCCGACGAACTCTTCGTCCGAGTACTCGGTTCCGCGCAGCTTGCCCTCCTTGACAAGCTCCATGATGCCCTCCCAGACGCGGGGAATTGCGTCGCGCTCGTTCAACGAGTAGGCGCCCCAGTGGATGCCGACCAGAGCAATGTTCTTGAGGAGCACCTTGTTCATGGCCACCTTCTCGATGCTGCCCGCGGCGAAACCCACAATCAGGATCCGGCCGTTCCACGCCGTGCACTTGGTCGACAGGTCAACCAAGCCCACGGGGTCGTAGACGATATCCACGCCTCGCTTGGAGGGCGTCAGGGCCTTGACTTGCGCAGGCCAGTTCTTGTCATTGTACGAAATGACGTGGTCCGCTCCAAAGGCTTTGGCAATGTCGAGCTTGCGCTGGGTCGAAGCCGTCGCTATCACCGTGGCGCCAAAAGCCTTTGCCACTATTTCACAGGACTGTCTCAGTACTTGTTTTTTGTTTCCTTTTTTTTTTATCGAAAAAAAAAAATCCCAATCACATCACATCAATTGGTCACGCGCAAAAAGGAAATGCCATCAACTTACCCTGAACAGCAGCGAGCCCGACACCTCCGGCGGCCGCGTGGACGAGCACATGGTCGCCCTTCTTGATGCCGGCCCTCAAGACGAGGGCGGCGTAGCTGGTCGGCGCCGTAACAAACAGGCCCGCGGCCTCCTGGAAGGACCAGCCCTGCGGCACGGGCAGGAGGGACTCCTCCTTTGCGCAGAGCTGCGTGCCAAAGGCTCCCTGCTGCGCGCCAAAGACGCGCGAGCCCGCCGGGAACTTGGGGTTCTTCGCGCCGCGCGGGGCGGCAACGACGACGCCCGCGAACTCGGCACCGGCAACCCACGGAAACGCTGTTCAACGGGAAAGGGAAATCAGGTCAGCAACGGTCTCTCTCCTTCCATCCAGGCGTTTTTGTTATTTTGGTGAGGGCGTAGATTGGGAGGGGGAAGGGGAGGCTATCCAAGGTGTTAATGTGGAAATTGGAGATGAGGTTTCATACGTGGTTGGTTCTGGTATTTGCCCTGGATCTGAAGGATGTCGAAAAAGTTGGCCGCCGCCGCGTGCACCTGGATCAGATACTCATTGTCCTTGGCAACAGGGTCAGGCAAATCCGAGACTGTGAGATCCTTTGGGCCCTGTGATGTTGTTCTCGCATCAGTATGTGTTTTTTTCTCAACCAAGGCTTGCTGCGACGCCAAGGAGAGGCGCGCACTAGCTGGCGCAACCAACCTTGACATATTCCTTGACCTGAATGCCACGCATCTTGCCGTCGCTCTAAATGAATTGGAACAAGGAAGAAAGAAAAAAGATATTACGGCTCGGGTATGGCTCTCTCAATCAAAATCACAAGGGAAAACTTCACACACAAAATGAATGGGCGAGGTGGTGAAGCTGATGACAGGTAGCTGCTGGCTGGTGGTTTTAAGTTGATATGGGTGTCTGGGGTAAGCTGGGGTGCTCGGCGCAGTTTACGGGGGCAGATCGCGGGGGTCCTGCACCGTGCCGAG
Organism: Calonectria crousiana; assembly: GCA_013406985.1. NCBI lineage: Eukaryota > Fungi > Ascomycota > Sordariomycetes > Hypocreales > Nectriaceae > Calonectria > Calonectria crousiana. Next base: position 102,156 of record VTGD01000009.1, read on the forward strand.
GCATCTCACGTTGCGCCAGACAACGCCACCCGAACAGCGATCAGCGCTATCTATGCCCGCTGGAATGGGTGGAGCATCTCGTTCTCGGCCGAACAGGCCCCCCAGCCAATTGCAGACATAACTATAAGAGGAAGGCGGGCGGCATCGGCCCTTTGGGGGGGGGGCTCTCTCACTCAGGAACAGCCTCGAGGGACTCGAACAGATGTTGGAGAGACTGAGTCGCGCCCGAACCTTGGGGGCTGGACGCGATCAGTAGGCCAACGATTGGCTGTGTTAAATTCCCGATAATTACCCGAGCGGATGAAGGTATCGTCGTTGGAGCTTTGGCGTGCCCGGAATCTATGGTTATAGCCTCTATGATATCACAACGTGAATCAAAGCGGACCAAAATTTCTTACATCTAAAAAAAACAAGAAACGTTATTTTTGAGCCAATCAGAAGGCAATAATATCCGGGGGGTGAATGTCTGAAAAAAAGCCAGAAAACAACCTTGAGTCCCTCAGCCTGCCAGGGTTACATCCGCAATCCGATCTGAAGCAATGATAGACTTACTATAGTTTAGACTTGAGAAAATAAAGCATTTTACCCTCAATGAAATACATAATAAATGAATCATTAAATGAACAATTATTATTATTTATTTTGAAAGAAAAATGCATTCTAAGTTTAATTGATGTGAATAGAAATTTGTGGCGTGCAAATACCAAGACTATAATTTCATCATCCAGTCCCCTTTAGATCCTTTGATCCGTTGCAGGCCATCTGTTGTTCTTATATTACGAATTCGTACCTCGCCCAAAAACAGCCCCCCTCCTGACCACTTCGCCCTAGCCTTGCCAAACTATTGCAGACCCGCACTACATGTAGCTGTTTCCTGCTGCTACCCTACTCATGAGCCGATTTGTCGTTTGTGATGGCATTGAGCTTCTTCACTTTCCGAACATCCTTCCATCCGAGCCCCCAGGCAAAGGGCAGGATGCAGATGGTAACGGCAATTCCAAAGTACATGACATGATCAATAGCTTTGCAATAAGCCTCCAGTGCGGCATCAAGCGCAGAATCAGATACTAGCTGCCGAATGGACCGGACCCCAGCGTTGATAATAACATCTGGGGAGATGCCAATGGTACCAATGCGCTGCTGTAGTTCCTTGCGGAGGCTGTTGCTAAAGATGGCATTGGCGGCAATTAGAGATGCAGCAGCGCCAATGTTCATGGTGAAGATGACAATTGACATGGCAATGGGTATCTGTTCCGGAGGAACGAGGTTCTGAACCGCAATGTAGGGCTGCCACGGAGTAAGTTTGATGAATCAAGTCTGCAACAGAAAGGAACTCACGCCTGAGGCTGCCGAGCCGCTTCCAACACCATACAGAATTTGGTATCCTATCCAAGACGCAACGGTAGTATCAGGGCTCAGAAGCGAGAGGAGCCCGTAACCAATGGCAGATAGCGAACCGCCCAAAAGGATCCAGGGAAGGTAATAGCCCAACACTTCGACTGTTGAACACAAAATGGTCAGATATATGATGGCATAATATGAGAGGAATAGAGATTCCAAAGAAGGTCGGGCACACTTACTCATGCTGCCGGAGACCATCGTGAAGGCAACCAAGCCAAGAGTTGTTGGCAGCATGTGAACACCGCTCATGAGGGGCGAGTCGTTGCGGACTGCCTGGAAGAAAATAGCAAGGTAATAATCAGCCATAAGGATGCCAGATAGGCTGAAAAACAGAGTCATTGCGGCCGACCAGATGACGCGGTGTTTGATCATGACGAACGGCACCATAGCCCCGTCTCCCTGGCGAGACTCCCAAACAAGAAAAACGGCAAAGGTCGCAGCCGCCCCAACCAATAAGCCAATTACCACCGAGCTGCCCCAGGCATATTGATTTCCTCCAAATTGGAGCCCGAGGAAGAACATGATGGCTGCGGGGCAGATGAGGGCAAATCCTACCAAGTCCAACGATCCGATGGCTGTGCTGAGGACTTCTCTCATGGGAGGCTTGAGTTTCGGTTCCGGCACGTCCTGGAAGAGGAGGCATCCGGCCACGACGGCGCCCAGTGGCAGGTTGACGTAGAAGCCTAGCAATACATTAGCTGTGACTCCAAGAATGGAAACTGATCGAGAGACGCACACCATCGCCAAGATACATTGGCGCTAAAGGCGCCTCCGATAATGGGACCGCACGCAAGGCCTACTTGGCTGATGCCCATTGTGACGCCCATGAAGAGCGGCTGCTTTCTGGTCGGGAGAGCCGCAGCGATGGTGGTCAAGGCACCGGTTGTGATGCCCGAAGAACCCCAGCCCGCAATGGCCCGGCCCACGATGAACATGTTGGACGATTGGGCTGCTCCGCAGAGGGCTGAGCCAAGCTCGAATATGAAGAAGAAGATTATGAAGCACCACTGGAGAGAAGGTTAGATGGCAGCCAGGCAGGGTGTGTGGGATATGGAGAACTTGCCTTGATGGAAAAGTATGTGTAGATCTTGCCGCTCAGGGGCTGAAATGCTGCACTCGCAAGCTGGTAGGCTCCACCATACCAACCAATATCCACGATGGAGTCAAAGGCTGATGTAATGGAAGGAGTAGCAGTAGACATGATGGCTAGATCGAGATAGACTAGGAAGTATGCCAGGACTACTGCCGTCAAGATCGCGGTGAGCTTGAATCCCTCGGGATACTCGTGCTTGTATTCCTTTTCATCATCACTGGGAGTGCCTTTTTCAGTTTCATTTGGTTGTTGTATCGATTCGGCCGGAGAATTCCCAGAAGGATCCGTCGTTTTCTCGTCTCTGGTGTCAGTTGTCTCGGCCATATTGAATTCAGGGTTGGATGCGAGCTTGATGGTCTATAAGCCGCAAGTCGGAGTCGATGATGGAAAGCATGGCAGGGATGGACCAGGGGAAGTAATCCATAAAATACATTTTCCTTCCAGATCTACGCATGCGTTGTCTTAGTCGGCACCGGAATCCGATCTTGGATCGGTGGGTTTATCAAGCCGTCAAGTCGAGGGACCGAGAGGTACGGAGAGGGACGGAGTCCGGTCGGCATGGACCGGAGGTGGATACTCCGTACACATTTCTGCCAATCATCAGAAACCCAGATACGGTCCCTATTACCCTGCACCTATTGCAAACTTGTTCAGTTGAGAACAACACGCCGAGAACTGACTTTCTCAGTCAAAGGTATATCAACAATGGTCTCGGCAAGTGAAAAGCTGCTGCATGTCTATTTTCAATGGCTTTTTTTCTACTGTCCTTGAACACTACGGTTTGTTTCCTCTACCTGAGATCTTGGTTACACAAGCAGTGCAGATCTGAATATGTCCAACGGGACTCGGCTCATTTTATTTCATTCTAATTTCCATGACTATTCTATGACCACTCTTGCGTTTATAAATATTTCTCTAATACCCCGCAATGAAACGCGACGTCTTTAATCTCGGTCACCACCGCAGCAACGTCCTTTGTCGTGATCGGGACTCGATGGTCTCCATCCCACTCTACAAGCCGCGCATCAGAGTTGCGACCGCAGCAGTGGAGCAAGCTCCTATGTGTTTGAACGATGGGGTCTCGCAGGCCATGAACATGTACTGTCGGCAGCTGCAGCAATCCAGGATCATCCGCTTCAGTGTCAATATCCATTGGAAGCGAAAGTGCCTGGCCCGACATGAGGACGGCGAAGCGGTAGTCAGGGCCTGATTCCGTGTTACCGGTCGTCTTTCGAATCTGGTTCTTCTTTTGTTGCCTCAATAGCAAACTCGCCGCTACTCCAGCTCCCTGGCTGAAGCCCAACAGGCCCACCCACTGCCCGGTTGCGCCAGCTGCATCATCGGCATCCAAAGCGGCCGCGATGCACGTGTCAATGCTCCCCATGTCGATCTTGTTGCGGGCTGGAAGCCATGATCGAAAGGGGCCCCAGTCTCCGTAGACAGATTCAACATCTGGGCCTGGTGGACTCGGGAAGGCTGCCTCCGCAAACACCAGGCGAAACGAATCCATTAGATGGGCGCGCATTATTCGGCATTGCGCCCGGAATATGCGCGCGTTGGTGCCTCCGCCGTGAAGGCACAGGATGCGCGGGAGGTGCAGAGTAGGGTCGTACTCGCTGGATTCGGGTAGTGAATCTGGTGCCTTTGTGGTGGCAGAACGAATTGAGCTATGGGTCAAGAATGTGATCATGATGGTCGGTACGCTTCACGCAATGCTTTGAGGCTACACTTGGACCGAAAGTTATGTTGAATTGCAGGCGATGCGGACAGGATGGGACACGCCTGCGAAATCACACTGCTCCAACAATTCCGTTCCATTTCTCCACCGGAGCACCGAAGGCCCGGAGCAGACGTGAGATTCTGCAAGTGTTGCTGGCGGAGAAAATACACTCCGATAAGATGCGGAGCCAAATTGACGCGGTCCAACGACCGGAGCCGTGTACTCCACGCCGTGATCCACTCACCCCGAAGGACGTCAGGCTTATGTTGTAGCTGAATCATACGAGGGACACATACTCACACTTCCTCCAGTCTGACGATGTCACAGGGCCTGGTGATTTCATGCAGCTATAGAAAAGATGGGATGCAGACATTTCGTATGTGGGCGGGACGTCGAAAAAAAACACCGTATTAGCCTCAAACCAGACATAGTACCTTACAGATCAACAATAGACAGCCATGGGTGACTTTTTTCAAAACGGCCCAGGTGGTCAAACACACGATGGCCAACAGCCGCCCTTGGATGTTGCAATCGTGGGAGGCGGCATCATTGGCGTCGTCACGGCCCTTGGCCTCTTGCACCGCGGCATGCGCGTGACCATCTACGAGCGCGCCGCAAAGTTTCAAGAGATTGGAGCCGCCATCGCCTTCACCGGTGTTGCGCGGGAATGCATGCAGCGTTTGAACCCGCGCGTGCTCGAGGTTCTGACCAAGGTGGGACGGCAGAGCCCTCATGAGAAGGTCCGCTACTGGGACGGCTTCCACCCGCGGACCAAGGAATCTGCCATGCGAGAGGAGAGCTCGCTGCTCTTTGACGTGCCGGAGGGGGACTTGGCCTTTTGGGCCTGCCTGCGGTCGCACTTTTTGGGCGGCATGGCCGATCAACTGCCCAGCGGCACTGTGCGGTTCGGGAAGCAGTTCGTGAGCTACGCGGACAGCCATGAGAGCGACAAGGTCGTCTTGAAATTCGCCGATGGGACCACTGCCGAGGCGGATGTTGGTTCGTTGCTTTCATGCTGTATCCAACGCGTGCCATTCCCACAGCTGACATATTGTGGTAGTCATCGGCTGCGATGGAATCCATTCGGCAACGCGCAAGCTTCTCCTGGGACAAGAGCATCCGGCTTCGAACCCCAGCTACACTCACAAGAAAGTTTTCCGTGCTCTTGTCCCGTTTTCCGGCGCCATCGATGCACTCGGCGCCGACAAGGCCAACGACTACTGCCTTCATTTGGGGCCTGATGCCCACATGATATCTTTTCCGGTTTGTTGGCTCTCTGAATGAAGATACACCGGAGAAGAAAAAGAAGAAAAAGAAAACCTGGCTAATTAATTTTCTACAGGTAAACAATGGAGCAATGTACAACATCTTCATCGCTATCCACGACTCGCAAGACTGGCCGGATCCCTATGCCATGACTGCCACAAGCACGCGTGAAGAAATTGCCTCGGCAATGCAAAGCTGGGGCCCGCACGTTGCTGAAATAATTAGTCTTCTGCCAGACCAGCTTGTCAAGTATGGCGTCTTTGACATGGCGGACAACCCGGCGCCCACCTATGCGTCTGGCCGAGTCTGTCTTGCCGGCGATGCGGCGCACGCCAGCAGCCCCTTCCACGGTGCAGGGGCCTGCATGGGCGTCGAGGATGCCCTCGTGCTGGCCGAGTTGCTGGAGCGCGTCCAGTCCTTGCCTTTGAGTGCAAGGCAGAGCTCTCTGGCGGCTGCGTTGCAGGCTTTCAGCGCCGTGCGCATGGAGCGCAGCCAGTGGCTGGTGCAGAGCTCGCGCGACATTGGCGACATCTACGAGTGGCGATACCCTAGTACGGGCCAGGACAGTGCCAAATGCAAGGCGGAGTTTGAGCGACGGGCGAAGAAGATTGGGCATTTTGACGTAGACGGCATGATGGCTGAGTCGAAGAGGGAATATGAGAAGTTGGCTGGAAGCAGCGCAGCAAATTGAACAAGGATTTTACAAGGATTTTCCAAGGAATATTGTCCTTAAACATCACAAGTAGAAATGAATCGTTGTGTGGAATTATATTCTCTTTCTTTATTTCTTAGTGAATAACCCGTAGCATATCCCATTCTCACAGTACAGGAGAACTAAATGGTCCATCTGGAGTACTTGGTATCTCTGCATATCTCTTACACAAATTCCTCTTTTGGGACGTTGAAGAAATGTTCAACAAAGCTAAAGAAGACTATGAACGCGAGGTGGATAGCGATTATTGAGCAACCAACACCCGGGGCTGTTCCTCCTCCTCTTGATTGGGAGGGAATCATGGCCGAGCTGACGCGAAGACTTCATTACTCCGGACTTTCGGAGTTGCTAGTCCGAAAAAGCCCGTTACGAAAGCCTTGGACCCCGGCTCCGCCAGCTGAGGCTGAATGCAAGGTAATCGCAAGTGTTGAATAGTCTGCAAGGATGCTGACGTCCTGGAATGTCAGCATTGGCTGGTAGAAAGCGGTAGCCTGCCACACTATTGTTATTGTTTACCTAAGCCTGGATTTTTCTATATATCACTAGCATATGCTAGGGATATATGCTAGTAACATATCTGATTACTTACATACATGGACGCTTCCCAACACTCATAGAGAATGCTCCAGAAATATTAGACTTGGTATACAACAAATAAGCCCTCGAAACACGCCGCATAATTTACTGTTGCGGAATTTATATCCATATCTTCGCTTAGCAAACGATCAGCCACAATGACCTGTATATCCGAACTCGAAAATGGCGGCTGCGAGTCAACAATCTTCCTTTTTGGTCCGCATGTCGGCACATTCACCAAACAGTCAGTGGAGAAGCTGATCCGACCTTTTTTTCACAGTGTCCACAGGAGCTGGATTCTTGACACTCTAGCTGGCTTGCCAAGGTATTGGGATGCCCTTTCTGATAAGATACCCAGCATGGCTGGCACAATCCCAGGCCAAAGTCAACTGGACGACCTCGAAAGATGGCTTCGAAACGGCGTCATCGACACAGACATGACACAAGATGATGATACCAACCTACCGAGTATAGTGGTTGGCCCACTAGTAGTATTGACACAACTCGCTCAATACTGGCGCTACTTGGAGCTCACAAACACCAACGGCCTGGGAGCCACAGCGGATTTGCAGGCGGATGTGGTGCTGCGACAGAAGCAACAGGAAGGGCCCAAGGTTAAATCTTTGGGCTTCTGCGCTGGACTTCTGGCTGCCGTGGCCGTAGCCAGCGCCAGCAACCAGCAAGAGTTTTACAAGTATGGCGCTGTAGCGGTGCGCTTGGCCATGCTAATCGGCGCGCTGATTGATGTCCAAGAAGCGTGGGACAAGGGCCGAGAGAAAGGAGGCTCTGTCTCGTATGCGATAGCATGGCGTGGCAAGAAAGGGGCCGACGAGGTGAGGCGCATCGTCGACAGCTTGTCACCCAACGCTTATGTCGCCGTTCTGTATGACGAAGCCCGCGCTACAGTGACAACATCGCAGCGCAGTGCCCCGGTTCTTTTGAATCAGCTCCGGGCTGCTGGGATCACGGCTGCTGAGATCGGTATCAAAGGCCACATTCACAGTCCGGACCCGGATCGAAAACGTTATGCAGACTTGCTGGTCGGCATGTGTATGGAATTTGCCGATCTGCAGTACGCCGAAGCAGCCTCCCTGGCTCTTCCAACCTACAACAACCAGGCGGAGGGCAAGCCTCTGCCGCGAGATGCAGGCAACATGACAGAGATAGTTCTACGCTCCATATTGGTGGAGCAGTGCAACTGGTATGGTACCTTCTTTGCCACCACGCAAGGCAGGAAGCCCTTTGTTGTCACTTTTGGGCTTGAGCGCTGTGTTCCTCCGACTTTGATGAGAAGCATCGGGACCCGACAAGTGCACTTTGAAGATCTGGCAGACAAGGAGATGATGATGATGGCCCCTTCGAAGGCGGTGCTCGATATCCAGCCCCAACCAGAACTGCAACCGCAGCACGTGGACACTAAATTGGATGTGTCCTTGGACCTTGACAACGACAAAGACACCATTGCTGTTGTTGGCATGTCAGTCAAGACAGCAGGGGCCGACGACGTGGCCGAGTTTGCCGAAATGCTCAAGACAGGCCAGTCACAGCACGAGCTGATCACCAGGGAGAGGCTCATGCACGACATGCTCTTCCGCCAGCCACCGGACAGTGACCCTGACCGGAAGTACTATGGGTGCTTCGTCCGGGACGCCGACGCATTCGACCACAAGTTCTTCAAGCGCAGCCCGCGAGAGTCGACGGCCATGGACCCGCAGAGCCGACAGGTTCTCCAGGCCGCGTACCAGGCCGTCGAGCAGTCGGGCTACTTCACCGAGACGACAGGCTCAAAGCCCGACGGCCGCGACAAGATGCATGTTGGCGTCTACCTGGGCTCGTGCGGAGTCGACTACGAGCACAACATCACATGCCACGAGCCCAATGCGTTTACGGCAACGGGGGCACTGAAGAGCTTCATCACGGGCCGGGTATCGCACTACTTTGGCTGGACTGGCCCATGCATGACATTTGACACGGCTTGCTCCTCTTCGGCCGTGGCTATTCACACGGCATGCCGCAATCTGTTGTCGGGCGAATGCACTGCAGCGCTGGCAGGAGGTTCCAACTCGGTAACCAACATGCTGTGGTTTCAGAATCTCAGCGCCGGCAGCTTCGTCAGTCCGACTGGCCAGTGCAAGCCGTTTGACGATGCCGCAGATGGTTACTGCCGCGCCGAAGGCCTGGCTTTTGTCTTTTTGAAGAAGCTGTCGGATGCAGTCCGAGATGGCAACCCCGTGTTAGCCACCATCCCCAGCAGTGCAGTCTACCAGAACCAGAACTGCACTCCCTTGTTTGTTCCTAATGCACCATCTCTGTCGTTGCTGTTTGGAGATGTTCTACGCAAGGCAAAGCTTACATCGCGTGATGTTTCGCTGGTCGAGGCCCACGGCACTGGAACACCAGTCGGTGACCCGGCCGAGTACGAGAGCATTCGCACCGCTCTTGCAGGCCCTAGTCGCGATAAGAAGTTGCCAATAGGTTCAGTAAAGGGTCATATTGGACACACCGAGGGCGCTTCGGGTGTAATTGCACTCGTTAAGATTATCATGATGATGCGCGGTGGCTTCATTCCTCCACAGGCCAGCTTTACCAAGATGAATCGCAACATCAACGTGCGGCCAGATGACATGATGGAGGTGGTGACGACGCTGCGGCCTTGGGTAGAAGAGCACAAGATTGCTCTCCTAAATAACTACGGCGCGTGCGGTTCCAATGCAAGCCTCGTCGTCACCCAACCGCCCAAATATTTGTCCGCGCCCAAGCGCAGCAGCGATTCTGGGGAGAAGCGGTATCCTTTCTGGATTGCAGGTCTTGATGCCAGAGCAATCGCCGCCTACGCTGCCAAGTTGGGCCAATTCTTGCAATCGTGCCCTAAAGACACAACGTTGGCTGATGTTTCGTTCAACATGAACCGGCAGTCTAACCGTGATCTGCCGCAGGGTTTCATTTTTGCCTGCCGCTCGCTAGACGAGCTGCATGAAGAGCTGGAGCACGCCGCTGGAGTTGCTAGGAAAGAAGAAGCCGCAAAGGTAGGCATTTTGCCGACCAAGGCCGAGCGACCAGTCATCCTGTGCTTCGGTGGCCAGGTGTCGCGGTTTGTCGGACTGGACCGCCAGCTATTTGATAGCGCACCTGTGTTGCGGCGACATCTGGACGATTGCGATGCCACCATAAAGTCTCTTGGCTTCGACAGTATCTACGCCTCCCCAGACATCTTCTCGCGAGAGCCGGTGCGTGACACGATCAAGCTGCAAACCATGCTGTTGGCGATGCAATACGCATGCGCAAAGAGCTGGATGGACTGTGGCCTCAACACCAAGGTTGCCGCCGTCGTGGGCCACAGTTTTGGGGAAATCACGGCGCTTTGCGTGGCTGGTGTTCTCAGCCTGGAACACACCGTAAAACTGGTGGCATCAAGAGCCAAGCTGGTACGCGATGCTTGGGGCGCTGATCCCGGCGCCATGATGGCACTCGAGGCCGATGAGGCGCAGGTCCAAGAGCTCTTGAGACAGGCAAATCATGGCTCAGATGGCTCTTCAGTTATTGCGTGCTACAACGGCCCGCGAAGCTTTACCATTGCGGGATCGACCGGTGCTATTGATGCGGTGCAGACGACCATGGCGTCTGACACGCTCAGATTTGGATCGATGAAGAGCAAACGCCTCGAGGTGACCAACGCATTTCACTCGCCCCTCGTCGACAAACTGGTTCATGGCCTAGGTCAAGTCGGAAAAGAGCTGACCTTTAATAAAGCCGCCATCCCCGTGGAGCGCGCAACTGAAACTCCCATCAACGGGGGCGAGATGGACTGGACCTTTGTGCCTCGCCACATGCGCGAACCAGTATTCTTCAACCACGCCGTGCAGCGTTTGGCCAAGCTTCACCCGCAAGCCATTTTCCTTGAGGCAGGCTCCAACTCGACCATAACTGTCATGGCGGCCAGGGCCCTTGCTCAAACCCAGGCTTCCTCGTCAGATTCCCACCATTTCCAAGCCCTTTCCATTGCCACGGATGGAGGCTTCGAAAAGTTGACAGACGCAACAGTGGATCTGTGGAAGCAAGGCCTACGAGTTTCATTTTGGGGACATCACGCACTGCAGACTCGCGAGTACACCCAGTTGCTCATGCCTCCATACCAGTTTGACAAGTCGTCGCGCCACTGGCTACCGATGCGGTCTGCAAAGGAGGTAGTGTATGAGGCCGCCAAGGCACTCGTGACAGGAACTCAGCAGCAGCGAGAAGATGCGCCTATAGACCATAAGAAGCTGAGTCTCTGGAACTTTGATATGTACAGGGACGGTAGCGACAAGAAACCGCGTTTCCGTGTCAACACGGGATCTGAAAAGTACAATAGTTTTGTCCTCGGCCACCTGATTGCGCAGACAGCACCTATTTGTCCCGGCACGCTCGAATGCGACATGATCATCGAGGCCTTGTTTAGTCTGCATCCGGGCTGGAAGGAAGAGGGTGTGCTCCCCGAAGTTCGCGACATGGTCAACCATACGCCCATTTGTGTAGACCCAACTCGCGTTGTCTACATGGACATGTCGGCGCTTGATGAGAAGCACACGGGGTGGAAAATCGACATTGTCAGCATGAATGTCGCCGACGAAATCCAGACCCACGCCGAAGCTCACGTATACATGCGCCAACCTACCGATGCATCCTCTCTGCAGCAGTTTGCCCACTTTGAGCGACTGGTTGATCACTCTCGGTGCCAAGAGCTGCTGGGTCTGCCTCTGGACGCGGAGGACGTCGAGGTGCTGCAGGGCCGCAACGTGTACCGGGCATTCAATCCCATCGTCGAATACGATGAAATGTACCGTGGCGTCCGATACCTCGTAGGTCGCGGTAACGAGTGCGCCGGCCAGGTTCAACTGCCCAAGTGTCATCGCGGCGATACTTGGCTTGATGTGCCGCTGAGCGATAGCTTCAGCCAGGTTGGTGGCCTCTGGGTCAACTTGATGACGGACCTGCCGCCCGGAGACATGTACATTGCCACGGGCTGCGAAGTGTCGATGCGTTCGGTGAAGGCTCCGCCCAGGGCCGAGACGGACGTGTGGCATGTTTATGCTCGCCACACGCGCCAGGGCGACAAGGGATACATGACCGACTTGTTTGTATTCGATCCTGCAACAGGGCTACTTGTTGAAGTCATGTTAGGTGTGCAGTATGGACGGGTAGCCAGGGCGTCCATGAGCAGGATGCTGGCGCGCATGACAACAGATGAGTCGGTGCTGCGCAACAAACCTTCCTCCACAGCACCCGCCGCAATCCCCTCTGCGGCTGCAACTCTTGGTGACTCAGTCCCAGCTGCCAAGCAAACCACCAAGAAATCGGCACAAAAGAAGGAAGATAAGCAAAAGGCAAAGAGAGACAAGCCGGCTTCTGGTAGACGGGATATCACCGACGAGGTACGAAATCTCGTGGCTAATGTATCAGGCATCGAAGCTGGCGAGATAGAGCTCGACTCGGAGCTGGCCGACTTTGGCATTGACTCGCTAATGGGCATGGAGCTGGCACGCGAGGTGGAGTTGGCCTTCAAATGCAAGCTGGACCAAGCTGAGCAGATGGAAGCTACGAATCTGCGCAAGTTTGTCGTGTGTGTTTCCAACGCACTGTTTGGCGCAGGCGATGCCGCTGTCGGTAACGATGAGGTTATTCACGACGAAGGCGATGATTCGTCTTCGGCCAGTGAAAGAGGAGAAGCATGGTCTGAGCATAGCCAGGACCAAGGGAAAGGGTTCTCAGGCTCAGACACCCCAGATCCAGTCATCTACACTCCTCCTCCACAAAAGGCTGAGCCTAAGCCACCGGTCGCTGCAGCATCACCGCCGCCAGCTGTGAGTAACCTGAAGCTCTCGCCGTCGGACGTTCTCGAGTCCTTTGGCAAAGTCAAGATGGCTACAGACAGGCTCATGCGGGAGCACGAGGTCGACAAGACCGAAAAGCTCTTCCTGGCCGGAAGCAACCGACTCTGCGCGGCCCTTGTGGTTGAGGCCTTTGACGAGCTGGGCTCACCCCTCCGCACTGCAGCAGCCGGACAAGTACTCGAACGCGTGCCGTTTCTCCCCCAACACCGCCGTCTGATGGACTGCGTGTACGAGTTCCTCGAGCACGACGCACGTCTGATTGACGTTGATGTCGTGAGCGGCCAGCTAACGCGAACACACATCACTGCACCGCGCAAGACAAGCGATACAATCTTGCAAGAGCTGCTAGAGGCACACCCGGGTTTTGCAGTGCCCAATCGCCTAGCCTCGTACGCTGGTAAGCAGCTTGCGGGCGTCCTCAGTGGCAAGACGGATGGTATTCGCGTGCTCTTTGGCAGCCCCGAAGGCCGAGAGCTGACCGCCGCCATGTACCGCGAGCACACGTTCAACCGCATGAACTACATTCAAATGCGAAGCGTGGTTGAGGCTTTGGTGGAGCGAATTCAAGCCGGCGGCATGGGCGAGACATTCAAAGTGCTGGAGATGGGGGCCGGAACAGGAGGTACCACGCTCGTCATGGCACCGTTTCTGGCATCTCTGGAAGAGCAAGGCATCATGAAAGTGGAATATACCTTCACAGATCTATCACCATCCATGGTAGCCAACGCACGCAGACGGTTCGGCAAATTGTATCCGTTTATGCGCTTTGCCGTGCATGACATTGAGAAGCCGCCGGCGGAGGAGCTCAGGGGACAGCACCTGGTGCTTGCCAGCAACGCCATCCATGCCACGCACAACCTGGTTGTCTCGGCGTCGAATGTGCGACAAGCCCTGCGCCCAGACGGCTTCCTTATGATGCTGGAAATGACCGAGGTCGTTCCCTTTATCGATCTTGTCTTTGGTCTGCTCGAAGGCTGGTGGCTGTTTGATGATGGACGGAAGCACGCCGTTGTGCCGGCCGAGCACTGGGAGCGCGAGCTGCATGCTGCAGGCTTTGGCCACGTTGACTGGACCGACGGCAACCTTCCAGAGAATGTGTTCCAAAAGGTCATCATCGCGATGGCTTCCGGGAAGCCGGGGCCGCGCTTGCTAAAGCCTGCCCCCGAGCCGGCGCCGAAGGGTGTGGGTCACACGGCCGAGGCGGAGCAACTTGTGGCCAAGTACTCGGACGGCTGGGACACACCAAAGCTGCACGCCCTCAACGCTAGGAGAGAGGAGAAGAAGCAAGGGGATGAGGTGAAGAAGAGACCCAACAAGATGGACCTCGACGCCGTGGTTCTGGTGACTGGCGCCACAGGCGGTCTGGGCTCGCATTTGGTGCAGAAGCTGGCCGAGAACCCGACCGTCGCGCAGGTCGTGTGCATCAACCGCCGCAGCAGCAGCGGTTTGCCAGTCGACAAGAGACAGCAGGAAGCATTTGCATCCAGGGGCATCAGGCTGTCCCCGGGCGCACGTGTCAAGCTGCGCGTCTTGGAGGCAGACACGTCCCAGTCACAGCTGGGCCTTCCACCACACGACTACGGCTGGTTGGTGCAGCATGGCACGCACATCGTGCACAATGCTTGGCCCATGAGCGGCACACGACCCCTCAACGCCTTTGAGCCACAGCTCCAAGCTATGAGGAACCTGCTTGACCTTGCGCGCGAGATGGCCACACGCGATGCCGTCCACCCTGTCCGTATCGGCTTCCAGTTTGTATCGTCCATTGGTGTAGTCGGGCTGGCGGGCGAGTCCCGCGTCCTCGAGCGCCGCGTGCCGCCTTCTGCCACGCTTCCCAGCGGCTACGCCGCGGCCAAGTGGGTGTGCGAAAGCATGCTGGCCGAGACCCTACACAGGTACCCTGGCCTGTTTAGGCCCATGGCGGTGCGGCCAGGTCAAATCTCGGGTTCTTCTACGAGTGGTTTCTGGAACCCTGTAGAGCATTTCGTGTTCCTGGTCAAGTCAGCCCAGGCCCTGCGCGCCTGGCCCGATCTCGACGGTGTGCTGCAGTGGATGCCGGTTGATCACTGTGCTGGAGCTATGGCAGATCTGCTGCATATTGGTCAAGCATCGTCTGAGGCCTATCCCATCTACCACATCGACAATCCTGTAGGTCAGCGGTGGAAAGCCATGTCGCCTGTGCTGGCTGCCGCGCTTGACATCCCCCCGCACGCCATCATCCCTTTCAAGAGCTGGATCAAGCGGGTTCGTCGGTCACCTCTTGTCACCGAGACGGAGAACCCAGCCGCTCGTCTTGTTGACTTTCTCGACCATCATTTTGAGCGCATGTCGTGCGGGGGGCTGATTTTGGACACGGTCAGGGCCCAGGAGCACTCTAGCACTATGGCCAACGAGGGCCCCGTGAGTCCTGCGGTGGCTCGTCTTTATGTGAATGCCTGGAAGGAGATGGGCTATTTGAAGTCTTGAATGGGAGGACTTTTGTGGCGTTTCCGGGAATTCTGTTCTCTTTTTTGTAAATGTGGTGTTTGGATGAAGACTTGTTGAAATTCTTCTTTTTTATTATTATTAAGCCTAGTATAATTTTCTGTTTTACACATCTTTCTGTGCAATGAGATGTAAATCACATGCGTTAGAAATTCCCACATTGCCCTTCTGCCAAAATAAACAATATTATGCTATTTGGTAAATTTTAGTGCATCTATTCATCATCAAGTACTGGGCGATTTGACATTCATCTGTCGTAGCTTTTAGTCTCATCGATAGCCGAGTACTCGCCGCGCATATAGCCACAGATGACTCGAACAATAGTGCCTGGCATAACATTAGAAGAAAGAAAAGAAAAAGAGAAATTCGGCAATACGCTTAAAAGACTATGGGTGCTTCCTAATGTTTCTTCAAGCTTAGACGCACAAATTTATTTATTCAGACTACTGTGAATGTACTCTTGGCTATGATTTACCCGATTGCTCGGAAGAGACTGACATGGCCAATTGACCGACTCATCAATCAGACCTTCACGGCTCCCTCTTGCCTTGGTTTCAGGTCGTCCACATTTCCATGCTCAATCATTCCGGCATCATAAAGGCTCTCCGAGTACGCCGGGGCTTCGAGGCGATCATGAACCTTGTTCAGCCCCAGGCTTCCGTGAACCAACCTGGGCACGAAACCGACGATGGCATCGTTGGCGAAGGTGTCAATGTTCATGGCGTCCTCGTGGCGCAGCATCTGCCGCGCGCGGATGGTCTTGAGAATGGCCAACTCGTCTTCGTTGAGCTTCTCAAGGTCCTCCCTGGTTTCTTTGCTGGGGTCTGCCTTGACGCGGTCTAGCTTGTCAAGCACCGCCTGCGTGGCTTCGGCCGAAACCTCTTGGAAGGCGTGGAAGCAGAAGTCGAGCGAGTTGGAGACTTGATCCTGCGTGAGCTTTCCGCTCACGTCGGCGTCGGCAAGGCCCTGGATAACTGTTTTCGATCACATCAGCGCGAACAATTCATGCTTGGGAGCAACACTACCACTCACTTGGCTTGAAGAATCCAAATGCTCTGTCAAACCCATCCTCATCGAAATCGCTGAGCACTGGTTCATCGCCCATGCGAATCTGCTTCAAGGCTGTCATGACTACCAAGAGAAAGCGCGAATAACTCTCAGCAGTCTTGGCAGTATGCCACTTGGCCGCCTCAAAGTCGGTGCAGTCGCCCCGGCGGGCTGCTTGGATGGTCATGGCCGCTGAGAGGCCGCCAGCCAAGGCGAGGTGGACTCCAGAGCTGAAGTAGGGATCGATGAAGCAGCCTGCATCGCCTACCAGGCGGATGTTAGGGCCTGCGTACGAGGACGCGCTGTACGACCAGTCGGATGCCGCCTTGATAGATGGGGATACGAGCTCGGCGTCGGTCAATCTCTCGTGGATTTCTGGGGCCAAGGTGAGACAGTCCTTGTAGAAATCGACCGAAGACGGCGAGCCCAAAGCTTTTTTGCGGGCGACAGACAAATCCTGGCGCATCACGACGCCGATGGACATTGTGCCGTCGTGGAGCGGGATCGCCCAGCACCACCCGCTTTGGTCCGTCAATGCCTCAAAGAGAGGAGCCCCCTCCTGCTCGGTTCCCGGGGCGTACACCTTGGCTCCTTTCCAGTAGCCCCAGCTGGCCACATTCTTGAGCGCCTGGTTGAACTTGCGGTTCTTGAGATACTTTGTGGAAATGATACCATTGCGGCCGCTGGCGTCGACAATGTAGTCGAACTTGATGGAGCCCGTCGCGCCGTCCGCCTTGCGCGACCAGGTTGCAGAAACTGCTCGACCTGGGTTGCACACGCCGTCATCATGGGGGAAGTCTGGCTCGGGGACAAACTCGACGGACTCGACCTTGACGCCTTGGAATGTTTGGGCGCCGCTTTTTCCAGCGTGGTCGAACATCAACTTGTCTGATTCGGAGCGGATCACGTTCCAGGAGTAGCCGTTGGGGCCATTGACGGCAAGGAAATCGGTATCTGCAATTCAATCAGCTTTTGTTTTGAATGGGTGGGTTTGAATTCGGATGTGGATTTGCTTACAGCCTGCTCGCTTGTTGCTGCTCAGCTTGAACGCTGCGCCGTTCTGCTGCCACGGCTCATTAGACTCAGATACACACTCGTCCCATGAAAGCCAAGACTTGCCTTTCTCTCAAATCCATGGTTGTCAAACGTCTTTTCGAGGTCAATGAAGCGTAGGAAATGGCGGATTGATGCAAGCATCGACTCGCCGATGTGGTACCTCGGAAAGTGGTCGGCTTCCAGCACCACAACGTTTACGCCTTCTCGCGCAAGCGCCGAAGCCGTGTACGAGCCGGCGGGGCCGCCTCCAATCACTAGAACTGAGCAAAACTCGGGGATAGACATGATATTGGCCTAACGGATTAAAATGTGGGTTGGGATATTGTGAGGTTTAATCTATGTGAAATACAATCACTCCGTATTATATGTATTTTTTTTGGCAGTGCCTGAACAGCTGTGCTTACGAATATCTCGAATTTCGTAAAAACATCGACATCACGAGTACCTACCTATCCTGCCATTCGAAGGGTTGGTCTTTCCGGTGCCTGCTGCCAGTATGGACGGCATTGCATTTGCAAGCGGGTTCAAGATGGCTTCTATCGAAGGATTTCTCCGACGTGCAGATCTCGCGGAGCATGTCGTGGTACATCTCCGAAACTCCGGACTCCGTCAGAACAATAGTGTAACCTAAAAAAGAAAGTCCGTCAGCAAGCCCGTCGGCATTTGCCATATGCAAGCTAATCAACTCTGGTGCCTGACGCTAATGCGGACTCCCATTTAGCCGACAAGGAGACCGTTTCGTATTGAACTTCAGTATTACCAGCGTAGGCTGAATGGTGTCGTCGGCGTAGACCGGATTCCAGTTTCATCAAAAATCTTTCTGGGGGCCGACCCACGTCATTTCAAATAAGCAACAACATTCTTTCTCCCCCCCTCTCGTTCATCATAGACAAATGCGGCCGATTCAAGTGAGAGTATACACATGATACGGAAAGTATTAAAAAAAAAAGGATAAACTATGTATACAGAAAATATATGTTTGCACCAAGAATACGAAGAGCTATAACAAAAACTAGAAGATGTATCTACAGTAGCAAGAGAATTGAAGCTGCTTTGTGGTATCAACAAAACAGGAAATGGGGACCTGTAGCTTGAACCATTTGATTTAGTACTATAGAACCTATTATGATGGCAAGACTGAAGGTGCTGCCCAGACACGTTTTGTTCAATGGTTCCTCTATTCGTGACATGTGCAACATTGATGCTGTTGATGGTCATCTCATCTAGTTTGAAATTACCCTCGAAAGCTCTCCTGATATGGAACTACATCTAATTTTTAGAGACTGAAAATGCTCCCCGGCAATGCTATTAATCACCTGCGCATCTCTCAGCACACCAAGCAAATGCTCGACACCGTCATTACCGCCCACCACCGTGTCAGAGTGCGTGGATAAAAAGGTAGCCGCACAAGTGAGAGGATCGGGTAGAAAGGGGTGGGCCTTGAAGCAGCTGACCAATGGCGCCGACTTAGCCAAGCGCACAATCTCCAGGGCCGCCACGGAGGCACGGCGCTCATACACGCCAGTGACGAGTTTCTGCTCCAGAGTGCCACAGGAGGCTGCTGCCTGCTTCTGCACCGTGTCGCTGTGAAAGACGACGGCGCTGTGAGCCAGCATGTGGGCAAAGAGAAGCATAGGATCGCTATCGATGGCCGAGCAAGGGGGCAACATCTGCAGTCGTTTCTCTACCGCAGAGGCGAGCCATTCATGCCTGGTCCAAAACTCATGCGGCTCGGTCCCGGAGAGTTTTGGACTGTCACACTTGTACGCGCGCCGGTGTGTCATGCAACGGCCGTGGAGCGCCGCCAGGACTACGCACTCGGCAAAGGGCGAAAGGGTGCTGGCGTCATTCTGCATGACGGCTTCGGAGAGGAAGCTAACGCATGTTGGCTCGTTGTTTTGAAAGTTTGGCTCTGGTGCTGGGAGACGAGTACGAATCTGAGCTGGTTAGTGACTCCCGCCAGACGAGATGGTTTCGAAATGGGCCCTGATAGACCTGCTTACCATCTCTTCCTGCAATGTCAGGGGCCACTCATTTCGCAGGCAGAGGAACCGGTCGAGGCTAAATGCTACCCAAAACGTCCTCCTTCTCTCCTCGGCCTCGGCGAAACTCTCGTTCCAGCTGTGGTGTATGTCGTCGGGCGCACCAACGTCGTATAAACGTGCCATCTGCAAAAGGCGGAATGCGCGGCCGGCTGTGAGCATCGCCTGGTGTTCTCCCATCCGCAGCAGCTCAGCGTGAGCCAACAGCAGCCAGGCCTGTATGTGCTCCAGCGGGATTTCGTCCTTGGGCACGGTTCGCACGTGGTGCCACTGGGCCTCGAGCTGCCGGCGCGTCTCAAGACAGAGATGATCGACAAGATGACACCAGTGGACAGACATGGCGGCTGCCATGGTCCTCATCGCGGACTGCAGACAGGCACGAGCGGGCGAGGGGCTTTCCTGCTCGGCCCACGCAAAGTAGCGACGGCGGTGGACCATGGGACACACAGGTTGTACCCGGTCGAAGTATAGCTGGTTCCTGCAACAAGAAACGGTCAACACGTCAACTGGCAAACAGGCAGGCGCTGGGTCGTCTCACAAGTCAGCTCGCATGAGGTCCGTCAACTTTAACCTCGTGGGCAACAAGGATGGTGCTGCATCGACAGAATCGATCAAAGCGGCTTCTATCCCGTTTGGTAGCATCGGGCCATCGCCTTCCAGGTCTTGCCAATCCATGCAGTCTACCCAGCCGGTGAGGTCGACACCAGTAAATTCCAAGCTCATAGGAGGAGATGCCATGGTAGACGCCGTATTGGACGATGTTGTAGTTGAAGCTGTCGAAGCTGCTGACGCCGAAGCCGTCGACGTTGCACGGCCCAGTGCCAGACTCGTGTCATCTAGGCCATTTGTTGGGAGGCCACTGTACTCGTCGAAGGTTACAATAATGTCTGCTCGTGAAGGGTCGGAGTCCGGCCCCGACATGAGTTTTCTCGGTGCGTCCCCAAAGTTGGGCTCAAAGTGTTCGTCGAGTTGCGATTGGAGCGTTGCTGCAGATATTAGCTGTTGGTACTAAGGTATATGCTCCGAAAGTGCCAAGCCGAATGAGCAATGGAACAACGTCATTGCAGGGTTGAGGCGGACAGAACGAACCAATTTGCAACCTCATCTGATTGAGCAGACCCTTCTTGGGCCCCCTCTGCTGTCTCTTGTCGACGATCACGCATGCAATGCCTGTCTCGGTACAGAAGCCGCACTTGGGCCGCCCCCGATCACATCGGGCCTTGCGTCTCCGACACTCCTCGCAAGCAAAACCTGGCTGCTGCCGCAACACTCGTCCCTCCATGTTCATCGCGAATTAAGATGTAGGATCTATGATATTTCACAGTGGTTTCGAAGTGTATGGCACTGAGGTCATCATTAAGAGCAAACATGACGGCAGGGAGGCAATTAATAGCGCTCGTTTGCTCAGCATCCTTCTCTCAGCCGCCCGTGTTAGTTTTCGCCGTCAGCGGCATACATCACAGCATGCATCCTTCATCCACGGAACACAGCCGACCACCAATTACGTGCGTTAGTAGGCGGCTCAGACTCAACAAATCCGAATACCTTGATGCTCAGAAAAGCTGCAGGGTCCAGTTCGGGAACGGCAATCCCTTCCCCTTGCAGTTAGAGAAGGCAGTGACATGAAGATGGCGCATGTGAATGGCAATTGACATTTGTGATGGTTAAATCCGGTGACCAGTTACCATAGGTCAAAGATGCAACCCATCTGCTCCTGCCGCTCACGCGGATGTGCGGAATTTGTTGAGTCGTCTATGCAAATGCACCTTCGTACATGAAGCAAAGCCACCAACAGCCCGTCTATAGAACTCAGTAAATCCTCTTTGACGCGCGGACACTACAGGAACAGGCAGTTACCGACCACAGGGGTAACGGGATCAACAGGGGGTATATGATTGCTTCGCATGTGTACCTGGGCAGGCCAAGAATGTTTCCCTCGCACGAGTTTTCCCCGGACGTTGTGGCTAGGAAACCTGAGCTAGTCATGGTGTGGAAAAGCGCACGGCGGCCGCACACATGCCGCGAGAAAGTAAGCTTGAGTGCAAATCACTCCGCTTTGGTCCTAGCCGAAGGAAGTCCGAGCTCCATTTTTAACGTCTCGCCTGGGGAAAAAAGAAAAGCGTATGCATGTAAGTGCGTCCACTCAGCCGCCGGATAACAACATGGGCTTTCCGACCCCGCGACATTTTCGATCTTTGGGAAATCTGCTCTCCACCCAGGGCTTATTATTGCGCGCTAATGCGCGATTCCTCGCTCCGTGGTCGGGAGGGACCACTCTCCACACCATCCCTGAATACTGCACGAGTTTCTCGACCGTAATTCTACGAAACTAACGTCTCGCCACCAACATCGAAAAGCTTACCCGAATAAGAGAAGGAGCCATCTGGGGATTAGACCAGCACGCTTCCTCCCTGCGAAGATTGTAAGAGAAACACAAGCGCGCCCCCCCCGCTTGCCCTGGATACGAGACGGGAGGCGAATCGGGACCTAACGCAATCCAGGTAAGGCGCGCCAGGCGGCTGATGCAGGGAGCCTCAAGCACGGGAGCCGCAATAACGGGGCCGGCGGTTGTGGCTGAGGAACGGCACGCGGTTGGGTCGGGGACGGAGCTGACGGAGTCCGCTCCTACTACACAGCGCCGACCCGGACAATACACTCATTGGCAGCAAACACTTTTGCGTCTTGCGATACGCTGCATATTTGATGGGCGAAATGAAGACACGGTATTTTCTTTTCGTCATTAACAAGACACTACAATCCCGTGGTACTGCATCATTCATCAATACTGCTGCCCAGTGAGGGCCAACCGGCGGCGGCCAAATGTTCCCCCTACGACCGGACTCCGATATTTCCGCACATGCAGTTGGCATTCACAACCACCTGTCTTGAGCTGCCATCTGCTAGTCATTTCTGAACCTGTAGGCCTATCAAAAATGTAGTCGCCTGCACGTCGGCTCTGAATCACTCCGTGCCACTGGTATTCGCCCCACGCGCTCTCCCCCTATCGTATGTACCGGTAATTTTCTCAATCATGCTCGAGTTTGGGCCGGGCGAGTCGTGAAAATCGGCCAAACGTCATCCGACTGGATTTCTTCCCTCCGTCTCATTTCCGATCTCCCATCCGAAGCCCTTGACACTCGAAAACACGCTAGTAACTGCTGCATATCCTTTCGTCGCCTAGTTTAGCACCGCTGCAGGCACCGAATCGCATCTACACAAGGCCTAGCAAAGTCCCTTTATAAAAAAAATAGTTTTCTTGCTATCTACTATAATTGCTGTTTCTATCTTGAAAAGAAATATGCCAATAGATGATATCAAATCAGCACGGAATAGAAGTTTACTGGTATTTGCCGTTGGGCAAGACACTCTGCTTGTTATAGAACACGTTGTGTGGATCGTAAGCGGCCTTGACCTTTTCCAACCGCTTCAAATTGGTTCCCCAATAATGATACCGCGCCTGATCCGGATCCTCCTTTGCATCAATGAACCCCGCATACTCACCATAATAGGCGCTGGGCTTGCCGCTTTTGGCCAATGTGTCAATACCATTTAGGAAGGACGTGGTTGTCTTTGTCACGGTTCCATTCGTCGCGGCATACAGCAGGAGGACAAACGAGGCGTCTCGGTGGGGAAACGCAGTCTCCGTGGATGGAACGGCACCGTTTTGTCCGCCACCGGCTTGAATCTCAACAGCCCACGTCTCGGCGCCGCTGTCCGCCGTGTCAAGATACTTGAACAGCTTGTCCACTATCTTGTCAGGAATGCGTGTCTCAGGACGGAACACGACCGACTTGGTGTAAAAGTACGCGGGGGACTCTCTTCCAGTCTCGGCGTTCTGCTCAGCCCAGAGCTGCGACAGCTTCAGGAAGCTCGTGTATACTTCGGAGCTGCTGGTCTGCGCCTTTGGGAACAGGCTCGGAATCCCGAGGGCGTTGAAGTCGTTCAACGATCCAAAATACGCCCCGGACATGAGAACGCCGCTTTCGTAGACGCCAAGCACGGTTTGCAGCTCCGGCGGGATGCTCGAGTTGTACGCCAGGGCCTGCCAGGATTTGAAGACGGCCGCCCTGGACGAAGAGTCGGTCGCGTTCCACAAGAAGGAAAAGCTTACCGTCTGCGCCGGAGCAGGGAGCGTGTTGAAGACGTACTCGGTCACGATGCCAAAGCTCGCTCCCGCGCCTCGAATCGCGAAGAATAGGTCGGGGTTCTTGGAGGCGGACGCTCTGGCAACGGTTCCATTGGCCAGTACAACCTCCACTTCCTGGATGTGGTCAATCGTCAGGCCGTACTTGCGCCACCCGTTTCCCGCTCCTCCAACCGTCCCGTGGCCGCCAAGGCCGACATGGCCGCTCGTGCCGTGCGGGACGAATCGCTGCCCAGCATTGTACATGAGCTCATCCACATCTCCCAGACGCACCCCAGGCCCAACAGCCGCGCGGAGCGTCGAGGTATCCATGGAGAAGTGCTGGAGATTTTCAAGATTGATTGACAATTCCCCCGTAGACGAGCCTGAAAAAAAGAACCATCAGCATCGTGCAAGACAAGCAGCCAAGAAAAACGAAAAACAAAAAAAACAAAAGAAGAAGAAATTTGGCGAGTTCGGAAAATATCCTACCATAGTTAGCAGCGCTGTGGCCGCCGCTCTTGGGCTGCACTTTGTAACCCGACGCAACAGCGCACTTGACGAGAGCCGAAACTTGAATGGCCGTGTGCGGAAATGCTACCGCGGCAGGAACCACCGCATAGTCCAGGTTATAGGGGCTGACAATGGTCGAATAGTTTGCCTGCGACGGGAACGCCACAAGGCTTGAGTTCCCGCTGACTGCAGCGAGGAGGCACTTGGCAAAGTTCGGCACCACCATCTTCGACGAACTAGTGTGAGGCAACTGAGCGAATAGGGAACAGAAGGAGGGGGGAAAAGGTTCACGGCGACATGTCGTTTCTCAATGTTGCCACTTCTTATTTTGTAGCTATGCAGGGCAATACAGATTACTCCGTACTCCGAAATTAAAATCAAACTAGCCCTCTGGAAACTCCGGTTGAGTGAGTCGCAACTCCGGCTCGCCCCCCGCTCCACGAGTGCCAACAACGGGTCCTGGTTCATTACGGCATTCCGGCTGTCACGATGGATGCAAGGGGGTTTCGGCCGATTTTATGATTTTGGAAAGGAGGTTGTCTATTCACAGATGGTGGCATGGTGCGGAGCAATGTATGCCCGCATCAACGCGGACGGCATGGGGAGCTGCATACATTGCAACGTCACTATCAGGAGCGTGTCGAACACGTACGAATATCAGTTTCTTATCAGATATTTCTCTATTAAGGAAAAGCGCAGCTAGGTCAAAGGGTCACTCTGGTTGTAATAGCTGATTATGCCATATCTAGGCAAAAGAAACAATGAAAAAGGCATCCGCAGGAATTCAGGGTCTTGCGGTAGGTGTGGAGCTCTACACAGCAGTAGTTCCAGTAATTCGAACAAATTCCTCCTCAACGTGCTCCCACACCTCCTGTGCCGTGCCATCCTTCCTCAGCTCGCTTAGAAGCTGCTCGATTTTGGGTGACCCGGTCTCTCCGCTGTTGTTAACAGAGTATACGCCACTGCTGGTCTTTCCGTTCGTTCCTCGCGCAGCTGACACACCTGTCGGTGTCGGAACGCCGGCAGCGCCGGCGCCTTCGCCTTTTGGTGGAAACCTCGCGCTGGTGGCAAGGAACAGCTGACGTTCTCCGGTTTCGTTGATCGGGGTGGAGATGAGCGGCCCGATAACTGGGTAAATGGCGTTGAAGACCAGCTTCAAGACCGTCACCACGGGCCCTTTCAAGTCATTTCCATAGTTTGTCTTGACGAAACCGGGATAGACGTGGACAAAGGACACGCTCGGAGCGCTCTTTGCGACGGCTTCAAGTGCAAGTGTAATCATGGAACTAAAGTGTCCCTGCATAGCAAGCATGGAGCTCTTGCGGCCCTGAAAGTCGTTCTTGTTGATTTTGCCTTCTTTGGTACCTGCCAGGACAGTCACCACGCGGCGGAGATCGGGAGCTTTCTGAAGCAGAGGTAAGAGGTCGGCAATGAAACGGAAACGGGCATAATATGACACCGCCACAGGATAGTTGAGACCTTCTTCGGTATCTGCGATGGATTGATTAGCCTGGTTCATGAAACCGCGTTTTCTAGCTTACCCTTTCCAGATAGCATTGTACCCGTGCTCAGGAACAGAAGGTTGATTGCCGTTTCGCTTTCCTTGATCTCGCGGCAAGCATTATCCACGGACCGCAGCAGACTGACGTCGACGCTCTTGTAAATGTACTCTCCCTCGGGGTTCAGCTTCTGCAGCTCTGCGCGTATGCGGTTTCCGGACTCTTTAGATCGCCCGATAAAGTAAATACGGGGCCGAACAGCATTTTGGGCAAACTGCTTCAGCGACGTCTCCCCAATGCCGCTCGTTGCGCCGGCAAAAACGGCAACCAGACCAGGCCGGAGAGCCGTGGCGATTTTGGAATTCGAGGATCGAATCTTTTCCAGGGCGACCATTGTGAATGTATCCGTGAAAATAAGAAGTTTTGGGCTATGATTGAATGGGGGTTTTTTTTTTTTTCAAAAAGAAAAAGGGGGTGATGGTTGGTTGACCTTGGGATATGTGAGGTAATGTTCCACTCAAGCGACTTATACCCAAGCGGGGCGGATCGAAATCGACCCGAACCCGACAATTACTCCGACTCGCGGGCGCCTCGATTTCTGCCAAGTGATATTGCACTGCTTTTATGAATCAGAAGTATAATTTCTTTTTTTTTTGACTGACAGTATCAGATCTTCTATACATTCATTCTTCATAGCTTCTTATTTATGTTAATGCAACGTAGCGACAGAATTCACTTCAACCGTAATGTACTACAGATGTTCACCTGCTTCACAGAGCCGACTCTTACGTTTTTCATTCACGCAGACATCTGTCCCCCAAAAATTTACCACATAAACTAAAAGTCTCAATAATTCGCAAAGTTCCATCAAGGCCATATTTCCTAGCCCCTGTTCCCAATTAGCCGGGTTAACATCCCAACCCCTGGAAGGTTGCCAATCCAGACCATCATTATTCAATCATATACTACCAGGACATCATGCCTGCTGGACCACGCCATGTATCGTCCTCCGCCTCTCGGCCGACCTGTCCAGCCACATGGGCCGTGCTGTCGATGAGATTAGAGCAGAACTCACGCATCTTCCCCGCAAGGTGCGTAAATAGTTCGTCGCGCCCCTGCTCGCCATTCGCCTGAGCGGCAAGCTCCAATTTTTCCACCACACGTGCAAGGAGAATAGGAACATCAATCGTATTCCTAGCGGCAACGCGATCCCAGACGGCGTCCTCGATGGTATTCGTAAGGCGGTTTAGTGCTACTACACAGCGTGCGAGCTGCGCCCACTGGAGGAAAGAAACCCCCCTAAAATCGGACGGAGACAAGGCCAGCAAAGCTGAAGTGCAAGCTTGTACCATGCGCACACATTGCCAGAGGCACTGCAATCGCTCTTGACGGGATGTCGCAATGCTTGGGGCGCCACTGCCGGTACTCATTGAGCCTGCGCCTGTCATTCTGCTGAATTGACCGACTATGACTGAGACCATAGAGTTGACTGCATATGTAGCCTCGCTTATTTGGAGCTGCGTAGAGTGTATGTGAGCCGTAATAAAGCTCCCATGCGAGACTCCCCGGGCAAGTGACATTTCAACTTCTCGCAACTGTCCCTGCAAGCTTGTAAGGTCCAAGAGTGCTGGCACAGACGCCATTTCCGTAGTGGTCGCCGGGCCCTTCTCTAGCTGCTGCTGTTGGTGGATCTGAATAGATTTCTGCGCAATCAATTGCAGACGGACCTGAATGGCGAGGGTTGCATCTGTAGGACAGTCCTTATTTGTGCTTATGACGGCGAGGCCGGTCTCCATCTGCGGCGTCCACCGCAGAGCATCGCCCTGGCCACAGTAGGCTGAGACGACGGAACTGAGCACAAAGCAGCCCAGGACAGCGCGGTGCTGCTCTAGAAAATCATTTCTTGTTACGGATCCTATTTTTTCATACCCGTAGTATAAGCCTGGGGTAAAGAGCGCTCCCAGCTGTGTGTCCTGAAGGTCTGGCTCGTCCAATGGCACTTCGCAGGCCATCGATTTTGCCTGCGCCATGAGCCATGGCAGGCTAGCGTGATCCCAACCCCAGGATATATAGGTCAATAATGCCAATAGAATATCCATTCTGCTCGTGGTTGGCGTGCTTTTTTCTGCCAGCATTGCCCCGCAGATTGCCCTCTTCAGCTCCTTGCCTCGCGCCACCCTCTCCCCCGTCGAGGGCGACGCGGCGCAAATAATGGCACGCAACAGGAACGGCCGGTCGCGCCGCAGCTCTTGGGCTGTCGAATTTTCAGATAGTTGCACAAATGCAAATTTATGCAGCATACATGACCGAAACTTGCTGAGAAGAACCTCGGATTCTGCGTCGGAGACTTGAGATTCCAATGGCTCTGACGCGATCAAACCCCTGGGCGAGCCGCTGGAATGAGCAGATTCCAAATTTCCGCCATCATCAGCGTCTTCATCTTCGAGGTGGTCGCTATCTTCTTCCTCACTTCCTGCAGTATTCGATGGCTGAGCTGGTGTTATTGTCCTTGCGAGCTGGGTTGTTTGTTCAGGGTGGACTCGACTTTGCTGTTGCGTCGCATCACCATCAATGACATTTCGAGACTGTAATTGTGAAATTAGGCCATGGAGTGTGCTCTCGAGCTGGGCGATGCGGTCCGTCGAATTTTCCTTTTTCTTGGTTGTACGTCTGCGAAGCGAGTCGGACCGCCTGCATTGCTTCTTGAGCCGATGGCACCGCTCGCAGCCGTCACCGTCGATGCGGGCGACGCATTTGCACTTAGATTTAAAGCAGCTCGTGCAAGCCAGGCTGAAGGGGCCCGAATGACTCGGGCCTCTCCTTTCCATGACGCTGATCACTGATCCTGAGTCTATGGCCAGGCTGGACGTGGTGTGGTCGTGGGACGGAATTGTCGGAGTCCGCACCGGTCGGAGTCCGTGCCAGTCGGGTTCGTCGTCGGCGACGAATCCTCCGGAGAAAAGAAAGTCCGGCCAAATCACTTATAAGTCTACCAGGTAGATTCGATGGCCCATGGGATCCATGAGAAAGAGCAGCGAATATTGCGTATTCATTATTCCAATAAACTCTTTAGCCTCTGCCAAACAAGCTACATGATGAGTTCAGTGCAGCCCGAGTCGACACAACATCAAGACGGGGTAGAAAGCGGCGATGAGAGCCTCTATCCCGACCTCATGGGCCAATTCCCCATCCTGGACGCCTATACCCAATTAAGCTTTGGGTTTGAGCTCCCGCTCGATGTCGACCGGGATGCCGTGATTTCGGCACTCCGAACTGGTCTCAATCAGCTATTTGAGCGGATTCCTTGGCTGGGATGGCAGATTGGCCAAAAATCGGGCATCCGCACAGCAGTTCCTTGGCTTGAATCTGTGGCCAGGGACCTCCTGTACGTCAAGTACTGCGATGACACTGTTCAACCCATGGCGGATCTCCTTGCGGCAGGGATCCCCATCGGGAAACTAGACGGGAATGAGCTCACACCCTGGCCGGCACTTCCAATGCCCCACGGATTGACGGGCCCAGTGCCTGTCATGGCCCTGCAGGCCAACTTTATCAAGGGCGGGCTCATTCTCAACCTCAGTTCGCACCACACCATGATGGATGGCACAGCCAACTTTCAAGTTCTCAAGCTGCTTGCTACCGTGCTTGATGGACATGAGATTTCGGCAGCCGACCTAGAGCAGGCGAACCGCGACCGAAGCCGTCTGATAGATCTAATTCCACGCAACGAGCCCCTAAAGGACCACTCCCACCTGCGGCGTCCACCTGGCTATCAGTTCGTGTTCCCCGCTAGCCCGCCAACATGGTGCTACTTTAAGATGCCCGTCACATCTCTGTCCAAGCTCGCCAAGACGGCCCGGGATCCGTCCCGACCTGTGACAGAAGACGATATCCTTCATGCCTTTTACTGGCAACGCCTGTGCGCTGTGCGTCTTGCCCGCGGGATGCCCGCCGATACGGTGTCCAAAATCTCCCGCGCCATTGACGGGCGGATGGCGCTCGGCATACCGGCCTCCTACATTGGCGCTCATGTCTATACAGCCATCACACGCTTGCCTGTAGGTCAGGTTGCATCTCTCACGCTGCCACAGACGGCGCAGGTATTGCGCAGGGAATTTTCCCAGGCCAATACCGCCTGGGCCATCCGTAGCTTTGCAACATTCATTGCTCGCGAGCCGGACCGCTCGACGCTCATGTACAATGGTACCCACAACGGCAACACTGATGTAGGCGCCACATCGAGCTTGAACACAAATCAGGTTCTCCCGCAGTCGTGGGGGCCTTTGTTAGGACCGTGCCGCTTCTTCCGGCGTTCGATGGGAGCGCCTATTCCCGGTGCCTTTGTAGTTCAGTCTGCCGAGGGTGGCGCCATCCCCATTTTAGTATGTCTGCCACAGGATGATTTGGAGGCGCTGAAGAAGGACTCGCAGTGGAGGCAGCACACTAGATACGTCGGATGAGCCTGGCACATTGGAAATATTAAATATTCTGTCATGTGATTTGCAATTGGAAGTGACCGTGGATCTATGGTAGATTACAAGAGCAAGACAGCTAGTTTTTGATCCCACCAGCAATAATGAGTGTTTTCATTCGGATCTTCCTTTTCAAATACGAGTGTTCATAATTAATTAAAGTACGCCTTTTGAGGTTTCACCTCACGTGCGACGACAACCTGAATATTGCTTCACAAGAACTTTCTTCATAAGAATACCTCTTAGCTTCACCATTAACCTGGCACATTTTTCTGCAGCCTTTAGCTTCATCAGTGACGGTTCGGCTTGGATGCGTGAATCAGTACCGGTAGTCATCCAGGGTAGCTCTTGTGTGGGGCTGGCCGTGCCGAGCGGAGTCAGCCGGAGTTTTTTTTCGGCGCTCACAATGATGCTGAACCCTGCATGCCCGCGCTGTAAGACCGCGGAATCTCATAGGAGTTTGGGGGCACGGTGATAACGATGGAACATGCTCAGCCTATTGATCCAGGGTGGCATATTCAGCCGCTCGGAGCCCGGAGTACAGGCCATTAGGTTCTGCTACGCGGTGCGTCGGTGGATACCCTGGTTTGGCAGCTGAGAGTGCTACTCATGCAGCATATCGGCCACTATGATCCTGTGAAGACTTATTCATACTTCAAATACATCAAGGCCATCAACTAGAGAGGCCTGGAATCTATCAGATAATTACACATTACGCAGAGGCCTAATAGTTGCCCAGGCTTTGGTTTTCAACAATCCTTCAACCTACCACAGAAGAGTGAAACCATCAATCCAGCAAGATGGGAAGTATCGACAAGGAATTGGCTAGCGAGCCTATCGCCATTATTGGCTTGAGCTGCAAGTTTGCAGGAGACGCTGATAGTCCCGAGGGTTTGTGGAAAATGCTTTCCGAAGGCCGAAATGCCTGGTCAGAGATTCCATCAACACGCTTCAACCCCAAGGGAGCCTACCACCCTGATTCTGCGAAACTCAGCACAGTGAGCCATTTCTGCCTCATATAATACACACAATTAGAAGGGGGGAGATACTGACAAGTGTGTATCGAATTAGACAAATGTCAAAGGAGGTCATTTTATAGAAGAGGATGTAGGGCTGTTTGATGCCGCCTTCTTCAACTATTCGGCCGAGACTGCATCGGTAAGACATATCAAAATAAGATGGATAAGTTGAACTTGTCTGACCAATTATTATTATAGGCCATGGATCCTCAATATCGAATCCAACTTGAGTCATCCTACGAAGCCCTGGAAAATGGTAGGCGAGCCATCGTTGAACTACATGATCCCAGTCACTGACCACGTGAATCATTATAGCTGGCCTTTCTATGTCTCAAGTGGCAGGCTCCAATACATCTGTATATGCGGGTATTTTTACTCACGATTATCATGAGGGACTCATCCGAGACGAGGACATGCTGCCCCGTTTCTTGCCAATTGGCACTTTGTCGGCCATGGCCTCGAACCGCATCTCGCACTTTTTTGACCTCAAAGGTGCCAGTATGACGGTGGACACGGGCTGCTCAACGTCTCTTGTAGCACTCCATCAGGCCGTGCTCGGTTTACGCACTGGCGAGGCCGACATGTCTATTGTGAGCGGGTGCAACTTGATGCTCACTCCAGATTTGTTCAAGGTCTTCTCGTCGCTGGGACTGCTGGGACCGGATGGCAAGTCGTACGCTTTCGACTCGCGAGCCAATGGCTACGGCCGTGGCGAGGGCGTGGGCACCATTGTGATTAAACGTCTCCGAGATGCGCTGGCGGACGGCGACCCCATCCGCGCCGTGATCCGAGAGACGTACTTGAACCAAGACGGCAAGACCGAGACCATCACATCGCCTTCACAGGAGGCGCAGGAGGCCCTCATCCGCGAATGCTACCGCCGAGCCGGCCTTGAACCACAGGATACGCAGTACTTTGAGGCGCACGGCACGGGAACACCCACAGGCGACCCCATTGAAGCGCGTGCCATTGCAGCCGTGTTTGGAGCTGCGGGCCGAGCTGAGAAGCTCCGCATCGGCTCAGTCAAGACGAACATCGGACACACTGAAGCAGCCTCTGGTCTGGCTGGTTTGATCAAGGTGGTGTTGGCTATGGAGAATGGCCACATCCCACCCAGCGTCAACTTTGAAAAGCCCAACCCCAAGTTGAAGCTGGACGAATGGGGTCTCAAAGTGGCGACGGAGCTGGAGCCATGGCCAGCCACGGGCGAAGAGCCCCGTCGTGCATCCGTCAACAGTTTTGGCTACGGCGGTACCAATAGTCATGTTATCTTGGAAGACTCCAGAACTTGGACCGCACCGACACCCATCAAGATGGACCTTGGCTTCCACGTTGGCGACAGGAGCGAGGTGCTTCTCTTCTACGGGCGCGACGAGCAGGCTTGTCAGCGCATGGTAGCCAACACGAAGGAGTACCTGAGGAGACGCAAGCTGGAGGACCCAGAAATGGGAGTCAAAGGCGTTGTCACGCTGATGAAAAGCCTGTGCTTTACTCTGAGCAGGCGTCGTACGCGCTTCCCTTGGGTATCCGCACACGCGGCCCCATACTCGGACGACCTGGACCAGGTCATCAAGGCCTTGGACGCACCGCAGTTCAGACCTGTGCGTATCCCCTGGAGTGCGCCTCGAATCGGCATGGTGTTCACCGGCCAGGGTGCTCAGTGGCACGCCATGGGCCGCGAGCTCATCAATGCATTTCCCATGTTTCGATCGACCCTTTTCGAGGCTGAGGCCTGCCTGCGCGGCTTTGGAGCTGACTGGTCTCTCGTGGAGGAGCTGAGCCGCGATGCAGAGACCTCACGCGTCAACAGCACAGCGCTCAGCATCCCAGTGTGTGTTGCCGTTCAGGTTGCGCTGGTGCGACTGCTCAGGTTCTGGGGCATCTCGCCAACGGCCGTTACCAGTCACTCATCGGGTGAGATTGCAGCCGCGTACGCTGCAGGGGCCTTGACCCTTCGCCAGGCCATGGCAGCTGCCTACTACCGTGCTGCTATGTCAGCAGACAAGTCGTTGATAGACGGTTCTGGGCCCAAGGGTGCCATGGTTGCTGTTGGTGTCGGACACGAGGCGGCGCAGGGTTACTTGAGCCGAACATCAAGTGCTAGCGGCAAGGCGGTGGTGGCTTGCGTCAACAGTCCGAGCAGCGTTACCATTGCTGGCGACGAAGCGGCAGTGCAAGAGGTCGAGGACCTGGCCACAGCAGATGGTGTGTTTGCCCGCCGTCTCAGGGTCGAAACGGGCTATCACTCACACCATATGATGCCCATCGCCGAGCCCTACCGACAAGCCCTCCGCGAGGCCCTGAAAAGTGATGCCGAGGTAAGTAAAGAGGAGGAAGAGCATAGAAAGCGGCTGGCTGCCCAAGAGGCTCCCGAGGGTGTGCACTGGGCAGAGCCGTACGCTTCTGCCCTGCGAAGTGCTTTCGAGGCCGAAGCGGAAACGTTGAGTGCCCAAGGGAACGTGGCCTTCTCTTCGCCAGTCACGGGTGGCCGCATTACTCGCCTCGAGCAGCTTGCTGACCCTGAGCACTGGGTGTCCAGCTTGCTCCAGCCAGTGCAGTTTGTTGATGCCTTCACGGACATGGTGCTGGGCGACATGGACGAGTCTGGCACTAGTGTTGACGTGATTCTCGAAGTTGGACCACACACAGCGCTTGGTGGTCCTATCAAGGAGATACTCTCGGAGCCCGAGTTCGAAGGTCTCAACATACCCTATTTGAGCTGTCTGGTGCGTAAGGAGGACTCACGCGATACTATGCGCGCGGCTGCCCTCAACCTCCTGCGCAAGGGCTCCCAGATCAACCAAGCCAACATCAGCTTCCCATGGGGCCAGTGGCCCTTTGATCCTCGTGTGCTGACCGATTTGCCCTCGTATCCGTGGAACCATGCCATCAAGCACTGGTCCGAGGCGCGCCAGAACCAGGCCTACCGGCAACGAGACCAGGAGCCCCACGAGCTCCTCGGTGCACTGTTCCCCGGCACGAGTCTCGATGCCGCCTGCTGGAGGCAGCAGGTGCGAGTGTCAGAGAACCCCTGGCTAAGAGACCACGTCGTCCAGGGCAATATTCTGTACCCTGGGGCTGGCTTTGTGTGCCTGGCCATTGAGGGCATGAAGCAGCTGGCGGATATTGGCTTGGCCGCCAACAACAACACCACTGGCCAAGTGTCTGGCTATAAGCTGCGCGATGTGAAGCTGCTCCAAGCTCTCGTGGTGCCTGACAACGCCCAAGGAATCCAAGTACAGACGGTGCTCCGGACTGTGGATGACGAGGCGATTGGCGTTCGGGGCTGGAAGCAATTCGAGGTCTTGTCCGTGACGGCGGACAGCCAGTGGACGCAGCACGCCAAGGGATTTGTCACGGTCGAAATGGACGTCCCTGCGCCTCCTGCTAAGACGTTGAGCTTCCTCACAGAGTCGGGCTTCACGCGCCGCGTTGACCCAGAAGACATGTTTGCTATCCTTCGGACGAAGGGCCTGAACCACGGACCCTTGTTCCAAAACACCAAGAGCATTGTGCAAGACGGCAAGTCCAAGCAAGCGCGCTGTGTAACAACCATAGAGGTCGCCGACCTTGGGCGCAAGCACATAATACACCCCACTACTCTGGATTCGGTCTTCATTTCATCCTACGCAGCGCTCCCCGGCGCAGGTACCGCCAGCGATGATAGCCCCAAGGTGCCGCAGTCCATCCAGAAGCTCTGGGTCTCGAACAGTATGACCACGGAAGCCGGGCACAGCTTCACTTGCAACACCAAGCTGCCGCACAGGGATGCGAAGAGCTACGAGGCTGATGCTTTCGTAACAGATGAGTCCCAAACAGTGCTTGAGATGCAGGGTTTCGTGGGCCAATCTCTGGGTCACAGCGCGGCTGACGTCGAGGATGCGCAGCCATGGACAAAGGAGCTATGCGCCGAGGTCGAGTGGGCGCCTGATCTGGCTCTCTCCCTCTGCTTGCCCGGTGCGCTGCCCGCTATGAAGAAAAGGCTTAGCCCGCCTAAGGAGATGGAATCCAAGGACAGAGAGGTTCTCATGGCCCTGCGCCGCGTGTGCGTCTACTTCTGC
Organism: Calonectria crousiana; assembly: GCA_013406985.1. Classification (NCBI taxonomy): domain Eukaryota; kingdom Fungi; phylum Ascomycota; class Sordariomycetes; order Hypocreales; family Nectriaceae; genus Calonectria; species Calonectria crousiana. The sequence continues at coordinate 137,110 of VTGD01000009.1, forward strand.
CACGATGCGGTGCAGGCTTTGACAGAGCAGGATGTTGCACGTCTCGCACCCCATCACGTCAAGTTCTACGCATGGATGCAGAACACGCTGGATCTGGCAGCCTCGCGCCGTCTCGGCGCTGACAGCGACACCTGGACGAACCACGGGCCGCAGGAACGTCAACAATACACGGCCCTCGCAGCGGCTGAGAGCGTCGACGGCGAGTTGATATGCCAGCTTGGGCCGGTGCTTGTGTCCATGTTGCGCGGCGAGAGAGCTCCGCTCGAGGTCATGATGGAAGGCCGACTGCTGTACAAGTACTATGCCAATGCTTTCCGCATGGGGCCGGCCTTTAAGCAGTTCACTTCGCTGCTCCGCGCCGTGGCCCACAAGAACCCCCGCGCGCGGGTCCTCGAGATCGGGGCCGGAACCGGGGCAGCCACTCGCCATGCGCTCGGGCCGACGGCCGACGGCACGGACAAGAATGGTGGCCCGCCGTGCGAGAAGTGGCATTTCACCGATATATCTTCGGGCTTCTTTGAGGCAGCCAGGTCCGAGTTTGCGGTCTGGGGCGACCTGCTCGAGTTTGACAGGCTCGACATTGAGCAGAACCCCGAGTCGCAGGGGTTCAATCTCGCCAGCTACGACATTGTCGTTGCCTGCCAGGTCCTGCACGCAACCAAGAGCATGGCTCGCACCATGGACCACGTGCACAGGCTGATGAAGCCGGGTGCCACGCTGCTGCTCATGGAAACAACCCAGGACCAGGTCGATCTCCAGTTCATCTTTGGCCTGCTTCCCGGTTGGTGGCTGAGCGAGGAGCCGGAGCGCAAGTCCAGCCCTTCGTTGTCGGTTCCTCTGTGGGACAAGGTCCTCAGGGGTGCAGGCTTCAGCGGCATCGATATTGAGCTGCGCGACTGCGAGACCGACGACGACATGTATTCCATCAGCAACATGCTTTCGACGGCGCCTGCGCATCCCTTCAAGCTGGCTTCGGACAGCATTGTCATCGTCACCAGCGCCAAGGCACCTCCGCCCGTGGACTGGCTTCAGTCTCTGCGAGAATCTATTGCCGACATCACCGACGGCGCACTCCCTGCCATCCAGACCCTCGAGGCGCCCAACGTTACACCAGAGGCCTACAGCACCAAGCTATGTGTGTTTGTGGGCGAGATGGACCAGCCCGTGCTGCACACCCTCGACGCCGCCGGCCTGCAGGGCATCAAGGCTATGGCGACGGGCTGCAAAGGTCTTCTCTGGGTCACGCGCGGTGCTGCTATCGAATGCGTGAATCCAGGCCTGGCCATGGCCACTGGATTTCTGCGCGTCCTGCGCAGCGAGTACGTAGGTCGCCATTTCCCAACGCTCGATCTGGATCCAAACGTGCCCGTGTGGTCCGAATCGGGCACCGCAGCCATTGTACATGTGCTGCGGGCTTGCCTGGGCACTCCCGACGACATCTACTCCATCACGGCTGAAGCAGCGCCGGTGGAGAGCGAGTTTGCCGTGCGGGACGGTCTCATTTTGGTTCCGCGCGTGTCCAAAGACGCAGTGCGCAACAAGATGCTGACGCCCGAAGCGCCAAACTGGGCTGCCCCTGAGTCCATCCCCGAGGGGCCTCTGTTCCAGGATGAGCGCCCGCTGCGCCTGGAGATTGGCATCCCGGGTCTTCTGGATACCATGGTGTTCAACGATGACAAGGAGGCGGACGTTGTTGAAATTCCTGCCGACATGGTCGAGATGGAGCCGCGTGCGTACGGCTTGAACTTCCGTGATGTCATGGTGGCCATGGGTCAGCTCCGCGAGCGTGTCATGGGACTCGAGTGCTCGGGTGTTATCACCCGCGTAGGTAGCGAGGCTGCTGCTCAGGGCTTTTCTGTCGGCGACAAGGTCATGGCACTGCTTCTTGGTCCCTTTGGCAGCCGTGCCAGGGTCAGCTGGCACGGCGTCGCACACATGCCTCAGGGCATTAGCTTCGAGGACGCTGCGTCGTTGCCCATGATATTCAGCACCGCCTACGTTGCCCTCGTTGACTTGGCCCGTCTTCAGCACGGCCAATCCGTCCTGATCCATGCCGCTGCCGGAGGCGTGGGCCAGGCGGCCATCATGCTAGCCAAGGACTACTTGGGCGCCGAGGTTTACGTCACTGTCGGATCTCAGGAGAAGCGTGACCTCCTTGCGCGCGAGTACGGGATCCCACCTGAGCGCATTTTCAACAGCCGAGACGCATCTTTTGCTGCAGGCGTCTTGGCTGCGACAGGCGGACGCGGCGTTGATGTGGTGCTCAACTCTTTGGCTGGCCCTCTGCTGCAGGCTGGATTCGATGTGCTGGCACCCTTTGGCCACTTTGTCGAGATTGGCAAGCGAGACTTGGAAGGGAACAGCCTGCTCGAGATGGCCACCTTCTCACGAGTTGCGACCTTTAGCTCCGTCGACATGATGACGCTGCTGCGCGAACGCGGAACTCATGCGCACAGAGTCCTCGGCGAGGTAGCCCGACTTGCGGCGAACAAGGCCATCGGGCCTATTTACCCAGTCACCGTTTTCCCCATGGGGCAAGTAGGAAGGGCTTTCCGTCTCCTCCAGACCGGCAAGCACACGGGCAAGATTGTGCTGTCTGTCGAGCGTGACGAGCAAGTTCGGGTGCTCCCGCAAGCCGCGACGCCCAAGCTGCGACCCGACGCTTCCTACTTGCTCATCGGCGGAGTAGGTGGTCTCGGCCGATCCATTGCGCACTGGATGATAGATCACGGCGCCCGGAACCTCATCTTGCTGTCGCGAAGTGCCGGTAAGCAAAACTCCGGGGCCTTCGTGTCCCAGCTGCGGGAGGCCGGTTGCCGTGTTGTTGCCATCAGCTGCGACGTTGCCGACAGCGAGGACTTGAACAGAGCACTTGACGTGTGCCAACGTGATGAGGGGTTCCCGCCGGTGCGAGGCGTCATCCAGGGAGCCATGGTGCTGCAGGACTCTATCCTCGAGCAGATGACCATGGATGACTGGCAGACGGCGGTCCGGCCCAAGGTGGCCGGCAGCTGGAACCTGCACTCGCGCTTCTCGAAGCCGCAGTCTCTCGACTTCTTCGTCATGCTCTCGTCGCTCTCCTGCATCCTCGGCTGGGCCAGCCAGACCAACTACGCCGCCGGCGGATCCTACCAGGATGCGCTCGCGCGTCGCCGCCAGGCCACCGGGCTGCCGGCCGTGTCCATCGACATCGGCATCGTCAAGGGCGTCGGCTACGTCGCCGAGTCGCGGGCCGTGTCCGACCGCATGCGCCGCGCCGCCCAGTCCCTCATGCTGCCCGACGACGCCGTGCTGCGGGCCATCGCCGCCGCCGTCCTCCGCCCCCACGACCAGCCGCAGATCCTCCTCGGCCTCAACTCGGGTCCAGGTCCGCAGTGGGACCCCGCGAGCGAGTCGCAGATGGGCCGCGACGCCCGCTTCGTGCCCCTCAAGTACCGCCGTCCTCCGAACGCCCAGGCCCAGCTCGGCGACGGCTCCGACGCCGATGCCAAGCCGCTCTCGGCGCTCCTGCAGGAAGCTGGCTCGCACGACCAGGCGACGCAGCTGGTGGGCGATGCCATTGCCACCAAGTTGGGCGACATCTTCATGATTCCCACCGATGACATTGACCTGGCGAAGCCGCCTTCTCTGTACGGCGTTGACTCGCTTGTGGCCGTGGAGCTGCGCAACATGCTGATGCTCCAGGTTGCCTCGGACATCTCCATCTTTAGCATCTTGCAAAGTGCGTCCCTAGCTGCTCTGGCGAGCGATGTGGTGGCCAAGAGCCCACATATTGAGATTAGTGTGTAGTCGTTCCTTCTTCCGTGCCGTGGCCTTGATGAGATGACTTGGGTTATTCTAGGGTTGGTCCTATCAAATTCCCATCTGGTTGGAGTTGGTGTTTCTCTATATGTGCTTTCTGTACTTTCATTGTTGGTCTCGCTGGTGTTTACGGTGCTGGCGTTGTGGGGTTCATGTACGCTTGTTTTAATGCATCACTCTACGCTCCTTTTTGGATTCTAATAAATGTTTGGTTGTCCCTGTATCGAAATTCACAGAAATGTTAGCCCAGCCAGGTGTTGGTTAGGTCGCCAACAGCTATCAGCCAACTGAGTGTCGTTAGCAAGCAACAACCCGCCGTGGCAATAAATATACTGCGAGGCGATGACTGTTAGGGATGAAACTCAGGCTTACAATGTTCTCATCATCATGCTCAATGGGCCAGTACCATTTTTCTTCTGCCCTGTGCATGCATCAATATGGCTACTTCATTCCTTGGCCAATACTATATAACCCACCCGAGGTTTCACTTACGTCTCACAAGCCAGTGCTCCCAGACACAATTTCCACGCTGAGCCTGGCATGGTATGATGGCGTTCGAGTAATTTTGTCGTGATAGAACAAATTATTCGGGAGTCTTGCTATTTGTACATAAAAAAAATTGCTATTCAAACATAAGATCAACATTTTATCGCTACTGTACATGATAATAACATACTGAAGAATAACTACCAATAAGACATCTATGAAATAAAATGATCGCTAAATTTATAAGAATATTGTTCCTTCTTTAAAGGAAGTTTTAGAAATCGTGTGGTCGCAAATTCTAATTATTTGTGTGCAACTAGCAAGATTCTTAGAATATCCATAGGACGTGTTCTACTCCGTATTAAATGAGACAGGGCAAGACTTTTCTTCCGGAAAACTTTGGCTCTCATGCCGTAATTCGGCTAAATCAAGAGACTATCTGGTCTATACAGACCCTTTATTGGCTAACGAGATGGCAACAAGTCACTCCAACAACGGCGCCCGATCAAGGCGACCAACGCTACGCCCGCTGAAATGAGTGGAACATGTCATTCTCGGCCGAATAGACCCACAGTCAATTGCAGACATAACTACGCTATTTTTGAATTTTGAAACAAAAAGAGTTGTTGAATTCGACGTGCTCGTCCAGGCTTGATATCATAACAGCATTCATACTAACACGTTGAGATATGCCCTAACTTCACCCGAGAGCCCCCGGAACCTGTGCCAAGCCGCTCGAGACTGGTATTACTCAACTCACCACCCAGGCCTCATATCCACGGGGCGCTAATATGAAAAAAGGGCCTTGCAATAGCCGCAAGGCCAATAATACACCATGCTCCGTCCTGACCTCTTCTCCCCCGAAACATGTTCACCTCAGTTTCCGCTAAGAAGGTGCTCAATGGCACCCTGGACGCTTCCTCCGCTTCGTCGCAGAGCTGCCACATTCCTATCGAAATCGTAGAACCCCATATCGTTCAGCTGGCGCAGTTGCTCTGCGTAGCGCTCCTCCGGTGGTCGGTTGTCCGGAGGTGCAGCAGCGGCGGCGCCGCCACCTCCCAGCATCTGCATCATCTGCTGCATCATCTCGGGGTTTACGTTGCCAAAGGGGCTGGCCTGGTTGCCTCCGGGAGGTGCAAAGAGCGCCGCGAAGGGGTTGACTGGGGGCGGACTTGAAGTGCCCTGTTGGCCGGGTGTGGTTCCTGAAGTCTGCGTCGTATCTTGTGACGGTGTGGTGCCCTGGGCGGCTGTGGTTCCAGATCCGGCCTGAGCAGCGCCCGTCTGGCCCTGGGGAGGGGCGAATGGGTTCATACCCAACATCTGGCTGAGGAAGTCTGCTTGACCTTGACCGTCTGCGCCCTGTTGGCCACCAAATCCTGGCATCATGAAAGGGTTGAAGAAGGGGTTCTGCTGAGCCGGGTTGCCATCAGCACCTCGGGTCTGGTTCCCACCGGATGCAGCTCCCTCGGGTGTCGTGTCGGTGGCACCAGGTGCAGGAAAGCCGCCGGCCCCGCCCTGCATCTGTCTTTGCATGCGCATGGCCTGAGCCATCATTTGGGGGTTGCTCATCATCTGTCGCATAAAGGGTGAGGTTATGATATCGCGGGCATTGGGCATGTTTCTTAGCATCGGGTTAGACTCGACAAGCATGTTGACAAAGTCGGGGTTGTTGAGCGCTTCGTTCATGGACTGCTGGACATTGGGGTCGGACATCAAGCGCTGCACGCGCTCTTCATCCATCGGGGGGCCCATCTGGGACAAGCGTGAGTTTGGAACAGATCATGAAGAGTTGGGGTCAAGGGCTGCACTTACACCACCGTCGGGCCCGAACATGTCAAGCCCGGGAAGATTGATCTGGTGGCCGGCGTATCTGGCTCCGGTCAGGCCAGCCAGAGGGTTGTTGGCGGTCCCAGAAGCCATGTTGGTGGGCACGGCCGGAGCAGTGTTGGAGGTGGCGGAGGGGGTTGAGGCAGATTGGTTCTGATTGCTGGCGGCACTTTTGACCATGTGGATGGTGTTGTTGTGCTTGATCTTGTAGGTGCTCAGGGCATCGTCATTCTTCATGACGCGGCCGGAGTAGATGAGGCGTTGGCGCTCGACTGGCACATTCTCAAACTCCTCGGTGGCGAGCTTTGTCTTGAGCTCGAGGACGGTGGCGGCTTCGGGCATGGTGATGCTGTGGGAGGTGTCGGACGAGGTCTTGACTTTGAACGTGACCTGAGCGTCACCGCTCGATTCGGCATTATCGGCCATAGTGAAGCGAGTGCGTGGGTGAGTAAAGGAAGAAGTTCGACGTGGTGCGCAGCAAGTTGGAATGGGAGGGATGGATACGCGCGGGAAACGGAAAGTGGGAGGTTATGGCAGGACCAAGGGTGGCGCGGGGGGGGCGGGCGCTGGCGACAACGGCCCAAGACAGTAGAGAGAGGCCCACGATGAGCGTAGACGATGATTGCAAATGTCAAGGACTACGAGGTGGAGGGCGCAGTCGGGTTGAAGTAAGGTGAGGACGGAAAGGCCGCCAAGCTGGACTGATGGAGGTGACTGATGCGGCAGCGGTGGTCGGTGGTCGGGGTTCAAGACGTGGGGCAACTGCAGTCCTCCAATGACGCCGTCGCAGATTGCCTTGCAGCACTACCGCGAAGCCGATTCTAGGCCGACAATGAGCAGTTGAGTGTTGGTTTGTGAGGGAAGCAGAAATAATTGAAAGAAATTACTATTTTTTTTTTTTTGGCCTCTCCAATGCCGATATGCAATAGGTTGCTCAGAAACGCTGAAATCTTTAAACGTGCCACATACGTGTGTGCTGCCATTTTTGAGCTAACCCGTTGCTGTTCCATCATCATCCACCGACTTCTCCCGCCAGGTATCAGCACCAACGGCCATGCTAGCTGGTATCACCTACCAATCTCGGACAAACATTGGTCGCAGTAAAGGTCAATGCCCAGGCGGCACCATTCACAGCCCAGCGGCCCATTTCAGCAATCCTGTCTATCCATCAGCACGTGGTGAAGCCCAAATTATAAAACGACAGGGTTGCAGATTTATAAGCCCATACATGTGGTAGTTCGTGCCTCTTTGGCATGATAACGCCAATTGGCAATGAGCTGCTTTCCTTTTTGAGCCACAAGGCGTTACTCTCCAGGGTAAGTTAGTCCCCGCCACAGCAGAGTTGCCTAGTCAAGACAAGGTGCTGGCCTCTAAGTTTAGTGGGGACATGGGCAGCCTCATGAGCGCTGAGACCATCCCAGCTCAACCATCAGCAACCACCATCAACGGACCCGGATTGGTGGCTGGCATTCCTCTCAGGGCGTGCAGGCATATATAAGAAGCAGCGACAGCTCTGCAACGACCTGCCATGCGTCGTGTGCGTTCGTGAAACACATACTTCGTGTAGAATATGCTCTTGAGTGCCATATGAACTCATCTCCACCATGATCCAAGGCATCTTCTACGCGAGGTTCTTCCCGCAAGAGGGTGAGTAATCCAGGCTCCAGCACTATGCATGATATACAGCCCTCAATTACTCCGCTGTGCTACCCCATGGGCCATGTGCATAGAATACTCACCGATGATCCAGGCCCACAGATCGTGGCTCAGTCTCCTGCTGGGTGCATTACGCCCGTGGAAAACTCAACCAAACCGCCGCTTATTGATTTTGATGTTCTGCAAGAATACATAATTCCTAGGCAAGCTTTCTGCAACCGATATCTCACAATTAACACGCCAGATGGAAAATATGCTGTTCTTGGCTATCCTGTGGTCATTCCTCACACCAAATATCTTCGAAATGAGTTCATATTCAACTTTGGCCTCATCCTCGATGCTGATGAGGACCAAATGCCATATGAGCGTGTTGTGCGCCGTCTAGCCTCCACATTTTCCGAGATGGAAAAGCAGAACGAGTATCTCAGTCAGAACGAAGGCCGTCGAGATGGAGGAGGCCGACGGCCCATTGATGGGTTGCTCCAGATTGTGAAGGAAGATTTGGATAATTATGGAGAATGCATGATCCCAGTTGGTAAGTTGATGATGGATTGAGGGAATGGATTTCTAAGTAACCCGCTGACACCACTTCTTATTTATTCAAGATGAAGCCAACACGATTAACATGAAGCTCTTTCCCCACCATCCTGAACCCCCAGTCGTCAAAGGCTGGCATGTTCCGGTCGCCAAGACGAAGCTGTCTGACATTGTCGACCCGACATGGGACCTTACCCTCCAAAAGGTAATCGCACACATTGATGGTGTCTCTGATGTGCGGCGTATCGCCCACGCCGCAAATGTTTCCCTGGACCTCGCCAAGACGGCTCTTCGTCACCTTCTCTACTATGATACGATTCTGCTTCTTGACATCTTCTTCTTTGGGGCGTGCTATGCACCCCGCCCAGGAGTTCACGACTTCATTCGAAACGTGGACGGCATGGTGGATGAATGTGCCGCCTACGTTTCACACGGCCGCGGCCGCGTGAGCAACTACCACCTCATCAAACTCATGTCCACGTTTGTTCAAGGACGCACTGTCATGGAGTGGCTCAAGTGCCACCAGGATTCGGGCTTTGAGGTGTTGAGGTACGTCGACGTCCGCAGGTTCGTCCAGTTCGGAATCATCAAAGGATGCCTCTATCGCGTTCACAAGTATGTCGTCTCGAAGCAATACCTGGCGTCGCTGGCGTGTGGCCAGAGTCGCATGATGGCAGGGGGGGACCCTCTGCAAAAGTACACCGATGGTTGCCATCATTTTGAGCAGATCATTACAGAGCAGAACTTGACAGAGAGCGAAATTATGGAGAAGCTCAAGAAGCTTCCGGTTCCTACGGGGGACGTGTGTTTCCTCCACCACTAGGGTGTGGACAAAGGAAGACGAAGCGTAGGGTGCACATGTCTAGTTATTTAATCTACATCAAGTCTATGGTATCATCCAGAATACAGTACTGTACATAATAATCGTACAAGGCGTTGCCGAGCTCACATCAGACAATATTGATCCGCTACCACTGGGATTTGGTGTCTTTGTCCTGAGCCCGCTCACGAACCTCCTTCTTGCCAGGCAGCTCGATGTTTGGGTTGTTGGCTACTTTGCGCGGGGGGGCAGCCCGCTCGCTTGCGATCTTGGTCAGCTGCTCATCCGTCAACTCCTCTCCTCGCTCCTCAGCCTCCCTCTTGAGCTGCTCCTTGAGTCGCCGAACCGTGCCTGTGAAGGGTTGGCCGGGGTAGATCTCGCCGCTGGCTGCCCATTCTTCATCGCTGATAAGTTCCACAATGCGAATGTTGTGCTTGCCCTTGCGCAGTATGAGCAGTCGGTCGTCGATAAGGTAGCGAGCCGTCTCTTCGGGGAACCACGCCTTCATGGGAGTCCATGACAGGTTGCCCGGGACAAGACCGCGGGTTTGGCCGGGCTGAGCAGCAATGTATGCGCCCTGCTGGACAACGAGGCGCTGGCCATCGCTGCTGCTGCTGGCGAGGCCGGCAGCATGGAGAATCTTGGCAGGGGACTTGGACATGATGGAGCGGGGAAGCTTAATGTCGCTTCGAGGAGCGTTGTTGGGGGTAATAATGCCCGAGGAAGATGAAGGTTCGTTGATAACGCTGGGAAGTTTTCCGCCGAAGCGGAACTCGTGTTGCTTGGCTTCTTCGAGCGCCCTCTGCGAACCATGGATGAGCGAAACCACCTCAAAGGCGAGGGCGTGCTGGGCAACTCGCTTGGTGGGATCCTGTATGTGCTCTGTCATGACTTTTTGGATAGACTCAAGGGACATGAATGTGAACATTTTTAGTAACCTCTCGATCTCGTCATCCGTCCTTCGCATGAAGAAACCGTACAGATCGAATGCTGATGTCTTGAACTCGTCCAGCCATACGGCGTTGCCAGCACTCTTACCAAACTTGGCGCCTGAAGAGTCAGTGAGAAGGGGCACTGTGAAGCCGATGGGATCATGTTGCCAGCCAGTGGGCATCTGGGCGTAGGGGGCTTCTTCGGAGTCTCGGATGATCTTGAGGGCGTCGCAGCCTGCAACGATGTTGCCATACTGATCAGAGCCTCCAATTTGCATCTGAATGCCCAACTTGTTGTACATGTGCCAGAAGTCCCACCCCTGAAGAAGGGGGTACATGAATTCTCCAAATGACATGCCGTCTCCCTCAGTCAGCTTTCGCTTGACACTGCCATGATTGTTAGCTTTGGAGTAGGCGGGGTGCAAGACAAACTCACGTATCGCGGCTCAGCATGGGGCCAATGCGAATGTGTCGAGCTATTCTCTTGCTGAACTCGTAGAGAGTTAAACCTCCTAGCCACATGTTGTTGTTGAGCAGGTGGTGCTTGGCAGCCCAATCATTCTCGTATCCGTGCTTTTCCTTCAAGTTTTGGACGTTGACCCAAAGTTTTTTCAATTGGACATGGATCTTGGTAATGTTCTTGGAAATTTCGGAATTCGACATGACATCGCGGCTCTGGAGTCGACCGGTAGGATCGCCAATTCGTGCTGTCGAGCCACCGATCAGGGTGACGGCGGGATGGCCATGGAACCACATGAGGAACATGGGCATGAGGGGTAGGATGTGTCCAACATGCAGCGAGTCGGCCGTGGGGTCAATACCGACGTAGGCGCCTATCCGCTTGGTGCGCATGATTTCCTTGATCGTTTCAGGGGTGCTGGAGAAAGTGTTAGGTATTGTTGAGTTGGTTACGGCATTCGCATGGCGACGCACCCTGCGACATCCTTGATGTAGCCACGCTCCTGGAGGATATCCCACACATGGGGAAGCTCTCCTTTCTTAATTTTCTCGGCCCTCTTCTCCCATCGTTCTTTCCCTTCTGCTTCCTTCTTCAAGTAGCTGGTTGCGATCCCTCGTCCGCGGGAGAATTGTAGAAGCGGTCGAAGTGGGTTGACGCATCGTGGGCGGATGACGATTCTCGAGCTGGTGAGCTTCGAGATGGCGGCAAGGGAGGCCATGGCGATGGGAACCAGGACTTATTAATGGGGGAAGGAAGACAAAACAGGTGACCCCAACATTAGGTGCCTGGAGATTATGAAATAAAGACGATTACAGGAGGCAATCCCAAATAATCGCACGATCCACCATCAGCTCGACAAGCTCCGATTAACAAGTCACTCTAACAAAAAAAAAATCCCACACACGAGCACATGCAATGCGCTACCCAATCACATGCATTGCCCGCATGCTCCACGGTACAACATTGTTGCGCTCCGCATTATCCGGCTCGCGGCCATGATCGGAATGTGGTCGACCAATCACAGGCAAGCCAATTCAAGATCCTCGGCAATGCCTCCAACCCGACGAAGCAGTTTCGATTCCCATACATCATCATCAACCGCACTCCTCGATCCTCCGCCCTCACGCCCTCGAATAGCCACCAATTGAGCGCCGCTTTCGCATATTCACAATGGCCTCAGTTGTGCGTCCCACTCTGCTCAGGCAGACCGCCATGGCTTCTCGATGGGCTGCTGCGCCCTCGGTTGCGACTCGTGCCGCATTCAAGCCCATGGCCGTCGCGGCTTTCCACAGCACCCCTCGACGATCTGCTCTGATTGCCCCTGGCCCTCGTGAGTACCGCGGTGAACTAATTTTCTAAGCCGATTGCTGACCCGTTTATTCCAGAGCGCATCGAAGGCACCCGTACGAATTGACCTGCATCGCAAGCCAGCTTCACATGGAAAACTAACAGCTTCGCAGTCAACGACCCCGTCCCCATCCCCGAACCCAGCGCTGCCCACGGCTCCTACCACTGGTCCTTTGAGCGCCTCATCGCCGCTGGCCTCGTCCCCATCATAGTCACCCCCTTCGCCGCCGGCTCGCTCAACCCCACCATGGACGCCATCCTCTGCAGCACCCTCCTCCTCCACTCCCACATGGGCTTCCAGCAGGCCATTATCGACTACTTCCCCACCAAGAAGGCTCCCACGCTGCGAAAGGGTTTCATGTGGCTGCTCAACCTTGCCACCGTCACCGTCGGCATTGGTATGTACGAATTCGAGACCAACGATGTTGGTATCACCGAGGCTGTCAAGCGAATTTGGAAGGCATAAGAGAATGGCAAGAGAGAGAGGATGATGAGAGTGTGGGTAACATGACTTGCTCAGCGGAAAAATAGCTGCAGGCAACTGTATAGAAGCTTTTGTTTTGTCAACAAAATATTATCTTGATCACTTGAGCCTTTTGACCTGGTGATGTCACAAATACAACTGTGCTTGGTGATACTGTGCCCTTTCCGATTGAAATGTTTTATAATGTGATGAGAACTTATCAGAGGTCAATAACTCAAAAGCTTTGCCCATTTTTTGTGCTGAGCTACCGGACGGCTTTGGGCAGTTCTGTTGCAGTGTATAAGACGTGCAGATCAAGCCGCTCTACGTCACTTCCCCCCAATGGATAATACTATTCCACAAACCTTGGTTGGTTTATCTCAATTCTACTTTGACCTGCGAGAATTCCACGAGACAGATGCCGTTGCGACCCAGGTCCTGAGCTCTTTGATGAATTCTCCACTGCGGATGCCCGTGCTCCTCAGTCTCTGCGGGTAAGTCATTTTCCAACCTAATTTTTAGCGGGGGCAGCTTGGGCCCTGTGGCACTTGGAGGACACTATAACCCGAGATATTGAGACGCTTCTTCCTTGGTCATGATTGTGTATCAAAGTCTTTGGTCGGCGTTGAGCATTTGAAGAGCTGTCTAAATTTGAATCTGAAGAAACCCTGTAAACAGCTAATTCGCATGCACAATGTTACAAATAAAAGCAGTGGTATTGAAAGATGATGCCTAGCAAAAGAAAAAAGAGACCAGGTTTTCGCTAGGTGCAGTGTAAGTCTGTGATAGCTCAGCAGTGTGCCCAACTGGTCATCGGAATATGCTGCAGCGGCACGACTGAATAAAATTATGGTGAGCTGAGAATTATGAAATACACAATTTCTAGAGTCTCCATCCGATTTATCATGAAGATGACTTATTAAAATATCATTTGACACATTCCATTGATTGAGTTGGGTAATAAAATACGAGTCGAGGCTGGAGCTGAAAAATGGCTTGATGGGGTTGCTGCGCCCTTGTCTTGACTTGACAACTTCTTGGGCGTGGTATGGGGCCAGTTGGACCTGGATACGCACAAGCAGTAGTTCTGATTTCGCGTATATAGAGATGGGATATTTTTCTATAGCAATTGAACTTTATCATTTTAACCATTGTCAAGTGTGTTTGTGGACCTAGAAACATGTCATCTTCAGAACACATCCTCATTGTTGGTGCTGGTATTGTTGGGTCAGCATTGGCGCATTTCCTGTCCAGTTCCTCCAACAAGCGAACAATCACTGTGGTTGACCGTTTCATCGACCAACTGGCAGGTTCCACCGGAATCGCTCCAGGATTTGTAGGCCAGTACAACGAATCTGAAGTGCTCACCCGGCTGGCCATTGACTCAGTCCAAGAGTACGCTCAGATCCCCGGAGGTTTCCAGGCCGTCGGTGGTCTGGAGGTGGCTTTCGACTCTTCTGGGATTGGCAGGCTGAAGTCGAGGTGCGAGAGCGCTGCCAAGCTCGGCCTCCCGGCAGAGCTTGTCAGCATGGGGAGAGCTGGAGAATTAGCGCCGGACCTGGTGGACGCGTCTAAGCCGGGGACGGCGCTTCACTTTTCGACAGATGGAACTGCAGATGCGGTCAAAATCACCCGCTATTTCCAAGAAGCTGCTAGGAAAGCCGGGGTTCAATTCTTGGAAAGGGATGTGAAGGGCCTCCTGGTTTCGGACGGACAGGTCACGGGCGTGGAGATACAAGAGGGAGGCTCTACCTCACCACTCCCTGCGTCCAAAGTCGTGCTCGCAACAGGCATCTGGGCCCAGGATGCTTGCCAGACCTTGAGGTTTCCCGTCCCAGTCGTGCCTGTTGGGCACCCATACATGTACGGAAGGACACGCGAGCCGGTCCCACGAAGCCTGCCTTTTGTTCGCTGGCCAGAGTTTCACGTCTACGCCAGAGATCACGGCAATTGCTTCGGGATCGGCACCTACAACCACCATCCTATTCAGTACAGGCCCACAAACGGCACGGCTAAAGGCGACTGGGTCGCCAGCTTTGAGGACCCGTTGAAGGAGGCAATTAGCTTGTTGCCAGACGCCGCCAAGGACGAGTTTCGCCCCGGAAACCACTTCAATGGCGTGTTTTCCATGACTCCTGACAATATGCCGCTGGCTGGCGCTGTCCAATCAGCCCCGGGGCTCTACTTGGCTGTGGCTGTTTGGGTCACGCATGCTGCGGGAACTGCAAAATACATCACCAAACTTCTCAATGGGAGCGACGTGGACCCCAAGACCCAAGAGGCTCTCGACCCTGAAAGATTTCGTGGACATGATTTTTCGGCGCTGGAGCAGAAGTCATTGGACGGATACAATGAGATTTACAAGACTGTGGCCAGCGCCAGTAGAACTTAATAAGCGCAGTTTCATTTGGCATAAACTTATAACAGAGCAATAGAATCACCACACAAAAAAGCCAAGAACCATATTAATCGTATTTATTCAAATTCGCTTACATTATTCAATTTGTAGTTTCGTTCTCTTGTGCTTGCTAATAAATGAGTGACTCGCGACATGCTTTTCGTCTCAAACGAGTGAACTTGTCAGAGCTGGTCCAGGCATTCCTTCTTATCATTTCCTTATTTCATTCCAATTACTGCGTCACATGTGCGCTGGCTAAATGGTCAAGCTGCTGATTTCAGCGCCCGTGGCCTGGTCCATCTCGGGAGTAGGCGGGGGCAGGTTCTCAGACTTGGTGCAGATCCAGCACGAGGCGTACATGTTAACACGGTCGATGCAGGCGCCGTCAAGTCGGGCACCGTGACGCTTGGGGGTGAAGCCGTGGGCCTCAAACTCCTTGATGTACCAGGGGGTCAGGGCTGACGAGCGGAGAAGGACTCGGCCGCCCATCTGGAGGGCGCGGTTAAGCTTGGTGATCTGCTGTGCAGCGGCGCGAGAGCCAGTGTCGAACCAATCCATGCTGTCCATGACAACAGCAACAGTCAAAGTACCAGGGGTGATGCGGGCAATAACCTCTTCGAGCTCATCGGTGTGGATGCGCAGACCGTCGAGAGCGTTGGGCTTTGAGAGCTTGGCATGGGCCTGGGGGCTGAGGTAGTCGGGGTGGCACTTTCGAGAGAATTTTCCGGCGAGGCAGACATAATAGTAAGGGTTGTCCTCAGCAATGTGAGTCTCCTCGGCGACAGGGTCGAGGGTGTTAACCATGTAGTGCCAGATGGCGTGAGAGCGAGTGTTCTTCGCGATGGGCTTGGGACCCTTGACCACATCGGACTCGGCGTGGTCAGCCTCAATCATGGCCAGCTGGTTCTTGGGAACGCCTAGAGCAGCCCAAAGGAAGCTTTCTTGGGCGACAACCAGGTTGCACACAAGCTTGGACAGAAGAGCGGGGCGGATCTTCTTGCGCCAGATCTCACGCTGCTCGTTGAGCGTCTTGGCCTCGAGGAGCTGCTTGACGGCGGACTGGAGACCAAAGATGCGAGCGATCCAGCGGAAGACACGGATGGCGTGGCGAGAACCACCGGTATCGTAGAGGCCGTATCCCTTGCTGTTCTGGAACACGTGGATGTTCTTGAGCCAGTACTGGAAAGCGCGACCAGAAAGATGAGGAGACAGCTTGGTGATGAGAAGCTCGCGGAACTTGGGGTGCTTTCCGTCACCGAAGATCATCCAGAAGTCATCGTATGGCAAGTTGGCGGTGTAAGCGGCGGCCTTGAGCTCGAGCAGGTGGTTCTGGGTGGGGTTCAGGTCGACAGCATGGACTCGCGCAGGGCTCTGCGTGAGGTACGAGAGGATGTTGTCACCAGCCGAAGTGATTGCGAGAACCTTGTCGTCAGGGCCGAGCTTCAGGAGGCGCTCATCGACTCGCGTGTCCTCCCAGGTGAAGGCGTAAATATACTCGTCGTTAAACTGGGTGTGCTTCTTGAGCTGATCGTCGTAGTAGATGCGCCAGTGGTGGTTTTGGTAGAAGAACGAGGGCAGGGGCAAGTTGGATGAGAGGTTCTGAACAGCAGTGATGAAAGCCTTGGAGCGAATCTCAGGAGCAGATCTTTCAATGGCCCGGGTCAAGGCGTCACCTGCATTGGCGGGGTGCAGGTAAGGCGACTCAGTGGCGAGGGCATCGATGCGCTCAACAATCTCATGAGGAAGACTGGACGAGGAGAAGGGCTTCTTGTGGCACCCAAGCCAGATGTAGTAGGGAATATTGCCCAGCCCGTGGTTGCGGGTGTTGACGTTGAGAACCGTGCCAAACTTGTACTCGAGGTAGTCGCGTCGGCTGGGCTCAAGGCCAACACGATCAAGGTCAAACCAAGAGCGCCAGAAGCTTCGCGAAAGGAAGTTGACGTGACGGTCCACAAGACCACCAGTGTAGTTGCGGAAAGCAAAATCAACCTGGTTCTGCACATAAAAGTCCACCACGCCCAGGAGACCCTGGGGAGCCAGGAGAGAGATGACAGAGTCAATTACAGAATAATAGTCGGGCTAGAGTGAGAAGGTTAGCATTTCTTGATGCCATAGCAAAGTAGCCTTTCTCATTCTGAGAGTCATGTTGGCACCCACAATCATTGACAAGCTGTAAGACATGGTGATGAGATCCGCACCGCCGTAGTCGGGACGAGGCTTGGCGAAGTAGCTCAGGTTTGGGGAGCGAGGGGCAGGGTTCGAAACCATGCCAGACTCGTAGTCTTCGAGACGGAACTTGCGGGCATCCTCACAAACGACTTTGACATTATTCCAGCCAAGTCGTGCGAATCGCTTCCTGGCCACCTCGCAGAGAGAAGGAGAGAAGTCGACTAGGTATACGCTCGTGAAGTAGCTGGGAACATCGACGAATTGGCCCATGGCCTCAATATTGAAGCCAGTGCCGCCTCCAACCTAGACAGAGAAAACAGTGTAAGCAATTGGTGCCGCTCAGACTGAGGTTGCGGGGTCAATTGAGCTCACATCAACCCAGACTCGCTTGTTCTTGCTGCTCGTGGTCTCTTCGGCCTTGGACTTGAGCTGAGCGGCAACTAGCGCCAGCATGTCCTCGCGGCCGCGGAGGAGAACCTTCCGCGTGGCATCGTAGGCCCCGGCCTGCTTCTTGTAGAAGCTCTCAAGGGCATCCTGCTGGTTGCCTTTGGAATCGCCCTGGTGAGGCTTGATGAAGCAAGAGTAAAAAAAGAGGAAGAAGGATTTGACTAGGCCAGGGTTCTCGTCCGATTTGCCGCCAAAGACGGAGGAAAGGCAGAGCGTGCTGACAATTGCAGCTGCAATTCCGGCGCCGAGGGTCTGGACGGAGCCCAGGGAGAAAAGGTTACCACCCTGAGGAGAGCGAAGCGGTTAGCATGGGCGAAGTCGAAGCACGCGGGAGGGCGGCTTACATGAGAAGCCATGGTACTCTCTCATTGTTCAAAGAGAGAAAGAGATTGTTGAAAAAGCGTTAGCTATGAGTAGCAGTGTTGAATGCTGTTCACACGACCAGGTTGAAAGATGAGACAGAGCTGGACAGGACGGCCACGGCGACGCAAAGCTATATACACCCAGGCACGCGCCAGGCACGAGGACACCTGCCCACCAGCTTGGCAGAAGAACATTGCGATAGTCCGGACCCCTCAATGGCTCGCACATTCTTCCCCCCCCCCAACGCGAATCTACTTGCCAGACAGCGACGCTGGCGCATCTTATTCGCGACCCCACCAGATAGCTGTACCCCGCCGCCAGGGTCCAAGGTTCACAACAAGAGACCGGTCGACCACGTATGCGTGAGCCAATGACTGGAGCACATGTTCGAGTGCCGTGCAGTTTCAGGGGTCTGGCAAGGCTGCGCTTGCGGCGCACATGTGCTGTGCTTCACTGTGAGCGGCTGTTCTGGGCGTGGTGGCGCCGGTGGGGGAGTGAGAGGGCCTGACGGCTCCAGTGGTCAACCTGGCGCTGGCAGATCGATGTGGGCTTGACGCATGGATGGGGAACAGGCGTCTCGTGCTGTTTAAAACCGGGTTGTTTCATGCATGTGATTGCCAGCAGCTGGGCCGGGTTGTAGCCATTAAGTCAATTGTTGGCCTCGAAGCCATTGAAGGCGCTCTCATCACTTTCCACCGCCATTTGACTCTATAGGA
The DNA here is from genome assembly GCA_013406985.1 of Calonectria crousiana. Lineage (NCBI taxonomy): Eukaryota > Fungi > Ascomycota > Sordariomycetes > Hypocreales > Nectriaceae > Calonectria > Calonectria crousiana. The sequence continues at coordinate 155,532 of VTGD01000009.1, forward strand.
AGGGGTGTGGAAAGTGACTTCTGTGGACAGAGAATCACAGGGAACAGGAGCAATAAAAAAGTTGGCCTATGACGACAGACTAGAGGCGTCTCAGTTCAATTGGTGTTTTTGGCGTGGGTGGCATTTAGACACTGAGGCTGGGTGTGTTAGCAGGTGGCCGAGAACCATGCACTTCCCAATCAGGAACCGCAGCCATCCAGCCAATCACGGTGTCATGGCCCACCACATGTAGCAGTTGGCGGCCGTGTAAGGCGTCCGCCGACGCAACACTTGGAATGGACAAGCAGGACAACGCAAGCTCCGTGTCCAAAGTCTACTCCTGGTAGGTAGGAATGAACAGTGCACATGCTGTGAAAAGCCAATGATCTTGTGCGGCATTTTATTCTCGAACGACTTGCCAATTGCTGCATCAACATTCTAATGCGAAACCATAGCCCATCCATCCGACAATTGTGGATTGTCGCACCCTATCGCCGACCTGTTCAAGGGGGACTGACGGCATTGGGGACCAGAAACGGGCACCCAGATGGGCCCTTCTAGTGGGAACTCTGGGGTAGTATTGCTGCTTGGTTGCCCACCTACGGAACGAGAGCTTGTACCTGACAAGCTCAAAATGGAGTCGCCACGCCACACCCGAGCAAACTTCGGGTCTTTCAGGAGCCGATAGCACGGTTTCTTTCCCGTTTGAATACGACCAGCTGGTAAGGAGAGTCCATTACTCCAGGTTCATTCCCACGTACCGTAGCGTCAGTCCATCCACGGATTCTGCGCTATCGGTGAACCGGATCTTGCACCGTACAACCTCAAACTTTTCAGTAACGGAGAACCGGACCGATTCTTCCTCTCTGGGGGTTTGGAGGAGAAATGCCTTGCCGCGAATCTCCGTTGGCGGTTCGTGGGCTTTTGCATCCGCAGTGGCATTTTGCGACAGAAGACGCCCTCCAGTAATTGTAGCTGTGCGGTATTCGGGCTCACCTGAAGAGTGTAGAATTATGGAGAGCTCTTTCGGATCTGCCAGGGGTCCGTAGAAAAAATACCACACCGGGTACTCATCTTGCAAAGGCCTGAAAACGGTCTTGGTTGAGCTAGCTCGGTTCTGCGGCAACGTGGCATCAAGACCGAGCGTCGGATTGGCAGAGTCGTGGCTTAAAGCTTTCTCGGCAATCGTGAGTTGAAGAAAGGTCGGGGTGGGCCCCAGACTGTTGTCGGCAAAGTGTGTCGCGATCTTGGACCAAGTGGTATGGTCCACACGGCAGAAATGGGCCTCCCGACCGGAGTCATCGGTGCCGGTCAGTACCTCCGGGGTTTGTGCGAGTCCACCGATGGACTGGATCGTTTCGGCATCCGGCAACGGTCCCTGCAGCATAACTAAATATGCCGCTGCATTATTCTTTGCGGATGCGGGCTTCTTTTGCGGGATGAAGCCTTGCAATTCGTTGAGCTTTTGCGCTGCTTCCTCTTCATTCAGATCAAAGAGATCCATGTATTGGCGAATCGTCGCCGTATCCAGGGCTTCGGGGGTAAGCTCCTCAAGGAGGGACGATTGGGCCAGATTTTCAAGCTCGTTTAGCGCGTCCATGGTTGGTATACGAGAGTTTTATTGTGCGGCTTGTGGCTGGGAACGAGAAGGAACAAGTCTGCTAGGTTTTATATGGCATGTTACAACGAATGCCGTGGGCAGTGCTTGAAGCGGCTTAGCACACTAAAACCAGCCATTTGAGTCACTCGGGGAGCGGCAGGTGCTGATTCAATATCGTCGTGAAGAATATATGACAACGGTTCCATTAAACCAGGAAAAGAGAAACCCGTACAGTACCAAGTTATTATCACCATATTACGCTAGAACAAGTATCTCGGGCCGCAGCCAACCAATGCTGATGCCGTAGTAAGGAGAGTATTCCGATGCTGCCAGGCTTGAAGCTGTGCAGAGAATAGCATATTGTTAGAGGAACTGAACTTTTGGAGCAAATATGGGCATATCATTAATTTAATATAATTCAAATCAATGGCTCGAAATTCCGAAATCGTCTTGAGCGGCCAGCTCAAGTTTACAAACGAAATCTAGGCTTGAACCATCAAGTCCTGGTAATGGTCGATAACGGATATATATTATTCCGGCCATCGGCTGAGGCACAGCACACTAAAGTACGTACCCCAGGCACAGCGCAACCCCGCGAATGAGCGCGAACTCTAGGTACGTACCCTTGCGGCCTGGGGATGCACTCCTTGGTCAGTGCTTGCATCTCGTTGGATGTCATGTTGCGCGCAGTCATCAGCCTGCGTCTCATCTCGACAACAAACAACGCCATCGCATTCGCCCCCGCGACCGCCTCCGCTGTCCCTCTACCGAGGTCCCGACCAACCACTCGATAGTCACGATGCCTCCGGGGTCAGGTCAAAAGGGAACAGGTAAAAAGAACTCGGCCGCCATGCAGAAACAGAGCCGCAACACCACGCCAGCCCCAGCTGCCGGAATCGCTAGCCTCCCACCCCAGGAGTTTTACGACCCAGACTACCTCAACACAAGGGTCATCCTCTTCCGGAACCTCACCTACGATGACCTCGTCGACCAGTCCGCATCCAATGCAACAGTCCCTGATTCCAAGAGCCTTGATGGTATGATCGAACGCCTCAAGAGCTTGACCAATATTATGGAGAAGCGCTCCACCTTTTACGATCGCGGCATGCGCCACCTTGCAGACGAGCGCAAGAAGCGGCCCGATGATTATGGCGCGCGCGAAGGCGAACAGGAGGGAAAGCGACCCAAGCATAAGCGCAAGAAGGATACTTTGTCTGCCCCTGATGGAAATACTGGTACGTCTTTGTCCTCGACGTTGTGCGCATTGATTGCCTTGGATTTCATTGCGCCTTGGCAGTTTTTCCATTAGAAATTGCAAACTAACCAGGTTCCCCACTAGAACGGTCATCCCCCTTGCGCGATTCCAAGAGCAAGCACGGGCGAAATGATTCTGCAAGCTCGTCATTGTCCCCCGCTGCTGCCGGATCTCCGTCTGCCATGGAGGTTGACGACAAAACAAAGAAGGAGGAGGAAGAGGAAGAAGAAAGCTCTGAAGATGAGGGCGCCCCACCTCGACGAGAACTGCCGCAGTCCCAGACGTTTGGCGAAGACCCGTCCACGTTTCCCGATCCGACCGTATACGAAATCAAACCTGTTCAACCTGGAATGACGAATGACGACCGAAAAGAAATCTACTCTGTTGCCGTCTTTCCTCGATCCGATCTTGCCGACCTTATTGCTGGTGACCCGCCGGATAAGGACTTTAGCAATGCGAAACCCAGCTCCCAAATCAACTTTTCCACATTCTCAACGTATGTCGACCCTTTTTTTAGGCCATTTTCCGAGGAAGACTTGGCATTCTTGCGAGAACGCGGAGATCGCGTCTCACCCTTCATCATGCCAAAGCGCGGAAAGCGACACTACACGGAGGTCTGGGCCGAGGAGGACGGGGCCATGGCTATCGACTCTCCTCAACAGGGTCGCGACAAGCTCCCGCCGAACCAACCTCGAGGCACTATTGATAACATGGATGACGATGTTGGAGAGACGGATAAGCTCTCTGTTGGGCCTTGGCTCACCCGGCTGATGCAAACATTTCGACCGGAGGCCCGCGCGCAATCTGCAGAGGACAAACCAATAACAAATGGAGTAACGAACGGAGACACAAGCATGAATGGCGATGCCAACGGTGAGGACCACGCAGCTGGCGGAGACGACAAATCCAATCCAGGACCACCAGCTACTTGTATGCCCGAGTCTTCAACGGAAGCTTGGAAAAAGGCATCGCACCCAAAACTCGAGTACTCACAAGTTGATGAACGAATCAAGCAGGAGCTTCGCCACATTGGATTCCTTCCCCTAGAAGGATTCGAGGCAGAGTTTGATGGTCACTATGATGACGAGGTGGCTGCGAGATTACGTCTTCTACAGTCGCGGCTCAAGGAACAAATGCTCATCAATGGTGCGCGAAAAACCCGCCTGACGGAGCTCGTTCGCGAGCGCATGGCCCACCAGGAGTACCAGACCATTCTGGAAGATCTTGACTCGCAAGTCCAAGCCGCATACCTCAAGCGCACACGAACCATGGGCAAGAGTAAGAAGAACAAGCGCCCGGGCGGTGCTGGCGGAGGCAGCCATTTTGTTGGTGGCGCTGCTGGCATGGCGCGACCCGGCATTGGCGACCTGACCAAGACTCTCATGGAACGACGTCGACGGTGGATCGATACCATCGGGTCCGTGTTTGACGACGAGAGCTTAGGCAAGGTACCTCGTATTACGGATCCAAACAGTTCCATCTTCAAGTCTGACGACATGGCACAACTGATCAAGAAGGAAAAGGAGCAGTGGGACGAAGAGGTTGAGGATGAATAAAACAGGACCAGGCGTGCGAAGCTGCAATGTTGGTTTGAAGGGGTATTTTTGCATTGAGAAAATGGCGTTTGAGGTATCGGGGATTGGTGTTGCAGGGAGACCTTGTATGGCCTGCGCATTTAACTTATTAGACATGGCTCACGAACAGCATGTGCTTTTGCTATTTTCATCTTGCTGATTTAAGTTGCATGGGTTGTTGTTGAATAGTCAACTATTGGGGTTAGGAACGACGAGAGATCAGACCAGCCCATAACTGGGGACGTAAGCACGGTCATCCTATTTCATCAGCCGATGGGCGGAATGTGTGGTGGTGTGAGGCCGTAAAAGCGAGCATGCAGGTTCAATTACTACTATTTGTCCCAAAAGCTGCACCTGACACGCGTGGAGATAAAGCAGAAAAAGTATAGGATAGTCAAGGCAAGAACGGCCGCAAGCTGTTGCACCTACGGCCGGCGGCGCAATGACCAATCACCGTTATCAAAGGTTACATGTCCCTTATCGGGCCATGTCTGGAAGCGGCATCCGTCCACGCGGGGAGCACGGCGTGCGCGAATCGGGACGTTCGAGCAGCCTCACCCCAAGCTTATTTTTAAATTCCCCTCGCTTGACCTTTCCTCCATCCTTCCCGCCCCCCTCGTGTGGTCTTACCGCTTCAACCAGAGGTGCGAGTCGATAGCGATACGAACCCGATTCCGCCATGTATCTAGTTCCCAAGGAGGTTCGTCCACTCGTGCTCAAGCCCACGTGCACTGTTGGGTTTCGTCGCGGCGCTAACAGGGGTCGTGAGCCCAGCTCGATAAGATTGTCATCTCGCAGCTTGGCCTTCTCGCCCAGAGACGCCTGGCAAGAGGCGTCAAATTGAACCATTCTGAAGCCACGGTAATTAGAATAATGGCACAAAAAGCTGTTGGATCTTGGTCCCAGTCCCTGTCTTTTTTTTTATCCCTGCCATATAATCGTCCTGCTGCATTGGGATGATCTGCAGCCAAGACAACGACAAGTACAAAGTACGCTGACATCCAGCTCACACAGGCTCTCATTGCCAACAACCTTCATGAACTCATTCGTGATGGCAACCACAGTGTTGCGGACCTCATGGCCCTCGGCTCTACCATGTTAGGCCGACGTCATGTGCTCCCCTCTGTCTGCAGCACCCTTCATGAGATTCAGGTCGAGGGCACATTTCCTACTGGCACCTATCTCGTAACAGTTCACAACCCCATCAGCACTGATGATGGCGACCTCAACAGGGCTCTCTATGGAAGTTTTCTCCCCGTTCCGGACCAAAAAGTGTTCCCCATGGCCGCTTCCGAGGAGTATGAGCCGGCTCGACAACCCGGTGCTGTCATCACTGTGAAATCCAAGGTCGCCCTCAACGAGAACCGCAAGAGAATCCGTCTCAAGGTGACGAGCAAGGGAGACCGACCGATCCAAGTCGGGTCTCACTACCACTTTATCGAGACCAACCCGCAGCTAGAGTTTGACCGCATCCGCGCTTATGGCTACCGCCTTGATATTCCTGCAGGCACCTCTGTCCGCTTCGAGCCCGGTGACACAAAGACGGTGACCATGGTCGAGATTGCGGGCAATCGTGTCATCCGTGGCGGCAACAACCTCGCCGCGGGTGTCGTTGACCTTTCTCGGGCCCAAGAGATTGTGACGCAGCTGCAACAAGCTGGTTTTGCTCACTCTCCAGACCCGGCCGGCGACCTCAGCCACATTGACACCTTCCAGATGGACCGGGCAGCATACGCGACCATGTTCGGCCCCACCACCGGCGACCTCGTCCGCCTCGGAAGCACGGAACTGTGGGTCAAGGTCGAGCGGGACATGACCGTCTACGGCGATGAGTGTAAGTTTGGCGGCGGCAAGACACTACGCGAGGGCATGGGTCAAGCCACCGGCCGGCTCGACGCCGAGACACTCGACTTGGTCGTCACCAACGCCCTCATTGTCGACTGGACTGGCATTTACAAGGCCGACATTGGCGTCAAGGAGGGCATGATTGTGGCCATTGGCAAGGCGGGCAACCCAGATGTCATGGAGGGCGTCACACCAGGCATGGTCGTTGGAAGCTGCACCGATGTCATTGCTGGAGAAGGCAAGATTGTCACGGCTGGCGCCATCGATACTCATATTCACTTCATCTGCCCACAGCAGATCCCTGAGGCTCTTGCATCTGGCGTAACAACCATGCTGGGAGGCGGCACTGGTCCAAGGTTCGTCACCAGTATTCCTTATCCCATTATCCCAGCTTGCATTCACCAACCCTCCGTCTCATTACCTTGCTAAATCAACTCCCCTAGCGCCGGCACAAATGCCACGACATGCACCCCTGGCGCGCACTATATGCGCCAGATGCTCCAAGCATGCGACACCCTTCCCATCAACATTGGCATCACAGGAAAGGGCAATGACAGCTCCCCTGTGGCTTTGAGAGAGCAAGTCATCGCCGGCGCCTGCGGTCTCAAGCTCCACGAGGACTGGGGCTGCACGCCCGCCGCCATTGACGCATGCCTGACTGTCTGCGACGAGCTTGACGTCCAGTGCCTCATCCACACAGACACGCTCAACGAGTCGGGCTTTGTCGAATCCACCATCGCCTCGTTCAAGAACCGCACCATCCACACCTACCATACCGAAGGCGCCGGTGGCGGTCACGCCCCGGACATCATCTCAGTCGTGGAGCAGTCCAACGTGCTCCCGTCATCGACCAACCCCACGCGGCCCTTCACCCGCAACACGCTCGACGAGCACCTCGACATGCTGATGGTATGCCACCACCTCTCCAAGGACATCCCCGAAGACGTGGCCTTTGCCGAAAGCCGCATCCGCGCCGAGACCATCGCCGCCGAGGACGTCCTGCACGACCTCGGCGCCATCAGCATGATGAGCTCTGACTCGCAGGCCATGGGCCGCTGCGGAGAGGTCGTCCTCCGCACCTGGAACACTGCGCACAAGAACAAGGTCCAGCGCGGCTTCTTGCCCGAGGATGAGAGCACGGGAGCCGACAATGCGCGCGTGAAGCGGTACGTGAGCAAGTACACCATCAACCCGGCCATTGCCCAAGGTTTCAGTCATCTCGTCGGAAGCATCGAGGTTGGAAAGATGGCCGACCTAGTCGTCTGGGATCCCGCCTGGTTTGGAACAAAGCCTTACCAGGTGGTCAAGGCCGGACACATTGCCTGCGCTCAAATGGTAAGATGCAGCCCCCCCTCCCTTGTAGTGCACACACATCCTTTTGAAGAAGACATTCCACTGACACCTTATCCAAAGGGTGATCCAAACGCCTCCATCCCCACTGTCCAGCCCGTCATCGCGCGTCCCATGTTCGCGCCCCTCTCGCCTTCGACCAGCGTCCTCTTCGTCTCGGCCGCCTCCATTGCCTCGGGGGCCATTGCCTCGTACGGGCTGCGCAGCCGCGTTGAGGCCGTACGCGATTGCCGCAGTGTTGGCAAGAAGGACATGCGCCACAATGATCGCATGCCGCGCATGCGTGTCGATCCCGAGCGGTACACAGTCGAGGCTGACGGCGAGGTGTGCAAGGCAGAGCCGGCCACGAGCCTACCTCTTTCGCAAGCGTTTTACGTGTATTGATCAAGGGAACATGACGGCCGATGTGGGTGAGGATTGCATCATGTCATGGAAGTGAACATCCCTCAGGACAGGATGGCGTTGAGCAGAGCAAATCGAATATCCAGCAGTGACATGGCACATGGAGGATCAAAGCAATATGGTGCCTCAACCAAAAAGTACTCATGTTGACATGTAATTCGTGCCAAAACAACGGGCATGCAGCAGTGCTTAGCAGTGAGGACGAATTTGTCGTTTCATGTCAGCTACGTGGAAGCTCCCAACATCACCCGCCTTGCAGCGAGGAAAAAGAAGATTTTGCCCCTCAGTCACATTCACCGAAAACGAATAATAGAAAACAAGCTTTGAACTGCAGAATCATTGCTCTCATTACGGCGTAGCCAGTCCGACTGTGAAAAATACAGCGACTGAGGCGAATCAACGTACACAGTGCAGCAGGGATATCTCCTGCAACCCATTCCATTTCACTCAATCGCCGAGACTCCTAGCCCCTGGCCGCGCCCCTGATGACTTTTATTGGTGCATACGGCCCCAAGTGAACCCCCTCCCAAGCGACACAGAAATACTAAACGAGAAAGCCCTCCCTAACACCAAAGTAAGATGAAATCGAAACGACCCAACCAAGTCCATATATCATTCCCCAAAGGTATCATGCTTCCAGGTGCCTCTGGCACTGCAGGAGCTCAACAGAATGCTCCGACACGAGGGTATCGAAAGAAGAGAGAGAGAAGCAAAGGAAACGACTTAAGAGCTCTTAGCCTTCTTGCGTCCAGACTTCTTGGGCTCATCCTGAGTCTCAGTGGCCTTGGTTGAAGCACGACGGCGCTTCTTGTCGGGGCTGGCAGGGGCAGGAGTCTTGACCTCTGCATCGGCAGCAGGAGTTCCCGCCGTCTTGCGCTTGCGGCTGCTAGCAGGCTTCTTAGGAGTCTTGGTGGCAACCTCATCCTCCTCACCACCGGGGGCGGCGGCAACCTGCTGGAGCTGCTCAGCGATGGCATCGTGGTCGTTGGTAGTGACCTCAGCTTGGGACACGTCCTTGAGCTCGGGCATGGGGATTTGGTTGTCCTCGGCGTACTTGAGGGCCTCCTCATCCGTCATGTTCTTGGCACCAAGGTTCTGGTTCTGCTTGTAGGAGTGCACACGAGCGTTGTACAGGCGGAGGTTGTACTGGTAGGCGTTGTTCCAGCCCTGCTTCTCGTGAGGACCCATGTGAGCCCATCGTCGCTGACCTTCCTCTTGGACAGCACCCTTGGGAGCCTCCGCACCAAGGTCATTAGCGATGATTGAGCGGGCGTGCTGCATGTAGAGGAAGTAGGGAGTCAAGGGTCGCTTCGGAGCATTGGGGTCAATGGTACGCTTCTTGCGCTCCTTCTTCTCCTCGACGGGAGGAGCCATCTCAGGGACGGGCAAGATGAACTGAGCAGCTTGCTCGAAGTTGGCCAGAATGTCACCATGGCCCTCAGTGGTAGGCTCACCGAGGAGCAGGTTGGTCTGGCGAACATAGTCGGCAGTGAATGAGCGGAGAAGCTCCAGGATGGTGGTCAAGCGGCCAACAGCCTATAGCAATTCATGTTAGCCACCATTTTCAATAATATTGGACCTTCGCGCATCGCGTGCATGAGAAGAGGCAGGCAAAGTGAGCATGGGCAGAGGGTGTGAGATTGGGTGCAGTGGGGAGTAGCGAGGAACGGTGAGCTGCTGCCCAAGTCGCGGTGGCCATAGCTCCTTGGCGCCCCAAAGCCAAAAGACCCGGTCGCGGGTCCCGTTGTAAACAACAAGGTACTGCGGCGCGTCTGACCTTGGAAAGCCAAAAGCTGACCTCTGTGTAACAGAGAAGGGGGGGAGAAAAGAAAGGTGCACATTGCAATATGCCCATGGGCGCGATCGTCCAATTCTTTCTTTCTCTTCTTTTATTAAAAATAAGAGGATTATGAGTGAATCAAGAAACTCGCTTGAGCAACTCGACGTTCTGGCCCGGTGAAGGGCTTGTGATGGAATGAATATGGTGTAAGTGAGTGTGCTCAGCGGTGCGTTGGCGTCCAGGCTGCCCAAGGCAAGCTGAAGGCTCCCGAGCTTGAGTCTCACAATGTGCATGCTCTGCTAAGCAGATAGAGCAGATTCTTATCGCTTGCATGATTTCTGATTCGCGATTTGCGCGGGGCGCATCTGTGGGAGAGTCGGGGCATAATGAAGGGGGTTGTGTGTGCAAAGCCATAAACGTAAGGATGAAATAGTTATCGACTTACCGAATCGCGCACGCGCAGAAAGCTGTCGTTGTCAACGACGCGCTGAGGGAGAGCCGCAGCCTGAGGAGCGACCGGAGCAGGAAAGGGAACGGGAAGCATGGGAGTAGGCACGGCGGCGAGGGGAGCAGCCGGGACGACGGGTGCAGGGACAGCCTTGGGCTCAGCCGACTTCTTGGGACGAGGCATTGTGACTGAAAGTGAGGGGTTGGGTGCGTGCAGATGTGTTTGCGACCTGGGAATTTCCGGACGCGTAGCTTGGAATCACAGGTTTTGGTTTTCCTGTGAGGCGGCTGGCGACGATGTGTTATGCCTGTTGTGACGGAATAGAAGCGCAAGCGAGCTGGATTGCAATGCTGTGCTGGATGCTTGGTATCCGCTGTGGTGATGGTGATGTTCCAGTGGTTTTGGGGGATGAGAGGGGCGGAACTGAGGGGGGATGAGGGTTGAGGGAGTGCTGAAGATCGGGGGAAAATCAGTTCGGGGGCTGGGGGTGGGTGGTGTGCTGAATATGTAGCCCCAGCCGAGGCGCGCAATCAGTCAGTGGGTGTGGGTGGGTGACCTGAAAGAGCCCAGAAAAAAAAAATCCTCCCACAGGCCCAGAAAGTGGCTCAGTGAGTGGCCCCCGCCGCAGGAGGGTCCCCTCCAACCCTCCAAAAAAGCACCACCAGTCTGTCAGGCGGGCGCCTCCCCTCCCCCCCTGCCCTTCTGGGAAGCCCTTCTGGGAAGGGAAAAAAAAAATTCGCCCTGGTCGCTAAAACTGGTGAAAGCCTACCCGAGCTGGGACGGCCCAAAATCGGCGGCAGCAGTGAACAATTGGCTCATTGTCTTGGGGCTCCCCCTCTAGCCCTCTGTGATCCCCAGCGCACAGCAGAGAATTTTGCCAGCAACGCCCGCTGTCGCAACGAAGCTTCCACAAGGGACAAGCGGGGACCCTCGCCTTTTTTTTTTTTCCTCAAGCGACAGCGCACCATAGCCGTCCACAGCAGATGGACCCCAAAAATTGCCAACATGCCCTAGGACCGATTCTCGGCAGCACCCAGGGCCAGCGCTCCCCGAGGCGCCCGGTCGCAGGGTCGATCCCCTCCTCCCACTCCCACTCCCACATCACAGCAAGCCTCACTACCCAACCTCCCGTCCATTGGGCTTTCCAGTGAGTCCGCTGGAATTCCACTGAACCTCGAGCTCGGGGCAACTTCAGCAGCGCACTCAGCACCTCAGCCGCTCAGCACACAGAAGCCATCCGCTACGCCCAGCGTTGGGCGAGGTTCGCCAACGACCACTTTTGCAGTCGCTTCTCAATGTCGGCAGCATGTACTCACCAGCCCACTCAGATCAGGTTGCAACATCTCTCGTGTCAATGAAATCACCGAGACGCCGGGCACACAAAACGGGAAGAGGACACTTCGGCCTTCGCCTCACACCTCACCTCACACCCACATGGTCTCAACTGGCCAGACCCGAGCATCTGCCAGCCCACTACAAACCCACAGGCCCCCGACAGTCGCTGACTGGTCACTGGCCAGCAGCCCACAGCCTCGGGCACCCTAGGCTCTGCCGCCCCGTCTCCCGCATCCTACTACTGCTGCAGGAGTGGCCGTGGCATGGTACGGCGACGGTCCAACTTGGTCACTCTGAGTGCCTTCGCCATATCGCCATGTACACACTGCGTATTTGACTATTGCAGATGTTCAGTCGATTCCGGTATTAACTTGCCCATCTCGTCGCCGCCAACCTATTTCCATGTGCATGCATTTCCATTTTATTTTGTATGTTGGCGCATGTCGAGTTTGCGCTCCCATAGCACCCGTAGCCCCAGGTGAGGACCTCGCCAACCGGCGCGTCGTTGTCCTGATGCTTCAGCGATACCTCTGGAGGACACTTCTGGAGGCAATTTTAGCGCATTTGGTGATTGTGACTCCAGGGCGCTTAGGGAGATTGTGCAGCAGTCTACCAGATTCGATTGGGGCAGCGCTGCCCAGGCCCAGTCGTCCAGTGTCACACTGGCCCTGCCTGTGTCCAATGCACTGCCAGCTCTGGCCTGCTCGGGCGGGGTCATTCCAGCACCTTCGCCCTCGACCTGTACATTTCAGCACGGTGCTGATCCAGGCAGACTGAGGGCGCTCGCTGCTGCAAACCAGAGTCCGCAGCCCAGAGCGCTGTCTCTCGCTGTCTTGCACTTTTGGGCTTTTTGGCTCCCGGCTCCCGTCCCCCCGTCCAGGCCACGTCCTCACTGGGTCGCCTGAGGTTCTTGAGGCCCCCAACCTTGAGTCCAGGTCGCTCTCTGGGCCACGACCCGGCCGTCACACACAGTGTCATCGGTCTTTAGGGCGGCGCCCGTCCCAACTCCGAGGGCATTGCCTGAAGGATGGCACCCTTTGTGTTTCTGCACTCTGATGGCCACTGCGTCATGCGCTCGCAAGTTCCCCTCACTTGCTCTCCTCCCAGCGCCCCAGGCCCATGCCCACCATCGCCATCGGCCATCTCCATCTAGTCGGCGCAGGACCTCAGCACCCACAAGCTACCCAGCCCCAAATTCCGCTGCGTTTCCCACCAGCTTGGAGCTTTCCGTAACAGCGATGATGATAGCGATGGAGCGCTGATGTCGGGCTGTCATTCATGACCCCCACCAAACCGCACAATCAATCCGCTCCCAGGCCTGGTAAACCCGCTACAAACTCGCGCTGCGCTCACCGTTCAGTGCAGCCAACCCACACCTCAAGGCAACTTTGCTTGCCAGCCGCAACCACCTACCAGGTCTTGCCCAAGGAAGCGCAGTTTCCTTGGCCAGTTTCCATTACTTACCAGCTCTCACATAGCATTGCCACAAGAAAGAAGGAGCTCTGCGCACTCCAGTCCAACAGGCAGGTAGGCAGAAGACTTGTGGAATATTCCCTGTCTTTGAAGTATCTTCCAAACTCGAAGCTCATCTGAGGCACCTCAGCATCAGCCATTGAGCAGCAGAACATGGCACTGACAAAATTTGCTACAAATCAAAACCAAGCAGTTAAACAATACAAGCAAATAGGCCCCGGTGCGTCGCCAATATAAATTCCCGAACTTTGGGCCCATTTGTTGTAGAGCCGTTACCAAATTTTGCCCACCACTCGTTCAGTCAGAAAGCATCATGCCTAACTCAACAGGTTTAGATCACGAAGCTTTGGCTACGGACGCTAACAGGCTTGGTCGGACGCAGCGACATAAATCCCACGAATACCTAAGCTACTGCTCACTTTGATTGAACTGCCATGGCGTTCGTAGCCGCGTATTTTTGGTCGATCCGTGCTCGCGATTGCATTATCAATTCTCATTATAACACAAACCGTGATCCTCCATCCTCCACAGCAAGCCAGTAAATCGTCAGCAGCGATCACGTACGGAAACAAAGGGCAGCATATTAATGCGCATGATTCCAGATAAATGCGTTCAGATTCAAGTAGGGCCCATGCTGCCATACAGCCTGTTACAAAATATAGCAGAAGGCCAACAACCTTGGTCTCGATTTCCTAGATCATGTCTGACGCGGCAGAATGACGATGTGCCCCAAATCTGGCTATCTTTCTGCTCAGTTCGCATCAAAATACGCGTTCCATATTCTGTATATTTTACTTGGGGCTTGATCGCACTTGGGTATACGTTGCTCTCGTTGCACACTCTGCCCCAAATCTCGCCCAGGCTTACTGACAGGTAGCGAGCCACACACGCTTCAGCTCTCACGGCTCCCAGAGTTCCCAAGTCCACCACTTGAGGCATCAGAGTCTCATCCTCGATAATTTGCCAATGTGCTCCCATCCTAACGGTTCCACTAAGCTCAAGTCAAGTACCCTGATAGACCACAGAGTATGAATCCAAGGCGGACTTGAGGACAAGCCGGATTCGAGTCCTCACCCCTGTCCTGAGCGAGTATAAAACGTGCCATCTCCTCGACCACTTGGTTTGGGGGGCATCATACTTGGAGATGTTCTGGCAAGCTCACTGTGCTTATCTCCATTCGAGCATGTGAACTCATCGTCTATCATGATGTTACAACGGACGCGTACAGAGGTACCTCGCGAGTGAGGGGCAGCTCGCGCGCGGTACGTAGTACCATAACACAAGCCACACGTGATGACCGAGACGCTTTTCTCGACCCCAGCGGACCTCGCAAAAGTGCAGATATCTGCTCATCTGCGTCTTCTGCCGTGTTCCCTCGCTTGACGAGGCGTTCGTCAGCGCCCGGGATTGACTGATCCAGCTGCGAACTTCGTTGGCTTCACCGACCGACCCCTCCGACGGCTCCGACAGCCAGCCTCGAGCAAGCCATCCAGCGCGTGGCGGGGCTCGGGGTCTGCCCCTCATCAGCAAGCTTTGGTTCGAAAGCGGGCGATCGCCGTCGCACCCACATGTCGCAGACCCCTGCTCCCAGCTCCCTCCGTGCCGTGCTTCTCGTTGATGTTACGTACGAGGGGGTTGCAGGGCCGGATGGAGGGGCACGGTACCTCAGCGCGCAAACCGTCATCGCCCAACTGCCGGGTACCATGGGCACACCAGGAAAAAAACGAGGGGCCCACGCTGAGGTAGCTTCCTTGAAGCTCTTAGCAGAAGGTTACTTGGGCCCCAAGCCCGCAAGCGCGTATAATTTCATGCTTACTGGGGACTGGGCGAATGACAGGCGAGCGACCAGAAACCGGGTCGGTGCCTCGCGCGCGCATGAATTCAAGCTGGTCAGAAACTGGTATGGATATGATGCCAGGAGGGAGCCCGCGTCGCCCAGAGTGGCCCCTGGCGTCCAATAGCCACTGCCCGACAGCTGTAGCTGATTCCTGTTTCCGTTGGTCTAATGTCCAAGGTCCCGTCCCATCTTGATTGTGTTGCGACATGCGTGAGTGCCACAGCTTGCACCCAGTTGGAGACTGCGTCACTTGCCCCTCAGCTCCGTCAGACAACCCCTCCTCAACTACCTCCCTTGACCTCCTCCTCCGCTCCTGATTCTCCTTTCCTTCATATTTCCTTTTCCTCCTCGCACCTTCTCTTCCCCTCGCTAGTTCGACTGGGGTTTTCTGCGACAGCGCATTCTCCATCTCAACCTTGTCTGCTCTGGGACGTCTCCCAGCTCTTGAAGAAAGGACCACGCAAAAATGTCCTCCTTCAGGTCTCCAGGCCTCCTGGTGGGGCTCATCATTCTCGTCTGTCTAGCCTCACCCGCCTTTGCTTTCGGTGCCGGAAACATCGCCTCCATCTCCAAGGTCGAGGGCCAGAACTGTAAGTTGGCCATGAAACCTAGGCCACTGTCCACTCTCTAACCGTTGCCTCCAGGGCGACACGGTGATATCGAAGATGCTCTCCTCACCCTCACCATGGCTCGCGCTCTCAACGGCAAGAACTTCAACAA
The DNA here is from genome assembly GCA_013406985.1 of Calonectria crousiana. Classification (NCBI taxonomy): domain Eukaryota; kingdom Fungi; phylum Ascomycota; class Sordariomycetes; order Hypocreales; family Nectriaceae; genus Calonectria; species Calonectria crousiana. The sequence continues at coordinate 171,130 of VTGD01000009.1, forward strand.
GCTCACTGTATCTCGCGTCTACTTCGGCAACTGGCTACGAGATTACTCTCAGGCTGTTGATGTTGGTACCACGAAATCCGTCTCTGCCGAGGCTATCAGACTCCTGCTCTGCGTTCTTGGCTTCATGACCTTTGGGTACGGATCAGGCGAGTTTGAGGTTACCGCCGAACGACTTGGCTGCTACCGCCCCGAGGAACACATTGATAACCCCAAAAACTACGCCGACAACATTGATGCTCGCCAGTATGACCGTCGCCTCCGTGGTCCTGTCAACGAGGAGAGAGAGCTCTCGGTTGACCCTGAAACGGGCATGAAGAACTACATCGCAAACGAGCGCGCTGGCATCATGACCTCCGCCAAGCTGGTGAGGCAGCTTTTTTCCAAGGCCATCGAGCTTGGTCGCCGCTACGGTGAAAGCAAGAGAAAGGTCGACAAGTACGAGGCTCTCCGCCTTATGGGAACCGGCCTTCACTGTCTTGAAGGTGAATCTCTCTCAACCACCGCTGGATCGGATCTCACTTCTTCTCCAAATATGTATCTTGTGCAATATTCAAGCTAACACCTGGCAGATTTCTTTGCCCACAGCAACTACTGCGAGCTTGCCCTGATCGAGATGGGCGAGAGCGATGTTTTCCCTCATGTTGGACGCAACACTGAAATAGAAATCGAGGGTGCCCGTCGTCCGGTTTACCCAATTGTCACTGGAACATTTGGAGGTGTTGATTTCCTGCACTCCGTCACTGGCGAAGGTCGGTTTACCATTTGAAGGTTGCGAGTGCCAATGCTAACAACGCTTCAGTGGGTGACAAGCTCACCCAAAACGAGATCGATGAGCTTGAGGGTACCCTCCAGGAGGGAGCTCAATCAGACACCAGCATGCTCCGAGACCTCCTCGATAAGATCCCTGATGGTATCTTTGGCAACAAGCACCAGAGCGACCGAATCGATGAGCTTCAGCAGAATGCGAGCAATGCTCAGATGGAAAACGTTTCCATTTCCCCCCGTGAGCCTGAGGAGTTCACCCGCTATGTCCAGAACGCTTTCCAGCAAGTAATGCCTGCCATTCAGTTCCACGACGATATCATGAAGTCTATTTCTACTGCTGTTGAGAAAATTCCCGTGCTTCCCAAGGTCATTGAGCAGCTGGAGGAGCAACTCTCCGTCTTCATCTTCTCCGTCATTGCTCCTTTCATAGTCCCCCTCATCAACCAGATCAAGAATGAGTTGAAGACCGGCTCCGATGAAATCATTGAGAGCAGTGAGAAGGAGCAGCACATTGTCTTCAATGATGATGACTCCACTGATCCTACTCACTCCATGCTGTCCAAGGACCACTTCTCCAACGTACGTACACGCGCTTGATGACAATTTCCACCTTGCCGCTTTCTTTTTCAAGATTTTGCGCTAACTATGGCCTAGATTCTCAACGAAATCGCTGGCCGATGTGCTGCCAGCATGGTGCACTGGGTCGTTCCCCAGCTCATGGACGCCATGGACGACGAGAGCGTCGACGTAGACCACCTGCTGGACACCATCATTAATGGAATTATGCATCACCCTGCCCAGCGTGACATTGGCAGCAGGGACGCTCGCGAGGGACGTCGCCGCAGCTACGAGGCTGTGAAGGAGTGGTGGAACGAGAAGGGCGAAGAGGGCCAGGAGGCCTACCGCCGACAGCTGTCTCGCGAAGGAGTTCAGAATGGCGAAAACCACAAGGATGGCGTCTACGACACTGGTCACGGACACGGCTGTGTGGGCAAGCTTAAGATGCGAAAGCTGTATGGCGGCCCCGAAACTGCCGAGGACAAGCTTGCTGGTGCTGCTGCAAACGCCATCCTTGAGGGTGCCAGCGGCGCTTTCTCGGGTTTGATTGAGCAAAACACTGGTATTAAGCTGAACCAGTCTTCGTCCTCCCGACGTGAGGAGTCCGGCGGCTTGGGTGGCTTCCTCGGCGCTGCATCATCTTTCCTCGGTGGTGCCCTCGGCGATAACAGCCAGAGGGAATCAAGCTCTCGTCGCGAGGATGATGGTTCATACACACGAACTGAGAGAGAGTACGGCCGTGACGGCAACACCTACGGCCAGGCCGAATACAAGGAGACCCACCGCCCTGACGGCAGCCACCAGTCGGAATACCGGCGCTACGAGCAGCACGACACCAGCGATGGCCGTCGAACCCAAGGTTACGGATACGAGGAGCGAACGGAATCTCACACCAGTTATGGCGGCTACCAGCAGCACACTGAGCGCCGCGAATACCACGGCTCTTCTGGGTACCGCCGAGAGGATGATGATGACCACCGCCGTCGCAAGGGCAGCGATGATGAAGACAGCGACAACGATCGCCGACGTAGACACAGCAAGGAGCGTCACCGACGCAATGATAGCAATGACAGTGACAAGGGCCGTCGCCGCCGCGACAGCAATGAAGGTCAAGGCGGTTATGGAGGTGGTGGCGGTTATGGTGGTCACGAACGTCGCGAGGAAGGCGGCTATGGAGGTGGCGGCTACGGTGGCGGCTACGGCGGTGGAGGTGGTGGTGGTTACGGAGGTGGTGGTGGTTACGGTGGTGGTGGTGGTGGTTATGAACGCCGTGAGGAAGGTGGATACGGAGGCGGCTACGGAAACCAGTCTCAGCAAGGCGGACATGGGGGTTACGAGCGTCGTGAGGAGGGCGGATATGGAGGCCGCGGCGCTGCCGACGAGTACGCGCGCCAAAGCGAGTATGAACGCCGAGATGAGTACGGCGGCGGATACGGAGGTGGTGAGCGCCGTTGGTAAAAGGTGCACGAACCACAAGGCTGGATATGTATGTGATGTCAGGTATCTCTCACAACAATTCGTGTTGGACTTTTGGGCCGATCGCTTTCTCCTTGACAAGGTAATGGACAGGTCTCTGTTGCTGTGAATAGGTTGTGTGTCGATAGGTTTCTGTGTTACCTATCTGATGAGAGTGATTATGTAACTCAACGAGACTGTCATCAGACCTATCCTGAGCACGTAATAACTCAAGTGTCCTCCTACATGGCCCGCACAAGGCTACGCAAAATTACCATGCAGACCAGGGCACTTACCGCATTCAATGGCGAGTCGTTTTATCCTTGTCCTCAGCCGGACAAGGTTTGACGGAACATGTAAAGTGGGCTCTGGCAAAGGCTGTGTTGACAGGGAGTGGATGTCTGACGGCGCGTGAAGCAGTTGATCAGAGGTGCAAGACAAAAAAAAAAGAGTCTGACACCACAACTCTCCCGATGTTAGTACACCGATCAGATTGTTAACCCTGTGAGAAAACAAGCGACGGGGCCCCTAGCGTGCATGTATTTTCAAAATGTGAGATGAACCATGTGTGTTTTAATTCCTTAGCCAGCTGTAGTGTAAATGCGCGATTGACACCAAATGTATTCCTGTCTTGTCCAATTTTTGTCTCGTCATTGGGGGGTTGGGGTTGTAGGGGTATTTTAACATAGTTTGCCGTGTTTTAGGGTTGAGTAGCACGAAGAAAATCCCATCTGACCGCTTACACATAGCTTGCTTGGCCCATCCGTCAGGCAGCGATCCCGTCCGGGCTGCAGAGGCGCAAGAACAACGTCAGGGCCTGGCCATCCTTACCAGGCGTGGACCGTGGATCAAAATCCAAAGCCCATGAAGCTCTGTAATCTTTTTCCCCTCTTCCTCGCGGTGCTCCCTACCCTACATGACGTAGGATGAATAAAGACCTTGAGGGATGTGCGAGTAAATCAATCGGCGACCATTACCGGAACAAGGGTGTATCATGTATATCAACGGGGCAGCGATGAGCCAGTGAAAATGATATCAGCATGTCGATCTCCAGCGGCCCATAGCATCAAATGAGGACGATTACGCGATGTTTTGCAAAGCGATGGGGGGGGAAATTCATGCTGTGCTAGCAGCCCAGTGGCTGCCCAGGCTCGACAAGGGGAGGAAATGGTGCGTACGATATTTCCTATCAAATCACATTGGACCGCGCTTGACTACCACCCTAGCGCTGTATTTTCTTTTTTTTCCCTTCCCCATGGCTTGTGAAGGACCCGAAACAAGCTTGGCCCTGCAGAGGCGAGCTGAGATGTCACTCATCTATGTACATACGGATACATATGGGCGGGAAGAGGCGCGGTCGGTGGGTGTTGGCTGGCTGGTGGTGTGGGGAGGAGCGAGGGATAGATAGCGGAACGTGGCGCGTCAGCTGTTTGCTGCCTGAGGAACCAAGTATCCACTCTCCCACTCCCCAAAAAGTGTGACGGAAGGCACTTTCCAAGCGAGGACGAGAAACCGAGAGAAAAAAAAACCTTGATGAACGCGTATTCCGCCCCTACGCTTCCCGCGCCAATGTTTGCCTGTCGAGTGGCGCTGCACCGGTGGTTCGCCCCATTCTAAATCAACCATTCTGCGAGACCGACTCGCTCCCCTGTGTCTCCAGCAGGCCGCCGCCGGCCCAAGTCTTGCGACCTGTTTTTTCCGTTGCCCGTCGGCCGTCCGTCGTGTTCCAGCAAACATGGGTTTGGCGGAGGAGGTGGGGACGGGGGGGAGAGGGCACAACAGGCACAGCCACCACAGAGCGCTAGATGAAGCCTTTTTTTCTCCTCTGCGAGTAAAGGGAGGTAGGTCTCGGGGAGCCGGCACCTATCAGCTTGGCGTACAGTATGCACGCGGCGCCTCAGTGAATTATGAAACGCATCGCTTTGCAGGTGTCTGCTGTTGGTGACGTGCAATTCATGCTGCCGACTTCCTCTCCTCGAAGCTACGCAACGGCCGCCACCCCACTCTCCAAAGAGTCCTCATCTCGATTGACGGCTTCGGTCTGTAGACCATAATCCCGAATATCCGGTCTCGAGGATCGAAAGCCCAGTCCCATGATGCCCCGAAATTTTGAGGAACCACTGGAACTTCCCCATGGCAATAGTAGTTCAAAAAAAAATTAAAAAAAAATTGGGCTAGCCTCAACCATCCCACTATTATCGAAATGACGATCCAGCATGGAGTACATGGCGACCAGGTTCAACGTCATATCGCGGCAAATGTAAAGCCCGTATAGGCCTTGTAGGCCTTGGACAACGTCCACGGGTGAATGAGGCATTCGCTCGTTGATTGGAAGTGAGGATTGCCTGACACGTCGGCAAGCGAATGCAACCATACACTGTCATGCTCCATGATTTCGACCCTTCCCCTTCGTCGCAAAATTTGACAATAGTGATGACAGCGAATTTTGTATCATTCCGCGCGAATGAGTGCTGAAGTTGCCGACGCCGCGGGTATTTTATTTCAATAAATTAATTGCTCTGTATTGTATTGAAATGGTTTCCAAACTGTCCGCATTGGGCCCCTGTTTCTCTATTAAAATACAACCTGAAGCATCTCGTCTGCTCCACACCCCAAAAAGTACCCCGCCCCGTGCCGTTCCAGAGCCATGTGGTGGTGAATCTAGCATGTTTTGCACGGACCGGCAGCGCACGCGACTGGGTCACCCGTACACTCGGTCGTCGCGACGAGGGAAGGCCCCTGGCGAAACTAGTCATGACCTACTCTGCGGGCGGTTTCCACGCAATACATCGCGTCCTCTCGCCGCGCTGCGAGCGTCGGTATTACCCTCGACAGGCCTCCGACGAGCTGCATCATATCACCAGCAGAAGACATGCATTTAGACTAAAGCAGATAAGCAACCTGCCACCTGCAACGTCTGAGAATCAGAGAAGGATGACCAAGGTTTGGACGGGGCCCTGCGACTCTCCTATTCCAGTACGCTCTGGTCCCAGAAGAGAAATAAATTGGGCCTTCGACAGGGCTGGGTCCCGGCTCACCTACAGTCGCCTCTTCTTGACTGGTTGTCGCTCTGTGTGCGTGGTATTCGGCCCACGGGCCATGAGGGTCACTCTCCCGACCCCTGGACGAAGCTGGCCAAGTTGTGGAAGACAAGCTTTTTGGGCGCAGAAGCTTGGCGGAAGTGCAGATCCGATTCGGCTGGCGTGCCGTTCGATTCCCCTTTCGACCCCAAACGTCGTAAAGGTTGCTGGTAAGGCTAATCCAGTAGGAAACGCCCTGATACGGCGTCGCAATGGTTAGACGTGCCGGTTATTCCTGACGCTCTGTCTCGGGACGTCTCGCCGGTCCGTTCGGTGTCAATTTTGGAATTCTACTGGCCGTTTCACTCCAATATTGTGCGGGTTCCTTTCCATCTAGCGGCCGGACGTCCCGAGCCACTCAACCATACATAGCTCTTCTGTGTGAGTCTAGAAGCATATGCCATATCATACTTGTGTCCATCTGCACATCCTGCCTTTGTGTGCCACTTCCTGCGCATGTCTTGGATCTATTGGAGTATGTCTTGGTGTGATTACCCATATGCAGACAAGTGGCTAGCGCGGTGATTCTCGTGGCTAGAATCCCCGGTGATTATCACACATACTTCCCGAGTCATACCGATTGCGACGACGGAAACAACAGCACAGGTATCGAGCCATAACCCAGGTCAACGACTCAAACATGAACCGACCGACATGTTTATTAATCAGTTGTGTAGTGCAAGAGTGCATATCATGAAAGATAGGGTAGGGAAATCTCTGGTCTGTTGGCCGCTCTGACGACCGTGCTCAAACGTCAAGGTGTTTCCTGACACGCACGAGCACTAACCGTCAAATTTGACAAAGAAAACTCACTAGCGTGAAGGTAGTCTTCGGATACACTTGCCTCCCTGGACCCTTTGTGCTGGAGTGGTTGGCCTAGGTTTGCTTGTTTGTTTGCAGAGTGTCAATGGTGTGGCCGTTCCCGAGACACGTATTCTCACAGTTGAAATGGCATGGTGTGAATTGCAGTGCACTGTATGTGTAACATCGGTACGTCCGGATGGAGAGGGTTAGTGGCAGCCACCAACTGTCGCCCTCAGTCTTAATCAGTCCTTTCTGCTCACTTGCCACAGCAATGCGCGGATATGGTCGGGAACGAGCAAGTAACCCGAAGCCGAAAGATAAAAAAAAGCTGCAACCGGGGGGCCGACTGGCATTAAGGCAACCAGGTAGGTCTCACAGTGTTGGTTGTTGGATATTGCGTAGAATGTGTGAAACCCGAGCATGCCTCAACAAGTCATGATTGGGCCATCTGGCCGAAGGCGCCCTCCCTCTCTCGCAGGTAGTGTTGTTGTGCAATTGCCCATGCCAATTAGACCTGGGCAGATCCGACCACACACCCAAGCAAAATGTGTTGTGCTCCCTGCACTCAGTGCACCCAAGAAACACAAAATGTCTGTCCCTAATGTGGTGCTCGCCCTGCCGAGACCCTGTCGTCAACATAATTTATTCCCCGAGGCTGTCTTTGTCACCAGCTTGATCTTGGTGGTAATTTCTTTTTCTGTCTGCGCAACCAGGATCAATCCGATGCCGATAAAAGCCGCTAGCTTTCAGCTTGCCGCCGAAAACCTTGGGAAGAAATATGGGTTGAGTTTGAATAAATGTCATCAATTCACATTGGTGCACAAGGGACAGCCAGCAACAGCAACAGCAGCAGCAGGCGCCATACCGGGGCCTCGCCAGCAAAAGGACCCCACTGGCTATTATTTTAGGCAAGGTTAGGCCTCGCTTTCCACGACTTAAACGCCACACTGTCGCACGCCCCCCGTCGTTCCCGCCGTCCCGTCAATTTGTACACCATGCACGATTCCAGGCTAGGTGCAAGCCAGAATCTCTCTCTTTTTTCTCGGTGGGATTGCGGTTTGTCGCTGGCGAACCGGCAGTAGTTTGACTAATTGTCTAGTTCCCCGGCTATTTCCATTCCCGCAGCCTGCAATTCTCCACACCTTTTCCCCCTTCCCGCTCCTGCACCAACACACCAGAGCCCACGACGCAGGCTTGTACGGGGAACTTGCTAGTACCTATTTGCCGAAAGCCTTCCAACCAACGCCCGGACCATCTCTGACTCCCGCCTCTCCCAGCTCCCCTCCTCGCTCTTTTTTCAGCGCCCAACGCACTTCCTACCGCTTGCCCTTTCCATCCTCGCACCTCCCCGTGCTTGCCTTGGTTCGCTTCATCCTGGACACACTCTCATCTGAGATCCTTTTCCTTGCTTTCGCTATCCTGGTCGCTGCCTCATTCACGCGCGCTCCCAAGTGCGCGCTCTATGATGCCCACCGTGACATGATTGAGAATGTGCTAGGAGAATGTGTAAGTCTTTGCTCCCCCAGCTCCTGCTCCTGTCTCCATCACCGCGGTTCCTCCGCACCTGGCGTCGCGGCCAAGATGCAATCTTCATGTCATAGTCTTGGCACCTCAGAAACTGACTTGGTCCAGCGCTCACCGAAATCCGAAATGTCGTGTAAGTTGCTGCATTCAATCTTGATATTTTTTTTTTTCGTTTGTTCCACCAGTCTGGGTGCTTGCTGTTCGCCTCGTTTTCCTTCTCTCTTGCTGTAACCGGTGCCTCCGTCAACCATCGCTGTCGCCCACCCCGCCATGCTCACGCGTTTTGCATCAAACTCCCCGACAACCCGATTCACACTTGACCCGGAACTCGATCTTGGACTGACAATATTTTAAGCCTACTCTTTAGCAACCCGGTATGGAGCGGTGCCAGTACGGTCCCGTCAACCATCATTCGCAATATTACTGCGTTGTCGGTGCGTCGCCACCACATACCTCGGGCCTTCTTCGCCGGCACAATGACTGACCCTTTTACCAACAGAGCCAGCTAGCATACGAGGAACGCCTAACCACAAACCTCACCACCTTGACTACTACAAACGCTGATACCCTCGATGGTGTCATTCAAGGTCTCCTCTACGTTCCTGACCTCGACAATAGTGCAGCCTGCGACAAGCAACAATACGATTTTATCCCCCAAAATGTCACCCGTCGATCTAACCTCCCCCCGACAAACTACAACCTCGTCGCTCTCGCCCCTTGGTTTAGCATTGATTGCACTCTTGCCTACATGGCTTCTGCGCGGACCGACCCTATCCGCGCCTTCATTTTTTACAAACCCAACAACTCGTCCAACAAGCCACAGGATTCCGATTCGCCCGTTTGGAACCTCGAGGATGGTGGTGCATGGGTCAAGGCCAATAAATACCCTATCTTTGCCATTTCTGGCAAGGAAGGGTACAACATGATGGAACAGCTTAGTCTTTATTCGGGCAGCATCGATGACATTCCTCATGGCGACGAGATTAACTCCCTCTATGGTCCCAACCCAAAGGACTACGTTCGAGTTTGGGCCGAGCTTACACTCGAGAACGATTCCGATATCCCCTCTCTCTGGGTATTTTTTCTCATTGTCATCGGCGCACTCCTTTTGATTATCGCAGGCGTCTCTTGTACCATGCATTTGATACAACGCCGCCGTCGAATATCCTTGAGGCGTCGAGTTGAATCGGGAGAAGTCGATTTGGAAGCCATGGGAATTAAGCGACTGACCGTCCCTGCTTCTCATATCAGACATTTTCCCCTTTTCACATACAATGCTGATCCGGAGTCCATGGTTGCTCCTCCAACCCCTCGCTCAGGCCGAGGCACGCGAGTTGCTCGACGCCAAGATCAACGCAGCATCCGATCAGCTGCAAGCGTTCGAAGTAAGCGAGGCAATGTAGGCTACCATGGCGACACTGCCGCTACTAACGATCAGCCATCCTGTCACATTTGTCTGGCCAACTTCGACCATCGCAGAACAATCATCAAAGAGCTATCGTGTGGGCATATTTTCCACCCCGAATGCATCGACGAGTTTCTCTCTCAAAATAGCTCCTTATGTCCTATGTGCAAGCACAGCATGCTTCCTCGAGGATATAGCCCGAATATCACCAACGGAATGGTCCGCCGTGAGAGAGCATTGAGAAGGTTACGTGAAAGGGTTGATATAGATGTCATTTCACAAAACGAGGACCATGATAGCAAGTTGAAGGGTTGGAGAAAGCGAATCTTTCGTTCTGCAGCAACCCCTGGTGTATCGCGCTCGGTTGCCCTGAAGCCAATAACCCCCAAACAAGAGACAGTAGGCGACCCGACACCAATGGTTGACGAAGAGCAGGGTGCTGTCACAATCACGGCCTCAGCCTCCGGCACAAACCCAGCGGACCCAGCAGCTACCACGAACCCTCCCGCCCCTGCAAGGACAGCAAAATCACGGCGAACGCGGCCCCAAGCACTGAGCTTGCTCCCGACACAACCAGAAAACTCAGAGACAGAAGCAACTGCAGAAACAAGAGCACCTGCTGGGCGATCAAGCCCTTCTTCGTTTGCCCGTGAACGCATGCGGGAGATTGCCGCCAGGAATGCACCGTTTGATGACCCTGATCAACATCGGGCGCTATGTGAGTTGATTTGTCAAGATCCTCGATTGCTGCATTGATTTCTAACAGGTAAACAGGGCGTCGTGGATTTGCTAAGGTGTTCCCGGGATACTTCTAAATCCGGCAGATTTTGGTTTTATGGCGATAGATGGCATTTGAACTTCCCATGGGCAGTGGTGAAACATGGCAATGGCGTTTTTGGTTCAATAGATGAGGGTTTCCCTTCATTTTTTCGGACAAGGAGTTGGGCAAAAGGCAATCATCACGACTAAATTTACGACAATTTTGGGTTATGAGCTGGGGCGTATTTGCATTTTGGCGCCCACTTGGATTCAACCCACGGATATTGGGTATGGCATTGCATTGAGGCATAGATGGCAACTGGTCTTGCCTTATGCCGCAGAGTTCTATGAATATCGCACATATGCGTAAATGCATGGAGTGAGTTACTGGGATCTGGACCGAAGGTAGCCTCCTGGGCTCACTAGTACGTGAGACCTTTCGTACACAGAATCTGAGAGTTCTTATTGTGCTTTGATTTTTTTATAGAGTAGCTAGGCGTACGACTGGACGAGTCTTGTGTGAATAGAGGCTACACAGCCGGTGCAAGCAAGCTTGACAAACAGAACTTAGATGGATTTGACTATGGACGAGTGGTTAACAACAATCACCGCATTGCCAAGCAAAAGTATTGCCAACAGTTAAAAAAATAAAAAATAAATTAATAAATGCATACAACGCCGAACCCCAGCGTGCGATGCAGGCCATGCTTTGTGCGGGACTTTGTTTTGGTCTATGCTGTTTGCGTTTCTGTTATTTCCATTGTCTGATACATCGTCAATTTCCTCATGTCCCCAACGCCAAACAAACACTAATCATATATGTAAGACTTGCATGCATTTCGTTTCCCCCCTATTCCATACAGTAGTGGCAGCAGCAGTATGTTTCCAATCTTCATTTCAGTTAGACATGGCCCCGGTATACAAGCAAAACAACCTGACCTCGTTTCCTCATCATTTAAAGCCACGCCACTCAACTCTCACAGGGTTAATTATTCTGTGCATCAATCATGCGCTCGCCTTCACGAAGACCGCCCCTGGTAAGCGCATCGCGAACACGGTCATTCTCTGCTGCGCGGATGCGGCGGCGAGCGTCTTCGAGGCGTTCCACGCCGCGGTCGATGGTTTCGATGTGAACGCTCAAGGGGATGGCTGGGCGGTTGGCATTTTGCAGCAGCGCAGGCTCCGCAACGCGATCGCGCAGGTCGCCCAGGCCAGCCTGGATGGCCTCGAGCTCCAGAATCAGGGCGTTGACCTGCGCAACGGCGGAGGAACGCTGAACGTCGACCTGGCGAAGAAGAGCAAGCTGCTGCGACAGGCTGTTGAGCCGAGCCGAGTTGGCACCGACCAGGGTCCAGATGTTCCAGAGAACTGAGTCGCGGCGCTGGGCTGTGTCGGCTGAAGAGCGAGAGGATATGTCGTAGATCAGCGCCAAGTGGTCCTCAGCCTTTGTAAGGAGGCGGAGGACGGCCTGGGCCTCAAGGATAAGGGACGCAATACGTTCCGATACCAGGGCCGTGTGCTCAACATACTTGTCCAGCAAGATGCGCTCGTTAAACATGTTGTCGACTGTAGGTTGGAAGGGATGGAAAAGCCACGAAGCCCAACCAACACCGGCCAAAGGTGGTTCGTCGTCAGCGGTGTCAGGGGCTAGGGTATCTATGTACCGAGAGGTCCAGCGGTTGATACTTATCACTGCATCAACAGCAGATCCAACGTGGGTGTTGAACTTTTGCAAATCCGAGGCGGTTCGGCGAGCTGTGTCAACGTAGCCATCAAATTCGAGGAGAAGCTCATCACGAGCTTGGAGGTCGCTGTGGCGCACTAGGCTTCGAAGATCCCGGATAGCCGTCTCGGATCTCTTCATCTCAAAGGGAAGAGAAACGCCGTCGGCGCTCTTTTCTAAAACCTGCTCGAACTGCCCTTGCACAGTCATGAGATCGTCAAACTCGACCATGGGTGACCGAAGGCCGTCGGGGTCGGTTACGATGGTCTCAGAAGACGGGCAAAACGGTATGTTGAACAGTGAAAGCCCCGGAATTCGACATATGGGGGAGAGGGAAGCCGATATAGAACGGGTGGCCATGTTCTGTGCAATGATGATGGCTCCAAAAGAGAGATATATAGCCAGAAGAAAAGCCAGTGGTTTTTGGGCGTAGCGAAAGGCCAGGGCAATGACGCCGAACGCCCAAGCGACAGTGCCGTAGAAGGCACCAGGAATAGACTGGGTAAAGCCTTCTTGTGGTTCTCTGGATTCTATGCGGCGAGGGTCTCGCCGATAGTCATAGTCGTCTCGTTCATCAAACCGCCTCCGCCCACCTCTTTGTTTGGACGGACTTCCCAGAGATACGTTTCCCCTTCTCCTGAAAAGGCCTGCGTCGTCATTTCCGGTGAAACCGATTCCCAAGCCTCTTATTGTTTTCCCACTCCCGGTGCTGTCTCGACTCTGGATATCAACGCGGGGCATCATGAACTCGGGATCAGGTGTCCGATATGTGTTGCCCATGCTGCTGACATTGGCGCCCGACATGCTGGGTTTAAAAGGTTCGCGCAGGATAACCTGGTCGTCATCCTGGTGGTTGGTAAAGTCGCGGATGCTGTCCTGCGAGCCAAAGCTCATGTTGAAGCTCATGTCCTGGGAGAAGGGCTGGGTCGGTAGGCCCGTGGAGCCGGATGAGGGCGGTATGGGAGACTCCCCGAGCGAGGGCAGGATGCTGGTATCGAAGGAATCGTTCTCGCCCTCTACCATGCGCCACGAGTCCTCGGCGCGAGGCTGGCGGTTCCTGGGCGACGATGACGACATGGTGTTGAGTGCGGATGCGACGCTGGGGGAGCTGAGGGCGGAGAAAGCGTCTGGATGCGTCGCATCAGGTCGAGGTGGCGAGGGGAGCAATGCGACGGGACGGGAGTCCGCATCGATTGGGTTTTCAGAGGGCTGACGGGTGCCTGGGGGCGTTGCGACGATTAAATAGGTTCACGGATAAGGTGACGGCAGCGGCGCACAGGACGGAGGGTGGAGATGGCGGACCAGGGTAGCTTTAGTGCCTATTCACGGTGTTGCGCGCGGGGTGAGTCACAGGAAATGGGCGTTTCAACAGCAGCTTCAGCGGGGGGGCGTATCGCAAGGCAGCCTGGAGAGAGCAAGAAGGAGGCGCGCGCCGGGGGGGTGTAGTCGGGGCGCGTCGCTGCGTTGTCAATGTTGTTTGTGTTGACCTTGAATGATGTAGGCGGCGAGTCGGACGGTTGTGGTGGGGGTGGGTTGCGCGCGGGTGTGGGCGGCGGGCCTCGCGGGGGGGAGGGGGAAGGGGGGGATCCTGAGGAACCCTTGGCGCGCATGATAACGCTGGACGTCCCACCACCTGCATGTAGCTGTAAGCTTGTGTATATCCGCGCAGCCAGGGCGCGTGAACACTGAGCACGCTCACCCATCGACACCACTCGGGTTGCTGCCCGTCTGCTTACCACGTGGGTGAATGTAAGCAGGCCGAAGCTGTTCTATAGGCTTTCAACCTTCTGAATACCTAACCCAGTGGCTGACGGTGGGTGCAATCTGATCACATTGCCAGCGCACCGCGTTTATTGGCCCGCTCTCATCACAAAGTCTGGCGGTGGCACAAGAATACATCCATGACTCACGCTTGCATGCATCATGTCTTGATAAATATATTGGCGTGCATGCTTGGCCTATAAGCTTGGCTTGGCTCAAAATCCAGCAATGAGTCCCAATCAAGTCAAGTCGTCCTGCTCCTTGAAAAGGCCCAGGCCGCTGCCGCCATCATCAACTAGACACAAAAACAACCCCCATCACCGAGACCCCTGCACTCTTCCGTCATCACGCGTTAGACTTCTTGCTCATGGAATTGAACTCCCACACTCTCGTTGAAGCCCTCGAGCTTCACTCCTTCCTCAAAACCCTCTCCGCCGTTTGCGCCTACTTGCTCCTCTGACATGAATGGCGCAAGCTGGAACAAACCATCGTCTTCGACGACCGATGGCATTGCCTGATCCGCCATTGATTCCCATTCATGATATTCACCCAGCTGTATGCTCCAAGAACTGTCCGCTACCTCTAAAGCTCGCATGATGTCTCGGGATACCGTCCTTGCAATCGGCCAGAAATCACCCATCCTGCCCAGCACATTTGCCAGAAGCATGATCTTCTCCCTTAACACAGCCGATCTGCACTTCCCGTAAAGGTATGAATCAAGCATAGGCAGAACTGCTCGCTCCATACCCAATGCGCATGAGGGAGACGACTTCTCTGGTGGGATGCAGGCTTTGAAAAGTCCCACCAGTTCAAGGGATTTGTGAAGTGCCATGGACCCGTGCACCCATGGACGCGCCTTGGAGTCTACGTTTGGGGGGAGCGGCGACGGGCGATGGAGGATGGGTCCCTGTTTTAGCAGATCGCTAATTCCGAACCTTACGCCTATACCATTGAGGTGGAGGTTGATCCGGATTCGGAGACTGCATGTACAAGTCAGTTTGCCATTGGAAAGGTCACTGTAGTTTGGCCAACTCACCCATGGGCAATCCCTATCTATGCGTCACATTGTCAACATTAGTCTCGCCGCTACGGGTAGCAGTTGGACTCACCGCCGTGTACAAAACCAGGTCGACTGCTCCGTCTGGATCAACTAGCTCCTTTTTCCACTGCGGAAGTTGCAGCAACCAGGAGGCGACTTGATGGTCTGCCCTGTCAATGGCGTCCTGGTCTACCCCGAAGCCCGCATTAAGAACCGGCGCAACAAACGCGCCGCTGATTCGAATCAAACCTATGAGATATGCCCAAGAAGAATATTCTCGAGAGGCGCCTTTTTCTTCGTATTCGCTGAGCGAAACTGGTGTCGGGATTTTCTGCATGGGAGTCAACATCCGTCAACATGATGAAAGCCTAGGAAAAAACTAACCCCGGTTTGGTACTCCCATTCCTCACAGGGGAGGTCGGTGGTCACGCCGGTTGTGTAGAGTAAAAAGTGGCCTCGGTTCTCCCGCACTGTCCGTAGGGATCCATGAAAATATACGGCCCAATATGTTCTTCGATATGATTCAGCCAGGATGGGATTGGGTTCCGCATCGGCGAAGCTCTTGTCCTGGAGTCCTAGCTCCAGGGCGATTTGAAGTGCCCTGTCAAAGAATAGCCCGCAGTGTTCAGGATAATTTTCCCCACAAGCTGCGACGCTGAGAGCCAATAATGCTTGGACATCCCAAACCGTTCTCCCGAGCAGCCCAGATGCCGAGGTGTAGGCTGTTTGGCGCAGCGGTTCGCTATCTACCTTTGTGGTGTAAATTGAACCAACATAAAGTATCATCATGAGGACGCAGTTTGTCTCTTCGGGGCGGGCTTGGATGAGGAAATACATGGTTTCTTTAGGTGGTAGCCACGGGTGGCAATCGTGGAAACAGGTGTAATAGAGATCAATCAAGTATTCAAGGGGTCGAGCCGGTTGAGGCTCAGAGCTGGCCGTCCACCCTCCGGGGAAAGGGCTGTTAAGCTTGACGGGGATATGGAAGCTCGTAAAGCTTGGAGGGGAAGCGCCGTGGACTTGTTCGTTGGTTGGAGCATCGCTCATTAGGCTTCGCCTCCTGGGATCCCGTATGCCACGGCGTGATTTGGTATAACAGCACGTTTTTTCATCCAGCCGGCAGCGAGTGCAGGATGGAATATATCCATCGCACTTGACATGTTTGGACCGACAGGAGAGGCACGCCAGGGAAGCACGAACCGTGGCACGAGAATGAATTGGCCCCGCGCGTTGTAATCCTGGCACAGCCCCGGGAGGTAATTGAAAGCGGTTTGGCACAGGTTCTTCCATGGCAGTATCGAGAAATCCTGTGGAAGAGGGGAAAGAAGAAGAGAAAAAGACACCAAGAACATTGAACAATTGTCTGGTACCAGTTTGAGGACGGAATACAATGGCAGTGGGCCAGAGGCGGTTACCTTTGCTTGCCCAGAGAAGCTTGTCCTCGCACAAATCTCATCGGGGCGGTAGATCAAGGTTATATATGGAATGGAAATCACCCGCCCGGCGTTTGGACTAAAGACCGGTAGTCCAACGCCCCAGCGAGCGGGAAAGGACGTGGTCAGCTGGGTCGAGGAGAGGCGGGAGAGATGGATTGATTGGAAAACGGGTTGGTTGCGCGGGCTTTCAAGGCTTGCTTTTTTCAGGCTGGCACAATGCAGCAAATCTTGGCGCCTGGTGAGCTCGTGGAGTGGCTTAAATTTGGGTTTTGTCGGGGAGACGTGGTATCCTCAATTTGTCCAAACTCGCAACCAAGTCTTCTAGACCTTGGCCAGAACGAACTCAAAAACCAACGGCCTCGTGTTTGCTGGAGTTTGAGAGACTAGGCATTGCAGACTCATGGTGAGGCCCCCTTCACAGACCTGATGGTCAAGAGCGGGGTGCGTGGTTCGTCTTGGGGGAACAACAGGGTGTGTACGGCTCTGGCACACATGGATGCAGCCTTTGTTGGTTGCAAGTGCAAAAAGAAGTACGCGATAACGAAACCCTACTTGTTGGGTTTCTCATTGGCAATCAGCGCCAGGTTTTGTGTGTGAGCTGGACCGAGACTGTGTGCCGGGGCCGGGGGCGGCGACTCGGCGCGGGCCTTATTATGGATGGTATCCCGATGCCCATTCCTCCTGCAGCCAGGATGCATGTCTCAATATCGCCTTTTTTTTTTCCCTCCCGGGTTTTTAGAGAGTCCCCGACAACTAGGCTGTGGAGATTTGCCTCGGCTGATGCTTTTGTGGCAGAGCTGAAAGAAGACATACATGGTGATCATCAATGTGGGAGGCCCTGTGTAACGTGGTAAACGAATAACGATGTTGAGGTGAATGCTGTGGCGTGGACCTGAAGCAGCAATCCGGAACATATTCATGACGGTTGGTTCAAAACTGGACCCATATATGCCGTGGGTGCTGTATGGAATCGCGGGACAGGGCTGATGACGACATTTGTGCTCATTATTTTCATGGTGGCTAGGATCATGTCGCTGGAGGAGCCGCTGGTGTCAAGTTTGAGTGTCGTGTGTTTGAACTGGCGTTGTCCAGGCTGGCTTATAAGAGTACGTACTGCTCAGTGAACCTGGTTGGTGGCTTTCAACGTCATAGCTTGTTTTCTCACAAAGGAGGAAAGAAGTGGGCGCGTTCTGAGCTAGTGGCACAATTCGAAGATTAGAGAATTGGCCATGCGATGGATTTTCTTTGAGCCAAAGAAAAAAGGCATCGCATTGTATTATTGTACACGCGGATTTACTTAGGTGATGGTTTTTACTCCATGTAACTTAGATAGGACCCGCCTGGTGGCATCGGACTTGCCTTGTCGATCCAACCCGATTAAACCGAGGCTGATGGAGACCCGAGGCGCGATAAGAGATGAGTAAACACTTATCAGCATGTGGCTCCGCTTCAACCCCGGATTCCCGTCCGTCTCTCCTTGCTTTGCGACACACGAACCCTTCAAATCCGACCTACTTCCTGCCCGCACCCACGTCCCCGCCCTGCACAACAACTGCGCGCCTGGCTCGATGACACCTCCCAGATGACGGACTCGAGTTTTGTTCAAGCGCAGCGGCGCGTCGCCGCCCGTCGACTGGCCCGCGAAACCGAGGCTGCAGCTCGTGTCGAGGCAGCTCGGCAATCTTCCCGAGCACGCGCCAACCTCGAACGCCTACCATTTCCCTTGAATCGACTCGGCTCTGCGTGGGATACAGTATCCGCGAGGGAAGGCACGCGGCCTGCATTTCGCGTAGGACAGGTCGATGCCGAGCTCCTCGATGGGGAATTGCTGAGCATCCTCAAGGACCAGGTCAGCGAGGCGCTCAAGTACTTTGGGGGAGGCCACCTCCACGATGACTGGTCGGCCGAGATTATGCTCGCCCTGAGGGCCGTCTTGTTCAAGCTCACAGTCTGGGACCACGATGCGACATACGGCGCGGCTCTCCAGAACCTCAAATACACAGACGCTAGGAAGGATGGCCTCGTCCTGAGTGCGCCGTCCCGGGTGCAAAAGTCACTGTATGGCTTGGTCACAGTCTTTGGGAACTACGCGTGGACAAGATGGGAGGACTGGCTCGTGGAGCGCGAGGATGGATACGATGAGCCGAGCCCCAGATTGAAGCGGCTTTCGCGGCTGACAACCGCATTGTCAAACGCCTACTCGGGTGCCGCATTCGTCTCGTTCTTGGTATTCCTCTACCACGGCAGATACCGAACGCTGCTGGACAGGGTGCTGAGGATGAGGCTCGCACCCCCTACAAGCCAAGTGAGCCGCGAAGTCTCATTTGAGTATCTCAACCGCCAGCTCGTGTGGCACGCCTTCACAGAATTTCTTCTATTCGTCTTGCCATTAATTGGTATCCAGCGATGGAGAAGATGGATAACCCGGACCTGGCGCAAAGCCAAGGATATTGTCAGGACTGGACCGCAGGACGGTGACAAGTCAAGCGGCGAATACGGGTTTCTCCCCGAGAGGTCGTGTGCCATTTGCTACCAGGACCAGAACGACAACGCGACAACAGAGACGGAGATTATGGCTGCGGCTGCTTCCAGCGGCGTCATCGGCTCAGCGCAGACTGACATTACAAACCCTTACGAGGCCATACCGTGCGGATGCATTTACTGCTTCGTGTGCTTGGCAACACGACTTGAGCGTGAAGAGGGAGAGGGGTGGACGTGCTTGCGCTGCGGCGAGCACGTCAAAGAGTGCAAACCGTGGAACGGAGATGTGTTGGAGCCTTCGGCCAAGTCTTCGTCAGCGAAAACGGTGGCGTTTTCGGACGAGACGGCTGGTGGGGTTTTGGTAGACGAAAAGGACGAAGCGTCATTGGTAGAAGCTCTTAGTTCAGGTTCGGAGTCATGATGGCGGGAAAGCTGGAAAGATAATCCAGGGAAAAAAAAGAGATGGCAGGGAGCTAGCTTGGCCGAGACCAGCTGGGGACAATTACTTACACACGGATACATTAATGATTACTTTGTATACTACTAAATCGAGAACAATTCCAACCAACCATCCGAAGAGCGTGACCAGTGGTTATCAAGCAGGGGGGAAAAGGGACAGCATTTATCCTGAGCAATAGAAGTCATGAGTGCTGTTGAGCGTGTATCAGCTGGACGCCCTGCCCCGTCATCTCATGCTCCCCCCCCACTGAAGCCCACTCAATCAACTGCCAACCTCGCAAGGAGCAGCAGCCCAGCACCGTTAGCCTTTCCCAGGGGACCTAGCCAGCTCATGCCATCTCTCTTGGCCCAGCCGCGATTAGCAGCACGACTTTTTTTTATGAAACCCGGTCAGCGTCAGTGCGCGCCAGCGCCGCCAGAAGGGTGGGTGTGTGGGGGGGAGGGAGGGAGGCTCCAACGGCCGACCAGCCATAACCACCTCCCCAGTCCCGCGATAACGGGACGACGTCAAACCTCGTGAGCTTGCATCCGACGAGGACGCGCCGTGAGAGAGCTGGGCGATTGGGATTGAAAGCAGCACCGCGTCGTTTCCTTGCGAGCCGCTTTGCCTTGTTCTGCTTTTGCTCTGGCTTGTTCTGCTATGCTTTGTTCTGTCCACCGTCCCGACCGAATGTAGTCGCCTCTCCCGTGCGC
The DNA here is from genome assembly GCA_013406985.1 of Calonectria crousiana. Classification (NCBI taxonomy): domain Eukaryota; kingdom Fungi; phylum Ascomycota; class Sordariomycetes; order Hypocreales; family Nectriaceae; genus Calonectria; species Calonectria crousiana. The sequence goes on from VTGD01000009.1 coordinate 191,072, forward strand.
CCACCGCACGCCTTTCCCCCCGTCCTCGTCCCGCCCTTTCCCTCCAGCATCACGGATGCCGACCATCTTCCAGTTCACGCAGGGCACCGAGTCGCGCGTGCGGCCAAACGACTCGACGCCGCTGCTCGGGCGGTACCGCGCCGTGCCACCGCGCCCGGAGGTGGGCGTCGGCGGCCGGCGCAGCCAGCTCGGCCTGCACTCGTCGCCGCCCGCCCTGCTGGGCGACGGCCGCGGCAGCCTTCACGTGGGCTACGGTGCCGCCCTCGCCGCCGCCCTCGTCCACGACTCCCACAGCACCACCAGCAGCGACGAGCCCGACGAGGACTCGACCGCCCTGCAGCGCGCCTGGCAGCGCTGGGTCCTCGACATCTGGGTCGTCCCCAGGCAATCGGCCGTCAAGAGGGTCGTTGACAAGTGGTGGAGCCGCTATGGCTTTTTGGTGCTGATGCCCGCCCTCTTGGTACGTAGGGACAGATAATGTGTCATGACAGCTTCGCTGGGCACGCAGAGTTTAACAAAAAAAGATTTAAAAAAAGCAGCTAACCAATCGATTGTCTAGGCCATCCTGTGGTGCTCGATACCGTTCCCTCAGTACCCCTTGCCGGCATACGGCGGCGACGACGACGACGATTATGACGACCCTGATTCCCCCTCGCGAGGCAAAGCCCCTGGCCACGGAGCTGCTCGCGTTCAGGTCAACTTCTGGTTCTTCCTGTTTGTCTACTACGGCCTCTACAACCTCACGGCCCTGATATGGATCACAAAAGTCTTCAACCTGTACAGCCTCAATTGGTGGCCGCAATCCCTCGGCTTTCCCCTTACCGCCTCCCTCATCGCCATCCTCTCCATCGCCCTCCCCATCCCCGTCTACCTCAACCCGGCGACCCGCTTCCTCACCGTCCACAACACGGCCTGGATCACATGGTCCTTCGTCATCATGGCCATGCCCGTCGCCATCGCCTTCATCATCCTCACCCTCAACGAGCGCCACGTCGGCCTGCGCCACTCGCTGTCCGAGACACAGCGCATCTTCACCACCTCGTGGTGGACCGGCGAGCCCGAGATGACGCTCCCGAGCAGGGACCGTCGCCGCCGCCACGTCCCCGTCGATCTGTTTGATCCGGACCTGCTCCAGGTCGCCCCCAGCCCGCGGCCTCAGGGCGTTGCCATGCGCCGCCGTTGGCTCCCCGCCAGCTTCGTGCGCTTCCTGTGGTTCTGCGTCGCCCTTTTCGTTGGCCTGATGGCATACGTCATCGGAGAGGCCTACGCTGAGATTTACCTGCGAACGCTGCCTCACGACAGCTTCGAGACCGTCTTGTACGTTTACGGCTGGGTCGTCACGGTTCACCTCTTGGATGCCTTGACCGGCTGGGTGCTGGGCATCCGAGAAGGCGAGCGTGTGGGAAGCTACCCACTGAGCTGGGTCTTTAAATTGTGAGTTGAAATGATCAAAACTGAGAAGAATAAGAAAGCGAGGGAAAAAAAAAAATGTTTGAGGGTGATGGAAGCTAATATGAAAAATGATAGATACTTCATGTTGACCTACCAAACTTATGTCCGTGCTCTATATGCTCGCTTGCGCTCACCGAGCCAATTCGTCATCCTCCAGATCCTCTCCTCTACGGGCCTGGTGGTGATAACCCCCATCATGATGTCACCCTTGTGGCACAGGATAGTTACTGTCCTGGGCCTCAACACGCAGAGCTATGCGTCCTACCAGAAGATGCAGACTCGCAACGTCTTTATCCGCTTCCTGGCTGAGAACGCATCCATGGTCACGTTTCTGGGGAGCGTCCTGGTGCTGCACTTTGGCTCCAACCAAGACGTCTACCCTTACTTTGCATTCGACGGCAAGCGGGAGCCATACGATTTCAACCTAACCTTTTACGCCTCCTTCGTGACCTGGGGCTGCGAGCTGGTGGCAAGCCTCGTCGTCCGCGGCTTGATCCGCCTCATCTACGGTGTTGATATCGGCCTCGAGGGGAAACTAGATTTGGCCATCTGGCCCGAGCTGATGCCCACATGCGTTGTCGTCATGTTGCATGTGTTGCAGAATATGCTATTCTCCATTATCAGGTTGCAGTTTCGGTGACGACAAAATTTGACATGTCGAGCGAGATGGCGACTTTTCCTAATCAATCTCACCACCAGGGAGACCAGCTTTCTCTCCCGCGCAGGGCGACGAGCAACCCAAAGACATAAATTCAAGACAAGATACAATCGATAATAGAAATCACAACAACCAATTTCAATGAGTGGAGCGAATCCATCTCAGGTTTGCCGGGACGGGCCGCATGGTTGCCGGGGGAGGGTTTTTTTTTGGTCACGATGCTTGATTCATGTACGAGGAGAGCTTGTGTGGTCTGTTGTTCTTGATTGCAGCATTGGTTTGGCACAGCGATTCGCAGAGATGATGCATGGATTACATACTCACTGTTTACTAGTGTGATACCCCTTTTTTAGACGCTGGAGAGCCCCTCGGTTCTATTTTTGTCCCTTTATGCATTAGATACCTCTTTGGTTTAGGCATTTGAATAGAGAGTTGAATCATTCGGCTGTTTCGCGCATAACCTCCATTGCCGCTGCGACGTGATAGGTGGCATATATGTGGACAAAAAGGGACCAGGGCGTCGATACAAAGATGGAGTTGTGCCGCTTTTGTAGAGGACGGCACATGCCCATCCCGGGCGCTATCTCGGCGGCGTATCCAGCAGAGCGGATGACTGGCCCAGAAGCGTCGGGCTGCAAGTGGAAGGCTGGGTCTTGCCAAGGATCTTGCCTATGCGATACGCCGCAGCTGAAGACTAGTTGTCGCTGATGTTTCCCTTTCAGTTCTGCGGCATGGTAAAATGGGTGATCCCCGCGACAAGGTACACAGCGAGAGCCCGTCTTATTTGCCACCTTTAAAGAGCGTATTGTGGTATGTGGAACTGGTATCCAGGAAGATGCAGCCGTAGTGCTCATCGTGGTTGTGAGTGGTTGTCGTTAGTAATTGCACGATTTTCTCGTCCGGGATGACGCGGGGGGCCGCATTTGCCGGGGGCAGGTATGGTATCATTGCCGTCGAAAAAGACGGTTCGAAGGGAAGCTCTCAACCGAACGGCTCGGGCAAGACGCTACCAGTCACTCTGGCACGAGTCGAGTGAGGCTAATGCAAGCCCCAGCGCGCAGAAGCTCGACTATAGAAGGCATGGAGGACAAACAGCGGTGAAAAGCCAAGGGAGAAGGCAACCGATGGTGGGAGGATCAGGACAGAATCGCAGGACCAGCTGGGACCGGTGAGAGGATCCTGGAGGGGAGGATGCGCACGACATTGGACGGGTGAAAGTGAGGAGGGTAGGGGAGGGGAGGGGAGGGGGAGGGAAGAAGTGCGATGGCGCGCACGTGTGTTTGAGAATGTATCAGAATATACAGAAACGCCAACTATCAGACGAGATGCTAGAGGACATGCAGGGCGCAGAGCAGAACGAGGGACCTGGTGGCCGGGACTGGGGCACGAAACGAAGAGGTTGCACTGCAGTTGGGGTTGTGAGAGGTGATAGATGATTCCATGCAGCGACGCCTGCGGAGCCAGAAGAATCTGAGTCGCGCGGGCCAGCAAGCTGAGTCGAGGAGGGGCAGTCTCTCTCGCATGTGGGTAGATGGGCGGGAAGCTAGAGGAGAACGATGCGGTGCAGCTGCCATGCCATGCGTGTAAATGCGAAGGTATCTGGGCCGTACCTCATCGGCGGGATCCATATCTGGTCTCAGATATTGATGGCCAGGTGGAGTCACCAAGGCTAGAGTCGGACCAGGCATGTGCCGATATGCCAGTGATGCTCCATTGCAGCCTGACGAGGCGCCGACGGACGAGTGCCGGCGAGGGCGCCGTGGAAGGGAGTCGGCGTCTTGGTTGGAGAGGCGGCGTGCCCACTGCGGGAGACGGACCCGCAGGCTTCTGCTCTGGTGGATGCAGGGGCATTTTCTGGGTTGCGCAGTGCTGCTGGTGCGTGCTGCATCGACACGCACATCGACACACACATCGACACACCAGCCCGGCGCAAACGCAGTGGCGGCTTGACCATGTGGAGCGCCATGGATCATGTCAGTGTCAGAAACGCGATGCAGCGCAGTCTAAAGGACGGTGGCTGGTCGAGCATGGTTTAAAAAAAGAAGAGGCACCGACGAGCGTGCAGTCGGATCCGGCCTCGTATTGGAATGTGCCATCGTCCCTGTGCTGTACCGTGCTGTCTCAATGGATGGAGGGCATCTGCCGGGGATCGCCATGATGCGAGCATGGGATGGCTCTGCCTGCAAGACGAGCCCCACGCTGGATGCAAATGCACGCTGCTTCCCTGAACAATAAGTAGTTGGGCATTATTGTATTACATATCCAACGCAGCGGGACGGCGTGCCAGAGAGGTTGCACCGGGGGGGCAAGTCAGTAAAGAAAAGACGAAACCCACCAAGTTGACGAGTTTGATAGCGTGCATGAGGCGATGGCTGGCTGGGGCTGCATGGCTTTACGACGCAACGCATACGGATGGAGTGGTGAGCAGACGGCAAGGCCCAAACGGAGTGACCGGACGGCGTGGACGAAGCAAGTGGATGGCGAGTGGATATTGATGAAGTGACGGAGTCCTTTGATTGATGGGTGGGCGAGGTGATATGAAGGCGAGTTGGAGTCGGAGTGTGAGCAATCTGGTGTGGATGCGTACGCGCTGCTAGCGAGGCGTGCTACAATCAATAAGTTCGTCGTTGCGCGCGGGCGCCGAACAGCAAAGCCCATGCTTTGGGCCTGAAGCACGGTGGGGGTCCCTCGGGTCCGAACAGAGCCTTGCCGGGCCATGGAGCGCCGGCCGCGAGAGCGAAGCAGAATCGAACGAACGGGACCAAGCAGCCAGGCAAACGAGGAGGGGAGGAGAGGATACCTGGGCAAGGGAGCGAGGCGTGGAGGGGGGGCAGGCCGTGGAGGGGGAGGGGCACCGCGAGGGGCGAATGAGCGAGGGAGCAGCAGCAACTTGGCCCAACAACGTGAAATCTAGAAGGCTGCTTGTTCTCTCCTCTCTGATAAATTCACACGCAACAAGCGCCAACAGAGCGAGACGGCTCAATCACAAAAGCCGGCACACGCACATCCAGGGACTGGACCTGAGCCGTCCTAAGAAATCCACTCATGCCTAAACGGGGGTCCATCGAGTTCCATGCACTTGAACAAGAGAATACAAGAACGGGACTTACCATTTTTGGGACCACCATTACAACAGGGCTGGGGGAATAAATCCCAACATGACGAGCACATTGCTCCAGGGCAAAACTCGACTCGTTTTTGTTGATTTTCTCGTCCGCATGTTGCACCAAACACGCTTCCCCCTCATATCCCCGTTGTTGGCGGCGTTTATGCCTCACTCGTACATGCCATAGCCTGTGCAGTCGTCAGCCACTGTCGTAAATTCTATGTACGACATCGTCATTTCGGCCCAGAAATCGTAATGGAGGATGGAGGCTGTCACCCCCCAAGCCATCGGCCGGCCATGGTGGGGAAGCTTGCTGCGTGGTGGATGCCAGGCATGCCACTACAGGTACCCAGCAGGTATCTGAGCCCGTCACAGGCAGCTTATTAGCTGATATCGAGACCTCTCCTCCAGCACCTCATATCATGGCTTGTGCGCGCTTGGCTCACTCTCAACCTCTGCGCATCCTTGTCACGGGCTTACTTCTACTCGCGGGCTTGTTCTGGTCGCATTGACCTTGCTGTCTTCTCTGCACGCTTGGATCGTTGCAGCCCACAAAGTTGCTGTTGCTTTACCCGACGGAAGCCACATTTGCTCTGTCACAAGAAGCTGTTTCGTGACTTTGTGCCAGGCTCAGACCACTTGCGGAACGTTGACTGCGGGTAGCTTGCGCCATGACAATTTTCCGAGCCCGTATCAGTGAGAATGAGTTGGGGCCCGGGGTAAAAGGGTAAAGGAAGCAGCGTTGAATACAGGGATCATCATGGCATGTTCATAAGCAAATAGCTTGGCTTTGCTGGGGACCCTCTTTTCTTCTTTTATTTTGCTGTGCGCTTGGTGTAAAGTACCTTGAGTAGGTTTAGCTGCTGGGGATTGGTAAAACGAGGTCCCTGAGATCGGACTGAGGAAAAAAAAAAAATCACCGTCAGACCCATCCCAGTTCCCATCCCTTGCCAAACCTGCTTCGCCCTCTCGGCCGGAGGGTCCCGTGGATCTTCCAGGGGCACTCCAGGCACGTTCGGGGATTGGATCTGAGGAGATGCCATCTCCATGCCGCCGCAGTGCGGCCACCAAGGGTAGTGGTAATCGGAAACGTGCTTGGTGCCAGCGCTGGGCGGAACCAGAGGCCGGTAATAGGCAACAAAATTTTGACGGGCCCCGGATGAACCCACAGGGCTTGGCAACGGAGGCCATAATTGGGAATGATGGGACCCGGGAAGGGGAATAAAAAATTTTAAATAGAAGAGGGAGAAGCGAAAAGACAAAGACCAACCAACAATCAACGGGGCCCAGTTGGTGGCGGTTGAGTCGTGGCCGGGCGCTGGACTGGGCCTAGTTGGGCTGGCTGGGAACTGGGACTGGGGCTTGGACGGGCCCCGTTTAACACTGATACGTCCCACGGTAATGTCTGTAACTCGTGGTGCGTGCCCCAGTTATTCTTGTACCCTCTCCGATTCATCCCAATCCATGCCGGACCAAGATACGCTTACAGTGGTCGCACAGCAGCTTTCAAGGGTCGCCTGCGGTGGAGTTTCTCCGAAGTTACTTCTGATGGAGATGCACTCGCGGGTCTGACACCCACACACCCGACCCGCCGGACCGCGGGCCTTTGTGCCTCTCTCAAGCAACAGCACCACAATCAGTAACCCTCTCGGTTTCGCAGCGCCCATCCCTCCAGGCTAGGAAAGCCGTGGTCGCGGCAACACGTAACGGATACCCACGAAAGGTCAGCCATCGCCTCGCTCTCTGAAACCTTGCTCAATCCTGAAGGCGTGGATGGGCTATTGCTTTTACCGTGGGTCAATCCCTCGGTGCCTGGGGATGACAAAGCCAATGATCCAATGGGAGAATTCCTGACATGAATAGTTTCTGGCTTTGGACTCTGGTTTCACCCCCCGTCGGGTTTATTACAGACAGTATCGCTACTGCTTGTGACTCTTGCATTTTGGTGCCATTGTATGGTGCTATAATTATCCGGGAGTACCCAACGACAAGGATGGGATAAGCCGGCTATGCTCTCAACTCGAAAAGGGAATAGGAGTTTAAAAAATAAATAAAATAAAACGAAACGAAATGTTCATCCGCCACCAGGAAAGAAAAAAAAGCCAAGCAATATGCTGGCAGGTGCAGCCCCTGCTTTCGATTGGGCGGGGACTTTGATGACATGGGGGACAAGTATGATGCTTCCTTATCCATTTCGTACAACTGTTACTGCATCACAACCACCACCATCCACCACAATCAGCACCACCACGTCTGCTATCGCCGCCGGCAACGTTGGACCTGTCTCTGGTCGTAAGTTTAGCGATGCGCTATCTCAGCTCATCCTCCCTGACCGACCTACCATCTTGGTAGAGGACGTGCGTTTTAGAACCCACCATATCCATCTCTTATCTTGGTTGAGCACGCCAGCCTTTCTTTGATCTGACAGGTTTGGCATCGGTCAACCAGCAGACTGCCAGTGCCTGTTTGGTTGGCTGGGAAGAGCTTCACCTGGTCTTTTTCTGCTAAAACTACTGGCCTTATATTTCAGCTTATCCTCGCTAGTCAAGCTCGCGTACGACTGCTACCTCCGCATCAACGTCAGCCAGCATCGTGATATTCTCATTTCCCCTCGTGCATTGTAGTTGTTTTGGTGCTTATCCTCGCAGATGCTGGCGCCGACGCTGATGAGCTCGGCATGCTCCAGTCGACGCACTATGCACTCCGTGACGTCCAGGTAACCCTGCCTCCCCAGTATTTCTCATCAATCGAAAGGCCCGTCCATTTAGGCATTGCTAGGTTTTGCTCCGTTGGCCCTGGACGGTGTGTGCTGGGGCATTGGCCACCCATTGCCCACTGCTCAGAAGTGCCCACCGTGCTCCGACCAGCCGCAGCCCAGTGTCCAATCCATCCCGATCTTTGGTCGCTGCCGAGCACCCCCCCGGCCAGCCCAGCGATCAAGAAAATAATTGCTCGGAGCCAATATCAGGCAAGGCCAGAAAAAAAGGAAACAACTGCCAAAAAATTTTCTACGCTCCCCTCCGGTGGCCCCTCCTCTCCTCCCCTCCCCCTCCAATCGCTCCTTCTTATCCCCCACCACACCCACACACCCAAGCAGTTCGGCTCTTGCACCCCTCCACCCCCTCCTTCCACCACCCAATTTCCTCGCCCGCCTTGCCTGGCCTTGCTCTAACTGCCTGCCTCGCCTGGCCTAAGTTGACCGAACGTCGTACCTTCCCTGCCCTTGCCTTCCCTGCCGGCTCCTCTTGTCAGAGATTTTGTTGCGTCGCGGTTGTGCTGGGAGTACCTGCCCGCTACCTTGCACCCATTGTGCTCCCGCCGCCACGCACGAAGCTAGTATACGTACCCTGTGCCTCGTCTTGCTTCCACACACTCGTACAGCTCTCGTACTCGTGCTTGCTGCCACTCCCGCTTGCCTCCTGTGACTACGACTACGGCCACAGCTACGGCCACGGCCCTCTCCATCGCTCAACGATACCTGTACTTCCGTTGTGTTGTGTCCACATTACACGGTCACCATCCGCCGAAAACCAAACCGCACTCCCTCCTCCTCCTTGTACCTGGCCTCCGCTCGCCCTTACCCTTCCCCTACCTACCTGCCTTCCCTCCTCGCTTTTCTCACCCTCACCCCTTCCTTCCTTTTTTCTTCCTACCCCCTTCTTCCGTCCTTCCCTTTTTCTTCTCGCCTCTCCCCTCCCCTCCCTTCCTTCTCTTTCTTCCACAATGTCCGCTCAAGACTCTACCCCCAACACCTCCAGCACCAACACCAGCCAAGATGCCTCGGGACGACAGCCCTCCGCCATGTCCTCCCCCGCCTCCCAACTCGCCAGTGCAAAGATAAGCCTGCGCAAGTCCTTGCGCAGCTTCCCCGATTTCCCCATTCCGGGCATCAACTTTGTCGATATCATGCCCCTCTTCGCCGACCCGGCCGCCCATGCTACCCTCCTCGACGCTCTCGAGCTGCAGATCACCGAGGCCTTTCCCGTCAAGCCCGATGTCATTGTTGGCCTCGACGCGCGTGGATTTCTCTTCGGTCCCGGTCTCGCCCTCCGCCAGGGCGTTTCCTTCGCTGCCGTTCGCAAGAAGGGCAAGCTCCCCGGCCCTTGCGCCACTGCCGAGTACGTCAAGGAATACGGCAAGGATTTCTTTCAAATGCAGCAGGATGCTGTGAAGGAGGGTCAGAAGGTCTTGATTGTCGATGACATTATTGCCACGGGTAAGTTTTGGGAATTTCCCCCCTCTCGATTGCATCTGTGTTGCAAAACTTGACCAAATTTTGCTGACCACCTTTTCCTTAGGTGGCTCTGCTAAAGCCGCTGCCGACCTCGTCCAACAGCTCAAGGGCGAAGTCATTGGCTACATGTTCATTCTCGAGATTCCTGGCCTTAGCGGACGCGAAAAGCTCGGCGATGTTCCTTCGCATATTCTTCTAGAAGACGCATAGCCGACTAATTGACGCACCTATGAACTCTTCCCGCGTGTTTCCACTCAACATCCACTCAAACCCCGGGCCAAAGAGCACCGCCGACGAATTCTCGCCATATGTCATGCAGTAGCGCAGGCGTGGGGGATCTGCTACACTTTCTGCATTTGTCGTAATCATTTTTTTGCTTTTTTTATTATTATCATGGTGTCGAAGCTCCCTGACCACCTGTTTGCTCACGAAGCGCTCATCCTATTCGACATATTTGCACCGACAGGCGTTTTTCTTGGATGGTTCTTTTCTGCTCAATAACAAAAGTTTTTCCGGTTCGCGCATAGTTATAGATGGAGGTTATTGGGGGGTGCGTTGCTATAACCATAAAGATCTCACATATCATAATTGCTTTATCTCGTTGCCCATTTTGCCCCTCATTGTCTTAGTGGGGCTGGTCGCTTGTCATGGCACCTCTGAAATGAGCTAATAAGCTCCGTCTCACACCCCTCTCAGTCAATTGTCCATATTTGTACAGGAAATTTTGTTCAGAATTCTTTTCTGCTTGCTGCGATTACTGGTAGTACAATCCTTCTAAGCGCACTGTCCAATTTCTTTCCAGGCACCAGATCTACTGACTAAGAGACATGAATATACAACTCTTTGCGGCGCAAATTATCCAAGACGCCATACTCCGAGATATGCATGAGACCCAGATGCGATGCCTAAAATGGGTTATAAAACAATGGCATTCTCAACAAGCAGCCCTTGGCTCTCGACCCAGTATCTCCTTCGCATTCCGACCCGCTTGGCATCTGCGAAACGCCCATAATCGCCCTGCTCTCCATGCATCAAAACCATGGGGATACCGTTGAATCTCTTGATACCACTCGGGGTCAACTGTGCTTCTGAAAGCAATGGCCTGACGATATCGTCCTCATCTTCGTCATCCAGGCCCTCGTTGACGACAATGACAAGTTGGAGGGATGTGGGGCTTGGTGAAAAGCTCGGGATGCGTTGGATCTTTTCACTAAAGGAGCAACCGCCGCGGCGCATAACGATGACCTGATGCTCGCGCGGCACATCATCTGGGAGAGGCCCATCGCAGGATTGGTCTGCAAGGTAAATAGTGGTCCACGGAAAGTTACTAAGCGGCCTTTTGGCATTGAAAGTGGGTGAACCGACGATTGGGGTATCTGGAATAGGAGGCAAGGGAAACGCCCCCGGCCCAGTCGCCGTGTATGCAGTCCACCGCAGGATCGTCGGGCTATTTTGATCTGCTTGGGACTCTGGAAAGCCTGTATAGGATGGCTCGAAGACCGAGGTAACGGCGCGGAGAAGTGATTTGAGGAGGGATTCGGTCGGAGAATCCACCTTGTCATCTTGGCCGTTGGCGCTGCCGGACGAGGAGGTGTTGACGTTGCCTGCGGGCGGAAGCACAGTGGCATTGTCTTTCTCCGACGACTCCATGATGGCGTCGATCTCGATGATATCTTGACGCCGGACACAAGTGAATGCTTCATCCTTCATATGACGAACGTGATCTGCATGAAAGTAGACGGTTTCATGACGTCCAAGCTGCGTCACACCTGCATGGGTGATCCTCCACGTCTCACTTCCGTACTCATCAGCAGGTTGCTGCTCCATCTGAAAACGCATGCCTGGGAGGTTCCTGACAGTCGGCCCGCTGTGGCTATGCCACACAAGCGAAGACCCGAAACGTGCTGCCAGCGAGCTGGTCCCGTCTCCCGCTGGAAACTCTATCCATGACTGTATACGCTCAACAGGAGCCGTGCAAGTACCGTTACCGGGAAGCATAGAGGGAGGAAGGGTCCAGGGGAATAAAGTATGATTGGTTTTTGCCCTAAATTTGGTAACCCAACCCTTGTCCTTGTCTTCAATCTCGACCGGCTCTACCGGGCCGTGAAAGTTGGGAGTGTTATGCAAGTCGGTGAAACGTGCCACATTGAACAAGTCTCGCCGCGCTGCAGTTGCCGAGCCAGAGATTGGATCCGCAAGAGGATATACAGGGCACGTGTTTGTGTAAGTCTCGTCATAGTATCGATACACGGCAACGTCGTCCTTGATCGGGTGTGTGGTGTCTGCTCTCGACTTGGATGTCTTTGGTATGAGAAGGGGATGACCCTCTGTGGTGAAGACGAATGCGGCATCCAAGTTGTTTAGAGGGTGGTCCGGATCAAAAAGCAAGTACATGTATTTTGCCGTCTCGCCAAGAAAGAAACTCTCCATCCGATCGGACTTCTCTCCTGTTCGAACATCTTGCAGGCCAGCCCACCCGCAAGGTGTGTAACACCGTCGTTTGATGTCTTTCAAGACCATCTCGCCAACGTAGAGATACCATGGATCCTTTGTCGCACGGTAAATATGGTATGTTGATTCGATAAATTCGGGGCGACCCGGCCACCAACCAAGGCCTCCGTCAACGTTGTTCTCGCGGACTGACCAGCGCTCCGGTATAGCAGCGTAGCGCGTCCACAAAGCCGTATAAACCAGGTTCGCTTCGATTGCCTCGTCGAGCTCACCGGCCAAAGCCAAGAGTCCTGGATAAAACGCACCCAAGCTGTCGATCCACATTGTATATGGTTGGCCAGTGGCACGGTGGTTGTTTGAGTAATACGGATAGTGGCTCCGGTCCGTATAGAGGTACCTCTTTACTGAGGAATGTGCCTGATGCCATGCCTCCAGAAATGCATCTGATGAATGCAAGGCAGTCGGTAGAGGGGGGTGGAGAGTGTTAGGATCCAACCACCCTGTGCTGCTTTGCCTTTTGGAAGTGGATACATTTGGCATGCCGTGTCCAGAGAGCAAGATGTGGCTCTTGAGGGCATACTCGAAGAAGCTATCCATGCCTGCACCAATTCCGGAGTGCGGGCTTATCCACATCCCTCGCTCCGCATCAATGCCGTTTCCAATGAGGCCAATCTCGCTCCGCCTGCCCCAAACCTCCCAGAACGCGCGTTTTGCCGCATGCTCGAATCGTGTATCGCCGGACAGGCGGCTGAGCACTGTAAACTCCAGAGTCAAACTACCTGCCCCAGCACTGCAGGTCTCGGTAATTTCTTGGACGTCTGGGTGCTCTGCGCCAGTTTCTCGATGGAGGGGAGAATTTGTATAAAAGGGGATCCCATGACGAAGATTGACGCGAGGATATGGGATACCAGTTTCCGTATAAAAGGCCGGGAGAAGTCTCTGGCCCAAATCCAGCGCAAGCCGTAGAAGCTGCCCATCATACTTGAAGCCATTTGACCATGTTATGGGTGCAAGTTCCAGAGGATCGTTGCTGGTTTTATTGTTGTCTGGCCGCGCATCATAACCAGTGATTGGAAGCTCACCAATTGCAAACAAATGTGCGCTGAGCAGCCCACCCAATCCTCGAATGACAGTCTCAAAGACTTGAACCTTGCTGTCTAGGTCAAATCCAGATGCACGGAGTCCACGGCCAGTGGGTCCCGGGCGCCCATCTCCGTAGTACTCCACGAACCGGTATACTCCGTCCTGGAAGTCTCTGAGGGCTTGCGATCCCGTATAGGATCCTTCTGAGGGCCCCCCGGCAAGAATTGCAAGGGTTGACAAGCTGTCAATGAGTGTGAGTGAATAGTTCCCCAAGGCATCATTCAACCCAATATGGCCGGGGTTCTCGCGATCTCGCGTCAGAGGAGCGCAAGTCAGAGGCCGAAGCTGGTCAGAAGAGGAAAGTCAGCCTTACCTATCAAAGGGATTGTCAATGGCATGGGGGCAGCGCACCTCGTCCTCTGGAAATGCAAGCTCCATGTAGTTGCTATATCCATGATAAAACATGTCTACCGTCTCCCTGCGCAGCCGCTCCAGGCGGTCTTGACGCATCGCGAATGTGGTCCATGGCAGCAGAGCGCATATTAGCATTAAGGGGGCGACTGTCAACATCCTGTCCGCTGCTTCATGGGGATGAGGGTCAGGGATTGTGGCCAGAAGGGCTACAGCCGAGCCGGGCTCATCTGGAGTCGGCGCAGTGTGCCGGCGCCGTATATCCCATACAGGTGAAGAAGCGGACGCCTCGAATTGTGCCAAGCGGATGGCGCTCGCCTCGGAGTCGCAGACACGTCAATAAGCAAATCACCAGGGTGCTATGGTGATGATGGATGCTGTCATCTTCTCTGAAACGCCACAGCCTTGTGGTCGCGTGTGAAGGGCTGGTGGCTGGAATTGACAAGTATGTGGCTGGTGCGTCCCCTTTTACTGGCGGAAAATCCACACCTAGCACCAAACCGTACAAGGCTGAAGGTCGTGTACATCGCTATCCGAATTGGGATTGGGACACATAATTGACTTGGTGCCTTAATTCCCCGGCACCAATACTGGCAGCCTCAGGAGGAAACAACAGCCGTCCCAAACGGGGGTATCGGCAACGCCCCGGGGGCACTCGTTTACCAGGTTTGGAAATGGCCTCTTTTCAGTGGACATTAGACATGCTTGCATCAGCATATCCACAGGACTCGACCCAGACAAGCAGGGCAACTTGAAAGCTGAGTCTGCGGCACGCTCGGTTTATGCTAATACAACTAGCTACAAGCACGCCGTTCGGTGCTTTCCTGTCTACGTTGACACCCCTTGGTTGCGGGCCTGCGTGCCCGAAAGATGTCGGTTTTCAAGGTGGCAAGTGATAGAGATGCGACGGTGCGTCACATCTGTTGTTCTACTGGGCAATTGCCCAGAAGGCGGCCGAACATACTTTCGGTGCGATCAACCAACAAGACGGGCACGGCGTCAAGAGCAGCCAGCCCTCTCGCTGTTGCCTGATGCGACAGGTTGTTGGTGCTGGTGTTGGGTGTTGGTCGTGAAGCTGATAAGCGCGTAGGGGCCGGTAGTGACTCGCCGCTGTCCGGATGGCCAACACGCGCGGCCGTTTACCTGTTGTGCTGCGTCTGGTGTGGTGTTGTACGCCCCCCCGGAAGTGCCCGCTGCCCGCGTGCCCGGCAAAGTACAGTTACATGACGTTCGTACCGGCCAGGGTTGTACCCAGTTCCCCCCCCCCCCAGAGCTCCATCGAAGATCCTCGCTGATCCCCACACCCTGAACAAACGACGAAGCAATGCGGAGCCTAGCTCGGTGCTGGCAGTTTCTAGTGCGCCATCGCTACCCGCCGTGCCGCTCAACCTCGTTTACCTATTTAGGACTATTTACCGCGGTACGTATCCAACTTTCGTGCCGGACCCCCTCGATGTATCTGACCCGGAAAAGCAAAAAAAGAAGAAGAAAAAAATAAACCCAAACAAAAAGAAAAAAACAAAACATTCTCAGCAAGGCATCCATGATGAGCTGAATGCCACTTCAAAGTCAGTGCAGGCCATAACGCCGAATCTCGCTTTTTGGCCAGTCAGGCGCACCAACGTCGTACCGCCTTCAGCCCTTCTGCAACCTCTTTGCCTGCCCCACGACGGGGTTGTCTTCCTTGTTGTAGCGGTGAATCGCGATCTGTATGACACACGGCCCCGGATTCTCAACGTCGCCAATGACGCATCAGTTGTTGGTACGGCAGTTGCAGCCTTACAACTATGTTTCTATTTCCAAGCCGGCATCAACATCACTAAGGAATGCCTGCATCTGCTCACCTGCGGCAGTGGTAATGGGCCGGAAGCTGGAGCTAAATTAATATCATAGCCTAGAGGCGCGTCTCGTATTCCTATTGCCAGATGCATCGTGGTGACGAAAGCAACCCGGTTTTAACCAGACCTGGATCGCAGACCGTTGCGTCATATCATTTGCGGAGGCATCTGCACAGATCAGCAATTTGTAGGATTAATCAGCCTTCCCCTCACCATGAATGTCCAATGGTTCAATCGCCGTCAAATGATTTGATTGATGACGATGTGGCGACGGGCAGGGCCCTTCCCCCCCGCCTCATTTGGACAAAGGTGCTCGAGGATTTCGACGGCTCAGCGTAGCCTCTGGTCTTGGCACTCGAGGCACTTGAGAGAAGACACCTCTTATTGATAGAGCTAACGGCCGTGATTGCCTCGTTCGGCACTGCCGAATCGACTACTGACCGAGTCGATCAGCTATTAGGCAATCAAGCTAAAAAGCTGGCCTGCGACGCTAAACTAATAATAAGCACGCCAAATGCGCTCTCCCTATTTCCCGTCGCAACATGTGGACATGTGTCACAACATGGGCACCCGCAGGCTGCTGGCTGTTGGTCAGCTCACGCGGGTAGGGCTGAGTTTGGCAGCGACCTTACATACGATCGGACAGGCGGCAACCCCATTGCTGGCAATCATCAAGATGGACACGCCGTGTTATTCCCACGTTATTCAGAGCCGTCTCGAATCCCATCAGCACTCGAAAAGCCTCAATCGCCGACTGGGGGGAAAAACAAAAATACTACGCACCAGGACCCCCTACAAAATCTTCGCTTCGGACTTCCCAAGCTGGCGAAGTCGATAAGCTGATTCGCAGACGTGATGTCCACTCTGACCCGAGGGTTTGGGTGCGGTCTCTTTTTGGCGCCCACATAGTCGTCAACGATACGACCAGTAGGACCAAAGGCTGCAGTGCGCTGAAACCTATTTTTCGGTGGCGCAGCGAATTTTATCCAGAGCTTCTCAAATCAGGGCAGTCGCCTGCCCACACGCTCCGAGGATGGGCAGGCGGCATGCACTTGGACCGGCCTGGCTGACGAGAGAAGTGTCCATCGCAATGCGCATTCTGCTCCCAGGCTAGCCTGCAGCCCCTAGTCTCCCATCCCCCCTCCGGGTTGAGGAAACAACATAGTCGTCTCTTCCATTGTTGCGCGACCTGCTGTATGCTCGCTAGCCCAGCCCCTCACAAAGGCCCTATCACGCATGCATACACCGACGCACACGCATGGTGCAAGGAGCGAACCCGCGTGCGTCGTGTGTGCGCAACACCTGAACTGAATTTGACGGGCAGAACGAGAGATGAACGAGACGCCGGCCTGGTCGCGCTAGCCGTCGGGATAAAGACACAGAGATTAAAACGGTCAAACGCTCAAGCTTTGGTCAGGTCGCTCCCCCGTCCCCGTCCCATCTCGCTAGCGTCGACGGTCGAAGGCTCACGGAAACTGTTCGGGGGGGAAGCGGGCAGCGGCGCTGAACGCTCCGGCGCCCACCACGCACCGCGGCCAAACCACTGCCAAACGGTCAACGGCGTGATCTGCATCGGAGTCTAAGGCATGAGCCCTGGTGGGTGACTAGGGCATCGGCCGACGGGTCCGCTAATTTAGACTCAGGCCAAGTCCATCAATCTTTCTGTCTCGACACCCCTCCCGGCCTTGGGTGGCAGCAAGACACCCTTGTCAGAAGCTGCATGCGTGTTGCAGTAGAAACCAAATTACATGAAGCGCAATTTTCCAGACTGTCGGGACCGTATACATTGCGAACACGCAAGCCGAGGATGAATTGTCTCAATTAGGTGCCGCACACGCCCTGTGCCGTGTGCCCTCCGCCGCCCCTTTTTGCCTTGTTCTTTTTCTTTTTCCCTTTTGCCGTTCGTTTGTGCTGTTGGTCCCCTGCCCGCCTTATCAACACGCCATCTCAAGGTAAGGTCCAGCAGTTCAGGGATCGCCAATCTAGGCGGCCCCTCAACCCGTGCGCGCCTATTGCCCCAACCCCAGACTCTTGTGTGAAGCCGCGTTCGGTCACTTGACCTCCCACGTGCCGGGCGGATTCTGTACAGCATATCCCCCGTCCCCTCTCTCTCCCTCTCAAGCGACTGCCCTACGGGAGGCGGCAAACGCTCGAGCGCCCACGCCCCCCCCCCCCCGAGGGGGGGGCCGCTGTGCCGTGTGGCCGCCTCCCAGTGGCCGCATATACGGCCTGGCTGTGACGAGGACCGCACTGTCCATAGCCTCCTCCTTGAAACGTAACCAGGCATTGGCGTGACAGACTGTCGGGTCAGGCTGACCAAAGGCAATCGATGCTGCCTGCCTTCTGACCAGCCATAGTGGAGGTTCACATCAACCATAACCCTGCCTTTCCGGTGGGCGCAAAATGCAAAGGTTCCAGTCCAGTCACACAAAGTGGCACATCAGGCGGTCAGATGGTTCAGTTTGGTTTGGTTCTGTTAACTTGTTTTTTCCTTTCTTTCTTTTTTTGTTTGGCGCGTATGGTAGTGTTTAAAAAAAAATTCAGGTGCATCTATTCGGGTATAGTGAAGACGTACTTCTACATACATTGCAATGATCTTGACAAAGCGTAAGGAAATTGTAATCATCAACCAAAAACAACAAAAGACAGGGAGCGTGGGCTCTTCGTCGCGAAGATCAAGCAATCTAAAACTGTTTGTACCCAGACCAGACCGGAAAACCAAAGTAACCTCCCATTCTTTCTCTTCCCAAAAAAAAAAGATCAACCAATTCGTGCGCCTTGCGCCTTGTGATGTCCTCATTTGTACCGTGTAAAAAGTTATCGGTGTCGTGCGTACGCTGCTGTTGCCGAGGCAGGGCTCAATCTCATCATGGTGGGAGGCACGCCCTCGCTTCGTTGCTGCAGGAGGCCGGGTTCCATTTTGATGTTCGACTCCCCCCACATCTGCATGTCCATCACTTCGGTGCCGTCCTCCTCCATTTTGAACTGGGGGCGGTTGTGGACCTGGTTGATGACGTCGTCCTCGTGCGTGTTGTGCGAGCTGACACTCATCAACTCATCGCTCACGGGAAGGTCGTCGTCCATGCCGCGGGTGTTGCCTCGCCTCCTTGTTGTAGCTGTGGTGGACTTGCGGCGGCGGCGAATGTCTACGTCGACGTTGGACTCCATGTAGAAGCCCTCCTCGAGCTTCAGGTCGTTGACGACTTTGACCTCAATGTCGCTGGCGTTGAGGCGCATGTTTCGGGAGCCCCCGAGCTCGATGAACGTTTCGAGGATGTTCTGGTACCGGGATTTCTCGACTCTGAGCCAAGCTTCGCGGAGAAGTTCCACCTGTAGCGCGCATGTTAGACAGCTGTACCATCGTCAACAGGTTTGACCGGGGTTAAAAAAAAAAAACTTACATCGCGGTCTATCCACTGAATGTATTTTGAGCGGCCGCGCTTAAACTTCATCTGGAGCATCTCCTTGCCGGGAGTCTTGTGGAATCGGTTTCTGAAGTCGTTCTGAATGCTCTCCCACATGTCCTGGCCCTTTTGGTGGCGGTGCTGCCAGCGGGACTCGAAGATGCAGCGCTCTTCATCTGGGCAATTGGCCTTGAGCGTGGGGGGAACCTCTTGGCCGAAGCAGTTCTTGTGCTCCTGGATGGGATCGCCCAGCATGGCAGGCCTGGCCTGGCCGCCGCGAGACTTTGCCGATCTCCTCTTGCTAATCTTTCCTGAGGCGACCGTGGAAGGACGCCTGCGAGGAGAGCCATTGCCGGAGCGCTGGCTGTCAGGAAGACCGTGAAGGTCAGGAGTAATTTGGCGGTGGCGGAGTTGGGGTTGGTGAGGCTCGTTGAGGAGAGGGGTGCCCATTGGCAGGGGCTGATGCTGGTCCATTGGGGGAGCCATGTTGACATAGTATGGTTGGTTCATGGGGTGCGACTCTGGCGCATGGGACACGCCAAATGCGCCCATGTAGGGCTCTGGGGGGCCTGGGGTTCGGCGTCCGTCGTCAATATACTGCTGCTCCAGGTATTCCTGGGCAACCTGAGCCTGAGAAGCCATTGGAGAGCTGGTCTGACTGGACTGGCCGTTCATGTCAAACTGCTGTGACCACTGCTGGGGATACATTTTGCAGCTTCCCGGCGGCGTGGGCTGCTGAGCTCCGGGAGTAGATGGAGGCGGGGGGTAGTGGCCCACTAGCTTGCTGGCCTGGTGCAGAGGAGGGGAGCCAGCAATAGAGATGGGGGTCAAGAGATTGGGGTCGCACTGGGCAGGGTAGGTGAAGGGAGAGGTGGAAACCTGTTTGCAGAGGTGAGCTGAGCCCGGAAACGCAGCGAGAGAGGACGGTAAGGAAGAGAGGAGAGAGGCAAAGTGCCAATGGGGGTTTCTGGGAGCCAAACTTACAGTTCCGTAGGGGGTCAGGTCGGGGTAAGCAGAAGGCGTCGAAACTTCAGACAAGTTTGCGGTTCCCGAAAGGTCCTCCGCGTGGGCTAGACCGTGGGTGATATACTGCTGCTCGACCATGATCATGGGGAAATTGAGAGGGGGGGGGTCGTGGACAATTAAAGCCCAGGTGTGTCGTTGGGGTAGTGGGGCGAGGGGATAGGCTTTTGCAACAATTGTTTGCCGGTAGTTATGTCCGTGGAGTTGCGTGGGAGGTTGTGTGTCTCAGACTGGGGCATTTAATATGCAGTGCAGCGAGATGGAGGTGATGTTTTAAGAGGTCGACGGATGTGTTAAAGGCAGAGAGATGGCAGACGAGGCAGATAGAGCAAAGAGGTGAAGAGCAGAAGTCAGCCTGTCCTGAGGTGCGGCCTGTTTTCGAGACCAAGTGCGGTCTGTAGTTGAGAGGAGGTTGATTTGGAAGTGGGAGGGAAAGAGAAAGCCTTGCGGGGATGCAGAACCGGCGACCTTTGTATAGTAATCGTTGGAGCGTTGGAGGTGAGCCAGAGTAAGTGGAGTGCAGGAAGATCAACCGCAGGAATCCCCATGGCCGACGAGCAAGTTCGGATACACAGAGAGCAACGATATTAGCAGCCCAGGGATCGAAGGAGGGGCCCCCGGTCGGTGGCCTGGGCCAGGATGGGATCCAGAGAGACCGGGGGACATGAGCCCCAGGGACTTGCAGTGCCACGAGCAGACCAGAGGCCAGACAGAGATGGAATCGGGGGGGTGGCATTTGGAGCTGTCGTGCATGAGATAGCCGCCCGAGGGGGGCGTCTTGAAAGAACCAAGGGACGTACCAGTGGAGATGGGGCTGAGATACAAAGTGGCAGTGGGAGTAGCAGAGAGAGAGAGAGAGAGCGTGCGAGAGAGAGATGATGGCAGGATGGAGATGGGGCGTGGGCGTGGGCGTGGGCGTGGGTGGAGGTGGAGGTAGTGGATGGTGGGCGCGGGTGTGGGCGCAAGGTGTGGAGATAGTGCACTCCACATAGCAAGGCAAGCGGGTGTGAATTGCAGCCAGAGGTGTGAGCTGGGAGTGGTGAAGATTGTCGATTGAGATGGGATACATGATACATGATACCTGGACACGGGTGCCCTCGATCAGGGAACAGCACCGACAGCGCCGGGATGCTTGGACGGCTCTGGCTCTCCGGCTCTCTGGCTCTTGCTCTCCTGTCACGGCGGTGCCTCGATTTGCGTTGGGGCCGGAGCTGGGAGCTGGGAGCTGGAAGCCGGACCTCGATCAGCACCTCAGCACAGCTCTCTCCTCCGCAGACCTGCTCTGGCTAGCGCTCTTGCTTCGAGGGCACAAGGCGCTTCCACGCGATGCTCGAGAGCAATTCCCAACAGGACGGCTAGCGCCTCAGGTGCGTGCGGTCTCGAGCAGTCCACGAACCGGTACGCTGGAGCGGATGGATAGCCATCACTCCATGAGCTGGACTGTCGTCCGCCCAACCGACCGAGGTGGCAACTGTGGGCGAATGCGAGCGAGCAAGCATTGCAGGCGGCCATCCCACCCACAATTTGTTCCCATCATCCTGAAGGGGGCACGCTCCGCTGAACTGCTACCGCCGCTGTCTGCATCTTCCCCTTCCTTATTCGCAGCTACTAATTCAAACATAACCGTCATTGCCCGCGGCTCTCCATCGGCCAGCAAGGGCATGGGGGGAGGGGACCCTCTGAAAGTCAACCATGGAAACAAGCCGGACTTGGTCGTGCCACGATCCGGAACGTCTTCCATCTGTCTCGATTGGCCCTAGCATGGGTGAAATTAGTCGAGAAGAAGGCAAAATTGGGTCTTTGGAGCACTGGGGGAGCCTGGAAGGGTAGCAGAGGTGTCGAACAGAGTAGCCCACCAGGCTGAACTGGCCCGCCCTGGGCTAGGCCTGGGGGGCTGGAGGGGGGCCGCTACAGAGAACAGGATAAGGACATGGGGGCACGAAAACAGGGGACTCGGGTACGAGCCATGAGGAACATGGGGACCGGGTTTGCGTTGCTTGTAGTGGTTTGCAATTCTTTTGTCAACAAGAAAAAGGGAATATCCAGGTAGCCGGAACACCGTAGGCGAGGTTGGCCAGTTGTCAAGACCGAAACCAAGCCACCAGGCTGGACCCAATTATAGACTTTTCTGAGTCAATTTGTATCAATCTTCACATTCTTCTTCTTGTTCTTATTTTTCTCTCGCTTCTTTCTCTTCTTGTCAAACATCTCCATCAGGAAACAAAAGTGTAACTATAATTTGGGGGGAGGGGGGGGAGAGCCATAGGGCCGAGCGCGGAATTACCACATGCCGAAGAGCGAGAGGAATGCGGGAAGCGTCCTTGCGGGCCGTTGGCGTCCATCGATCTCAAGATCGGCAGGGTAAGATTCGAAGGGCGAAGGGAAAAAAATAAAATAAAATATGATGAAAAGTGCGCCAGTCACGTCCCGTACCGTGCTGGGATGTGAAAAGTGGAGGGCGACCAAGTCGAAGGTAGAGGAGCACGAAGACGCCATCTCTCTCCAAATAGGCCAGCCAGCCGAAGGGGGCGTGTAGTGCGCTCTCTTCTCGCGTCTTCTTGACTTCGCGAGAGCAAAACTAGGAGGAATTAATGCCACGGCAAATCAAATTTGAACGGATAGACGACCACACGCATGCACACAGATATTTACACTCACACACACACACACACACTCTCTCTCTCTCTCTCTTTCTCTCACGCAGCACGCTTGGGAGGCAGACAAACGGAGGCGTCAAACGAGACAACAGAGTAATTGCTGTGCCCCAAACTGGTACTGGCCGAAGCGGGTGGGACCCTTGTTTGGTGCTCCGCTTTGACTCCATTTACAACGCTGCTGCGATCTTGTATCCCCGCTAGTTTGCCTGTATCTTCTCTCTCCAGATTGAAATTTAGCTGTGAGAGAAAAAAAAAACCACATAGATTGGCAATGGGTGACTACCGACAACATGGTGACGCCAAATTGGCCACATTCCCTCTTCTCTTCTCTTGTCGTCTCTTCTCTCCTTGCTCCCCACTCAGGTAAACCGACTACTCCAGTGGTCGCATCACGGCCATGCAATGTGCGCACGATTCTTCCTGTCGACGGCGGCATGACAGTTTAGCTACCTTTTTTAGTTTGCTGCCGTCTGGTGGTCAGTGTTTCTGTCCTGTCAGTGTCGGTACCCTGGGGGGGAGGGAGGAGTCTGCGTGAAAGCCAGGCTTTGGTGACCACCCCCCGGTCGCTGAATGGCACCTAATCTGTCAAGTCCGTGTCCGTCCCGCGCCCTGTCTGCAATGCCAGCCATATTGTGCCACTGACAGCAGCTACGAATAGGTACAGCCATCGTCATTGCAGGAAGGAAGGAGACGGGCCGACGCAGATCCATCATTGCAGGAGCCACAGCTGATGTCGACGGGCTAAGACCTACACACATATCGCATTCGATGCAGGCCAGTCATGGCACACGGAAAAGGCTGATCCCGAATGCAACAGAGCGGGAAGCTGGGCATGAAGAGAGCATCAGCTGCCAGTCGGCGTGCGACAGAAGCCACGCACGATGGCGCTGGACGGGACAAGGGGGCCATCGTGGGACGACGAGGGAGGGGACAGAAGAGGGGCGGGCAAGCATCTGGCAAGTGTGGGCGGGCAGGGAGGAGGGCGGGAACTTGTGATGCAGCGCAATGCACCACGACCGCAGGCGGTGCACTTTTCCATTGAGGAACGAAGGAGAAAACGAAACAGGGCCAGGCGCATGCATGTGTGCATGCTGCCGAGCTGCGCTCCGCGCATCTGCGAGTGCGAGCGCGCTTGAGCGACTGAGGCACCTAGTGAGGCCTGTATGTGTTGTAGTGCTTTTGAGGGAGGGTCACGACGAGAGAGGGAGGTGAGGGGGAAAAAAAATACAAGAAAAAAAACGGGGGAAACGGGACTGTCACAGACTCCGCCCGGCGCAGTGCTGTACCGCTACGGGCGGTACATAGGTCCTGAAAAGGCGGCCCCGGAGCCGGCCACTCAGGGAGCATGTGCCGACCCTGGGCGCCCCCGCCCCGGCCTTAGCGTACCGAGCAGTCGGGATGCGCTAGCAGGGGCCCTTGGCCAGACCCCCTGCGCCCCTCGAGGGAAATGCTGGTCGCTCCATGGTCAACCCCAGCCGACAGCCTTGGGCTTAGCGTTGGAACCTTTTTGAAAGACAGGCCCTGCTGTTGGCTGGCCTCGGACCACCCCTCCCTCCCGGGCTGCCCAGGGTCCCGCGGGCCAATCGATGCGCGCCCCGGTCGCCGCTCCATTCCTCTTGCGGCAAGGCTACGCGCGCGTCTAGTCCTGTAAAGAGGGCTGCCATTGGGTACCGGGAGGTCAGTAAGCGAACTTTCACTGCCCAGCGTGCCAACGCACACCCAGAGGCCGTAACCGTCCACGCCTGCTGCTCACTTCGCTCTTTTTGGCTACCCATTTGCCCACCTACCGTTCCCTTTAGGTAACCATGCAAACTGGACCGCTTTCGAGTTGTTCCAATTCTTCCCAGAAAATCGGTCCACAACATGTCATTTGTCGTCTCGTCTTTGTTCCGTTTCTGTCACTTGTCTCCCTTTTTCCGCGGGGCTTTTTTTCTTACTTGTTTTCTTTCTTGTCGTTTCTCCTCGTCTACTCTTTTCCATCCAAGATGGACAAGTAAACAAGTGTGGATTCCAGTGGGCTCATGTCCACAGCCACACCCAATACCAGAGCATCCCATCCGCATGGACATGCCTCGCTATCTGCCTTGTCTTGGCTGTGTTGTGTGATGTTGGTGATAAATCTTCCTTCTTCCACTGCCTCTCCGTGACCTCCTCCCCCCACTGTCAAAACACTGTCGCCCAAAGCCCACCCCTCCCCTCTCCCTTCCTTCATACCCCATTCTCCATCCCCCACCGGCACATCCCCGTGTTCTTGGTCGAATAGGTCCGTGTGCAAGTGCCGCGTCCATCTGTGACAGCGGTCTCCCTGCTGTTGTGCTGCTGCACCACTGATACCGTTCCTGTTAATAGTGCATTGTGCTGTCATGTGTAGCGCATGCCGCCCCATCGATGTACGCCTCTTCACGCCTAATCTTGTTTTTTTTCTTGCCTCTTCTCAAGCAGCCCACACACACGCCCTCCTCCTCCTCGCCGTTTGCCGGATCTGGTATTCCTGCAGATAACCTCGGATCCTTCATGTTTCTAAAAGAAACGAAAGGGCGAAACGAGGAAGGGGAAAAAAGGTTGGTCCCGCTCCCAGCCCTGTGACGTGATCGAAAGAACATTTCATCGCCTTGCTGGCCCGTTTCAACTTTGTTTGCTTCGCCTTGCTCGATGGCCTCGTGCCCTCTAGGCCGCGCTTGTCGCGAGGCTGGCCATGGCCCCCAGTCGGCCCCCAAACCCACTCTAGCCTCTCAGGTCGGTGGTCGAATAACGTTAGCCCGCTGCTCGCACTCGCCCCAGCCAGTGGCTTCGCCTTGTCCCGTAGCTCCGGCCGCTTCGGGACCCGGCGTCGGCCCAGTGTGTGCCGTTATTTTGCTCGCAATTCCTCTTTCTTCCTCCTCTCATTGCTTCTGCCCAAGCCTTGTTTCATTATAATTCCATCTAATTTTCCAAACTGTCGGGACAGGCTGAAGGGGGGACGGCGACTCATTCGGACAACTTGGCCTAATGGAGTAATTCCTGCGTCCTGTTGGCACCGACAAGCTGCTTCTATTATGACGCCTCCCTCCCACCTAAGCGCCCAGGTCGCATCAGTTGTTCACCCTTTGGACGTTGAGTGGCCTTGGCCCCCTCCTCCCCCCATCATTCGTGATGCTTCACCCATGTAAGCCCCATGCACCACTACCACCATGCTTCCCAAGTGATGCCTTCACCGCGTCTACATGTGCATCATGTGCAGCCTTAGACGCGCCTTGAACGTCTCAGGATCCAACGCCATCGTTCGTATATGCCCCCTAAAAGTCCATGTTCCCACTTCGTCCCCTCCTCCGCCTCCCTCGACCATCCGAGTCAGGTTTCGCCCTTTATGCAAAATGAGCGTTACCAAACCCTCGGGTCGGGCCTCGACGATCCTTCGCTGTCACTCGTACGTTGTGTTCAGTGACTGGTGGAGGGCGAAGCACACGCCGAGTCCACCTCTTTGCAAGGCCCCAGGCAGCATCACGGTGGGTTCATCGGCAAGAGGGCCACGTCGCGGATTCTCTGATGCCGCGGCACACGAAACGCACAACCAGACGGCGTTAAGTCGCCACGGTGCCGGCGGCTGATGCCCTAGCCAGCTACGAATTCGGTACTGCTATGTGCTGCGCCGTAGTTGCTACAATCCTTCTTGTTCTGCCCTGCCGCGTGAGAGTGTGTGGGTTGTAATGTCCTGCAAGGTGTCTGCGTGTGTGCGTGTGCGTGTGTGTGTGTGTGTGTGTGTGTGTGTGTACTGTACATGATGTCCATCTTATCGGAGTGTCTCTCCTGTAGCACTCTCCCCCTCCTCCTTGTCCTTGCCCTGCTCCTCTCTTCATGCCTCTTTAACGGTGGGCTCGGAAGCATTCCCCCGCGGCTTCAATTCACCAGCCAAGTAAACAAGTCGTACGGTTCGCCTCCCTCGGCGATTAATAGGGCCTTCAGGGAACCCCCAACTTTCGTCTTTCGGTCGATTTTCCCCAGGGGGCTCCCTCGTCAGAGTCAGAAGCCAATCTGCTCGCCTTCCTTCGTGCTACCGCGATTGTCTGAGCACCACCACCACTGCAACTTCCCCCCGTCACAAGCCATGGGCTCCTTGATCACTGACAGCACTGGACATCAAGCGCCACCCGAGCACCACCCCACCCCCTTCGAATAGGCAAGGTCAACTGGCAGGGCCTTCGGGGAAAGCTGTTTCTCAAGAGTGCGCGGCCGGGCAAGGTCCAGCAGAGTCACAAAGCTCTCACCCAGAGAGTGCCTGATTGCACCCTCCAATCTGAGAGGGACTCGGGAAGGAAGGAAGGCGGTCTGGTGGATGGAGGCAAGGGCAATAGAGAGAGTGAGAAGGGTTCACGGAATGCCCTTCGTTGGCAACTCCTGTCACGTCAACCGAACTTTTTGTCACGGTCTCCCAAGCGCTTTGGTAAATTAGAATGGAGCACATACTTTTGGCCAGTTCTGGCTTTCGTCCCGAGCATCCTTTGGGTCTCATCATGGCCAACACAACTTCCTTCTCTCACTGTTTCGGAATGGTGTCACTATAAATGCCTGTATGGGTGTGTGGTTGTGTGTGCGCACGCTATAGCAGGGCAGGAGGCGATCCAGACGAACCATAGTCTGTTTGCTGAACCGCAGACACTTGCACATCATCCCCTATTGCAACCTTTGGTACCCAACTCCACCGATGGGACAGAAGGTCTTCGCGTGCCCACTTGAGTTTGACACCCGTCATCCGTCCAATTCAAGTATGGCATGGCAGGGTGTTAATCCCTCCCGTTCCATCCCAGCCATCCACACTCATCTTACCGGTCCGGTACATGCCCTCGCACGGGTGGCATTCGGAGTCCCTCGCCGCGGTTAACAACCTATGAGAAACTCCCCCCAGCCCTCCTTTTTTTTTCTCCTGTGCCGAGCTCCAGCTACTCCGGAGTCTTGCGTTACCGTGCAGCATGGGGGAGGCTTGGATACGGCACTTGGTGCTCTCTACGGGCAACAGATGAGCCTATTCATGGAGCCGAACCAAAAAGCAGGTCATGAGCACGAGAGTGCTGTCCCCCTAATTAGCACTGCACATATGCAGACCTTTGTTTCAGCGAATCCGGCAAACTACCAGGTCCTCGGGATGGATTTGCGATGCGAGGCAAAATGCTGTAGCCCCTATGTGTACCTCCACCAACAGCCAACAGGCGCTCTTGGTGAGAAACGCCGGAACCTGCGTCTGCGGGCGTGGGCATAGATTTCCCCTTGATAGTACTGGAAGCACCGCCCGATGAGCCGCGGCACTCGGGAAATATGAGCAGACGAAAGCGTGTTATTCCAAATATCGACTCAGGAGGGGAGCATCTCGACCGAATTAGGATCCGCGAATCCTCCAGGCACTTGGTGCAACGGCACGATGAGGACTCGGCTTCCGCGGCGCAAAACAGGATTTTTCATCCCGGTCTTGATGGATGGCGTGGATTTCAAAAGAAAAATTCTTTCGCCTCTGGTGAGGGGTGTGTGTGTCTGCCTGTGTGGACGAGTGTGTGTGAGTGTGTGGGTGGCTGTTGGTTCCTCCCCTGGTACATACTGCCAACTAACTAACCGCCGCCAGTGCGCACCCAGCCTTCGTAGAAACGGGACTGGGCTTGTCGAGATGCAGCCCTAAGACCATCATCTCCATGGCAATATGCTTGAGATTCCGTAAACGGTCCTTTTCCCGGTACTCGTCGATCCATCTGGTCTTCCAGGTCGTCCGAGTTGGTGCGGAGTCAGGCCTTGGCCCTCGTTCCCATGTCGCAAACTCGCTAGTAGACGCCTTGTTACAGCCCATGCCGGTTTTGATCCCGGATGGATAAAGAACGCCTTGTTCGAGGCTTTGTTCACGGCTGGTACCGTCCGTTCTATCGTCTACGGCGCTTAATGCGAGCTTCTGGTTTGTCTATTGGCGCGGCCCACGCTGGGTCTAGATAGAAAACCCAGTTCTGTATCACCAACACGTCCGACCTCTGCGACGGCCCATCGCCTGATAGATACAGGGTAAGTGAGAATTCGCTTGAATCATGTGTATGTGTGTGAATGTGTGTATGCGTATCAGGTGCCGGTCAAAACAATTGACACAAAAAAAAAGACCGAGCTCCGACTCAGCCATGCCAGCTGCGGACGGGTGGTCTCGGCGCCATGTCCACCATTGACGTGACAGGCGATCATTTCACGTTAACTCGTGCAAATCCTTCCGAATTCGCGCCATGATCTCAATTAGGGCAGTAGATCGTATCGTGGCCCATGACGCTCTCCCCTGGCAGTCCGTCCATGATGCCTGTGGCGGTATTGCGCCCCCTCCTCTCCCCCGCCTGTGTGCCTGAAACTTGGTTCTTCGCATGATACTTGTTGTTGCTGTTGGCTCTACCGCTTCCAGAAAAGTTTCTTGCTTGTGCCGCCAGGTACACACACACACGGGCGGTTGTGGCGCAATCATCTTCGTCCCTTGCATTCGTGGGGTCACCCCGTTGCACTGCCCAAGCGCGCTCCTCTCCTCTTTTTCCGACCCCTCCCTTCCAACATTCTCGCCTATTCAAACAGACCGCGAGAGGCTGATCCGGGGTTTAATTGATTCAAGCATGGCGAGCTAGTACAACAACGGACAAATATGCGACCAGAAAACCGCGGCCGTAGACATAGCCATGGCGTTTAGCGAGCAGATCGCAATGGAGTCGAGCCGACCTGGTGCGGTATCGTGTCCCGAGAGGACCCGTTCCATGCCTCCAGCTGGTGAGGCAGTGAACGACTGCGCAATCAGCCAAAACCTCGCAGCTCGCCAGCATTGCTGCTCCTTCGCCATCTCATCCTTTGCCCCGTGGTAATTCCCAGAGCCTGGAAACTTGCGCCTTCTCATTTCCCCCAGCAGCGTCCTTGTCAAGCACAAGCCACCAACAAACATCACGGAAATGGCCCATGGAATGGCCGACATAGGGGGGCATGGACACGGTGAATAATTAAACATTTTCGCATTCCATCATGCTACATACACACATCTGTAGAAGGAGAACAGAGAGAGAAGTCTTTTCCACCCAAACCAACCGTCCCAACAAATTCACGCTGACATGTCAGCGCATGCAGTTTCCCAAGGCTCCTACCTATAGATGTTGAGTCGCGGCAGAGATCCCCAGATGAGCATTCTCAAGTTCAAGATACCACAGGAGAAAAAAAAATACAAATCAAACGAGCACAGTGGCTCTATCAAGTGCGGTCCTGCTCTCAAGCTTTTATTTAGTTGCCAAAAAAAAAATAGTTCTTTTTCCGCTTTCAACCCCTCGCCTCTTCTTAACGGCGATTTTGGTCGCGACTGATTCAAGGTTCGCTCAAGTCCGAACCTGCGGGTATCTCTTGTTGACGGACGTTCCCACCTGGCCGCCAATCATCAACCTTGCGCCTCGATATACAAAAGCGGCTGTATATTTTAGGCGCCTTCCAGAGGAGGCACAAACGAATAGTTAAAGTCAAGCAAGCCGTCCAACATCCAGTGTTGTGGGTCGAAGAAGTCGTAGTTCGTATCGCCGTAATTCATCCCTCCCATCATGCTGTTTTGTGCCGACGATGCCATCGAGAGACCCGTAGCACTCGGCGTCAGCGCTCCATTAGCATTGAGCAGGCTGGCCGTGGGGAGGGGATTTGATGGAACAAGGGTGCTATCCAGGTGTGTCGACGAAGCTGAAGACTCATTCGCTGAATCGGGGTTCGTTGGTTGTTTGCTAGCTGTGTGTTTAACAGTGTCAGCGCCACATCGAGATTTATACCGGCAACAGAACAAACCAAAATCCTGGTCATGAGCTTGGCCAGCGGGCGTCGCCTTACCATCTATGTTCCCTCGTCCGACGGCCTGGTAATCTTCCCTCCATCGCCAGACCGAATCAAACACGAGACTCATACTGTGGCGACATCGCACCTTCAACTGCAGACTATCATCGACTTGGATCGGGGCGTCATCGCTGCTGTTGAAGGCTTGCTGGTTGCTATCCAGCCGGGCTCCATTCCACATCTGCACCATCAGCTCAGCAAGGCGCCACTGCAGGTCATTGTTAACAACGCTAGAGGCCCTGATTGCTCGTATGGTTTGGTGGAAGAGGCTGCGCCCACGGTGAAAATCAATCGTCTTGCAGAAGAACGACCTCATCAATTTGAGAAGGGCAAACCCAGCAGCAACCATCATCTGGTTGATGTAATTGGTGGCGTACAAGAGAATAGTACCACCGATGCTCTCACGTGGGCTGGTCACCTTTTCAACCTCGAGCACGTCATCGAGGAAAGAAGTGGTGGCTCGCCACAGACCCATTAGATCATCCATATACCCAGGCGTTTTGCTTGAATCAAAGAATCCCGCAAGGCGCATGTGAAGCCCTGCCGCCCTCAAGTGCAGAGTAACGATGGGGCCCAAGTCCTGGGACATGACGCCGGCGTGCAGCTCTGCGTAGTCCCTGCGATACACACGCATGAGCATAGCACGATGCTCATCGCCTGCAACACCCCTGGGATCACTAGCGTTACTGTACATTTCCTTGGAGACCTTGTCGCAAAATCTCTCAATCTGCAGTCGTGCCTCAAGCTCAGAGGAAAGCTTGAATGTGCCATCATCCCCAGGTCTCGCAGCCAGGGTCCAGTCATACAAACTTGATGACGGCTGACCGTAGCCTGTGCCGACGGATTGCGCAACAATGTTGCACACAGCCCACGTCGCGACCCGATCGTTGAGCTGTTCCTTGTTCAGCTCGACCGAAACCCTAGAAAAGTCCTGGATGTTGTTCGGTCGGTGAAGGCCGATGCCCGTTGCCGTCTTCATCATGACGCCACAGAGAATGTGGGTGGGATCTGAGGAGGTGGTGCTCGTGGGCAATGGCCAAGTGCACAATAGGCACATGGCTTTGACTACATAGTAATTGCTCGGGACCTCCCCGATTGTGGACCACAGGAATCGAGTAAGGGGACCAGAAAGGTTGCTAAGCAGATTTGGGACATTCTGGGGGCTAAATCGACGAGCAGCAACAGCTATGATGGACCAAAACAGGAGTGGGTGCTGTTGGAAATATTGATCCGGAGACTGTTGTGGATTGAGGAACGGCAAGAACGGATGATAGAAGGCAAAGAATTCATTGAAGAGATTTGTGACGTTTTCTTCTGTCAATTGCACATTCTCTAGTTCATGTGTGAATCGAGCAACATTGTAGTTCCCCCCACGCTTGAGATGCAGCAGCGAGGACACTGCTTCGTCCGAGCCCATCAGCGAGGGGTTGCGGGTATGCGTGTGCGAGTACGTCGGGTTGGACTGAGCGAGGGGGGAGTTCATGTCGTCTTCTTCGTCCAAGACGTAGCCCTGTGACTTGGCGCGGGTAATGTTGCGGCGCAAACGCTCGATTTCCTTTTCCATCTCGGCATGCTTGGACCGCTTGCCGATGCGCTTGAAGTTGGATTCGATCTTGCACTCGAGCTTCAGGCGGTTACACCGGGAACAGCTCTGGAAAGGATCCTGTACGACGTCGCAACGAAGCTATTTCCAACAGACAGGGGGTGGTCAGCGATTTGCGCGAGGGAATGGAGCGAGGGGATTGACTCACCTTCTGCTGGCGGCACTCGTTGCAAGCTCTCTTGACGCCGGGCTGACGCTTCTTCTCGTGCTCGCCGTGGTCGTCCTCAATGGCGCTTCCGGGGCTACTCTCGAGACCGGCCATGCTACTTCTCTTGCGCTTGATTGCGCCGTGGCCGTTACCATTGCCGTGTCGAGAACTCACGGGGCTGGTCGGACTCATAGAGGCCGCCCCACCGGCGGCGACAATGGTCGGGCCGTCCATGCAACTTCACCACCCGTCGGCGACCGGCAGACGGCGACGGAGGCCCAAGGAGTGAGCTGCAAGAGCAGGAGGTGCCCTTGCTACCGGGACGCGCCAAGTGGCGGAACGGAGGCAGGACGGAGACGGAGGGCAGCGGACTTGACAAACGGCCGGTATCACGGTGTTGGGGTGAGTGGGTTTGCAAAGCCAAAGGCAAATAGTGGTGCGCGGGCGAGGGCCGAATGCGGAGGGAGGGGAAAAACTGAGGCGGCGGCGGGAGATTACACTCAAGTTGTTGCAAGGTGAAGAAAGCGTTTCGCACGCAATACGGGAAAAAGGCGCCTTGGACGGTCCCTCGATTGAGTGGCTAGCGCCTCAACGTAGGCCGGCCGAAATCTTGCCAGTCAAACGACCTACCAGGAAGTTACGACTGGGGCGGGGGTTCCAAAAAACATGCAAAGGTAGAGAGGAGCGGGGGATTGCGCGCTTCCATTGGTCAGATGCCCTGTGTGGTGGGGGCCGACGACGTCACGTGTATGGGTAAGTCATCCGCCGCATTTTGGGTAAGTGGTTCGGTGGCTCAGAATTTGCGAGTAAGGATCCGAGTACGTGCTCGGTAAGTGAGGCTAGCGAGGGCCCTGCGGGTACCAAAGTTAATTGCGATACAAACGTCAACGGCCAGAACCGTTGATACCAAGAAGCAAAAATCAACAGACAACGGCATCAAAAGCCATAACTACCCTTGATAGGAGATCTATCCACTCCTGCCATGCGCATAT
Source organism: Calonectria crousiana (assembly GCA_013406985.1). NCBI lineage: Eukaryota > Fungi > Ascomycota > Sordariomycetes > Hypocreales > Nectriaceae > Calonectria > Calonectria crousiana. The sequence goes on from VTGD01000009.1 coordinate 223,965, forward strand.
GCATCCGTCCCTTGGTGGAGCCAGACCCTAGGACGGCAGGCACGGTAGTGTTGTATGTAGCGCGCGTCCTGGCCAGGTACAGGACCGACGGTTCGCGCGTCCCCAGAGAAAAAACGGCCTCTTCTCTCAGTGGCACCACTGGTGGTCATTTTTCTTCCCCACTGCTTACGCGATAGAAAAGAAGCGGCTGAGACAAATCGAGGTATACTTCAATTGATTGCAACGGTGCCGGTGTCGCTCTTGCATTCTCCACATCAACCATAAAACCACACACACACATATACAGGCTCACCTCGTGTTCCCCGCATCCCCAGATCCGCGTACAGCGAACAGCTATATCAAACCTTCACGTCTCTTCAACGGAGAAAACCCACGTTGGCAGCTGCCCATATCCACTCTCATCGGGTCAATGGCAAGTTTGCAGATTACAAATTCATCATCACGATTTGCGATCATGCCCACCCCCTGCACCACCCGTCCTCCGGTCAAGAGAACCCTGAAGCCTCCCCCCATGCCTCAATCTCATGTGCATTCTCCAAGCGTCAAGTCGGAGGTCCGATTTACCCTCCCAGGCTCCCGCTCAACCCCAGGTACGGCCGGCACAGACGCCATGCCATTTGTTTCCGCCCAAAAACTGTCATAAGCTAGATCTTGAGGCTGACTCTCGCAGCCCCTGAGCGGGTCCGGACGCTGTCAACGCCATTGCCGTTCCTAGAACCCGAAGCATTAAAACGGCCATGATCTCAAACCTTGCTTCCTTCCCCACGGAGGTTCGGATATGGCCATCCCCGTAAAGCCGCAGCTTAACCATTAACGGCTTGTTTTAGGTCAGTGCATCGCGGGGTTCGGAAAGCTAGTTCTAGTTGAGGAATGAGCCGTCATTTTTCCAAAGCTCCTTGACCTTATTTTTCTTGGGTTACATGGGCTGCCACCAGTGACCTGCCAAGTATACTTGGATACGAAAAATAACCTGAATCACATAGGGAGTGGACATGAGACAACCTCCCACCACAACTTTCCCGTATACCTGGCTATCTTGGGGAACTCAGATACCTACCATTTGGCATTGGCTGGTTTGAATCAACATTTTATTTTATCCTCATTGTGGACTCGGGGCAATACCATACGCATCATGTCGTCCACCCAATACACGCAGGTCAGCTGCCAAGGGTTCTCTCCGCATGTCGATTTCACGGCTGAAACTCCAGCGCCGGGTCTCTCCCCGATCTGTCCCCTTTTTTTTTATCCAGTCCCTTGCGCACTGATTTGGGGCTGGAACTAATAGCAACGTGCTCGGGTCTGCGCCCACACCCCGCATCGTTGTACCCGATGGCGAATGCCGTGGAAATTCCCCCGGTCTTCCCGACTAACGCATTATCCATGCTGAACCCTCCACAACCCGGTCGCCCACCCTCCACAGATGCGGGGCATGGCCCGGGACACCATGCCTTCGCTATCGACCGCATTTCCTGGGGGGCGACGCGGAGAAAGTTCTTATAAAGGCCAATGTTTCCCGGAAATTCGATAGATGGCTGGCATTGAAAAACAAATTACTCTCTTCCCTCCTTAACAGACCCCACTATGTCGAATGGAATACACACCACCAACGGAACCCTCCATACGGTTCCGCTCTTTATAAACGGAGCTGACCATCATTCCGGCAAGGAATTTGATATCGTGTCTCCTGCTACCGGCAAAGTTGTCCACCGTTGTTGCGGCGCTTCCGTTGAGGATGCCGGTCTTGCTGTTGATGCTGCGGCGGAGGCTCTCAAGTCATGGCGAAAAACTACCCCAGCATACCGTCGTGACATCTTCCTCAAGGCCGCAGAGATTATGAACAACCGACGCTCCGAACTTGTCCAATACATGGTAGATGAAACGGGATCCGAAGTAGGCTGGGTGCAATTCAACGTCAACACCACTATCGATATCATTAAGGATATCGCCGGGCGCATCAGTTCAGTGGAAGGCGCATTCCCAAGTACCATGAGCCCGAATACTAGCGCAATCGTCGTAAACGAACCATACGGCGTTGTTCTCGCCATTGCGCCTTGGTAGGTCACTCGCTCCTTTTCACGTCGCTCTCGCTGATTAGTCCTCGCCAGGAATGCCCCTTATATCCTTGGTGCCAGATCTATTCTTTTCCCAGCCGCTGTGGGAAACACCGTGGTATTCAAGGCCAGTGAGCTGGCCCCCCGGACAATGTCGTCGATTGCAACAGTGTTCCACGAAGCGGGACTGCCTAGCGGTGTGATAAACGTCATCTTCAACGAGAGGACAACTGCAGGTGAAATCACATCGGCTTTGATTCAGAATCCACACGTCAAGAAGATCAACTTCACTGGAAGCACTGCTGTAGGCCGAATTATCGGAAAGCTGGCCGGAGAGCACCTGAAGCCCGTGGTCCTCGAATTGGGCGGCAAAGCACCAGCCATTGTGTGGGAGGATGCCGACCTGGACTTGGCTGCAGAGCAATGCGCACGGGGTGCCTTTATCAATTCCGGCCAAGTGTGCATGTCCACTGAAAAGATCCTCGTGCACAAGTCTGTCCGAGCTGAATTTGAGAAGAAGCTGGCCGCCACAGTAGCAAAGTCCTTCTCCCCCGAATCAGACGCGCCAGTCCTCATCGCCGGCGTGGCAGCCATAAAGAACAAGCAGTTGGTCAAGGATGCCGTCTCAAAGGGTGCATCCCTTGTTCACGGTGATCCAAACCAGGAGGAAAGCACTCAGACCCGAATGAGGCCCATCGTCGTGGGGAATGTTACCTCGGAAATGGATCTGTACAAGACTGAGTCATTCGGCCCTACTGTCTCGATTGTGGAAATTGAGACAGAAGAGGAGGCAATCCATCACGCCAACAACACCGACTACGGTCTATCTTCAGCCGTCTTCAGCAGTGATCTGAGACGAGCTCTCCGAATTGCCAAGGAGATTGAAACTGGAGCAGTTCACATCAACAGCATGACGGTCCATGATGAGACAAGTCTTCCCCATGGCGGTGCCAAGAGCAGTGGATACGGCCGGTTCAACGCGGCGCGTGGCTTGTCAGAATGGCTCAGGTCGAAGACAATTACGTTTGACAACTAGGTGGATATTCTACGTTGTTGATACTAATGTGTCAGGATTTTTGTTTGGTTACGTCGCATTGATAGAGAATACCCACCAGTTTCATGACGACATTCCAGGGATATTTAGACAGCAGCAAAGACCCTGTAAACTCTTCGGCTTTTTGCACCATGTTAAATAAAGTACGGAGATAGCAATGTTTTTTTTTCAATCTCCGATCCATCTCACTAATTACTCTCGTCCTTCAATTCGGCCCCACGGCACTCATCTACGGCAAGTGGATTGTGTGGGGGAGGGGGGGGGGCGGGGATAACATTCGTCGGCTCGTATGTACATGTCTTGTCTGCTGCCGTAGTCCCTCATTCCAGGTTGCAGTAATACGGTTGATTTGTAACCTTCTTTCAACATCCGGCGCTGAGCGGGATGAGTGGACCATTCCCATTTTTCTAGTGTTAAGGTCTAGGGAGCATACATTGGTTTTACTGACATTGTAGGACCCTCTTTGGTTGTCAATCTTGCCAACCTAGAGGAATGATATCCAAATCCACCTATAAAATGAAATACAAAAAAAAATAAGAAACAAAATAGAAATATACCGAATCCAATCAACCTGCCGTAATTCAGATCCAATAATGTATGGCGGCAAAACCAAGTGTAGGGTAAGTAACACACCATATTCGATAAGACGGCATTACGTAAGCAAACCTCGGCGATAAGGGAAAATTTAGAACCCCAGCATCATCAGCACCAGAACTTGAGTCTAGGTCCGCAAGCTTCAACCCCAGCAACTCTGCACAACGCCAATCACAGATCCTCAGACCCCGCGTCACCTCCCAAGCCCGCCAAAATGTCTTTCCTCGGAATGGGTCGCGCTCAGCCCACCTCGGAGCAGAAGATTGCTGCCGTCGAGGGCGAAATGCGCATGATGGCCGATACCTACAACCGGTGAGTTCCCCCCCACTACATACATCTGCGAAGCCTGTTGAATGGATGGGATTTCAGCCATTGCTCATTGAGGCATGAAAAAAAAAAGAACTTCTTCTTTTAAAAAAAAGAAACCAAGTTCTTGGAAATAAGTCAAGCTAACTGTGCCGTTTAATAGCCTCCAGAACTCGTGCCAGAAGAAGTGCATCCCTACCGACTATCGTGAGGGCGAACTCAACAAGGGCGAGTCTGTCTGCCTTGACCGATGCACTGCCAAGTTTCTCGACACATCGATGAAGGTCAGCGAGATCATGCAGCAGCAAGGCCAGGCCATGGGTGGCGGAGGCAAGTCCGGCGGCGGTCTCTTTTAACCGAACTCAGCCGGCCAGGGAGGGACAATGAGGGGATATATATGGAAAGCTCCATCATATGTTGAGCAGGATTATCGTCAAAGAAGTGACGCAAGAAAACATTGTATGAGTATGAAATAGATGCCTGGGTTTGGGGAAATCGCGGACTTGCATCAATGGGATATGGAGACAATAGATGATGGGCTGTAAAACTAGTTGGTATGCGGATCAACGTCATGACCCATATCTGAGAGAGAAGAAACAAATAAACACCTCTACTACACGTGTTGTCAACGCTGCACTGAAGAACGCCATCCATGGTATCCGATGCCGGAGTCGCGAATAAAAACAATGTGCTCGATCCAAAACACAATACTCCTCGCCGCCCCCCAATGTTCCCAAACAGACGCTGTCATGGTGTTGAGCGTGTGATGTCAGGTCCCGTCCCGATGCCCGTGATGGTCCTGAAGACCCAATGCAACCACCCTTCCCTCTCGAGTTGGATTTTCAGCGCATCGGCACGCTCCTCCATGTCCTCTACTTGTCGCTCAAATGTCACGATGCCGTCTTCCACATCCATGACTTTCTGCAGCAGGGCGTTGATTTCGTAGTCGAGCCTGGCAACGAGCACCTCCACCTCCTTGAGGCCTTCGGTGAAGTGAGCTCGCTCCTCTGCAAGCACCTCATCTGCGCTGACACGAAGACGCTGACAGGCTTCGTTGAGTTGCTCATACATGGCTTGGAGCTCCTCCTTGTCTCGGCCGTATCGCTCATCCAGCAGCTCCACATCCTTGAGCTTCTCTGAAACCCATGGCTCGATATCATTTTTGATAGCATCGATCCCATCGTTGAAATGACGGGCAAGTTGGGCATACGCCTCAAGGGTTGCAATATCAGCAGCCTCGTCGGTGATGTCAATGATGGGCTCCCAAGATAGCACTGCTTCTTCGCCATCCCCAAACGACATCCTTCGTGGCCAGCGGTTCTCGTTCAAGACATGTTTTCTTGGAGATTCGGCGAACTCCACGCTGTGTCTCCGGAACAGCTCTACTCGTGCTAGTTTCGCCTTGGCTTCAGCCGCTAACACTGGCCCTCTGAAGTCGGATTCATCGGCTAGGGAACCCACAGCAGAAGGAGCTTTCGATAAAACACCCTTGCGCATATCAGCACCAATGTCAGTCAAAATTCCTTCCTGTTCACTCCTTCTTTGTGTTTCGGAGTCCGGGGCACTTGTTGGCTTGAAGTCAACAGTAGATGTTGACGCAAAATGATCTGCCTGGGGAAGACCTGAAATGGCATCCGTGTCTCCTCTTCTCATGGCTGCGAGGTACTCTTCAGGCTTGTTCTTCCATGTAAAAGCCCTATTTATTCCCATTACCGGCGGAGCAGTTGCGTATGAAGAAGGGTTCGGCGCGGCCGTATTGGGGCCAATGATGTCTGAAAAATCCTCTTTTGTAGATATGGACGGCCGGGTGTTGTGGCCTCGCAAACCACCGCCTACCGCATCTTTGATGCGCCCCAAACCTGAACGTGCGTCGTTCATTTTGCCCGCAACGCTTTTAAATACAGTTTTTGGCAAGGCATCTTTTTCACCTGGAGTCTTGGTAACGCTGATGGCGGAGCCGGGGGGTAACGCAGAATAGATGCCCGGTGAGTCCTCAGGTGGCTTGACCTCCTGATCTTCCTCGGGCGGCACAATTGGGTTGAGTCGTTTGGCATTGCTGACTGGGGGCTCATCCTTCCAGACAAGAGCAGTGCTTAGTTCTGGTGTTCGGTCAGGTATTTCGGCGACGGTTCTGCGTGGTTTGCCGTGCCAAAGCCACTTGGGCCGCTCGCCGTACACTAGACCGACAAACTTGTCGATATCTGGGGTTTCGATGTCTGCCAACCCGCCTTTGTCTTTTCCAGAGACTATTCCCATGACGAGCTCGCCCCTCTTGCCGCCGATTTCAGTCACGGTCGACTTGACAGCTCTTTGTACACCCCAGCTCTCTCCCACAGCAGCCTTTGCGGAAGCATTGTAGAGCTTCAGTAGCGTTTGGCGATCCAGCCGCCGCGTCTTTTCAAGCTTTTGGGATTTTTGGAAGTGACCAATACCTCGTTTCGTGTTTTCAATATCAAAAACATCCTTGGAGACGGGCGCGCCATACCAATGAAGACGGTTCCGCGCTCCCATCAACATGCCGAGAAGTGCAGAGACAGTAGACGGGCCGAGAATGCCATCAGTTGGCTCGAAGTTGTAGTGCTCAGCCCCGACCTCGATCCACCAATTGTTGATTGCCGTCTCAGTCATGTCGCAGAGTAGCCCGTCGATGTACTCATGATCTAATTTTTCGAACATGTACAGGGCAACTTGACACAGTTTTATCAGCTCAATAACCGCCTGAGACACGGAAACACGATCGCTGGTTTTGTACAGCTGCTGAAACTTGGCTTGGGTTGCCTCGGTTGGATCATTGAGCGTCAGTCCTGATCGACCGGAGCAGCCCAACCTCTTTAAATCCTCGTTGACGATGAAGGTTTGCCGGTACTTTCGAATGTCACCATTGGGGACCAGAATGACAGTGAGGGCCGAGGGAAAACTACTCAGGTTCGTCACCATGAGCTCACCCAGAACTGTTTCTTTGGGTCGTGCATGGAATTTCTGAATGGCTTTGAAGTAGAAGCGAAGTTTGATAGGCCAAAGGCTGTCGTCCGCCGGAACGGAAAGAACGCCAACTAGAATTGAATGCTTCTGATCGCCGGTGTATGTTGTCACGACCAGGGTCGGGGATTGCCGCGAGCACGCCCATTGCTCAACCAGGTAGGATTCGTAGCCGTGTAGCATAGCGCGACGCTCGACGACTATGGCGCAGTGGTCGTCCTCCAGGTACCTGTGATTGTTATTAGTATGTGGCTTGTCTTCCGACGGGGCGGCTGGGGGGCGGTAAGGGTCGCGACGCACCTGAATGCGAACGGGTCTGCAAAAACGAGTTGCTTCCGCTGCACCGGAGGCAGTTGCTGGAGGGAGGGCGCCACCTCGACGCTCCCATCGTGAGATTGGCCCGTCTGCTGGAGTTCGGAGGATCCTGGGACATTCGAAGTGTCGGAAGGGTTGGCTCGCGTGGCTCGCTGGATGGAGCCCCTGGTGACTGACGAAACAAAGTCGTCGTCGTAGCGGTGGATTCGCGAATCAGGCGGTGGGAATAGGAAAGCCATGGCGTCGGTAACGAGGCCTGAAGCTGGTGTGGTCGAAGTCGAGCTACATTCTCGCCCGTCCAGCCTCGGGAGAAGATGATTTAGGACGAGGCTCGGAGGGTTGCGACAGGTTTGTGCTGCAGGTTGGCACAGCTGGATGGCGAAGCTCGCATGTGATGCAATAGCTTGCACAATGCGCTGGGTGGGCGGACGCATGCATATGGCTGGCTGGCTGCGGGGCACTAACTTGGTCCATGTCCCCACCACCAGCCTGAGTTGCAGGCACAAAACTCTGGGGGTGGGTTCTGTTCGTGCCGTTGGGAGAGGGCTGACAAGGCTTTGGAGGGCCTGTAATGCATCGAGAAGGCTGTCCGGCGATTGCACTTTCGGCTGCACGGTCGGTTCCCGTTGTTATTGATCACGATGCCCTGCCCAAATTGATCCCCCGACCGCCCCTGTCGCCGTCGGCCAGTTATCCGACTGCACATTGGTAGCAATTGTGCATTCAGAGCGGGGAAAGCCAGCCCGCTTAAAAGCATAACTCCCAGCAGTTATCGATACCGCCGCCCCAGCGCTATCATGATCGTCCATGCCCAGCTTGGTCCGTCACTCGGACCTCAGACGACAGTAACCAGCCATTTCACGTCCGCCAAACGTTTTCCCGAAGGCCGAAGCGCCAACTAACGATCTGACACATACGATTGCGCCATACGGCATAGGGAACCGCTTATATCGCGAGCTTCGTCGGCCGCCTGAACTTGGCCCCCTCACCCGAAACCATGGCTGGATCCGACGACCATGTCTCGCCGTTTGGGCCTCTGATGGCCGAGTTGGCTCGCATGAGAAAATCCAACCTCAACTCTGCGATTGAAGATGTCGATGGGATCATTGATTTGCTCACCGCGACGAGGGAGCAAGTCGCTGCTGGTTCGTTTCCGTCATCCCTCTTCACCCAAACCCACCCTCAACTCACTTCTCGCCCAGATCCCGATGCTCACCGAATCGGCATGGCCATGACGACCCTGCAGAACCCAGTCAAGGCCCGCTTCGATGCCATCACACAAGATCTGAAGGAGGTTACAAAGGCACAGAAGGGATTTGGAAAGGCTTTGGACAAGGTTCGCTGTCGTCGCCGCCTTGACCTTTTGAGCCCATCGCTGACCCAGTCCAGGCCCTTCCTCACCGAGAGCTCCCGATGGAGACTGATGCCATGGCTGACCACCCGAACCTAATCAACAGAGCCATTGCCATGCATCTCCTGCGCGAGGGTCACTTCTCTGTCGCCTCAACATTTTTGAATGAAGCGCACGATCACCCACCCCAGCGAGTCACCCATGCCCCCTCCCGAACGGACGAGGACGGCGATGACGACATGGACAACGACGACGAAGAGGATGACCTGGATGCTGACATGGGGAATCTGCACTCTGAGGATCTGCAGCACAAATTTGCCGAGATGTACAGCATCCTCTCTCAGCTCAAGGACCGGAACTTAGTACCTGCTATCGAATGGGCACGCCTGAACAGTCCCCAGCTTGACGCCAAGGGCAGCACTCTCGAATTTGAGCTCAGCAAACTTCAGTTTGTTTGGCTCTTCAAGGGTCCAAGTGTTAATGGATTGCCTGACAACGTTCACAACGGCCACCTCGGTGCCCTGGCTTATGCGCGTGCCCACTTTGCCCGCTTCCAAGCACGCCATCTTCGCGAGATCCAGCAGCTCTGCGCCGCCATGGTCTACTCGCCAAATCTCGCTGCCTCACCCTACCGCCACATCTTCGAGATTGACTCGGCCTTTGACGATGTTGCCATGTCTTTTACGCGCGAGTTTTGCTCTCTATTGGGCCTCTCCGCCGAGTCACCCCTCTACATGGCTGTCACTGCTGGCTCCATTGCCCTCCCTCGCCTTATCAAGTACACCACCTACATGCGCGAGAAGAAGACGGAGTGGACTACGGAAAACGAACTTGCTTTTGAGACACCGCTGCCGGAATCCATGATATACCACCCCATCTTCGTGTGCCCCGTCAGCAAGGAGCAGACTACCCAAGAAAACCCAGCCATGATGCTGCCCTGTGGTCACGTCATCTGCCGCGAATCCCTTCAGAACATTACAAAAGCCGCTCGGTACAAGTGCCCATACTGCCCCACCGAAGGGCACCTAAAGGATGCCGTCAAAATTCAGTTTTAGGTTTGCGCTTCGCTCTCCCCGTCTGCTCCTGGGCTGTGCCCCTTTTCCTTATTTTTATTCCGGTTCAGTTATCTTTGGGCTGCTGCTCTGTGGGACCAGCAGCATTCGGACCTGGCGTTTTTAGGCATACGGATTTTTGTAGTGGGCTTGTTATTTATTCGCTGTGTTTGGCTCTTTCTTTCATATGTGGCATGGGATGGAGAATAGGATAGCGGGAGCAAAGCGTGACTCTTCTTGGGAAATGTCTCTCTGGAGCTAGGTAGAATAGGTCGGATAGATGCCACCGACGTGCTTTTTGCGCCCATCTTGGCTTCTGAGCGCACACTGTATTCCAACCACGATCGACATCAAGATTATGTATCTCTCGTCCATTGAAATGTCAACTGCGACTGACGCGGGCCAAGGGACACCAGGTGAAACACTTTTCAAACATTTATTCAAGTATGGACTAATGAAACAGCCAGGCTAAAGCCATCTACTAGGTAAAACTATAGCTTCTAAAACCTCACGGGTTTCCAGACCGAGGGGTTTGCCTCTATTCAAGGGAGCAACCCATTATCCAATCCTATAGCCCGGAGAAAATGATAGCCCAAAACTCCTGCACCCCTTATTCAAGGGAATGATAGTTGCTTCAACGCCAGCAAGTGAAATTACAAAGAAAATGTCAAAGTCAAATAACTAAGCAAATTCCCACATGGTTAGTGGGAGGGGGATATCTTTGGTTCGCCTCAGTCCACGCCTCTTCCATTTAGTCACCGACCGATCCTGAGCCCGCCCTGTCTGACCGGTGTCTGAAGCAAAAATTTTTATTCCTTTCGTAAAGTCGTTTCTTTATACAATAGATGAGAGCGCATCGATCATGACACGATACTTGGATGTATGTAGTCAAGTTTGCGTCCTGCTTAGTCGATAGTCATGCGACTGGGCATCTGAGGCTTCACGTCTTGCAGGTTGATGGAGTTGAGGTCTGGCTTCTCATCGACCTTTCGCTTGGCGTTGAGGTGAGGCTTAAGACCGGCTCCAAAGTTGCCCATGCAGATGATGGCGTTGACGATGGTGAGAATGATGAGAAGAATTGTGATGACGGCGAACGCGGTGAGTGATTTTCGAACAGCCTCGTATGACGCCTTGTATCCGGGCTGGTAAATTCGAACAAGCTTGAAAATGAAGTAGCTGAGACCACCGAGGTAGAGAATGATAATGAAGGCCATGCCGATCTTGTTCTCTCGGCGAGTGAAGAACGCGGCACCGAGGAGAATGAGAATCGTGATGGGGATGGTGACAATGGTCAACGCAAATTCGGGGTCAGACTTCTGAGCAACAACCACCACGAACTGAATGATGAAACCCAGGAAGAAGAAGAAGTCAAACTTGAGAAGAGCAATGTAAATCTGGGGGGTATTAGTGATTGTCAGACAACAGTTGGCATGTTGTGCTCATACCTGGTAGTGCAGGAAGCGCTTCTTCATGCGGTAGTCGGCACCAATGTTCTTCAGGATGTCCCAGGCGTATTCTTGGTAAATCTTCCACGAGATGAAACCCATTCCCACCGTAGCCAAGGCAATGATGACAGGAATGGCGATGAGGAAAGGCCTGACATCGCTCCATAGCTTTTCGGCAGTAATGCCGATGTCCAGGGAGTTGTTGATGCTAAGCACGGTGATGGCTTCTTGAATCTGGTCGATCTGGATGGTGGTGTACACCATGAGCGCGAGGTTGGAGAAGCAAACTCCGATGACTTGAATGGTGTTCTTCATGCGCAGGGCGTCCCAGACTACAATTAAAGTGTAAAGGAAGCCGAAGATAAAAAGGGTCAGGAAAGTGGGAATGGTCTGGGCCTGCGACTGAACCTTTGGTCTGTTTCGTGTATCGCCAAGGTTGGACTGAAATTTGGCGAATACGTAACTGGAAGGGCTGTTAGCAACATGGCTTGGAAAAGGAGCAAACAGTCACGTACGCCTCGAAGCAAATGCAGAGAACAGCCTGCAGTGCTGAAACGCCCATGAAGGAGGTTGGCCATCTGCTCTTGAGGAAACCCATGCTGTCACGATGAGTGCTGGGAGCGGGGACTGAGGCAGTCAGACCCTCTCGATAAGCGTAGCCTTGGTTGTAGGCAGGATTTATCTCGTGGGCGTTATCTGGGAACGCAGGCTGATGCACGGGTGGTTGATCATAGGTTGGGGACAAGTCGCCATCGCCGTAGGACTGAGAGTAGCTGTGTCCTCCATAGCCATAGCCAGTGTCGGTGCCGAGGAGCGACTTTCGGGACTCGAGTCGAGTAGCCAGGGTGGGCAATATGTCAACTCCTACCGGGAGTCACGGACAGTTGCTGGTGTATTAAGAGGTCGATGGAGGGCGACGGACAAAGCCCGCGAGGTTGTGGTCGATGGCAGGCGGCGACAACGGGAGGGAGCTCGTGCTATAGTGTGGTATTACAGGGACGCGTGTCTGTCGACAGTCGCTGGGGTTGGAAATCCGCAGGGGTTCGCGGATGGAGAAAAGTCGAACTTGAGAGATAACAAACGGACAAGGAAAAGTCGCGAGTAGTGAGGGAAACGAGAGACGGCGACGCAATTACGAGCGGAGTCGACCAAGCGCGCAAAAGGATTTCGATTTGATATGGGCTGGCGTTTTGGGGGGTGTGTGGAGGATGGAAAGAGGAGGAAGGGGCAGACTTAGGGGCGAGGAGAAGAGAGAAAAAAAGAAGGTAATAATGTTAGAGAGTAGGTTTTGGTTGAGCGGCGCTGAAACAGATTGGACAAGAGGATCGGGTTTGGAGAAATGGCAGGAGGGCGACAGGGAACAGCCAGCAAAAAGGGCCGGGGTCTAGCTGTGGCGGGCTAGTGTGGGTCCGGGAGCGTGTGGGAGAGCGCTGTACTTTGGCACCTCGGGGCGGAGAGCCTGAATTTCTAGTGGAGGCTGGCCACTAAAAAATGTGCTTGCGGAGGGTGCCAAGGGTTCCAGTGGGAGGAGAGCTCGGGCTGTCAGTCGTAATTTGTCTCAGACTCTGGGGCCAGTGGCTTGGAACTGTTCGGGACGTGAGATAGAGGAGTAGTAGAGCAAATCCCCCGCGAAAAAGAGTTCAAGTTTCATTTGATGTGTCGCTGGTTGAGTAGGGCAGAAGAAACACGCGAAGCAGGACTGGTCGGCAGCGCCATCAGCATGAACTCGAGGGCTGTGGTTTGGGGGCTGGGGGACGCCCTTTTCAATGTGTGCCCGTGGTAGGCGTTATGCAAGGCCTCCCAGCGGCGCGCAACCACTACCACATTGCCTTCACAAATCCAGCCCGGACCAAGCCAGCGGCACAAGCCACCGAACTGCTGTCCAGGACAGATTCAGCCTCGGGGAGCGAAGGGGGGAAGGTGCGGAGACAGCCGGTGGACCAGCGACCAGCAAACTGCCCCCAACGGACAAGCAGCAAATGCCAGTGGACGGGACGACAGGACTCGTGCTGTGGGCGGCCTAGGTCTGACTCCGACTGCGCGGAAGAAGCATCTAAGCATCCCAGTCAGCCCCGGGCTCTCTGTCTGACTGCCTCCGGCGTGCGTGCGACGTTGATGGAGGAGCAGGACAGCACCAGTAACGGTAGGACCAGTAGGACCTGCGGGACCAGGGCAGCCGTGGTTGGGCAGCCAAGGTCATCCATGACGATCCTCCTGGCCGCCGACACAAGTGTTGTTTTTAGCACGTCGCCGGAGCTCCACACCACTGGGCTCTGTGCGTGCGGCAGTGCAGCCACGACCTCTTTGGGACGGAGAGGAGGCTCTGCCAAGAGTATCCCCTGTTAAGGCCCTAGCCTCATAAATACGAATAAAATTGTACGCCGCACTACCACCAGCTACCAACGGCTTGCCTGGGTGGGACCGGAATGAGCACTTGAACAGGGCTCGGCTCAGCATGCCGCTGCGTACAGCCACAGTTTCCCGCTCAACCAAAGTCGCCAAAGTCTCCCTCCCCATGACGGCATCGACCAATCCCCAGGCCGCCGGATGGCGCTAAAAGCGCCTTGGCATACCTATGTTGCATTGCCGTAAGTTCTAATAACGGCAATGGACTGATGCGGCGTTCATCTGGTTTTATTGTTTTTTTGCCCTTCGCCTTGTTGCTCGCTTTGGGATATGAGTAGAGATGGTCGCAGGATCATGAAGCATGTTCGAATTTATCCCCTTTCCACTGGGTCTTTCAAGGGGGGAGGGGGAAGGCCGCCGCTGTCACGCAAGGCCGCTCGCCACAAACGACCGCCACAAACGTGACCGGTCAGCGCCCGTCCAGTTGGGAATGTTTCCTGGGCTTGGTTGACTGATTGATTGATTCATGGGCAGAGCAAGGCGACAATGTGCATTTAGAGAGCTCCATTCCCCATCGCAGACTAGCGCTGTCCATCCTCTAAAAAACCTCAGAGTGGCGGCTCATGGCTTGGAGCTGGCTTGGCTGGCTTGTGCATGTCTGCATAACCCGGGTTGACGTACTCTGCTTGTCCCCTAAGCCGTGGATATCTTGGCCAGTTGGCAGTCTGTTCAAGCGAGCCGCTTGGCTGCAGGTCGTCGACACCATCATTGGACATATGTGACCCTCACTGCAGACGCGGTGCTCCTCGTATCCTCTTCACTTCTCCGGGGTCCCCGGTGCCATCTGGCGATTTGCTTACTTCCTTGCTGCGTTGATGCAGCGGAAAACGCATTGTGTGCGAGAATGCCACCAGATCTGCGCAGGTACGGGGGGGAATACGTAATATATGTGTATCATCGTGTGCCAAGTGCCCTGCAAAAATCTCCGGAGACGAATACAGCGACCGAATAGTGTTGCTGCACAAGGCTGCACGTCAGCCCGGAACGGACATGAGCAGTGCCAATCCCTCGTACAGCACAAATTGCTGCAACCCGCGAACGTCATCTGCGATTGCGCACGGCTTGCCCATCAGGCCACCTCTGCGCGCATCCACGAACCTGTTCCGGTTGCGCGATGCACTTGCGGTGGTGGTGGGAGGCTGCTGCGTGTGACGGCGCCGGTGGTTGTTGCCGGCGACCGAGATCTCGATGGCCGCCGTAAGAATGCCGAATAATGCCTGATGAATACCGCTCTCGCCGCTCGGCTTTTGCTTGGCTGTAGCGCGCGCCCTTTCACCGCCAGCGGGCTGGTACGAAGGAGCCAACGACCCGGCAAAAACCTTGTGCCTCAGGGCTGATTTCGCATATCGCGCGTGGCCCAGTCCTTTGTATGAGACACCTAATTGAGGAGCATTCGCACGTGTTGCAATCGTGGTTGGCAGGCGTCCCGTCGAATCTAAGGCGACGTGTGTGATTCCTCCAGGGACTCTCCCTGGCTGTCATCCCGAGGCTGTGAGAGCGGGCAAATCGCATGAAACGTGACGTCTATTTACTCCCTTGCCCTGATTTAACAGAGCGGCTCGGCACTACTGAGATGGTCCGTATATACGACTTTGATAAGCTGTTTTTGGATTGCTGGCCGCCTCCATTGAGTATGAGCATTGTTCCTCAGTACAATTGTTCGAGGTTTTCAGCACAAGATTCCGCCTCTTATGACCGTTAGCAACACACTCCCAATGATGACGACGACGCTTGCCTCCGCTTGGAACAGTTTGCCAAGATTTGGCTTTTTACCATGCCATGCTCTTATCTTTTCATCTAAAATGCAATATCTGCTTGTGATGCCCTCAAATAATAATGGAGATTCAAGTCGGAATCGCCCGAGTGTGGGCTGCAAAACCTGCCTGGCATGGCAAAAACCATTTAAACCTGACATCCGCTCACTTTAACTTAAGTAGCTCGGCCTGTGCCTGGATCTGCGTCATAAGTCCCCTCCGAGAATACGACAAGGGGAGCACCGGGGCAACAACAGAGCTGTGCACTTCATTAGCAGATAGGATATTGATTGGTGCCCATGACGAGATCCGCCGCCCATGTCAAGGGTGCGATGGGATAGTGTCATTCAGCTATGGAGATCCTGATATTAATTTGACGGGCGCAACCTGGTTTCCTGCCATGAGCCTGTCCTAGTTGCGCTGCGTCGGAACCTTGTTTGATGTTGAGTGGATGGATGCTGAGCGTCGCTGCAGAGAGCCATTTTAGAGTAGTTGTTAGGGATGATTCGGGCGAGACAACTGAGAAAACCTCTTGAAAATTTAAGATTTTTGATTCCCTTGCGTTGATATACGGTTATTTTAGTCTGATGAATTCTGACGCGAGGCAAAGCATCTTTGTTCGCATTTGATTCGGTTCTAGTTGTGTGCATCGCCACAAACCACTTGGACAGTCATGTTTGTTTATTAACCTGAACATTTTGTTGATTAACATGAGCGACGGATCCCATAAATGCACTATTTTGGTACATTTTCCCCGTTGAACCTATTTAAAGCTCATCTCATCTTCAAAGTGACACCCGAAGCCAACCGTGTAAAGATGGCATCTGCACTGCCTCTTTTACCAGTAGAATGGATAGTGAGTGGGCTGCACGAGCCTGTAAAACCTGACCCTTCTCGTTTGCGGATTGCTCAATCCTCCTGTGAGCTTGGCTTGCGGGTTACATCGGTCTCGACGGCTTGGCCTATGCGCATGCAAGCGTGAACCACGAAGTGATTCCCTGATAGTACAATGGGGCAAACATTGGAGTTTTGGGAGATTAACAGTCTAGGTCATCGCTGAAACCAGCGTGCCGTACTGGCGTGGTATCAGGCGCCAGAATGATATGACTGGTAATTGACTTGTTTCCTCGCCCCGCAACCGTCAGTCATGATCTCCCAGAGGCAATTCCTTGCTGATGATACGTCATGTATGGGATAAAAAAATTAATCCATTCATCATTTTTTATCGGAAATGACAAGTTGGAGCGCTTCTGGTGCATATCCCTAATCTTTGGCTAAATTAAGCCAATGAAGATATTCCCAAAGATAATTAATGAATCATCCACCAGGTTTTGAAGACGCTCTTTTAATAAAGGAAGATTCGCATGAATGACTTCATAGAGCTAGATTAATCATTAGAAGATCGCGTTTGTGGATTTTTAATTCCGTGAATCTGGCCGATAGGCGCTTATACGGGGCCTCGATGCAGACAGACGAGTAAATGGCCAACTACGCATAGACAAGAATACCGCCTCCCTGGACTCGCTGACGGGGTCTGCCTACACGTGACAAATTTTTCTTCTCGTTGGAGGCATCGCGGCTAGTGAGCTCTTCCTTCATCAAACGAGTATCAACGAAAGGGAATTGTACTGTGATATGAGGAATGTCTTTGTTTCTTGCGGCAAAGATATTACATGTTTCATGTTGAATAGAGAAAACTGGAAGCTGTACTAGACCCGCTTCGTGTTCATCGCCTATTCTTTCCGGTTGGTTGGTCCAATCGCTTACCTATATGTAAACAACCTAATTCCTTGATACATGAACATGGTAATTGCCAATATTCAAGGAAATTCTCACTTTGTTCATTATTTTGGACGGCAATTAGGTGTAAGTGATGGTTCATGCACTGGGAGACTTTCTGTATGAGATATGGGTTGCAGATTGAATTCTCTCCGGGTTAGTTAAGGGATATGTATTTAACTCACACGACCAGATTTGTAGATTGGCTGGTAGAGGCGGATCTATTGGCTAAAAGTACAAGGCAGTCGGCGATTATGTGGCGAAAGGTGTTTAGTTAATGCATCGGATGTTGCATGGGTGATGCAAAGAATACGGTGGCCACTCGCCTGTTGCAATTGTATTGCTGGATGAATGCATCAGAATAAATGTGATGGAAGGCCAAAAAAAAATTCACATTCGAGACGGCAATTACTAGTTTGAGCAGGATTAAAAATTCCTGTTAGGAATTGAACCATTGCCGTTTCCCTGAGGGTGCAGTTCAATTTCGCTCCCTTAGTTGGTTTCGAGACGGGCTAGTTGCGGCCAAGCGGTGTGAGCGTCAAAGCGTGGCGTAGTTAACATACCTCATGGGATGATGCTCGCGTTGCGTTGTGATGATACGAGGCCACACGTGCATTCCTCGGAGCTAATCGGCCGTTTGCAAACCCCTCATTGCAACCTGGGTTCGCGCAGCGATACAGGCACATACATAAAACCCCACACGGTTCGTCTCGGGCCTGCATTGCATTGCGACTCCTTCACTCATTTTCCCGGGACGCAGGCGACTTGCTCGGCCGATCCCAGCCATGCCCTTGTACAACTTCCCGACCCAGCCGGTTGCCGATGCTGACGCCGTAATTTCGGGTCCCAACTATCGCTTCACAGTCATCAACCATGTTGTCCTGCGGTACGAGTGGGCGCACGACGGTGTCTTTGAGGACCGCGCATCCACCTTTGCCATCAACCGCAACTTTCCCGAGCGCCCGAAGCCCCTGGTCACTGAGACCGAGGACACGCTCGAAATTGCCACGCCCAATCTCCATCTGATCTATGACAAGAAGCGCTTCAGCCCCAACGGCTTCCATGTTGAGTTCAAGAGCAAGACCACCCTATGGGGCGCCGAGTGGCGCTATGGCGAGACGCCCAACGAGAACCTGGGCGGAACGGTAAGGACACTAGACAACATCGACGGGCGCTGTGACATGGGCCTGGGTGTCTTATCCAAGGCCGGCTATTCTGTAATTGACGACAGCGAGAGCATGCTGTTCGACGGAAGCGGGTTTGTAGCGCCTCGGAGGGGGGGTGATCGTGTTGATGGGTACATTTTTTCCTACGGACGTGACTACAAGGCGGCGATGAAGGCGTTTTTTGCCGTATCCGGACACACACCCAAGTTGCCCCGGTGGGCGCTCGGGAACTGGTGGAGCCGGTACCACAAGTACACTGCCGATTCGTATCTGGCCTTGGTGGATGAGTTTCAAGATAAACAGATTCCGCTGTCTGTCGCCGTGATTGACATGGACTGGCACCTCGTCAGCGACGAGCGTGTTCCGCATGCCGGATGGACAGGCTACACCTGGGACGAGAAGCTCTTCCCGGACCCCGTCCAGTTTACAGATGAACTGCACAGCAGAAATCTCAAAGTGACGCTCAATGACCACCCGCATGGCGGCATTCATCATCACGAAGACCAGTACGAGGACATGGCCAAGTTCCTGGGCCACAACACAACCAACAAGGCCCCCATCCACTTCGACCCCACGAGCCCCAAGTTTATGGATGCCTACTTCAAAATCCTGCACCGCAGCGTCGAAAAGCAGGGTTGCGATTTCTGGTGGATTGATTGGCAGCAGGGCCCCTTCTGCCGGATCCCTGGCATCGATCCTCTCTGGGTGTTGAACCATTTCCAGTACCTGGACCATAAAGAAGTCTTGGGCGACCGCGGAGCTCTGGCCTTTTCTCGGTATGCTGGCCCCGGAAGCCACCGCTACCCCGTTGGTTTCTCGGGAGACGTCTTTATTTCCTGGGAGTCGTTGGCGTTCCAGCCCGAGTTCACTGCAACGGCATCCAATATTGGCTATGGCTGGTGGAGTCACGACATTGGTGGTCATATTTCCACCTTTCGCGATGACGAACTTGCCACCCGCTGGGTCCAGCTTGGCGTTTTCTCTCCCATCATGCGTTTGCACTCGTCAAACAGTTTCTGGTCTTCAAAAGAACCCTGGAAATACCGTGCGGACGCGGAGCAGTCCATGACCTATTTCATGCAGTTCCGGCACGGCATGCTGCCTTACCTCGACACCATCAATGCCAACTTTGCCCGCCAGGACGAGCCGCCAGTAAAGCCGCTTTACTGGGAATTTCCCATGTTAGACGAGGCTTACAGATATCCCAACCAGTACTACTTTGGCCCTTCTCTGCTGGTTGCTCCCATTGTCCAGCCCCGGGATCTGAGGACCGGACACGCGACGGTTCATGTTTGGTTGCCGCCATCACCAGCCCGATACGTCGACTTGTTCAATGGTATAGTATACGATGGCGGTCGCGAAATGCAGCTGTGGCGCACACTTCAAGCTATTCCTGTGCTGGCTCCGGAAGGTGCAATTATTCCCATGGAAGCAGCGGAAGAGCCCAGCAATGGGGCGTTCAATCCGGAGTCGTTGGAGATCATAATAGTTGTCGGCCGTGATGGGAATTTTACCTTGATCGAGGACACGCGGGATGATATAGATGCACCGGCGGTCGGGCCAGAAGCAAACACGGCTGATTTCGAGCGCCTGACGCAAATTAATTGGGATCAAGCATCGGGAACGCTCAAGGTAGACAATGTAGCAGGCCGGCGGTGGAGTTTCCGGTTCCTCTCCGTGCTGGACGAGACGCTGGACATCACCGTGACGGCGCGGGGTGTCGCGATAGACCCGGAGGGAGTTGCCGTTGCAGACAGCAACGACCTATTCCCTGGAACGGTTGTACAACTTCCTGAAGATGCCGTTGGCCCCATCGCCATCAACATCGGCCCCGATCCCCAGCTCAGCGTCGTGGACCACACTGAAAGGATCCAGGACTTGCTGCTGGCTTTTCAGATGGAGTACCATATGAAGGATCGCATCTACGACATCGTGACGGGCTCGCAGTCCATCCAGGTGAAACTCGGCGCGCTGCTCGCCCTTGACTTGGACAAAGGCATTACTGGGCCCATCATGGAGCTGCTGGTCGCAGATAGTAGGACAAAATAACGCGAGTACGAAGTTCGCACCCGAGTGGAGGAGTGTTCGTAGGTCAAAGTGAGAATAACATGGCGGGTTTTGCTTTCGTTGTGAGCGTCTGTACCGATAGATGCAAATACCAAGCCAATGATTTGGCAGAGTTTATACCAACTTGTACGCTTTGAATTTGTGTCATGGACCGGCTGCAATTGAAAGTGTTCAATGAATTCCGCAAAAATCGGGTTGAAGATGATTGCTGCACACCAATCTGAACAATCTACTTTTCTTCGCCCTCTTTGGTATCCGGTTTGATATAATTGACCTGTACAATCCGATGAGCAACGCCACCACCACCGCTGCGCTTCTCTTCGACAACCAGCGCGGTAAGTTGTCGCCCGTAGACACACCCCGAGTCCAGGCCAAACGCATACCTCAGCCCCTGGATCATTTTGGATTCCTCCCTGTGACTCTCCCTCACCTCCACGTTTGGCTCGATCCTTAGCCCGCCGCCGGCATCGTGGCCATACACGGCCACGGCGCGATCTCTGGGGTTCTGCAGCAGGTTCTGCCTGCGGTTCCAGGCGACACTCCAGGAGTCGCCGTCGTTGCTCTCGATCGGGATGGCCCGGTCGTCGGGACCGGTTTGCTCTGAAGTCCCGAGCTGTGCGAGCTCTGCATCGACTTCCTCGTCGGTGATGGAGCAATTTGGCGTGCGCCCCCGAACACGATCCCGCCCCGCCTTGATGATGGCCGTGCGGATATTCTCCTTTTCCTTGTCGTCATCGGGGTGCACCAAGCTGCGCATGTTCATAACTGCCCACGGATCGTGTTCCTCCAGGGGCAAGCCCGGGACCAAACCGGCGTGCACAACAATTACTAACCCAGAGTTCCAAGGGGCCTCGGTGGCATTGGTAAACGACCCTATACGCAGTATCAAAGGCAGGGACGATAGCCACGAGATTTGATTCTCCGTCAGAGTAGCTGCTGTCTGGTAGTCTCTCTCGACAAGATTCGGGAGTATGATATGGTTTGCTGTAGGCTTTGACTGTTCCGCATCTTGAGCAGTCTTTAACTCTCCCAACCCATCAGCACCGGCACTGACACCCTCTCCTTGGCTCCTCTTCATGAACTGGGCCGCCAGGAGAGCACGCTCGTCATTGTTGCCCAGAACAGCGTAGGCGCCATTGTCCATGGCAAACTGCACAACTCCGGCGCTGTCGGGCCCTTTGTTGACCAAGTCGCCGACCAAGATAAGATGGTCCCCGGCATCCTTGTCAAAGTCTATGTCCTGCAGCAACTTCTGCAGCTCGGCCAAGTGGCCGTGGACATCGCCAACGATGACCAGTCTCCTGGTCTCTTCGCTGCCTATTCGCCAGCGGCCCGGAGTGGGCGCTGCGCCATAGCGCGGCTCTGGTCTAAAGTCTGCCACCATGTTTTCAAAATAGTCTGGCGGGCTGCGCGCATTGATCCAGAGACGGATTGGTGGTACGTTGCCTTGCCCTGGCTGCTGCTGAGAGCTGCCATCATCACACACAGCTTCAGATGACGACATGTTGATGTTTCGACACAAGGCTTTGTTCAGTCGGGAAATTGTAAGCCAAACAGCTGCTGCTGCATCCAGGCCCAGTGGAGAGTGCTGCCTAACCGGAGCTGGAAGATAGTCGCAGCCGATCTAAAGTATTTGCCGTCAAACGACTTCATTTCAATGACTTCATTTATTTAACTAAAATGTAACGAACTTCAGGACGAGTAGTCCCACCATTTTCGGCCTCTATATTCTATCAAAAAAATGGAATATCTCAACGCCGCACATATGCTCATTCGGGCCAACAACACCTTGCAGGGCTCTTTTTTGGTAAATGGATAAAGAAAAAAAAATCCAGTTATGCTATAAAAAGTCGAGATCCCAAGCTCCCCAGCTATACCCAAGTACGTTCGCATCAGGCATATCGCCTACTGCTGTCATGTCTGCTCCATTGAAAAACACTGCATTTGCCGGTGTCTGCTGCACCGCAACATGAAACTGGGCGCTCGCGCGTTCTGCTTCTCTCGGCTCTGGAGGATACAGGACGTACTGAAAACAGGTTGCCGTGCCCAGAACCTGCTGCACCAAGGCGCTGAACCGTGAGATGCATGGCTTCAGCGCAGCCTCGGCGCTCTCCTTTTTGGAAGATTGCCCTCCTGTTGCACCGCCGCTGGCCAGGGGAAATACGGCCGGGCTGGTATAGAAACTCGACACTCCACCAGTTGCAATGGCTGCGAATTGCTGCAGCATTTGCGCGGCTTCGCGGGGAGCCGTCCAACCTGCGGGGAACGCCTCAAAGACGGAAATAAGAATGGCCACCTCGTCCCGGGCGGTAAAGGGAGCTGCGGCCTGGCATTCCCAATCCGCTGAACTACTCGTTGCTACAAAGTCATGCATCAACACTAGGCACACGGGGAGCAATCGGCACAGAGTTACTCGGTTGAGAGGGAGCTGACGCTGCTGGAGCAGGACCGAGTTGGCCTGGAGCTGCTTTCTGGCAAACTCGAGAAATTCCTGTCTCGTCACTGCGGAAGCTGTGCTGTTAAAGTGGTTGGGGTAATAAGCAATAACAAGGAGGTGGTAGTACTGTGCGCTGAGCCATGTGACGCTGCTGTGAATGGGCACATTGTCTGCCTCCATGGGTGACATGAGACACCCGTTGCTATACCAGTCTTCGATTTCAGCTCGAAGCGTGCTGAGGATGATTCGTTTATCCGACGGTGCCAGCGCCACAGCGTCAACCTGCTTTCGAAGGTGGACGCTCTGCATGATGCGGTCTTCCAACTGCCGAAGTTGAATCACATGCCGACTGGTCTGCAGGTTTCTAGCATAAACTGCCCGGTCCGCACTCGCAAACTCGTCCAAGGTTAGCCCAGGGAGCGGGACGTTTGCCTGCTCATCAGTCAGCGCTACGGGAAGACCCTGTGAGCTAGCCATCATGCGATCCAAGACAAAGATGCTCCAGAAAAGCCGATGCCGCAGCTCCTTCTCGGCCGGTGCCATCTGCTGCTCTGGCGACGGCCGCGTAAGGCCAATGACCATGGCCTGCCGTGCTGCAATACCTACGATAGAATAGGCCGATATGGCCCCCGAGTCAAAGAGCGAGTAGAGCCCCAGCAACACGAGGACCTGGACTGACTCGATGCTCTCGTGGCATAGGCACTCCTGTATTATGTTTGGGTATGCGACGTCGAACCGTTCCCCCGTTCCACGAGGAACTTGACCGGCGCGTTCTAGTGTCGTGCACCCAATGGCCATGACGAGATATAGCAGAGTCGCAGAAGGGTCTCTGCTGAGACGCGAGACATCCCCCAGTGACTCCAAGTCTCGCCGCATCTTGGCCTGGTCCACAAAGGGGTACGCCCGGTTGACATGGCGAAAGTATGCGTCCACGAAGCGTGTTGCAGGAATGTCGGGGGGGAGGGGTTGACGTTCTCCCGAGTCTGGATATGAGAGGTTGCTACTGGCAGTCCTCACACTGCCCGGATCCTTGTCTTCTGTGGTTTGCTTATCAACAGCCATGGGTGGCTCCGGCCCGGCAATGAAGCCAAGAGATGCAGCCGCATCGCGGGCTTGGCTCAGCTCAGAAGGAGGCGTTGCAGGGCCTGGCGGCCGCGATAACGGAGTGGAAGAGGGGGCGGCTACGGCTGGAGCTGCGAGGGGCAGTCCGCGGAGGCCGGGGCCGAGCAGCGATGACAGGTCGGCTCCGGTCTCGACAACGTCGATGCCGCTAAGCCGGCCGGGCGGAAGCAGGTTCTCGTCGACGTATTGGCTGAGCCACTGCAGACGGGCCTTCAGCTGGTGGGCCTGGGCTTCAGCGCTGGCGACGGGGTTGGAGTAGGAGCAGCGCTGGCCGGCGTTGGCGCAGAGCGAGCAGGCGGGATACGTCCGACTGCATTTCTTCTTGAAGCTGCGACAGCGATCGCAGGCCGGGGGCAGAGCGCCACGGGACGTCTGCGGCAGGGCGTCTCGATCTCGCAGCGTCTGCCTCTGTTTTTGCCTCTGGTTCTGATCAGGAGACGGCGCCTGAGGAGGCGAAGCGGAGCGGGCCCGACCGGCGTCCCGTGGAGACGGCGACACCCTCCGCAGGCGGAAGCGGTGGATCGATGCCTTCATATCAGATGCCATTTTGGGCTACGGATGGGGCTCTCTCAACTCTTAACACGCGCAGGTGTTACCACCCTTGGGGCCCAATGTGCACCGGATGCCATACGGAATCGGAGAGGCTGGTGGAACATGCAAAAACAGACCCGCCCGGCGAACAGTGAGAGGGAGAAATAGAAACCGAGATAAGGGCTCGTTCCCTCTGCGGGCGTGCTGCGGGCGCGTGCGGCAGGGCAAAGGGAGGGATAGTGATGGAGGAGAAATGCAGAAAAAGCAAGTACCACTCGTCCAGCGTGGTCGACGATGGCGCGTACAAGCCATCAACTTTACACATCGTAGCGTGGCCGAGATGCGGCTCCGCGAAATGTCTGTTTGAGTGGATCTGATTGCGTGCTCGCACCCGACAGGACCATGAAGCCGACCAGTTGCCATATTGACTTTTTTTTTTGCTGGCTCTTATCCCCGACTAACGGCCGCCGTTGGATCCTTGTAAGTCATTAGCCGGGTTTTAGAGTTTTCAGAGGCTGGACAGTTTTTTTTTTGAGCTTCGTCTGCGGCGTCCACTTCGACGTCTTGCCCTTTCCTTGTGTCAAATTGTAGAAGAAAGGCTTGAAATAACAGTGTGCCAAGATGTCGAAATTGCCAAGAAAGGGTCACATAGGTTCCAATTAGGCAATCATCACGCAATTCGGGTCCTAGCCGACCAAAAACCCATGGCCCAAGCTGGGTTGGGGTCGGTCACCGCGCGACCCGATAATTATTGCCTCAACCGGACACCACTTTGTATTGGTACCGCCCAATCAGACCATCCCTGGCGATGGAGTTGGCCGCCTCCAGACTACAACGGCCCACGAGGCTCCTGTGCGGAATCTATCGGCCAGGCGCTCGCCTTGTGACTCTTGTAACTTGTCAGCGGCCAAGATATTTAGTAATTGGTTTCCTCGCGGGTCCCTATTTAGCCTCGAATTGCGCAATCGCACTCTTCCTGCGGCAATAAACTAACTTACCTGCTATCGAGGATACCATTCCCCCAATATTGCAATAACTGCCAAAGGAGAAAAAACGGACCAATGGCTCTCGCAGATAAACTCAACGTGGCTCGCGTTGCCATCATCGGCGCTGGCCCTAGTGGCTTGGCTGCCGCAAAGTATGTCTCTGCCGGTCCAAAAAGCCTTGGGGTCCTCTGAGCTCTTCTAACATGTGTCCAACCACCAAAGGTACTTTTTGGCCGAGAAAAGGTTCTCAAAGATCCAGCTGTTTGAGCAACGTGCTACTCCCGGTGGTGTGTGGAACTACACTCCGCTGGCCCGGGAGCAGGGCTTCACAGTTCCTCGGACCAAGCCAACCTCCATCCCAGACCAGGTCGTGCGGTCTCAGGATGGTGCCCAGGTCGATTTCGTGGCGCCCATCTATGACCTGCTCGAGACAAACATCCCTCACTCGCTCATGCGATACTCGGACACAGAGTTTCCCCAGGGCTCCTCCCTCTTTCCTCGCCACACTACTGTCCTGCAATACCTCAAGGACTATGCCCAAGAGTTGACTCCTTACATCTCCTACCAATCGCAGGTCATCAGCGTGGAGAAGCCCACGTCGCAGTCGAACGCGCCATGGCAGGTCGAGGTGCTTGACTTGAAGGAGAACAAGGCCACCAAGGCCGAGTTCGACGCTGTCGTGGTTGCGAGCGGCCACTATAATGACCCCTTTATCCCCAGTATTCCCGGTCTTGTCGAGTTTGACAAGGCCTTCCCCGAAACTGTATCTCACTCCAAGTTCTACCGCCGCCCTGATGACTACAAGGACAAGGTATGAAAAAAGAAAGTCTCCTGGGTTTTCAACGGTTCATGCTGACGAGCTGAAAGAGAGTCATTGTTGTAGGCAACTCAGCCTCTGGAGTCGATATCAGTGCTCAGCTGTCAAAGGTCGCAAAGCTCCCCATCTTTGTGTCAGAAAAGGAGAAACCTCAGGCAGTCCAGCCCCCAGAGGAGCTTGCCTGGGCCGACTTTGTCCCAGAGATTGTCGAATTTCTCCCAGAGAAACGCGCCGTTCGATTTGCTAATGGCCGTGTCGAGTCGGACATTGACTCCATTGTCTTCTGCACCGGCTTCCACTATTCATACCCTTTCCTCAAGGGTCTGGAGCCCTCCATCGTAGTCCCCAATGGCAACTACGCAGACCACCTTTGGGAGCACATTCTCTACACGGCTGACCCGACTCTGGCCTTCCTGAGCATTCCTCAGCGAATCGTGCCTCTCCCCGTGTCCGAGGCACAGAGCGCTGTCGTCGGTCGCATCTGGTCTGGACGTTTGGCGCCGCCCTCCAAGGCGGAGATGGATGCTTGGATCGAGAACATCCACAACGTTAAAGGCGGAGGCAAGGCCATTCACACCATGGCCACTGGTGAAGACGTCGACTACGTGAATCGCCTCTACGACCTCAGCGCATCCGCCAACAAGGCCCCCGAGCTGGGCCTGGAGAACGACGGAGCTGGGAAAACCCCACCGCACTGGGATGAGGAGAAGAGGTGGATCCGCGAGCGGGTGCCCAAGATCAAGCTTGCCAGCCGTGCTGTGGGAGATCGTAGGCATGAGCTAAGGAAGCTGGAGGATTTGGGCTTTGACTATGCCGAGTGGAAAAGGTCTGCCGAAAGCGGCGAGCAAGGCTCCAAGCTATAAACGTTCTTCTTGATCAACGCAGAGACATAGATAATGGCACAAGTAAAATTTAGAAATAATTTCTTATAACTCGGCACCTAACCGCTACATGCAATTGCTTACATACATGCACACGAAGGAAAAAGAAACGTGTTGGATTTACCGAATGGACCACAGTGCTCAAAAATGAGGAACGTCACTAATTGGACACATATAGCCCATTATATCTGAACAAAACGCTTTTTTTTTCATTTTGCAGAGAAACTCTTCCCTGCCACATATTTATTCAATTTTATTTAATCAATTATGTATCCGATTATACGCGTATCCGAATAAATGCGTTATCAAAGCCATGCCAGAACGCCTTGGTTGCAAATCACTTTTGAGGTCTGCGGGTATCTCGTATTATCACGCCATTTCTCCTAGTTTTCAGTCAACTTCTCGTTGTTCTGGTCCCCTTGGTTGTTCGCCTTGAGCGATGTCAACCCTGTCTTGTGCTCCTTGTGCTCCTTGCTCAGTTTCACCTGGCGGATGAAGACGCTGATGACGAGGCCAACGCCCGCAACACAAGTGTAGACGATGAACATGGTCCGCATGCTTTTCCAATATGCCGCCCTGGCCACCTCGCCGTCGTGGCCGGTGAGTTTTGCCACAATCTCGGTGCTGCTGGATGCGCTATCGCCAGACAGCAGTTTGGCCAGCTCTGGGCCCAGCTCCTTCTCCAGCGTTGAGTACTGGCTGTTCATTCCATTGTTGAAAATGACGCCGCCAATGACGACAGAAATGGACGTGGCCAGCTGTCGGATAAATGCAAAGCTTGATGTGGCAGAGCCAATGTCACGGGGCTCAACATTTGTCTGAAGTGCAATCAAGGGGGCCTGGAAGATCGGGCCGACACCAATACCTGCGATGATTTGGAAGATGATGATCTTGGCCCAGTTCGCGCGTGGCTCGAGATCTGTCAGCAGGCCAAAGCCCAAGACGATGAAAACGAAGCCAAACACAATGGCAGGCTTGTACAGTCCAGTCTTCTTCATGAAGATGCCGTTTGCCGCAGATACGAACGACATTGACAAAACATACGGCAGCAGGTAGACACCCGAGAGAAGAGACGATGCCCCGAGTACGCCCTGGTAATAGAGCGGGAGCCAGTAGCTTCCAGAGATGAAGGTGAAGGATTGACAAAATCCGAGCCCGTAGGCGGCCACATTCTGAACGTTTTGGAAGAGACGAATCGGGATCAAGGGGTACTTGGCAATCTTCCACTCATAGACAAAGAAGATGGCGACGAGGACGATACCAAAAACGATTAGGCATATGGTGGTCACCGAGTCCCAAGGGAAAGAGACACCTCCGAATTCGAGGCCGAGAAGCCACATGACGGTACCCCCAACAATGAGAACGCTCCCGGGCCAGTCAATGGCAAGGAGGCCATCCTTGATGGCCGTCTTGGGGTTGTGAAGCTTCAGGAAGATGATGAGGATCACAATGGCAACGCCTGAGATGGGCAGGTTGACGTAGAAGCACCATCGCCAGCTCACTTTGCTCGTGAAGACGCCACCCAGGATAGGTCCCACCGCCGAAGCCAGCGCCCAAATCATGCCCAGGATACCAAAGTACATGCCCCGGTTCCTGATAGAAAAGAGGTCACTCACAGCGATGTTGGGGAGCACGATGAGGCCGCCGCCGCCGATGCCCTGGATGGCTCGCGAGCCGATGAGCATGCCCATGCTCTGGCTGACAGCACACAGCAAAGAACCAACCCAAAAGGTGACGGCCGCCGCGAGGATAACTGGTTTGCGGCCAAAGATGTCGGAGACCTTTCCCCATACCGGGACGAAAGCAGCGTTGCCAAGAAGGTACGCGCTACCAATCCAGACGTAGCCTTCGCTGGAGTTGAACTCGGCTGCAATGGTGGGCACAGCCGTCGTGACAATGGTCATGTCGAGGGCGGCAAGGAAGAGCGCCATGCACAGCGCAAACATGATGAAGAAGGTCTGCATCTTTGTGCGGCTGGCTTCAGGATCCTTGTCCTTGGGGCCCGGGGCCGGAGGGCCGCCTGCTGAGGCCGACTTGGTGCCCTCCGGAGCTGTGGTGGAGATGGAGTTGGCGGCAGTTTCCACATCCCTCTCGACGTCGAGCGTACCGTCGGAGCTTGCTCTCCGTTGCGGTAAGGTTGCCATGATGGTGTTGATGTCTTCGGATCCAATCCCGAAGTGGTATGTTTCGGTGTATTTTGACACTGATGTAGTTGTCGGAGTAGGAGCGCACCGTTCTTTTTTTTCAGCTGAAAATGGATTTCACGACATCCAAATGGGAAGTCTTTGACAAAAGTCGAACGGACCAAATACAGGAGTGTTTCTCTTATAAAAGCCCTTGTGGTGATGGCGTTGTGGGTGGGTTTTTTTTCTCGCTTTCGCTCTTGGAGCTCGGCGTTTAGAGTCGAGAGCAGTCGAGGACTGGCCCGTGCCATGAGCGACCCGGGTACGCGGCATGGTTAATACCGGGAGGAAATGGCATTTGTAAGTGTTGTTTCCGGGGCCCAAAACGGGCTTGGACTCGCTCGTGCGAAGGTGGAGTAGGTTGCAGAGAGTCCTCAATCGGATGGTGGAGGGCCGGCGGTGGAGCTGGATCGCCAAATAGTAGGAGCCAGGGTGGGACTTAGTTTGATGAGTGCCGCCAGCTCGGAATTCCGACACAAAAAGGGGGCCCGGGACGTTACAATGAGTCATGATTGGGACACTAACCGTGGGATACGTAATTTATTGTCCCCAACATCGACACTGGAAGCTCAATGAGATGTAAGCCCGATGTCCGAGAAGAGTGAGACGTGACGTCTTGTCACCGAGTTGAACTCGTACGCCAGACGCAGGCCGCGAGGCATGTGATTGAAGAAGATACACCGGAAAAGAAGTGGAAGAATAACAAAAGAAAACATCACAGTCTAGCTCGTGACTCGTTTCTATTAAAAAAATTGAAGCGCCATCATTGTCAGCATCACTTACCACACGTTCCCATCAAGGTAGATTGCACAGCCCAACATGAATCTATTTCGAGAGCAAATCTTGTGTTTCTACTTCACTCTTGCAAGGATCAGAACCATCTCGCTACCGTCGTGTCGGATGTGTTTCTGAATTAGACCAGGACCATAGTTGGCCGTGCTCACTGATCACACGGACCAGAGAATTGTAATATTATCTACATAATTTTTTACCTCAACGCCACTCCGACTTCCCAAACGCCTAGTTCCCTCAGACTCGCAGTCACATTAGCTAGACTTGATGTCTCATTAGAATATCTTCGTGATGCTCTCTCTTGAAATCACGCTGTTCTGTCGCTCATCACGCCTTACCCGGAAAAAGCTGTCGCAGAAGTCACTACAACGCATGTGGCGGAGGAACTCTTCGTCGTGCGTGATGACAATCAATTGAAAGTTGCTCTGAGCTTGGCGAGTCTTGATAATCATGTGCAGACTCTCAGCCAGACTCTTGATGTTGTCTCTATCAAGATTAGTTGTGGGCTCATCAAGCGCAATGAGACCACAGTTGACTCCAAAAGATTCCGCTAGCGCGAGTCGAATGATGATAGAAGCAAGTACCTTCTGCCCTGCTGAACAGCGGCCACGCATATCCATCTCGGTGTCCTGCTTCACCATGCAGAGGCGGTAGTTGTAGCTGCGTTTTCCAGTGTTTGATTCATTGTCAGATCGAATGAGGATAGTGTCGATGTCAGTACCTTGATAGGTACTCTGCCACAATTCACCCGCAATGCGGTTGACTTCTGCCATCTTCAAAGCATGGAACTGCATGACGGCCTTGTCGACGGCCGAACTGCACTGGGCCAAGTCCTCAATGGCAGCCTTGGTTGTCTCAACACGGATGTGGCATTCGCGATACTGCTTCTTAGCATCCTTGTAGTCCATCTCCCATTCCTGCAGCAACCTTCCCAGCTCCTCATCTTTAGTCTTCATTGTTCCCATGACAGAGCCACGCTCCGCAAGGAGGCGGTTGTAATGGTTTTCGTGTTGTCGAGCCTCGCTCTGGAGACGCTCATAGTCTTCGTCGGCGTTGCGATCCTCTAGATCAGCGATGTCCTGACGAATAACCTCCAACATGCGTAGATGCTTGCGGTAGTTAAGGTTATCATTGATGTTTTTCTTCTTTCGATCCCCATTATCAATATCCTGTTTCAACTTGTTCGTCCGAACTGTGAGCTCTGTAATATCCTTTTCGGTGCTTGCAATTGCCTTCTCGAGGTTGGCAATGGCGCGCTGGTTCGAGGCAAGATTCGAAGGGCCACCGCGGTCAACGTAATCCTGAATATCGCCATCCATCATCTTTATCTCACTGACAGAGTTGGCAACCACGTCACGAGCCTCCACGATGACCTGCTCCCTGGAGCGACCGCATCGCAGAACTTCATCTCGGGCGGACCGAGCCTCGCGCATACTGGGCTCAATATTTTCCAGATCCTCGTCAGCGCGCTGAATGACCTCTCGTTGATGAACCTGCTCATCCTTCAGCGCCTGAATTTGCGTCTGAATGTCCATTTTCTTGTCGAGGAGCCCCGCCGTGCGGCTAATCTGGTTCCTGAGTTCGCTCTTTTCTAACTCAAGAGCATTTATCTGGTCTTTCATGCGTTGCCTGTCGCTAGTGAGTTTAGAGATGCGAGTTTTAAAGCCTCGCATCTGTTCGGCGATGGTGGCCTGGAGTTCATGGATCTCATCTGGGCTTCGCGAGGGGCCGCTGGACATTTGCTGAGACATGATGCGTTCGACCTGAGTTTCTGAGTCTCCAATATCCTTGACAGTTTGGCTGATGTTCATCACTGTTTTGGACATGTCTTCTAGGTCCCTCTGCTTCTCCTCCTCCGCCGACGCTGCAGAGTTTTGCTCCTCTAGCTGTCTTTCGAGGGCGTCATACTCGCTTTTTGCAGCCTTGCACTCCTCTCGGAGCGATGGCATCTTAGCAGACAGTCGTTCATGCGTATCATATGCAGATCGGACAGCGCGCAACTTCTCTAAGCTTCCCATTGCCTCCTTCAAATCCTTTTCAACGTCAACCTTTCCCTTTGGATCCAGATTCTTTTCAATCTTTTTTCCAAGGCGATCGAGGCTTGCTGCCTGGTTATCGTCAAAGTGTCGCTCACAAAGAAGACACTTTTTCTTGGACTCGAGCATGCGCTTGCACTTGTTGTAGTAGTCCACGAGAGCATCGAAAAGACTCAGCTCATTTCTGAGGTCTTCGACCTGCTGTTCCACTACGGCAACCTCTTCGGGATAGTCTTCCACGATAGCGTTATCCCTGACAGTCTGGAGTGCATCTACAACCTGCTGTTGGCAACTTGTAGTCTCCTTGGTGTTCTTTTCAAGAGTTTCCTTGGCATTTCTCAGCCGAAACTCAACTTTTTGTTGCTTTTGTTTTGTCTGATCCCGCTTCCTCTGCATCTCGATGAAAACTTTGTTTTGATCTTTGAGAACAGACTGAAATTTGACGTCCAGGGTCTCCGGTTCCCAATCTGCACCAATGACTTTGTCCAGCTTTGGTTTCCATGTGCTTGTGAGGGTGTCTAGTTTGCGTTTGCGATCTACCAGTTCCTTTTTCCTCAAATCTAACTGGGCCCGATCCGAAGCAAGACGAGTGCACTCGACCAACTCCCGGCTTAGCTTTTCATTCTCTGATTCAAGCTGATGCAGCTTGTCGTTTTCTTCAGAGATTTGATGGTCCCAATCTGAAGTCTCAAATCCCTTTTGAGCTGTCTGGAACCTATTGTCGAGATCCTCCAGCTGACCATCCAGTATGGCTTTTGCCCCTTCATCTACATCGATCATGCCGGATTCGTTTTGCAGTACACTGGTACGTTTCTCAATCGCACTGAGTCTTTGTTTCGCAGAAACTCGATCCTGGGTTCGACCCGCTTTTCGACCTTCAAGATCAGTAATGACGCTTGTAGCGGTATCCAATTCGACAGAGTTTTCCTTTTGGACCCGCTCGAGATCTCGTTTCTTCTCGTTGAGTAGTTTTTGGAGTTTATCATTGAAAGATTTGACTTGCTGGTCAGTCAACTCGCCATCAAATCCCGAGAGGCCATAGGTCTGGGCAGCTTCTTGGATAACTTCCATTCGCATCTTTAGCTGGCGCTCATATTTGTCCTTGTCCGATTGGTGTTTTCCTTGCTCAGCAAGCTTCACTGAAAGATCTCTTCTCGACTTGCCCAATTCCGTCTGAAGCTCGCTGTATTGCATTTTATTATTATCCGCCTCGTCTTGAAGCTCGCGCATACGGTCCTCATATTGAGCAAGATCATTTTCCAGGGAGGCATCGTCGTCGTGCAGCTCGTCAATGGTCGCCTTCAATTCTTTGACTGCATCTTGTCGATAATCGAGCTGTTCGCGCTTGTTGCTCAGATTATGAACAATTTCAAGGTGGGTATTGGCGGTTTCGCGGATGTCTCGAATCTTTTCTTGAGTTTCCTCCATATCTGCTGTGATGGTTTCACACTTGTCCCGAGAAGCCTCGATTTCCGACTGAAGCGCTCTCATTCGCTTTTCTGCACGTTCACCCCTGTCCTTGTTCACCTTGTTGTGGGCTTCATCGTTTTGAAGCTTTCCAAGCTGCTCCACCTGCTTTTTACGAAGAACCTTTAGATTATCAATAGCCTTAGTGTACTTCATTGCCTCGAAAATCTCATCAAAGCGTTTCTTCAAAGCAGCAGGCTCGCTCAGAGGCCACAAAGACTCATCCTGATGACAAAATATCACAGCATCAAGAATTGCAGGGGAAACGCCTAATCGTTCGGGTATCATCTCGTCGAGCTGGGCATTCCTTGTGGAAGTGGTGGTGCGTTCACCATTGTTAACGACGACGAGCGAGCAGTCGAGAGTCTTTTGTGATCGGGTCGTTTTCTTAACGGTAAGCTGCAGACTTCGAGTTGCAACATGTTGGCGGTCGTTGATCGATCGGAATTGGAGTTTGACCTGGGCCATAACCTCTTTTTCGCCGCATAGCTACAGATGTTAGATGGAGCAATAGCGACGTCATCGCAAAGAAACATACCTTGGGATCGTGGATGAATGCCCCGCCCTTGCTATTCGGCGGTAATTCACCGGTCGTGGCATACTTGAGACACTCAATAATAGTAGTTTTGCCAGAGCCGTTGTAACCAACGATGAGTGTCAGTGGAGTGTTAAACTGGATGGCTTCTCTAACGGCAGGGCTAAAAGAGCGAACGCCAGAGATAGAGAGTTTGTCGATTCTCGACATGGTGGGTGGTTACCGCAAAGGGTAATTTTTACTACTTAGCATCCAAAATACCCACTAATGGTTAAAAAGGATGACGTTGTGGATGCAGGTGCGAATGTGAAATCGAAACTATTACCCAAACGACGCGTTGAGAAATTGGTCACGCGTTTAGCGGCCAAAGATGTAGATGCGTCTTCACGTGGTATCGATTTAGCCGCGGTTTCTGCGGGGGTCATTTAAGTGCACGCCAGTAATTGAATTAGCAGGGCCACGACGGAGAATCCTTGGTAAATGGAAGAAAGGAACCAAAATTAATTTGACAGAGATGATAGTTGAAATGAAGGTGCCTTTTTTTTAATGGAATTACTTTGATTGCAGTTATTTGCAAACATCATTTCGCGTGGTTTCTGTCTCTTCAGTAGGGGGCGTGATAGTAAACATCTTGTACCACACCACCTTCCACCTATGGTCGGAATAGCAGGTTTCGCCATCGAGCATGGCAGAAGATGTCGACGAAATTCTTCCATATAAACAACCAGCTATACTTGATAGTCTGGTATCACTCCGCAAACCTCGATTTGACAAACCCCAAGGCTCGTATTACAACATCCACCAGCGTCTACCAGGAACCACGCAACGGCAAGTTCCCTTGGCTTCGGAACCCGCCCAGGTGAGCCAGACAAAACTCCGAGCAGACACCTGTTAGCGCAATCCGAAACGAACGCAGGTGGCCACAAAGTTCGTCTAGGTGGGGATGGGGCGAGAAAGGCGCTGTTGGCTTCATTGCTGCAGGCCATCATAGGACCCGATCAGCCACCACAGGAACAGTTTGACGTGCGCTGACTGGTTCTAACGAGGTGATCTACACAGGCCCCCAAGGCAAGGATGGCATTGGCAGCTGAAAATCTTGAGACAATCAATCAATCGGGGCACAAAAAGAAACACCTCACACAAGCTGCCTGCCGTTCTCTACGCCCACAAAGGTCCAGGCCATTTTGGAAGTGCTGCTAGATATCGCAGGACATATCTAGGCGCTGCTAGTTCGCTGTGCCGTCCGCTATAGTACCTCCAGAGAGCCAAAATGGTGCTTCTATGCCTTTGAATCTCCATAGTTATCCACCCCACGGGCGTTGGTTGGTTTGCATCCAGCAGCGCAAAAAAGGTCAGGAAATACAGGTGCCGTATTGCAGGAATTTTTCTATCGCCATTGGTTGACCCTTGTTCTGAGTCCGGTCTTTGCTCCTCAAAAGGCTACCCCGGCGATGCTGGCTCACTACGGCGGCACTAAACAACTTGAAGAGCAAAAGCCAGCTCCAGCATCCTGACTGAACCACTCAAACAGAGAGCCAAGCAGGCAGGCACTTGGACCAGGCAATGTAAGGAGATGATGACCATGCCCCCCTTGTGTTATTCAGTGACCAAACCCGCTTTTACCGGGCCTTTTGCTCCGGCAATAATACTCGTAGCAGCAAAGAACATTCGGTAGCGCCAATCTCCAAGCGCGCAATATGAGATTTTCTCATTTTCCCATGTGTGGTGCCGTCGTAATTCGAAAGAGGATCAAGCACCACAGCGCTACCACGTCCTCGACCCCGAGCGACTTGCATTGAGGGCCCCAAATCAGAACCGTTGGGCGGCTGCATCATACACACAAAGCATGCTGTGAACCCGTAACCGGGCCGCCATGCTGCTTTTGCTTTTGCGGTGCACCCCGTGCCGTGCTGTATCAGTGTCGGTGTCGGTCGTGCCATCCATTCATCCTGTGTGATTGCACTCCCGCAGTGTGCTCTGGCCCCGTGTGCAAACCATATATAGGCTGAGGTGTTCCGTGGCATCCCGTGTGTGCTAACTCGCTCCCTTTCTTGCCGCTCATCCTCTCTCATTTGAGCCCGCATCTGTGGATCTTCTTTCATTTTTCTGTGCTCTCCA
The DNA here is from genome assembly GCA_013406985.1 of Calonectria crousiana. Classification (NCBI taxonomy): domain Eukaryota; kingdom Fungi; phylum Ascomycota; class Sordariomycetes; order Hypocreales; family Nectriaceae; genus Calonectria; species Calonectria crousiana. Next base: position 260,189 of record VTGD01000009.1, read on the forward strand.
GATCATCCATCTCTCCCTTCTACACATTCACGATCCACCGTCTATTTCTTCACTGGCCTTCACATTCCACCCGTATTCCCAAAATGCTGATGACCGAACTTCATCTTTTTTTCACCAGATATTGATTTCTCTCTTTTCTTTCGCTATCGTATGCTCATGCGATCATCCCTATCATCGCGGTGTTTTTTTTGGCGGCGATATCTTTTTTTTTTAACGCGACCACTGTGCCATAGAACCCCAGCGGTAATCAGAGTCACACCCACGTACCGTTGCTTTCGCCAATGCAATTACTAGATTGCCTGCCACATGAAAGCGGCCCATTAGTTAACCATGTCCCGCCACAGACCACCTCCGCCTCTCTCTCCACCTCCCCCTCCATTCAGTTTATTTGGCTTTGCCAACAACTTTGACATCTCGGGATTGGATGACATAGATGTTCCCCAGGTCGCGCACACCCTCCCAACTGAGGCCACTATGGCCTCACTCCGGCTTGCATTATTTCGCCTGCTAACAGTCCGCAGATGGGCGCCGATGGGCACAGTTCCGACTTCATGGCTCTCCTTGATAACACCATGCTCGGCACTTTGGCCGATGTCGATGTGCCCATGACGCTTGACGCAGCCGAAGACTCTGTCGCCACCGAGCTCGATGGCACCGATGCCGCCGCCACTGAAGACTCAATTGCAAGATCCGAAAACCAGTTCAACACTGCCGAAAACCACGTCCCAGGCGCCGGCCCTCTCCCGCCCAATAGCCTGGGACAGGCGAACCTCACCGTTGGGAACAATACCCTGACCGAGTTCACCAAGCGCAGGAACTGGCCAGCCAAAATTGTCGAAGAGCTCCAGGACTTTTTGCAAATACTCGATGCCGAGGGCCACATCAGGTACACGTCTCCAAACATTGCCACTGTTACGGGCTACGACGTCGCAGACGTGCAAGACAAGTTCCTAAGGGAATTCATCCACCCTGATGATAGGCATATTTTTATGGCTGAAATCAACGAGTCGGTCGCATCTGGTCAGTCCATGCGGTTATTTTACCGTTTCAAGAAGAAATCTGGCGAATACACCATTTTCGAGACGGTCGGTCATGCACACATTGCAGCCGCCAAGTTCGCACCCAATCCCAGCAACCAGTCACCATTTTGCCAAGCCATCTTTTTGGTGTCACGCCCGTACCCGACGAAAAATGCTGCTCTCCTCGACTCCTTCCTCGAGCACAAGATTGAGAATGAGCGACTGAAGCGACGGATTGCGGAGTTGCGACGGGAAGAGGACACAGAGACCGAAGAATCCCAGAGGCAGTGGATGCAAAGCCAGGAAGGTCGATCCGATATGACTCCTTCAGAGAGCACGGGAGGATCTTCGAGTACTTTCAGCAGGCCTGGCATCAATCCTCAAATGTCAGAGGCGGACCGAAATGCGCTCCTTACCAGAGAAAACCTCGAGGGTGTTGCGGCCGGTAGTCGCCCAGATTCTCTGCGGGATAAGATGGTGCGATACGAGGGTTCGTCACACGCGGAGACGATCGAGATGCTTACGGGATTACGGTACATTGAGGGGGAGCGGAGCCGCGGTATTACGACGGGGAATGCCAGCCCAACCCTTATTAAAGGAGACGTAGGCATCGCGATTCCCATGGACCGTGACCCACGGACTGGAGAGAAAAAGAAGAAGCTCAAAACGTCGGAGGAGTATGTTTGCACGGATTGTGGTAGGTTTCCCTTTGTTCTGGTCCAACCTGGGCATATGAGTGCTCACCATGGACAGGAACGCTTGATTCTCCGGAGTGGAGGAAGGGTCCCAATGGTCCCAAAACGTTGTGCAACGCCTGTGGCTTGCGATGGGCCAAGAAGGAGAAGAAACGAAACAAAACCGCCGATAATGCTGCACAGCAAGCTGCCGCTGCACATCAAGCTGGCACACCTGATCAATCCATGAACTGAGGATAACTTCTTGTTTGCAGACTTGAAGAAACAATGATCAACTGAAAAATGAGCTGTGTTGAGCCAGATAATGGGAGATGATTTGACTTGGGATATGAAGGAGTCGGTCGGTTTTGGAGTAAGTTTTTTTTATATTTCTCTTTTGTCGCAAGCGATCAACGATACACGAAAGTTACGGCCGGCTCAGTTCGCTTGCTTTGGTCCACCTCTGATATTAGTCTGGAGTGTGTATACTTTCGTTTGCTTTCCTTGCTTCTGGCAAAGGGTTTGCATTGATACCTGGGGATAACGGCACATGGGCGATAAATAACAGGATGGGTTTTGGATATGTCAGAGTACAACGAATTGACGTATTATGCTACTAAATTATACATTGCCCCAGGCTGCATGTTGTTTTGCATTAGTCTAGTGTGTCATATACTACGGCTACTTCCGAAAGGATAGCAATAGGTTGATGGTATAAATTGTTGCTGAGGACTTCTTTAGCACGGTAGCAACATAAGCTTTCGTCCGTGCTATTGTTGGGTTGTTAACATGGGGGGGAAACTAGGGTAGCTTGCGCGCCACTGGCACCACTTCTTTTCCACGCTGGTGAGCTAGGGGCGGGGTGGGGTAGCTGCCCCGCTATCTGACCTCAATAGCTGCAAATCATCCGCTGAGATAGCCTCCAGTCAGGTTGCCACCGAGTCTTAAACCCGAGGCCCAATAGGATCCAGGCGCAAATAAAGTGCGCGAGTTGAAACGTGCAAGCTGGGGTTCACGTCATGTACTGGGATGAGAATGTTCGGTCTGTGCTCTCTGTGGCTTTCTGAATCCGTCGGGCGTCCCCTCCCAGGAAGCGATGTGATGCGTCCAAGCCAACGCAGGTCAAAGAAGCTGTCGGCCACCGCAGAAACGAGCTTATTCCGGCATGGAGCCATAAACCACGTCACAACGCATCAGTCCTCCAATTGGCATCCGTGACAATGTCTGCGGCACACGCATCCCTCAGCTCGGCTTGTATCATGCGCGCTGTGCCAGGTAGACGGGACGTGGGGCGGCCTCCCTTTGCCCCTTGAAGCCCCAAAGCTAGCACTGGAAACAGGCGTCTGGGTTCTACGGCAAGCTGTAACACCTCTGTACCTCTGTGCCTACCAAAATAGGCACCTCAGGCAAGCAAACAAGGTGCCACATTTACCGCTGGCTGCGGAAGATGCATTTAGTAAGAGCAACCTCTCCCCTCTTCTCCCCACCTTGAACTGATCGTATCTACACATACCAACCTACACCGTCGCCATTATCCATCGTTTCTCTTGTTATTCTTGTTTCGGTCTATCCCATCACCATGGATAAGCTCATTAACGCTGGCAAGGAGTATCTTGAGGGCAGGTCTGAAGGCCAACGTAAGAATGCTCCCCCGTGGTACCTGCCATCATTGCCCCGCCATGATGCCTTCTGCCCCTCATCTGCCCCCTCTTTCGTCTTACCATAGGCTTCTCAAGTATCTCAAGTACGGGAATACAGCGTCATTTTATCCTTGATATTTAGGATCTGTTATGTTACCTTACCATTGGAATTGGCATGTGCTAACCAAAGATGCCTCTCAGACCAACAGCAGGAGGGTTTCTATCCCCCTCCTGGGGCCAATAGTCAGTCACACCACCACTCCACTGCCGCAGCTTTGGGTTCCCGGATTCCTGACACCAGACACAGAGCCCCCTGGTGGCGGCATTGCTAGCTTCCTCGGCACCCTCGATGACGACAAGGCCAAGGAGGAAGCCAGCAAGCATGCCGGCTCCTCTGGCGACCAGGACCTCTTTGGCAGCATTCTTCATGCCGTGAAGCAGAAGAGGACCACCAGACCTGACGACGATGATTCGGACGTCGATGAAGACTGTATGCTTCCGATAGCCCCCCAACTTTGTTACTGCAGACGTTCTTAGGCAACGTTCAAACTCCCTAGGATCCACGCTAACTATCACAAAGACTATGTCAAGCAACACCAGAAGACCTACAACGATGAAGACCATCAGGCTGATGAAAAGGGTCTCGGTACTGCGGCGGCAATGCAAGCACTGAAATTATTCAACAGTGGTGGATCCAGCAGCGATGGATCCAGCAGCGGTAGCCAAAGCGCTTTCCTCGGTCTTGCCATGGGTGAGGCTAGCAAGGTAGGTTCCCACAATGAATCCCACGCCTACCGTTTAGTAAAACCTTTGACGACTGACAACGATATCATTAGCTATTTGATGCCAAGTCTTCCCAGGACAAGGTCTCTGCTGGCACTAGCAAAGACGCCGTTATACAAAAGGCTGCCGAGACCGCTATGAAGATGTATTTCAAGAACCAGGGCGAACAACAAGGCGGCTTGGCCGGGTTTGCCTCCAAGTTTATCAAATAGATCATAACCTTAAGACCATGAGGTACGGTAAATAGAATGAATGATGACTACTGGTTCCAGCACTATGATAATGTCCAAATTATAGTTGCACTTGGGCAGTCTTGAGTATCAAGCTGCACGCGAAGAAATTTCTGTGGCGGGAATGGCCGCTTTTACAGGTGTAAAGCATTTATCCCCCTCCAGCTATTGGCGATGCCGCTCAAGCTTCAGTTTCCGCCTTGACACCTTGTTTTACTGCCGCCATGACGTCGAACCAGTCATTAGGTCGTCGTGGACCACCTTCGACCACATTATGCAGATAGTCCTCAGCCTCTCCAGCCCATGAAAGAAGCTGCTCCTCACTACCCCATTCCCCGGTAGCCATAAGGCCAATTGGCACCTTGCCTTCACCCTGTTCCGGATCTAGGTACCCAACGGGTGCTGACAATGCAGGAGTACCAGCCATGTTGGCTAGGAAAATGAAGCGCATGTTACGAATGGTTCGGTTCGTGTCACTCATGCCGTACGCTTCGTCACCTGGCACGATTGGCCAGCCGGCCATAGGCGACGTGGGTGTCATGATAAGCAAACCAGGGTATTTCTGGTACAAGAATGCCATGTGACGCATGATTAGTTCGCGGAGGTTGTTATAACGAAGATAATCCGCAGCAGGTGTCCTGGAGCCGACGGTCAGGACCACCTTGTTGGCAGCTCCGACCAACGAGAGCCAGTCAGGGGCTCGCACTCGGGCAGCTTCTGACATTTCAGTGATGCAGACAGCACTGTGAGCAAGCTGGGCCTCTGGGACGTAAGGAATGGAAATGTCAACAATCTCGTAACCGCACTTGCTAGCAAAGTGATCAACTGCCTTTTCGCACACTTCAGCCACGCGAGGATCAGCTTGGTTCCACCAGTCACGGTAGATTCCCATAACCTTCTTGGCTGACGGGCTGGGGGGTATAGACAGAGCAAATCGACTTTGGATAGGACAATCGGGGTTGGGCTGGGACATGAACCGGTAGGCAATGGTAAGGTCAGCAACCGATGAGGCGAGCGGTGTGGTTACGGCCATGGTATGGGTCCTGGCAATGGTGCGGTGGTGACTCGTCTTGAGCCCGTACACGCCATTGAACGAGGCAGGAATACGGGCACTGCCACCAGCATCCGAGCCGACGCAGATGGGAACAATTCCTGCTGAGAGAGCGGAGCCTGCACCGGATGAGGAGCCTCCAGGATAATACAAATTGTTGTGGAAATTGACCGGAGTGCCTTGTACAGCCTGTGATCGTTAGAAATAGGAACTAGGTTTGTTGGGAAGTCCAAAACGTACGTTGCAACCGCTAGTATCTAACAGCCAGGTGTTAGAAAATAGAAGATAGTTTTACCAGGGGAACATACCTGAGCCCAATTCGTGCATGGCGTTCTTGCCAATGACAATGGCGCCAGCTTCTTGGAGCATCTTGACGGGCCAGTCAGATTCCTCCTGCTCCTTGAAGAAGGGAATGGAAGGGTTGTATGCCATGCCATTGTGGTTTACAAAGCCCTTGACCGAGGTGTCATCTTTGATACCAACGGGGACTCCATCCAGGATGCCCAGGGGCTTCCCAGCAGCCCATCGCTCCGTAGATGCCTTGGCAGCTTCCAAGACCAGGTGCTCTTTGCCATGGTAGTCAACCCAACCAGTTTTATATGGGCTGGAGGGGCTCTCAGTGGGGTTGATGACAGATAAAAGAGTCTCGGCAACCTTGAGGGGAGTCACCTGACCAGACTTGTACATCTCATGATAGTCATTGGCCGAATAGTACCGAGCTTCTAGATTAACGTGGTTTGCCTCAAGCAATTTCGTCTCAAACGGGAGCATGGGTGATGTGTCACCAAGAGGAGTCACGGTAGGCTACCAAGTGTCAGCCTCGCAATGCGCCAGGAATACAAAACATGGGAGTTTTCAGGACATACTCGGAACCGATAGGGAAACTCGTCAAGGCCCGGAATGTCCTTGAGGGTACCGAATCCAGAATTGTCCCAAAAATACTGCTGGAGGAATCCAGACTTGGAAATACTTGGCTGGCGTAAGTGATGGCCTCATGCGCAGAAAAAAATGATGAATCCATACATGCTGGCGCCTATAACGAGGGGCAGACCTCGGAAGGCAGGGTTCTTTTCAACCCTGGGCTTATAACCTGTGTCTGGACCCTCTTGGGGCACAGGGTAGTCGGCGAAAGCAGCCGGAGGAGCCATGATTGATTTTCAGGAAGAAGAGAAGGGGGGGGCGGTTGCGAAAATAGAGTGTTTCCAGAGAGCAAACTCCAGAATCAGGGCAAAAAACGAGTATAACTCAATGAAACGAAAGCCGGGGCGAGATACAGGGCGAGATACAGGGACGATTGGCTCCAAAGGTACTTGGAACTACCGAGAGCTTGACGGATGCAAGAGAAGGAGCTTCGGTCCCCCCAGTGGAGGTCGGTGGAGTTTATGTTTGATGGGGAACCCAGCTATGGCATGCCTCCAGGGGTTCGTTCAGTCGGTGACGAGAAAAAAAAGTGATCAGTTCCCTCTCAGACAGCGACTGTGATGGCAACCTCGGCACCTTGGCCTGCCGCCCCCACGTCACTGTATCATACATTATTGGTTCTATTTGAATCATGCTAGACTGAGGGGATTGGTGAGAAATGAAGATCATCCTAGTCGCAGACACTGCCTTGGTTGTAGGATCAATATTCGGCGATATCATTTTGCCTGTGATGCTGCCTGTGAGAGGAGACGACACCTTTTTTTTGTCACCCTTTCCGAAGCTTGGGGGCTTCCGGGGCTAAGGCCCCGCTAGGCTTGGCCAGCGCGCCCTGCAGGACCTAGCATGAGATACTGTTTTCAGCTTCAGCCGGGAGCAGAGGTTTACGGTTTCGATTGCGCCGGCGGTCAATAGAAATACGATATACGACATTGGATTGGGTGTTCATAGATTAAAATATGACAATCTTGACCCCTCCCTCCCAGAAATCCCACAGGCTTCAATCAGGCCACCGTCAGCCTGGCCCCATCCACATGGCCGTAGGCGTTGGAAGCTGAGAGGATAGTTTAGCTGGATTGGTCCTAGTAGTGATAGGCCAAAGAACCCCAAACTTTCAGATGACAGAGAATACCCATGCAACGTTCGACCTAGAGACACACAAGTCCTTTTCCAGTTTCTACCAAGCATGTCCATCAGCTCAGCTCAATTATTCCAAGACATTTTGGGGTCACGTGATTTTACAGTATCATGCGCCGTCAAGTTACGTCATCCTAGTAAACGGTGAAGCGGGGCCATTGGCTTGCATCACATGGCTTCTCGAGGTCCTGTGTATCGTCGACCTAAGGAGACCGACTACTCCTTACCCGTGACCTTGTTCAGGTGTCTGGGCCTGGTCTCCAACTTACATCGCTTCGCATCTGGGGATATTTCTTGGTCGCCTTATGCTCTTCAACCTTACGAAATTAACCAACTCTCTTGAAGCTCGACGAGCGTTGCGCTCCAGGTAGTGCAGCTCTACCCCGCCAACAGCTCCCCGATAGCCTTGCGACAGCCATGTCGCTCTTCAGCGCGCAGCTGCATCCGGGCCGAGCGTTGGGCTTTCTTGGTGAGTATGCGTGTATAAGCCGCTCTGTAAATCTTTAGATCGCCTCTAACATGCTCTTGTTTGTTTGTTTGCTAGTCCTCGGTGCCACCCTTCACGATGTCCTGACTCGACTCAAAGCTGAGCCGCAACGTTTCCCCAAGCTCGAGCTCCTTTACTCCCCGGATCACCCCGTTACCGAACCCGTCGGTGTAGAACTTCCTGCCAACGGTATACGACTGCGCTTTGATGGCCCAGAGCAGCGGTTGCGTCTGATTGAGGTTACCGACTTTACCAAGAACCACATCACGTTCAAGGACCGAGATCTCCTCAAGCCTGTCAACGGCACATCCGTACCTGCATCCCCGGTTCCGGGCGACTCTACCACCGGCCCGACCTTCAGACATATCTATCACAGACTTCTCGGTCCCACCTATGCGGGCGAGTACATCTCGCCAGCTGCTGGGCGGGAAAGTGGCATCTACGTCCTGTCCTACCCGGGAGTTGCCTTTAACTTCTCCCTGCCTCCGTCAGCGTACGACCCCGACAAGGATGTGGTGTCCATTTTCTCATCGGCGACAAGCCAAGCCGCAACATCCATGGCCGTGTTCAGCGGCGACTCATGGGCTGATGCTCGCCCAACTCTCTGGACGGAGATTTTGCCGAGCATCAAGTCCACCACCGTGTTGCCTCGTGGCAAGGATGTGTACCCCGACGAGATATCCCTAATCCGACTCTACGGGGGCGGGAAGATTCAGCTCTTCCGCAAGTGGACTAACCATTCCTTCTGGATAACACTGGGTGAAACAACTCCCCAGGAGCTACTTATGGAACTGGGTCCCCCCAATGCCATCTATCGAAAAAATGACCAAAAGATGGTCATTCACAAAATGAGGACCAAAAGCAATGCCCGGACACGCCCCAGTGCCACTGACATCGGTCGGCCTGAGGACCTCAACGACACAGACCAATCGTCTATGAATACAGGATCTGATGCTTCCGATGACGAAGAGGCTATTGATGACCAAGTTGGTAGCGTTTCAACCGGGGAATGTTTCTACAATTACTTTTACTTGGGCTTCGATATCCTCGTCTCTAACCGCGTCCCTCCATCCCAACCACCACCTGGCGTTCAGAACGGCGAAACAACCCCTGAAAATGGTATCAAATCTCACTCCTCCGATCGCCTCGTAGCGACAAAATTTGTCCTTCATGGTAACATTCCTGGTTCATACGAATTTAATCGTCACCGCCGCTGCCGCTGGGAAATTGGCTACTTGGATAGCTCAGGCGACGGCTCCAACCCGATCGATTCCGAGACCAAGTTCCCGCAGATCGAGGATCGGATGAATGAGGCTTGGGCGTCGGTATTTCCTCGCAGCGCCGGCCAGTCCCGCCAGCGCGGCATGGTGCTCAATCGCGGTTGGGGAGACAGCCCTGGGAGCAGCTGCGAGTTTCTTGGAGGGTGGGAGGAGAGCGGCGCACGTAGGGCCGAGGCAAACGGCGATTCAACCACGACGCTCTATGGATTTCCTGGCATGGTGTTTGAAGTTCTTAAGAATGGGTTTGTCAATGCGGTAACAGTGTTTTAGACGTTTTTGATTTATGGTCACACAGACATCACCGCGTCATGGGCGTTTCTTTTATACTGAGAGCTGCTGAAGGATTGATTTTTTCTTCTTTTTTTTTCTCCCTGGTTAGTTTGTTTTAGACAGGAGAGAGTCTTGGTTGGAGTTTTACGAGGGCATATTTGACTACACCACTTGGACATTGTATGGCTCATTATGAGGGGAATTCAGTTGCCATGTTCATTATAGAAGTAAGATTCATACATTAACAAATTCGCAAATTGACCCAGTCAGCGACGAGGGGCGGTATCCTATTTTTTCGACCCTCCTCGGCCTCTATTCTTCATACTCGCACACAAATATACCGATCGATTGACCAACGCCGGCAAAAACTCCCCAACCATTCTCTTGGCATATGTGCAGGGAGAGGGGGGGGGGGTTGTCCATCCACATCATTGTTTCCATGCGGTTGATTTCCAGGAAAGGAGACTTGTTATTGGTGTTTTTTGTTTGTTTGTTTGTTTCTTTTTTTTTGTGCCATCTACTACCACTCTTCAACCTCGCCCTTCTTGGGCTTCTGCATGCGCACCACCTTGTCGCAGTTGAGCAGGCACAGAGGGTCAAAGGCCTTCTTGATCTGTCGCATGGCGTCGACGGTGGTCTCGCCAAGCTCGTGGGGGAGGTAGTCTCGCTTCACCAGACCGACACCGTGCTCGCCCTGAAGTGGAAAAAAGAAATCAGCATGCAGGTTTACAGGACAAAGATAAGAAGGAAGAGACGAATGGAGCAAGGGAGAATGCAAAGGAGAAACTTACAGTCACGGTGCCCTCCATCTCAACAGCCTTCTTCACCATGCGGTGCACAACGACTTCGGCCTTGTGTCGCTGGGCCTCGTTGTAAAGCAGGATAGCTGCGCCATCGGTTAGCGTTTGGCTCAGCTCAAATAGCAATCTGGCTAAACTCACTGTGAAAGTTTCCGTCGCCAACGTGGCCGACGATGGACGCAAACAGCCCGCTCTTGGCCATGTCCTCCTTGGTCTCCTCAATCAGATCAGGCAATCGGCTCAAGGGCACAGCAACATCGCCGGTCCAGACGCGATCGCCGGGCTTCTTGACGGCCATGGTGCTCCAGAGGGCCTCCTTGCGGGCGCTCCAGAGCTCATCCTGCTCATCCTGATTCTTGGCAAACTCGAAGCCGTTGCTTCGGGCTGCCTTGGCTAGGCTCTGCACCTGCGCGACCTGCTCCTTGACGCCGGCGGGGGTGCCAGCGAACTTGAAGAAGATGGTGGGGGCCTCGGACCAGGCGCGGGAGGTCATGCCGGCCTGGTTGATGCACTTCATCTGGTTGTCGTCGAGAATCTCGACGGCAGCGACCGGGATGCCCTTGCCGACGACCTTGGCCACGCAGTCAGCAGCGTCGCGGATCGAAGGGAACGTGGCAACGGCAACGCTGGTGGACTCGGGCTTGACGGTAACCTTGAGGGTGGCCTCGGTGACGAGACCCAGGGTGCCCTCGGAGCCGATGAAGAGCTTGGTGAGGTCGTAACCGGCGGAGCTCTTGCGAGGGCGCTGTCTGGTCTTGATGATGGTGCCGTCGGCCATGACGACAGTCAGGCTGAGAACCCAGTCTCGCATGGTGCCGTACCGGTAGGCATTGGTGCCACTGCATCCGGTGCCAATCATGCCGCCGATCATGGCACCGGGGCCAGGGTCGGGAGGGAAGAAGAGGCCCTCGTGGCCGAGGTGGTCGTTGAGGGCCTCCCAACCCATGGCGGGCTGGACAACAACGTCAAGGTCGTCCTTGTGCAGGTTGATGATTTTGTTCATACGGCCAAAGTCAATTGAGATTCCCTTGTGCGTGGGAGTGAAGTGGCCCTCCAGACTGGTGCCGCCGCTGTAGCCCACGACGGGGATGCGGCGCTGGTGGCAGACCTTCATGATTTCTGAGACCTCCTCGGTGCTGGCAGGGTACACGACGCAGAAGGAGCGGTCTTCAGGGTTGGCCGAGTGTGAGGACCAAGGAGAGGTAGCATGGTGGTCGATATCCTTCTCGGAGGTGCTGACGTTCTCTTGACCAACAATCTTGACAAAGTCAGCCCAGGCGGCTTGCATGTTTTCCAGCTTGATGTTGTGCGTCAAGTCTCGTGTCTTGGAAAGCGGCAGAGTCGAGGTGGATTCCGGTTCCTTGGGCCAGAATGTGCCCATGTAGTATGCGATTCCCACACCGGAGAGGAAGACTAATTGGAGTGAGGTTAGTTAGCTACCTATCTTGAACCTTTTTTTTTTTTAACATGTATATATATCTGGAAATAATTTTCCCATTTCCCCCGCAACCTCTCCTAGCTGGAATACAAAGAAGGACAATTCGACTGCCTCTCGAAATTGTAAAACTCACCAAAAGTCACCATCCAGTTTCGAGAGGGATCTGTTATGTTGCGCCACTGCTCGTACTCTGCGCGCTGCTCACGCTCTCGGCGCAATCGGGAACCGATGCTGCCCATGACCTGGCCCTGAAAGGACCTGCCCACCTTGGACTCGTTGCCCTGACGGGCGGCCAGCTTCTGGGACTTGTCCGAGGGCTCGATCTCGGTGGCGTAGGCGCGGGCGGCAAGTGCCGATGGCAGGCGCGGGCTCGTGGTCGCAGCTCGCAGGCAGCTCCGGAGAGCAGCTCTGGGCCGGGCGCGCAGCTGGATGGACACCATTGGTGCGGGTTTCGGGGGTCAATTCGTCGCGGGGAGGGTCGGGAGTCGAGGAGGGTCGAGGGCGGCGCTTGACGTCTGGCGAGGTGACGTTGAGGGCGGGCAGGGCCTGGGGTTTAAGACGTGCGGCGTGCGGCAATGCAAGTCGGCCTGGCACCTTTTGGAAATTTCTCGGCGGCGGAGTTGCAGCGCCGATGAGCAGCCAGAAGCCCCGAGCGAGCCACCACCCCGCCCCGCTGAAGCAACAGCTGCCCTGCACGCTAATTCGCTTCCCCGCGCTCTCAGAAAACCACCGCAGTCGCAGTCGGGCTGAGCTGTCGTGTCGACGAGGATCACCGGCCTGTCATGGCGACCTGTGTTCGCGTCAACTTGTACCGAGATCGGCTGCGTTGCGCCCTTTGGCCCTTGCTTGCTTGCTCGCTTGCTCGCTCGCCGCACCCAAACCGCTGCTGCTTTGGGGATCCTCGAGAATGAAGAGTCCAACGTTGGTTGCCACATGCTTTTCCTTACCCATACACAGATATCCATTCGTGCTGCGGGACCTATCACCAAAGTGGACTTCGATGTGGACTTCAACAGCTCGGCCCAGCTATTTCCAATATCCATCTCACAGCACGCAAGAACCGGGGTTGATCGGCGCCACCCAATCTGTCACTCTTCGTGGTCCAATTTGTCATGGACCCAGCCAGTTCGCCCACCACATCTCCCATCCCACTTAGTTTCCGAGATCTAAAAATGCTCGCCATGACCATTCTCATCTAGCCCCCCCTCGTCGGCCTCTTTGCTCTCTTGGTCAGCAGGCCCACGCATCTCCGTAACCGTTCCGCCCGGCCTCCGGCCCCTCCTCTCGCACATCTATCAGTCATCAATCAAGTCACATCGACGCTCCTCTTTGTGGTAGATTATTTGCATTAACAAGGGACCAGACCATTCCTACCCAAGCTCGCCAGAACAATATAGGTTGTCATGCGTGCGAATCCTAGCCCGCCACCCACGCGAATTTCCAATATTAGTTCAAACAACGACGGGGGCCAACTCCGCGCCCTCTTATCCTCGGTTTTCTACCTCTCAATCATGATTCCTGCCCAATCATGTTTTGGAACATGAACCGAAACTCCGTACGCCCGCTTTGATAACATGTGCACCAAATATTCAGACCAACCCGTCATTTTCTCTATCATGAAGTCTTCCACACTAGCTGGACCGCAAAAGTAGGAGTGCTGCCCTGTACATGTACGAGGTAGGCCCCTAGCTCCTGATCCTCGTCGATCTGCAGCGGCAGTTCCCCTCCCTTACCATCTTTCACAATTCCCTCAACCCGCAGGCAGAGCGCCCCGGGAAACTTTTCCGTTGCTACATGTCGCAGTTCCTGTATTGATTGTGACATGAGTGTGCCTATCCACAAGCCTGCATTCGCCACAAACGTTGATGATGGGTGTAAACGAAAAAAGACCGCTATCGCCGTTGACACTGGTTGCACCGCCTGGAAGACCGAGTTGGACGGTGCCGCAGCTGCTGCGTATTGCTGCTGTACATACTGTTGATCCATAAATGTTGCCTGCGCATTTGCCGCGAGAAAGAGAGAGGATCCCATTTGGGGGTCAAGAGGTACGCCCGTGGGAATTGACGACCCAAGCACCTGGTGAGGCTGCGGGAGATCACTGGGCGAATCCGAAAGGCTGGATGACTGTGACTGAATCGACATGGAGAGATGGGTCGGCATAGCTCGTCCAGAGTGCGCAAACTGCATTTGAGACGCATGCGACACCTCTGACATGGTATCGAAGTTCAGGTCAACTTGTCCTGTCTGCGGTGAATCGACCAGTTGGCTTGGGCTAGACTCTCCTGTCGGGTGTATTTGATATGCGGCTGTAGAGGGTGCTGCGTTGGTCTGACCCCCTTCAAGTTGATCTGCCGGCGAAAGGGATTGTTCTTGTTGCTCATGATGATGTTGCTGCTGTTCCTGCGCTTCGTGAGATTGCGGTTCTGGTTGTATCTGAGAGGCGACTGGCCCTCTTTTCCTCGACGATTTTCGGACTCTGTCGTCTCGCATTCTTTTCATAACATCTCTTGCCAAAATCTCCAGGGCCTTCGCCCTCACTTGCGAAGTTCCGTCAGCGGTTGGCATGGTCAGGTTTTTGATAAGAGGTGACTTTTCCGCCCATTTCCTCTTCAACTCTTCCCACTCCTGCGGTGTTGCGTTCGACTTGTATGTAAACTGCGCATCCCGGAGTACTTGGTGAAATGTGAACCTGATCTCCCGTGACTCTTCGGGATTGACACCCAGCGCATTTTTGGCTTCGGCCAGCGTCATTCGCGTTTCCATATCACGCATCCTTTTTGTAACATCGGTGCAGATGACATCTAATGCAAGTCTCTTTGCATCCTCGTTATCCTTCGGCCCCCATAAAACCTGTTGGAGTCGTGGGCACTCGTGAATCAACCGATCCTTTACAGCATCCCACCCATCAGTTCCGGCCAATGTCTTCTTGCTCACGCCTTCCTCGATGCATATCCGTTGGAAGCATGATCGAATTTCCCGATAGACGCTGTCATCAAGGCTCAAAATCACTCGCGCCTCGTCGATGGTTGTTTCTGAAGGAAAGCGAGACGGAATTCCAGCTGCGTTGATTGGCTGACGGTTTCGTTTTCCCTTTTTCTTTTCGTTCTTCTCAGCAGCAGGATGTGGTATCTCTTGATCTAGTTGATCTAAAACTGCCGCCGCAACCGCATCCGATAATGGCTGCAGTGACAAGCTCTGGTCTTCTGGAAATGATAATGTCGAATCGCCATGCTTTAGATCAGAGATCTCTGCGAAGGAATCTTTTATCGGCGAGTTTACCTCCAAGCTGGACTTGTCTCCATTTGGGACACGCAACAGCCATCGATTCCGCGTACGAACACGCATCAGTTCCCTAGAATTGATGTGGAAGCCGTCCTCTTCGTTAAGCACACGCAGTATCTCTCGCTGTGGGAGGTTTCTCTCCCATAGTTCGCGGATGCGGTTAACCAGGCGATCATTTTTGTATGCCGGCCTGTGCTTGGATGGGAAGTTCCACCGACGAAATTGAGTCTGAAAGGCCCGTTTGCTACATTGGGCTTGTAAGTTGAGAGTTGATGTGGAAAAATGTTGGGCTGGGTCAATCACAGAGGTGAGGATAGATGCAGAGGATGAAAAGAGCACACCATAAGCGGTGTCGTGTAACAGCGCAAGAATTATAACGAAGAAAAAGAAGAGGGGGGTGAGATGCGCATGTTGTGGTTTAAGGGTAAGAAGTGCAACCATGAACAGGACGAGGCTACGAAGGTGTGTTCCTGTGACTCACGCACTCACCTGGGGGCAAATTTATAGACAGTCTTCATGTGTTCCATGATGTCCTCGAGGGACCGATCCTCGTCAATATAGAGTTGGTAGCATGTCTTCTGGTGGGTGTCCCAGTCATAGACCATGGTCGGGACTGGGAGGCAGCAGCCTCATGGCTTGCGCTGCCGGATTATTCGCCTGGCGGATTGCGCAGAGTTGCGTCTTTGGTCGGAACGGGTCGAACGGGTGCAGTGTGGAGCTGCGTTGGTGGTCAACCCCGGCACCCCGGCGTTTTTCAGTTTGAGCAAAGTGGAGCTTAGTCATCGTGTAAGTCGTACAGTATCAATTCAACAAATATGAGCATCACACACTGTACACTTCGCGCTGTACGAGCTTGATCATGGCTTTGCAGTTGGTGCTCATAGAAAAAAAATCATGTGAGAGTACAACAGAAAATTCAATGCCAGATTTAAACTGTAATCTTTGCGCGGTCTGAAATTATTCTTCAAGCATCGTCGGTGCTTGGATCAGGGTGTGGCGTTGCATTTCGAATGAGTTCGTCGCCAAACCTTGGGCAATCATTCCGCACAAGGGAGACGCGTTGTCTGATTAAGAATTGACCAATGTGTAGGAAACATTATTTAGCGTCGAGACTGCTTTTCCCATGTAGCCATAAACTCACTTTTCAATGCCCACCGGTGCATCAATGCTTTGTCACCCTGGTCCACCGTCGTCATGATTGCTCAAACAGGATGATTGAACCTCGGCTGCGGCTAGAACGCGGTTCCCCTCAACGCCAAATGTCCAAGAATCAATCGACCGTATGCCACTCGCGCTCTAGTGTCACGTTTGTATTGCACCGCACACTTATTCCAAATCAGTTGTTACCTCTCGCATTGCTTAACCTTTCCAGTTCGTATACATCTTCTATAACTCAAAAAAAGCCAACTTTTTATATTCAAACATTAAGGCTTTCACAAGTTTTGTAAATCCATCATGAGCTCGCCGTCGCCCCCAAGCTCGTACAACACTCTATCTCTGCCAACCCTCCAATTTTCCCACCATCCCGCCTCTTCCCCAACCATCACTCCCGTAATCATTATCAAGCTCCACCGCCCAGACGCCCGCAATGCCTTTACCGACGAGATGGCCGACTCGCTCATCCAGGCCTTTGACACCATCTCGGCCGATGACCGTGTCAAGGCCGTTGTGTTGACCTCGTCTGACGCAACCAACCGCTTCTTCTGCGCTGGCATGGACTTTAACTCGTCGCATGACACAGGCTCCACGCGGCATTCCCACCGCGACTCAGGTGGGCAGGCCTCGCTGGCCTTGTACCGCTGCACAAAGCCCGTCATCGCGGCCATCAACGGGTCGGCCGTGGGTGTGGGCATCACCATGACGCTGCCTGCCAACATCCGCATCGCCAGCCGCGATGCCAAGGTTGGCTTCGTCTTCGGGCGCCGGGGCTTCATCATGGAAGCCTGCAGCAGCTACTTCCTACCTCGCCTGATTGGCACCAGCAGAGCCTTGCATCTCACCACGACCGGCGCCGCCTACCCGGCCACGCACCGCCTGTTTGACAATCTCTTCAGCCAAGTTGTAGCGCCTGAAGAGGTTCTCCCCACAGCGCTCAAAATTGCCGAGGAAACCGCCGCCAACGTCAGCGGCATGGCCTCGCGGTTGATGAAGGATCTCATGTATCGCGGTCCCGGGTCGCCGGAAGAGGCTCATCTCCTGGAGAGCAAGCTATTCTTCGATCTATTTAGCGGCAGTGACAGCAAAGAAGGCATTGACAGTTTCATGCAAAAGAGGTTGCCTGACTTTAAAGCAACCATACAGAAGGATGCTCCGGTTGCCTATCCATGGTGGACTACGGTGGATGTTACGAAACCTAAGCCCAAGATATAGTTGGGAATGGACTGGATGAGGTTGTACGAGGGATGACACGCGAAACGAAAAAGAAAAACGAAAGAAAAACATAGTCTATGCTGTCTGAGAACCAAATCCAACAATGCCGTCATTCTGCGACAGCCGTGACACGTTCCATTAGACCATAGCTCCTTATGAAACGCGATCAACGAGCTAAGACCATCATAGCTCCGTACGTCATAACGCTCAGCTTCAGTGCAAGGCACAGCGCGTTACAGAAAAAAAAAACGGTTAGCTTCGTTCAAACCAGCTCCGCCGCAGATGTTCCCGTGACTCTCGACAGATGGTTCCAGATCCCAAACCTCGATACATCCATCCCAACGAGCTCCCAAATGCCATGCACAGCCTTACAGTCAAGTGGGGTAGGCCGTGGCTCTGCTCGGGGCCTCCGGAGCAATCGCATGACTTTGGTCCCCGCAGTCCCCAGACTCGGACGGTGCCGCGAAGCCCCACAATCATCGTCATAGGTACCGATGTAACCGCTGCAGGCCATCAGTCATGTGTGATTGTCATGTGAAAGACTGGTAAGACAAAAAAGGGGCAGCCTGATTCTAGAGGTGAGGATTTGCCAAGGGATTTTCAACACGGATGCAAGTTCTGATTGATGTGGTGGCCTGCTTTGGACCGGGTCTACTCATTTGAAGGCTTGCCTATTCTATCCAGGAATCCAGCACTGCCATGCCAATGTCTGTGCCGTCCATCCAAAACGCGGCGTGCGTGCTGCAGCACCCGAAACAAAAACAAAACACCCGTGTAAAACAAAAATCAAAGTTCGCAACCAGGCCCGAAAAAAAAATCCTAAAGATGCAATGCTGGGCATATCGAGTCGTAAGCCGAAGGTTCCCACAACGCCATGCAAAAACAAGAAACGATCGTCCGGTCCGGCCGTGAGATGCAAATCTCAATCGTATGCAACGCTAAATGGCCGCGAGTCCGTCTAGGGGCGAGGGTGCAAGAGCGAAAGCTCTGCATCCTGGAGGCGCACAGCAAACCGCTGCTGTTGCGCCTCCCAAAAGGGTATATCATAACTGCTGTGTGGTTTGAGGTAGTAGTGTAAATCTGGGTTTGTCGTGGTCGGTGCTGTGTGTCATCGTGAAATTGATATCTTTTTGCCGATTCTCAAAAGGGCCATCCCTATCGCCGTCCCATCCTGAGCAACCGCGTCCTCAACCACAGAACAAATGCAGTCCAGGTGCCGGTGGTCCTCCGCTTGGTGTTTCGGCGGCTAGATTCAAAGTGCACATGGTCCGCTCGCGAAGCTGGCGACTGGGCCGTTTTGACTGTATCGTAGCCGCGAGTGGCAAAGCCGACTTTCTCGTTGTCGCTTGTCCCGTTCCCGGTATTCTTCCTCGAGGCGGCGGGGCGAATGTCGCTTTTGCTGGATGTGCGATCGCAAGAAATGCGCGAGTTGCCCAAGCTACCCTTTCGACCATGCGAGTGCGACTTGGCGAGTCGATGCGCCTCCTTGCTCTCTGCGCGCTCCTGCTTGCGAATCTGCTCCCGTGCGTACTTCTCCTCCTTGGCCCTCTCCTTCTCCTCAAACTTCCGGCGAGCCTCGCGGACATGTTCCTGGCGCGATGCTGTGTCAACTTCGCTTCGAGACCGAAGTCGAAAACCGTTCATGTCAAGGGAGCTGCGCAACGGCGACATGGCCGAGGCGGAAGACGACGTGCCCATCATTTGTGGAGAAATGAAAGAGGTCGGCGGGCTAGCACTGGAAGCAGCAGAGTCAAGAACCGGGGTGGAGGCAGCGTTCAGTTGAAGGTCGGAGCGGCTCTTGGTGACTATTTGGTGAGTTTTCCGTGTCGCAGCAGCAGAGCCAGAGCGGGAGTTCACGGGGTTGTGAAGCGGCTGGTTGACGTCAGACAAGGAGCTGGTGCGCTGGCTGGCGAGCGATGGCCTCCGGTGTCCTGTGCTGGAGTGCGGGAGAGGAAACGGACGCGTGGACTGGTAGTTCTGAGCGTCAGTATCGTCGTCGTCCTCTGTTATTGTAGGAGAATAGTCGCGGGGGGCTGATGGGTTGTCGAGGGAGGCAAGCGAGTTGGCGTAGGACAAAGGTGGTGTTGATGTTCGTGGCGTCTGTTGAAAAGGATGCACGAAGGAGCCGTTGCGACCGCCGCTTCCAGAAGTCGCAACAGAGATGTGCGAAGTGCCGCTGGTGGAGCGGGCGTGCGAGTATTTGTTGGAGCGGGCACCGCCCGTGCTAAGCTCGGTTGCGGACAGGGAGAAACTGACATCACGCACAGGTCGGGATGGATGGCCAGGTATCATGGCCGTGGGTGTATACGAGGATGCGAACCCGTGACCGGCGGAGTTGTTTTCCCCTGAGGGGCTGTACGAGGAATATCCAAGCTGTGCCTGCTCGTCCCAGCCGCGATCAAGATCTAATGAGTTCTTCTCTGAGTGACTGTGCGGCTGTAGCTTTTTAAGGATTGGCTTGACCGTCTGGCGGCTGCGGGCCTTGGTGATCTTCGCATGGGTGTGGCCATGGTTATGGCTGTTGGATAGCGAGGAGAAGGAGGCCATCGCCGTAGCAGGGCAGCCGATCCTCTCAGGAGCAAACAAACAGTGCGAGATGCTGGAAGGGCCTCTCCGGCCGCGGTCAAAACACGCGCGCAGTAGATAGATGGCGCGGAAGGGGCGGAGGCTGGGAATGCGCGGGGTTTGTTGGTTTTGGTGTTGGAAGTGGCCGTCGCACGGAGACAGCGATTGAAGATCCTACGGACCCCCAGCCCTCTCAGAGCAACAGGGCGCTGGTGGGTTGCACAGGATACATTGGCAAACCGAGGGGCGGAAGAGTTGGCGACACAAGCAAGGGCGCAGTCGGGTTGCCGCGCAATACGAAAAGACGGCCGGCGAGGTGCAGGGCCGGGACGCGGCGAGGTCGTATGAGCAACGGTAATTGCGAGGCACCAGATAGAGAGGCTGCAGGGGAGGGCAGTGTTGGAGGGAGTGAGAAACAAACAACGCAAGATACAAGAACGAAGATGGAACAGGGAGAGGGGGAGCGAGGAAGAGGAAGAGGATAAGATCCGGAGGAGGCGGCGATTACGACGGCCTCTGCGGCGGAGCGGTGTTGGGGTTGGTCTTGGTGGCGGCGATGCAGATGGGACCGACCTCAGGCAGTGCGAGCACCAGCAAAAGGATAATACCGAGACCAGATGACAGCGCTATTGCGACTGGGCTGTGAGTGGAGGAGGGACTCGGATCTGGTATGGCCTGGACGGGACTAGATTGAGAGGGGGGGAACGAGAGGAGAACAACCGTCACCGACCTGGGAATGGCGAAGAGCAAGCGAGAGCCAAGGCGATGGCGACGGCGACGGCGAGTTAGCCTGGCAGCGGACAGGATGGATCCAGGAGCAAGCGGCCAATGTGAAGACGTCCTAGGCCAGATTCAGCCTCATTGTGTGCATAGGCACGTGGGGTTTGGTGGAGGAGATGGACGAGGGCAACGAGACGGAAGCAGGGATTGGGTGAGAGGGCCGTCTTTGTCGGTCTGCGCGCGGGCGGGTTCGTTGGAGACGTTCCTCCTGGACGAATGCCTCGGTGACGGTGGACGGTAACAGACAGCGACACCGCATCCAAAACGTCTGGCTTTCCGATAACAGACAGGGTGGGTGGGGTTTGACTCGACAAAAACAAAGCCCCAGCGTCAGGTGAGGGAAATACTCGAACAGCGGGCGATGAGTAATTAGGAAGAAGGAAGAAAAAAAAAAAAAAAAAAAAAAACAATTAAGCGTGTGCGGGCTTTGTCTCAGAAGGTCGGCACGAGAGAGGCCTTGGAGAGGATAAGAGACCAAGTTGTCAGACAGTGCCAGGATTTCAGAAAGGATGAGAGCGGGGAAGAGCATGGATGGACGGTTGCGACGCGAGAGCATGGAGGGGGGCACCCTGCTGAAGCCCCCTGCAGGCCTGGAGCGGTCCCCTGTAGAGTACTCGGGAGAGTGGCCTGTGTACGCCCGTCCACACACACACCAGCGAGCACAGCCAGGTACACTTCGCCCTGGCGCCAGTACCGGGCCGGGCAGGTCTAAAAGCCTGGCCGCCCGCGGATGCAGCGTGCCCCAGCAAGTGACAGATAAAAAGAAAAGACGGGCGAGCCAAAAAATGAAAAAGGCGGGCAGAAAAAGAAAAGGAATGAGGCGAGATGACATTCAACAGGTAATTTTGATTCAGATACGAAAGTGTCGTGCTGCGAGATTGCAAATCACCTAGCGAAATATGGCCAGATCAGTCCGACTTACACGTGGATGCAAGTGTGTATTGGAGCTGTCCGAAAGAGAGGCCATAGACCGATGATGGGTGGGTGCATCGGCGGTTGTGGTACGGTGCAGCGACCAGCCTGCTCTATTCTTCCCTTGCGCCGGCAGCCGAAAAAACTATTCCGCAATCGTACCAAGACGAGATAACACTCACAGTTGATGCGGTAAAGAAAGCAAAAAAAAAATTGTTGAAAGTCAGATAATCAAACAGAAACGTAATTCATCAACACAAAGAGCGGGATAAAAAGATTTCACTCTGCGTTAGTTCCTCCACTGGTCGCAGTTCTGGCTGAGCAAGAGACCACTGCCTCGGCCAGCCCCAAAATCGGCCTCTTCTGTTGTGTACCTTGCCACCCTTGTGAGTGCATATGAACATACTTGGCCATGCTCCGACAAAAAAGAAACCACGAATAAAGTAGGTGAATAAATGGAATGGTCGACCCAGCATATACCATATACTGCGTTATTTATCACGGATTCATTTCTATTGTTGATTTTTTTTTTTAATTTATTTATTTAATTCTCCAGCATCCTGCCCTCCGTACCTATCCCATCTGCCGCGCCTCTCTAATCACCCGCGTGGTCCCCTCGCCCAGCCGGCGGTGCCGCGATGTGTCCGTTGAGAGCGAAAACTTGGCAATCAATTCCATCTGCCAAGCCCAAGAGGCAAATCAATATCAGTCAGGACTCGCCGTGAGCACCGTGTGCACCGTGTGCACCGTGTGCACCGTGTGCACCGTGTGCACCGTTGGACCACTGTTTCGTCCACCTGATCAATCTACCGTATATTACAGTGGAAATTACCCCACGACGGCGGCGCAGGTGACGACGCTCAGAAGCTTTGAGTGATAGAAAGCACTCCACCCATCATCATAAGAACACCCTTCATAAGAAACGTACCTATGTAATGCCCCTTCTCTCCTCTCTGCGCATTCGTGAGCGAAAGCAAGAAGTAGAGACCGTCGCGCCGACACACCTTCGCTGCGACCGTCCCCCTCCCACGCTCCATCGGGCCGTTTCCATGTTTGGAGGGGGGGGCGTCAACGTCAACCGTCAATCCGTTCCAACCACCTGGGTACCTAGCCATGTAAGCTTCCCGCCCAGTTCAACCATGCTCGTCGATCTGGGAACCTGTCACGGATATATACATTGCACCGTCGCACTCTATAGTGCCATCCGACGCCAACACGTTGTCCGTTTTGGACCGCGTATCATTGCATTCTCCTTCTCCCTCATCACCCACGGCAACCCAATTACCAAACAGCGAGCCCTGGCGGGCGGCTTTGTTGATGTCGGTTGCTTGCGGGCTTCTCATCTCGCCCGCCTTGGACGGGACATGGCATGGCATGACATGGGTAACGACATGGACATGGGACGCCGCATCTCACCGTTGCTTCCCCCCTCTTCTTTTCTCTCTCCCCAAGCGAAATGGCTGTCTCGCTCGCTCGCTCTCCACATGTGAGGATAATGTCTCCCAATGGTTGACCCTGTCTCCCCCAACTACTTGCTGTCTTCCCTCTCTCACCCATCACGCACACCGTGGCCTGGACCCGTGTCCCGGCCGCTCTGGCCCTTGGCATTAGTCGCCGATCATCCGTGTCACCGTGCCTTTGACACTCCACATCCTTTTTTTTTCTGTTGGACTGAGCAGAAACCGTGCTTGTTTGAAAAGGCTTCGACGCTGGAGGCACAGGGCCACCCTCTCAGAAATTGGTCGCTGTTTCATTGCGCCTCACAATGCCCCCCCAAAGGCGGCGCGAGCGCAAAAGGCTCAACGCGGCTGTCGTTGTCTATTCCTCAGCGTCAGTAGTGTTCGGCCACTGCTTCAAACGGGACCGTAGCGGCGGGGAGGCGGGTGCCATTGCCAACGACCAATGCACCCAGGCGATGCACTCGTATGTATCTGGCCGCTCGACGTCGCATGTGTGTGGTGGCAACGAGAGGACGTGCCTGGGCAGCTGAGAGCAGTAAGCAGAGCTGGAAATGCGGCAAGGCGATGCCCTTCAGCAGCCAGCAGGTCGGTCGCGCTGCCCCCGCATGCAGCCCACGCTTTCGTCGCCTCCGATATACAGCATCAGGCGCCCCAAAAATACATTTCCCGCCTCCAATGTCAAAACTGCAGCGGCTGAAAACCAAGCCGCCCCCCGCCCATCCGCCTGCCGCTTGAGACGCCTCAAAGAGATAGATCACAGATGCGAGTCGTGTCCAGCATCGAAGACACGGGCTGAACCAAAGCCTGCCTTCGCCCGACGCTCAGTGCAGCTCAAGCATAAGCCGTCGTTAATTGGGGGAGAACGTTTGCTCGACTTCCAAACCCCGCATGCATCAATGTCCATCACGGCCCACGACCAGACACTAAAAAACTTCAACCTTTAAGACCTTCCCCGCTAAAAACTTGAGACATCCAGACGGCCAGAAGTCTGGCCTCTCGGGGTTTTCCTCTTCTTGGAAAGCCATCCAGCCCTGGGCGCGAGAGCGCGGTTATTCTCGTTGCCTTTGCATCCACCCACTCAGAGCAAAGCCAAGCGCCCGCACTATCCCCAAACGCTTCATCCGGCCTTGACTTCCAAGTTGGCCACCATTTCAGCTCGAATTTCTACTACCGTCACCCTCCCTCCTTCATCCAGTTTCCCAATCAGATATGGGCTTTCTTTTTTTTCTTTTTTTTCCCCTCCCCCTCGTTCCCGCATTGAAACATTCCGAAGATGATGTCGCGTGCTCGTAGGCCCAATTACGGAAGAATACGACACCTCTCTCGTAGCATATTACCATAACACATTCTCCGTTACGTCTTCATGTCACCGTGCTGGAGACGAGCCAACAACAACATTCAATCCCCACCGTCTCGACTTTGCGCACCACCGCATCTAATGCTCATGTAAGATGCTTTGCGCCTGGCGCCCTGCCACCACGCCTCGTCGCCGCCGTGTCTCCTCTTTCTCCCCTCTCCTCCGCAGCCGTCCCCTCAGCCCCGCCGCCTCGGGCCCTCTCATAAGTGGGCTTCTTTTTGCCAGCTTCGTCGGGAAACGTGATAACGCTCCTGACTGAGAGAGGACAGCACCTGCGGCCATGCCACGGACCTCTCGATCTCGCGCCCCTCTGCTATTGATCCACCCTCGTCACCCAGCGTATCCCCCCGCAACAATGCCAAGCGAGTGACTTCGGCTTCCCTCATACATCCGATAAATGAGGCAAACCTCACTAAATATTGACCCTGAATTGCTCGGGGACGAGGGTCCGGGGCCGGCTTTGTAACCCCGCTCCCCTCTCTCTCTCCGTGCCTGGACTTGATCTCCGCTTGATACTGACGGGGCCGAGGTGGGATACGTAAATCGCATCCGGCTGGCATCCATACGAGATAGACACGTTCACAGTCTTCAACTGAAACCTCCTGAGGCCCCCAACACTACACCATGCAAACCAGAGCCAGGTCCTTCTTCAAGCCAGTTTGCCGCCTCTTGACCGCCTCGCTCCCATTCAGTTATTGAGTCAGCTGCTTCCCGTGTCCAAATTACCTTGCATTGCTGTGTCGTTGATTGTCTCACTCCATCAGACTCGCCCACAGCTACTCAGTCCCTTGAAGACACAAAATCCTACCCGCCGTACAGTAGTAGCCTGCTATCATCATTTGCGGGCACTATGCTCGATCAAATCAGCTTCTGTCTAGATAATTCCACACCTTTTGCCTGACATTCCGCGAGTCGCGAATTCTCACAGTGTTCATCGTCATGAGTCAACAAGGACTCCCAGGGTCGCACTGCGGAGATATCTCAAGTCTGTGCTTCGACTGCTTGGGTGGACATGGGGAGACAGGTGGTCGTTCATCCGTTGTTGAATGTCTGTGCTTGCTGTGGTCCTTGAGCTAGTTACGGAATGGCCCGTTCCCTAGCTCAAGCCTCTCTCCACCGTGGGCTCACCGCCATGCCCTGTCTTCAGTCTTGGAATCCGCGCTTGATATTCACAAACCGTCACAGCCGGCAGTTTCTGGAACCACCGTTACGATACGTCTTGGTCGATAAGGCCAAATTTTTCAGTAAATGTAAGACAGGTTCCAACCTGCCTATGTGAGACCATCCCAATCAACTTCACAAACAAGGCAAACAGTCTTGCCTGCATTTTTCTTCCTTCTCGATCTCGACTTTAATGGCTTGTCCTGTGTTCTCTCCTTGTGCTGACACCCAACGAGGTTGTTGGGCAGGGTGTACGATGCTTCATCCAATTTGGTGATATCCTTGACAGCCCCGTTAGCGCCCAACGTTCATGGGCTCTTTCGAAACTCATAAACAACCATATCACCAACCTCGACAACCTAGCGTTCTTGTCGCACTCGTACTAAGCACTCGGTAAACAACAGGAGATCCACATCGGTCGAGGTATTCCCGTTTCAATGTGATAATGAGATATCGATGCAGGTTAAGTCACCACTTCCCTAATTCGCTAGTTACCCTACATCGGGCTGCCAATTCTATGGGCTGGCGAATAGGTATCGATATTGCAGAAGCCTAGGCCAATCTGATGCCTCGCTTCAGCCTTGGTACTTCGAACCTTTTTCTTTTTTAGGTTTTAGCCCGTTACTTCTAGCAGTTTGGGGTTTGCCACGTCGCAGGCCTCGCTGGAAGCCAAGAAAGGGTGTCATGATTTTTTTTTTTGAAAGCATACGCATATATTGTCCAGTTGGAGTTAACATATTCCTCCGATCAACATGCAAAACACCCCACAGGATGACACCTTAACTGAGAGCTGCATGGGATTATTGGATCTTAATAATAAATCTTGGCCTGGTATGTCATTGTGGACTCCTGGTGGCAACCCATCGCCCCAAAGAGAGGCATGGGATACCCGCCATAAGCCACTCCGTATATTAGTCGGCTAGAGTGGCAACCGACGATTTCAGATAAGTCCTGAGGACTCGTACCCCAGCATGTATGTGGTGACCGGGGTGGGTCGTCAACTGCAGTGAGCTGCGCCCTTTTATCCCTAAAGGTTGAGACAAGCAGCGGGGTGTGCGGCGAGCACGCTACGAGCCCTTTGATAGGCGTCGAGAAGTTCGCTAGGATTCTCTCCTGGTCAGGTAAGCTATGACGAATTATCAAGTGGGCGCCTGTCCCTCACTCTCCCAGTCATGTAAACTATCCCGCTTTCCGCCAGTCTGCATATCAGGCAGGCCCTTTGTCAATGGAACAGGCTATGTTTTACACCCCCCAGTCCTAGCTGCATGTTGATGAGTTTTAGCGCCAGGCACGCCAAGTTTGCTCCGTATGAAGCCGTCCAGGACTGTCTGCCCCCATGATCGGCTGGCCTGAACCTGCGAAACATGTTGAGCCAACTGCACCGGCAGCACCTCGTGCATCCCCGAGGCCTCACCCGACCCGCCTCTCCACACTTTCCTCAACTAGTTGCTTGCTTCTATTGCACCCTGCGTGCTGATGGCGAATGAATCGGGGAGGGGAACGCAGTCGTGCGTCGGAGGCCAAAGCAACTCCGCCCCATCTGATGCCGTCCTGTTGAGCCACGTTTCCATTCCCAGGGACTTGGAGCCGAAGAAATCCATTTCCATCGACATAAACGCACCTGCTAGCTTAATGCAACCAGAAGCAAGACCGTGTAGAAAGCGAGGAATGGCGATGCTCTAACCAAGAAGGGTAGTGGTTGGATCGGCACAAACCGGAAATAATGCAGAAACTAAGCATACGAGGACTATATGCTGTGTATATGCATACGGCCAGGCGCATACAGTTCCTGCTTCTAAATGGAGACACGCTTGATATCGTGAGACCTCGCGAGATGGTGTACATGCTGCGGTTGGCGAATAGATGCGACGTCTCGCTTGACAGCGCTAGACAGTTGAATAGCTTGCGTCATAAATGATGTGTACCGCAACGGATCTTTGTTTATATATGCATGCTACCATCTGTCTATCCTTGCGTGCAAGGAATTTCTGATGTGAACATTATACTGGGATGGTGTGGGTTTGGAGCCCTGTGGGCAAATGTCTGTCGATTGTCATAAAATTTTTTTTAGAAGATCGGCAATTTCGGGCTAGTACCCGAATAGTTATATCAACCACTGAACAGTTTGGTAAAAATTTGAGCCCACCGCGCGGCAGAGTTCTGCTACAGCTACCAACGATACACATCTGGGCGGCGTTAATCCAGCTCAGAAGCAATATCTGGTGGCTTAATTCCGACTTGAGACATACATATGGCGATCCCCGAAGACTCGCAAGGACGGGTGAATATGCAAGTCGAGAAGAGCGAATGGCCGCACGAAGGGACGGCATACTGAGCGAGTTGTCCGCAAGCAGGATTATGCATCAGGTCAAAACAATGGCACCAACAGGTCTTCGGCACCTGCGAGGAGACCCTGGCGCAATGCCCATGTTGCTTTGACATGCGGCGTAGGATTTCAGGTTTGGCGCGCCAATTGCTCTCTGGCAAACGGATTTATGCAGGCGACAAAAAAGTGATACTTGGGCATGGCAAACAACCAAGTCGAATCAGATGCCACTCGCAGCACCAAGCTTCCCGTAACGAGCGTAGTTTGTTACTTTGTTACTTCCATAGACGTTGTTTTAGCTGATGCACCGTGCTTGCTCACCCCGTCCGTGTGCCCCCCCCCCTGCTGAGTCGATCAGCTTGGCTATCGCGCAAGCTAGGGCTATCCTGGTTCCTCCACAACCTTCAATCTGTTTTCGCGCACTAGCCAAAACAACGGCCACTGGATCGACTCCAATCCTTCGTGACCTTTTTCAAATAGCCTTTCCCTTGCCAGGGGGGAGGAAGGGTAGGGTATGAGGTGCCCTGGAACTGCTATACTTTGAAGGCATCATGTGTCCAGCATAGCCACTCCCCCAGCGCTGTGGTCTTGGAGAAGAGATGAAGATGATCTGGAGCCAGGAGGTACTCTCCCATCTCGGGCAGCATGCGATGGTACGTAGCAGTGGTAAATTAACACCCTGTGAGGAGTCGGGCGGGTCAGTATGCAGTGGGGATCTAATTCAAGTCGATGGCCAGGCTCCGCAGCACGCAGGCCATTTTGCTGTTAAACCATCAGAGCCCTGGCCCAGAGCTAACTGGATTCGTGCGGGAGGTACCTCGAGCTCGTCGGCCCATGACTCTAGATCTTTGATCTCAAATCGGCGATGAGAGGTCTCAATGACAAGCAGGACGGGGGTTGTAGCGACTAGACATCGGCACAGCCATCTCTATAAGTGACATGGTCGAGACAGGATGCGGGCTGCTCGCTGCGCGGACAGAGAAGAAGGTTTGATGTAATGCTGCACCTGCCGACCAAGGATGCTCAAGAACCTGGAGACGAATGCGACTGCCCAAACGGTCGAGCTGCGTTACGCCGCGCGGGTCCTCAACTGGCTGCGGACCAACAAGTGCGAGCCGATAGTGATCGCGGGATCCTGACAGGGCCTGAATGTGCGTAATTGTCCACCACGTTGTAGCGCACGCGCCAGCGTCAGCTAGCCTAGATCAGATTCGGCATGGACTCGGGACCTGGCGAATTCTGGTGACGACGTCGGCGGAGAAGCAGCTGGCAGCCTGAGGGCAGTGGAGTTGGGGCCATGCCAGTGCAAGGACAGGACGAGGAGCAGGTGGCCCGTTTTTGACGATCAGGGAAGGGTTTGCGGCTGCTACTGGGGGTTGGGTCGCTCGACGGCGACCAACTGGAGCAGGTGATGACTGACATGCCGCTAGAGGACCCGTCGCTCTCGATTTCGTACAGGGTGTCCATGGTTGGCCACTGAGACATTTCTTCAGGGCGCAGCGGAGGCAGCCTCTATTCGGCGTGAGTGCTTCAGGCCAGTGCGGTGCCCATTGAAGGATGGGCCCGACCTTGGCCATGTCGCCCCAGGCTAGGGCTGGTGGCACCGCCGTCACAACGGTCCTGTTTGCTGAGACGCAAAACGCCACTGAGCAAGAACGACGGCGGCGATGTGGGTTCAGAGTCGACCGGGCGGCGCGGGATGGTGTGATTTCCGCATCTTGGTCCAGCTGCAATTGACGCGAGGGTGGTGCTGTTCCTATCGCCGTACAGACAATTGAAACAGGTGTGCTTGGAGCGCGCGGCCAACCGCATGCCATGGTGTCGTTCTGGGTTCTAGCTGCTAATTATTGATGTGATGTGTGGTTTTGAGGAGTGTATTCGGTTGCAGTTGTTACAAGGTCGGCATGGTCAGGGAGTGATGCGGAATGCAGCGGCTTGCCGTGCGCTCTACCCTACCTGAGAAAAGCTCTGCTCCCATCACGACCCTTGGCGAATTGCCCATTGCTCCCACCTCTTCCTTGCCCTTGTGCAGATTATGATGTATTAGGGTGCGATGTGTTGCACCGTGCCCTCCGATGATGCAGATGAATGCAGGACAACCACACAGGGACGGCCGATGTGGCCAGGCCGGCAGAGATGATGCAGACCCTCCGTTGGCCTTCTTGGTCAGGGCATGGATGGTCCCGCACGATTGTAACCTTGCCTGGGCTGCCGAAGGGACGATCGGCGGTCGCCCCGTAGCTCGCCCGCTGGCTGGCTGTTTGAACCTACCAAGTGCCAGGGCACGATGCCAGCGCAAGCAGCAAGCCTGGCCTGCCATTCAAGCCAGCCCGTTCTCCTACCAGTCAGAGGACGACGGCAATGGGACGGGTGGTATGGAAGCGGGCCTGGAGCCGATCCAATCTTGACGAAGCCGAAAGATGAGCGATGTGATGTGATGGTGCATTTCGCCTGCGCTGGCTCACCACTCACTGTCCAATTTCCTACTTGGGCTGCTTCCCAGCATACCACCACCACCACCAGCGTCCGGGAATTAAGAGGAGGAGGGGGAGGGAGGGAGGGAGGGAGGGAAGTAGAACAGAGGATCCCGCAATATTGGAGGAAACGTTTGGGGGCACCAGATTGGCGGAGGGCCGGCGTCTCTGGATATTGTGCCAGGATCCCGCTGGCGCGTGTAGTCATCGCTTCTATAAACAGGGCACTCGAAGATCAGAGTCAAGGCAATAAGATCAATCGCAGATGCGCCAGGGACGGAACGCACGGTCGAGCAGCTGGACCGAGCTTCCATACACGAGATCCAGCACCTCTCACTACCGATGCCACGCTCACCACCCAAAGCGAACCATCCACGAGCACGACAACGACATCCCCTCCACTACGCCAGGTACCATGACTCTTTACTACATCCACTACCAGCCCTAAGGAAGGGGAGGGGGGCCGGCTAGCACCGCGACAAGAAGAAAGAAAAAAACGGGCAGCGTGCTTGCCAACGAGCTCGGGATGCCAGGGAAGAACGGGGTAAACGGCGTCTACCGATTGCGCTTCCAAGGTTGCGAGCGATGGTATTGCGTCGACGTGCCTCAGCCACTTGAAACCATGCCCCAGATCGTCATGGCGCGTACGAGAAATGATAGAGTCTTTTTTAGCCCAACCCAGACCATCCAAACAGGGGAATTCCGGGAATGGATAAACAACTTGAGGGTTTTCAACTTGCCGTCCCGGACTGCTCTGCAGTGGGCAGCGGGCGCCCGGGGTCCCAGTTCCTGCATCCATGTGAATTAAGGTACTCCTACATTGTCGTACCTATGCGATAGCTCAATTGCTCTCTAGTGATTTCTCTCTGCCAGAACTACACTCTGGTTGGACAATTGCGCGCAAGCACCCCCGGTCTCCTCCTCTCCCGTAACCACAACACCTTGGCTTGGCTTGCTTTACCTACTCCAGCAACCTGACATGAGACTGCATCCTCATTGTCTCCCGCATCCTCGTGTGTTTCTGTCTGTTGGATTCCGCAGGGTTCGTTCGCTCGCACGACGCAGACGACGCATGCTCGCGGAGTCAATGGGGAGACAAAGACGCAACCCGCAAATCCACATCCAACATCCACACACCCACAGCCCCTCTGCGGCGGCACTCACGGGCGTGCCAAGTAGGTGCAAGTGGGCTTAGTCTTGGTCTTGGTCTTGGTCTTGTACAAAAGTCGTCGTGGTTTTTGGGCTTACGCTTAGCTTGGGGATGGCCGCCCACTGTTTTTTTTTTCCTCGTCGCACTCCTCCTCTTTTTTCATGGCTTCCCCTCTCCACTCCCCACTACCTTAGTCGATGCTTCGCCTGGTCCTCTGATTTGCCTTGCGACATCGTCAGTGGTCCCCCAGTTACAGTCGCGCGCTCCCTCACTCGCGCACACACACTCCAGCAGGGTCCACCCGCTAAAACACGAGCCAGCCCATGCCTTTCCCGCCCGTCGCCATCGACGCCATTGAGCCACCATGACCCCAGAGGCGACATCAACGATGACCACAATTGTCGCCCGCCAGCCGAGCAATTCTGACCCATCAACGGGCACGAGACATGGCTCTCATGCGCCAGTCCAGGAGCACACGCCACTGCACGCGCGGGCGCATCTGACCCGGATCGAGAAAGCGAACGAGATGCTTCGGAGACCCTGGATCATTTCACATCTCCAAGGGTATGCATCGTAACGAAGATCGCCGCAGGCGCCTTCGCCCTCCTTCATGCTAGGTTTAGGTAGCCTAGAGCGCTGTGCTGGCTGCCACGGTCGCCCTAAATTTGCCTCCGTCGCTGGTGGATGGACGTCCTAGGAGCCACGAAACCGCATCGGCGACATCAAAACAACCAAGACCCCAGCGCCGGTTGGCCGGGGTCGGAGTTGCAACGGGCTCGGCTCTCAACTCCAAGGGCCCTAGTCCCAGTCTTTTTTTCTCGATGGAGTGACCGTCGGCGCAACACACACACCCCCTCCCTCTCAGTGGGCTACTCAGGATCCATTGCTTTCACTCTGCCTTAAGTCGAGCCGCCGCCGCCAAACAGTACATGGCATGGGTCCCCGTCTACCCTCCAACCCCTCGCTCCCCCACCAGTCCTAATGCAATGGGCGCAGAAGCCAATGCACCCCTGCCGTCTCGTCTTGTCCAGACCAAAATCAATCTTTACAAGAAAAGATGCGCGCTTGTCTCTACTCCCGGCCGATTCACTACTTGCCAATACACGCTTCTTGGGCTGGCCTCAGGGACCCTCTATTCTCCATGTTCATGCATGACCCATTTTGGGGGACGGCGTTGGACCTAAGTATATATCCTAGACCCATTCCCCCAACCTGAGCTACTGTCACTATCATCATCACGACCTCCTCGACCCTCTCTTCCTCACTCTCTCTCCTCTTGATCGGCCAATTCCTCCCTGCAATGGCCGTGTCTATTTAGTCATTTTTCAATCTTTGTGTGTACATTACTGTCATCTCCCCTACCGGTTTCCCACTCCTTTCTGGCGCTGCTCGTGTGTCTCTTGTGCATCTCGTTTTGCCTCGGTTCTTCAGCGTCTCTTGATTCACTTCCACCTCACCTCGCCCAAACCAAACCCCCAGCAGTGCGTCACTGCTTTCCCAGAATCTGCGACCTCACACGAACCTCCCCCCAAAAAATTCCACGTCCCTCCAAACATTAAAGACCCTCTTCGCTCCGCTTGAACTTTTCTATCCTCCTTCACCACCGCCGCCTGGGTTACTAGGCTGTGGTTTCGACATCATCGACAGGGGATCTGAGATTCTCATTGGGCGGTGTCTTCTCGACCACCACGGTGCCTTCCCATCCACCTTTCTACAACGGAGGGGGAAACAGCACCCTTCGTGAGCTTTCGCGGTTCAACCTCGTCAAACTTGGCCATCACAACATGTTCGACTCCGACTCGGAAACCATGGGTCTGGGTGCAGTCCCCAGGCTCGCCAGCTTCTTCACCATCTCGCTTCCGTCCTCTAACTTCTGGTACTCAACCACCTTCTGGGTGTGCATCTTCTGGATCCTCTGGTAAGCCCTGCTTTATCCACACCCCATTAAGCCCTCCTTCATTACGGAAGCGCCCTCTCATTGGGGGACCACATGCACACCTCAACTTGCATCTCCTCCCGACTCTCAACCTAACCTATCCCAGGATTCACCGATACCTCCGTCTGCTCGTCCACTGCGTCAGCCATTGGACGTACAAGTCGAAGCCTATCCCAAGCAAGCCAACCTTCACGAGCAAGGATGTGACTGTGGTAATCCCGACCATCCACAATGCTTTTGAGGAGCTCCGACCCTCTCTGCAGAGCATTCTCGCCTGCGAGCCTGCCGAACTGATGCTGGTCACCACTCACGACAAGCGAAACGGCCTGCAGCGCCTGGCTGATTCGTTGGGCCATGCCAAAGTTCGCGTCCTTGACACCCCCATCGCCAACAAGCGCCTCCAGGTCTGTGAGGCCCTTCCCAAGGTGTCGACTCCCATCACCATCATGGCCGATGACGATGTGACTTGGCCATCCACCCTCATGCCCTGGATTTTGGCGCCCTTTGAAGACCCCAAAATTGGCGGCGTTGGAACCTGCCAGAGGGTCCGCCGGGAGCACACCGGCTCTTGGGCCACTCGATGCTGGAACTGGCTCGGAGCCGCCTATATTGAACGCCGAAACTTTGAGATCTCAGCTACGCACAACATTGACGGCGGTACCTCTTGTATGTCTGGACGTACCGGCGCCTATCGATCCGAGATTCTATCAAGTCACGATTTCCTCCACGGCTTTAAGAATGAGAAGTGGAGAAAGTGGATTCTCAACGCTGACGACGACAATTTTGTTACCCGATGGTTGGTCAGCCACCAGTGGAAGACCTGGATTCAGTACGAGCGGGAATGTGAAATCGAGACCACGCTAGAAAACAGCCACAAGTTCTTGTATCAATGTTCCCGCTGGGCGCGCAGCAACTGGAGAAGCAACTGGACGAGCATGGTTACTGAGCGCTATATTTGGAAGTGAGTTTTTTTCTTCTTCTTTTTTTCTTTTTTTTCTTCTTCCATGTGTCTTCATTTGTTCCTCCCCTCCCCTCCTCACTTGAGAGAACCGCTTGTCTGACAAATGAACAACAGACAACAATGGTGGTGCACTTATGCTCTCCACATTGCAACATTCACTTCCCTTGCATTCGCCGTCGATCCTCTACTTCTTGCCTCATGCTGGTGGGCCACCTCGGACTGGGACCTGCAAAATCGTCGATACGCTTTTTGGTCCCAATTCATGTTCATGTTTGCTTTCACGAAAGTGGTCAAACTGATGGGTCTGTTCCTCCGAAACCCCAGCGACGTCATCTTCCTCCCTGTATCAATCTTGTTTGGTTACTTCCATGGATTGGTCAAGCTGTATGCTTTGGTGACGCTTAATATGGTATGTCTATTTCTCTTTTGAGATCATGGTGATGTGACTAACCGCTTCAACTAGACGTCATGGGGCAGCCGAGCTGACGGTGACACCAACGACGAACAACGATTGGCCCCAGCGCCACGACCATCAGTTGTCCTCAAGACACCCCCTGGAAAGGATTCGCTCATCCGTTACAACGCTCGTCAGAAGGTACGACCAGCTTATAGCCAGGGAACACAAGGAGGCGATTGGGAGAAGAGCGGCTATGCTGCGTACGACTCGAGCACCTCGTACATACCCATCCGAGTGGCCACCCCACTGAAATTGACGCCAGAGGACACCAAGCTACGGACGGACGAAAATTTGGTCCGTGGAGAGTGTCGGGCAATGTAACGTGGTCACGAAACGACTTAATGAGCCATGAGACATGTTTTGTTTTTTTATTCACTTTTTTTTCAACCTTTTTTCCTCACCTGCACCAACGAGAGATCGATGGGATTAAAATCTGGGCATCCCCTTTTTTCAACTTTTATTCAATGATTCCGCATTCCATTTCGAAACCAAAAAACATCGAGGAAACAAAATATTCGGGGGTGGAGGAATGGCCAAAATCCAGAGTGGTGTTGGAGGTGCCGGGGGAAAAGTTTTGCTTTTCATCATTGGACCGTGAAGACGCATTTTCGGGTCAAGGCTAGGGCCAGGGTGCAAGAGCGTGTTTTGTTTGCTCTGGGGTGGGATATCTCCAGGGGCGGACGACCAAACACACTTGACATCCTGGCGAGAGCCGCCAAACCTAATTTGCAAGGGACGATCAGACAGGGCCACTGGAGACATTTGTCTCATTCTTGTGGGAACTCAAGTCAGATTCGCTCTTGTCTTGTGACATTTTGAGAAATGGAAGAGCTTTATGGAGGGTTTGAACAAAGTATTGCGGCATTGAAAGGTTTTTTATTATTATTTACTTTTACTTTACATTTTGGCGAACAGGGCCAGAAATCAAGGGATTCAGGACATGTGAAAACAAGCTTGGGAGACTAGGAATGCAGTAACCCAAAAAAAGACTTTAATTTTCGAACAAGGGCGTCAATTCTCCGGACCCAAAGTGAATGGCAGTTGAGCAGATGGGTGGGTGGGCAATGCTGACAGCGATAGGGACCAGAAACACATGAAAGACGAGAAACGAAACACGAAAAGGCAAGACGAGTGCACAGGACCAATGACTCGGGCGCTGCAGATGCGGATCTCGATGCTGCGAAGTGCGTTACACGGCAGGCGGAGCGGGCGTTGGTGCGACGCTGAGAGAGGTCCACCATGTAAGTCAGGGCGAGTGGGGATTCGCCAGGCGGGCACAGGTCGGGCTGCGGTGCCGGTGGTGGAGCGGGTTGTTCACGGTTGGGGTGTCCGGCAAGACAGGGGATTGGGTCTTGGGGGAGGGGACGGCAGGAGGATGAAGAGGTGGTGTTGAGATGTCAAAACAGGACGGTTTGGCGGGTGGTTGCTCGACAGCATGGAGGGTTGGAGGCCGTGGTGGTGGACGCAGGCGCAGGTCGCCGTGGAGCCTCTTGTTTGGCCGGACGTGGTGGACTCTGCCCGAGGGCTGCCCAAGCCATGGTGTGTGGGAGTGCATCTGCGTCGCCGTGCCTCTCTCTCTCTTTGTGTCCAGGTGCGTGCGCGGTGGGTGGGATGCATCTGGCTGGCACCCCAGTCCCCCACACTTTGGCCATTGCTTTCGTGCTGTTTCACACGGATGCTTCCAAGTTGGGCATGGCAGACGAGAGCGGCTTTTGTCAGTGGTAGGGGGTGGGCAGTGGGATCTTCGGGGGACGTCTATTTCCGTGCAGGCGTTGTAAGTTGCAGTCGCATTTGGCGCGATGGTACGTCAGTCGCTGGTTTTAGTTTTGCTTGAGTCGTGAGGCCACAGAAACTGTGTCAGGCCTGAAGCTGGCCTAAGAAAGACATGCCTACCTAGCAGGCTTGCTAGGTATGTTACTAGCTGCTAGGTGTGCCTAAGAGAGAGAAAAAAGAAAAACGGCTGACACCACAGGCCGCTGCACATCTGGGGGAGAGTGAGCGAGACACTGCAACACGCGAGTTTTATGACGCAAGAGGCAAGAAGGGTAAATTTTCTTCAGCATCTGGCCACTTGGGCACTGAGCACATGGTGGGAGAGTCAGGTTCTTGCCTACTTCCAAGTTGGGATGATGCAACTGTCTTCGCTTCCCGCCACCCACCCTCGCAACTCACCACCAGACATGGACATCTACAACCCTCGCACTGCTCCCACACACTGGCGAGTGCATACATGCGCTGCAGATACTTTGGAGGGGTCACATCTGGCCGAGTACAGTCGTGTGCTGCAATGCGTTGTCGGCCCTCATGTTGCACTCGCCAATACTTTAATCCCCAGCACTGGCGCTGACAGCCACCTCCAACTGCCTCGAGTGCAGAGTGCAGGACGCATCTCCCGTTTCCATTCCACTTATTCCAAATCTTTGCCATCCATCTCCCATATCTCCTCATGCCCGTGCTAGCATTGGGCTAATAGCTAGTCGCGACTAAATGCACCCAGAGCGGAGCCCACAGCCAAGACAGCAGACACCTTGTCCTTGAGGGATGAGTTGCATCAAATCGCGAGTCCGGCGTTGAAGCTAAGACAAGCAAGACATTTGAGGGGTTGGCTTTGTCGAACCCGCCCTAGCCATTTCGTGGCTAGCAAACAAGGGACAAGAAGCACCAACCTGACAGGGACATGGGCCATCTCGCAAACCGTCCGGCCGTCCAAGGGAAACCCCGCAAAATCCGTCTGAACGAAGCAGCTTGCCGCACCGCCCGCCCACTTCGCTTCCCGCCATTGACTGGTCCTCGCCTTCTCGATGACGCGCCCTCCTCTGACCCATTGATCAAACCATAACGGGGCCAATTGCCACTGGACAAGCTGGAATTAGTTTACGGCCGCAGCACCAGAGGCCACAAGGACACTAAGCGGCAAATCAATCCAGCGGACCCAAAGCGGGGGCGGGTTCCAGGTACGTAATGAGGCTATTTCGTCGCTCGGCCGATGTTCGATTCAACCTAAGCCAGAAACAAGGGTAGCTTCCCAGCTAGGGGCCTGTTAGGTCAAGGGTAGCTCAGTCAGCTCTCTAGCTCAAGCCGTATCGATAGCTCGCTAGGACTCCGGACGTACAGAACCACGGCCTGGCAAGACTCTCCTCCCGGCCGCCTCGTCGAGATGCGTTTAATGCGGGGCTTCCCAGGTTCTCCAATGTGCAGGATAGAACCTTATACCACTCGCCACAAACGCTCCGCTTCCATCTCGGCATGTTGTCGTCTCCGCCATAGCTGTTCATTCTTGACTGCCGTGCCCAGCTAAAGCTCTTGGTGGAGGTGGCGCCGCCAAAGGATGACACGGCGGGGACACACAGAAAGCCATTCTGCGTGGGACGACTCATAATGGATGGCGACCACGCTGGCGGGCGGCTCCTCAGGTCACCCAGGAGGGTTCAGCGGGTGTGCGGGCACACGATCACCGCCGTACCTCGCTGTACGTGTTGCACCGAGCGGGACTTCATTACACCGGGGGAGTGTGTCCTTTTCACCCGCACGTTGCTAGTAGCTCTTAATCGGCAGGGAGCAACGACGGGGGGGGGGAAGCAGCAGCAGCAGCATTATGGCTGTGCAATTCGTTTGCAGCCATGGAGCACGTCGTTGAAGCAGGGGTAGCTCAATCTTGGATGGGGTCTCTCGGCTCGAGAACAAGGCACTGGCTGGAGAAAGTGGTGCCTGGATCTTCGGGACAGACGGCAGCTGGGGAAAGGGGTCCGGTTTCAAGGTGAGTTGTCACTCGTCCCCACGCAGTCACCAAGCGCATCGATAAATTTACCCAATATATCGCTTTTTGGTTTTTTTCGGCAAGGGTCAACGGGCAGAAAGAGTGCAACCGAGTGGAGAGTTGCCTTGACGATGATCGTCAAGGGCATACTCCGAGTGAGAGACTTGTCACTTATGATTCAAGATGCAACATGTCAAACTGCAGCAACCAACACACAGTGGGAAAGGTGTGATTCCTGGTACACGTTCCTGGCTTGGGCATCATCTGTGATACAGGTCCTGGATGTAAACCGTCTAGGACCGAGGTCAACCCTGAGTCGAGGCGGAAGAATAGCGATGCAACCCACAGACCACCTGGCAGCCAGCCACGGCGTTTAGAGCCTAAGTATTGCTCCTCTCTTCAATCGCGGGTCCTCTCAATGGATGGATGGATACATTCAAATACAAGGCGGTAATACAGTGCGTTTACATGTTAGTTACCCCTACTATGTACAACGATCACACAAATAAGATGCAGGAGAAGGGTCATCCGTGCTCGTATCTCCGTCTCCCTGGTCGCCCCACGACCAGCCCGGCTACCCACATAAGTGTCAGGTCACTGGGTTTCAACGCGATGTCACTATGAGGCTATCAGCACCTGAACACAGGGGGGAGGGGGTATATCGCTCGTGGTGTCCTCCCCCGCTGGCGGGCGGCTCTGCCTTTCTAATCCCTGCTAGAGACTCTTTGCCCCGTAATAGACCCTCAGATGAGATACAGCCCAGACGGAATATTGATGGAGCCTTGGGGAGCGACGCGATGGTTATCTTCCCAACCCACAGCGCAGCCCACAATGAGTACCAACAATCCGAAACTAGTAAACCGGGCAGGTTCGGCTCGCGTCGCGGAAACGCATGGGCAATGGGATTTGAACATTGCCCCGACTCCGTCTAGGCTCGGGACACTTGGAAAGTATGTGCTGTGGATAGCCAGGGATATGCTTTGCCAAGCGAGTTGAAGACGAATGGAAACGAAACGACCGTTCTCAAATACACAAACAAGCCATCCGGTATTCGACAGGAAATCGCCAACCCCTGGTTGGATGAGCATGTATCAGTCAGGGTCACGTTACTGAAGGCTAGTGCGAGGCGAGTCCGACATGGCACAAGTGCGGATATCGCCATGACTGGGGAGAATTTTGCATCCACAACCAACGCTTGATCCTGGCCCTTGGCTTTGTGCCACACTCACACATGGCACACGTGCGCACATAACACAGAAAATTTGCAAGGCGAAAAAAAATCATGCCCGTTGTCTACTCATCGGGAGCCGGCGATCGACGCTATGAAATCCAGATCAAGGGTAAGAACAAGATCAATTGGCCACTGCCCCGGCAATTGAGGTAACAATTGCTGGCGTTGTTTGCTCCGGCAGGGACACTATTAATGCAATGAGCCAACCTACGGAGATTTTTTATTTTTAATTCACCGATTTGCGGCCTCCATCTACCGCCATTACCTGAACCGGTGGCCGATTTTTCAAACAACTGGCGATAAACTGAGATACTACTACATTCTCAAGATAGCACTGCAACACAAGCAAACTGTGAGTAAGTTAACCGACGTATCCGCATCCGTCTAGCTGCAGTTCGCAAGCGGCCGAAGACGATGCTGTTTTTTCTTTCTTTTTCTTTCTTTTTCTTTCTTTTTATTTCTTTTTATTTCTTTTTATTTCTTTTTCTTTTGCCACCCTCTACCATACCTACGCCCAATTCGCTCAATATGCCAAACACACATACTGGGTTTCCTCCAGCAAAGAATGCATGAAACTGGCCAAAATTGACCATCTGCAGCAAGGATCGCCTGTCAGATTCGGGAGGCGAAAAGAGGAAGAAAAAAAAAGAAAAAAGAGAGGGAGAAAAAAAAGCAAAGATGGAGACGCGTCCAATAATATCGGTCTTGTTTGCATCGGAAACCAACGGGCATAAAGTAGCATTCGGCCAAAAGCCAGAACCAACAGCCCTACACCCTTGCACCTTCGTGCTAGCACCCGGGTGGTTGAGGTTCCGGGAAACGGATGGATCCAAGACAAAGTCCGTCAGCTTCTAGCCGGTTGATTCTCAAAGACGATGGTTTAAGTGGAGGCAGGCCTCCGTCGGGCCCGAAAAGTTGCGGCCGGCACGCAATTACTACAAACTTTGGCTGTTGGTTCACCAGCCATCAGGTGCTGTCTTGCCTGGCCCATATCATCCTGTGTGCCGCATAAGCCCAGGGACTAGGTTTTGGGCCTCACATTCAAGCCGCAGTAGCCGCCGGGCCGGACCACCCTCCGATGATGCCGTAACCGACGAGGCCTTCGTCCAAGCCCAGCAAGCAGGGAGAGACAACTGCAAGCCGTCGGCAAGTGCACGTCGCTATTGGCTCGCCCATGACTCCCCGGCAGTCCTCTGGTGCTCACTCTGCCGCCACCACTTTCCAGCAAACAAGGTTTCAGTTGCTTCGCGAGACAGCCAACTAGACAAAAAAAAGCGCGTGGGTACGTACCCCTCTTTGTCCATCAACCGGGCCGGGCGACGGCGAGGGTGTGGACGACGGCGCAACTGCGCCTGGATAACAAAAACAGCACAGGGAGTCCGTCTAGAGACAAAATCTCTGCTACCTAGGCAAAGCAAGGCAAAGTGCCTCTGATACAGAGCAGCTAGCCCGCCCGCAGCGAGAGCGGGTCTGACCGTGCATCCATGATGTGCAGCGGCGCCGTCCCTCTTGACTCCCCTCTCCCCCACTCACTTGACGGGTGCGAATATTCGACACCAGCAGAACCAACAGGTCGTATGCGATGCTGGGGGCGTTCGTCATAAGCAGCTGGATTGTGGCGAGCTTGCGGGGTAAGGGCCAACAGCCGCTAACCACTGTGTGTGAGAATTCAAGTCAGCTAAGACACCTGGGCGGTATGCCAAGGCTGCATCTATCCCGAGAGAGAGCTCCATCGTATGACGGAACAAGTCAAGTATGACGATAGCGTTGGTTTCGATGCCATTCCATTTTAAGTGGATTCTTTGTCGGGTCCCAGTATGTACTTTGACCAATTATGACAACAGCATATTTGCTTAGCATCGCAAAGAGAAGTTTGTATCTCCATTGTACATGTCAAATGCATGTGCCTTGCCATCACAAATATTCCATTGCATGCAAATATATAAATATACAATTTGAAAAAAAAAAAAAATTGATTATATAAATTAATTATTGAAATGAAATAAACAACAAAAAAGCCGAGTGCATTCTCAGAAAAAACATGTGTTATCATTCCCAATTTGTAGGCCTGAATTCCATTATTATTGCATCATCGTGCTTTCTACAACAGCTTTTCATAACCCCCCTTCAAACTCTACCCCCGAGATACGATATATTCTGCTGGATAGGTCCCGTAAGTTCTGTGCGCTCTGTATAAATGTAAGTTACAGTGGCCTCCCAGGCCCGTGGTTGTGGTAAGGGGAGCTCAAGTGTATCTCCCGGTCGAACAATGTCGGAGAGGATAATGGCTGCGAGAACAGGGAGATACTTCCGAGCATGCTCCAGATCTAGCTCAATATCAGACAAAAACGAAAAGGTACCATAAACAGACAGCGGCGAAAGGGATTGGAACAGAGGAGTGGATAGGATTAGACTAATTATTGATGTGTACAGGGTAGCTCACATAATGGGACACCGCCAAGCCGATGGTGAAGGGATCTCTTTTCGGATACGTGGACCTGTCCAGGGGAGCCCAGTACTGCGAGATTTGAACTCGAGTGACGCCTTTCTATTGGGACACATGTCTGCTTGGGTGACACGGTTTGAGCATTGGAGAGGGGTGTGAGACGGTGAGGGGTCACTGCCGAGGCTCGACGACCGGGAGGAACACTGGATACGGGGACACAGCTGGGAATGGTCGCACGTAGCTCTTCAAGATTAAAAGTTCTTGTGAGTACCACAGGCTTTCTGGCTGGGGAGTGAATGATGACGCGCGTGGTTAGGCGCCCATCCACAGGAGATGGTGACGACATTGTAACATCCTCGCCCGTGCTCGAAATAGTAGACAGGCGTTTAAGCTCCGCGGGTATGACAAAAAGGTCCGGAACACGCATCCCGTGCGCGTTGATGAAGCCACGACGTCGAAGGGCTTCCCGGCGATGCTGGCTCTGCATGGCTCTCGATCTCATGGCACCGGTCGGAGCAGATCCCCTGCGGGCAATGGTCCCAGTGGAAGGACCGAGTTCTACAGACGCAGGCTCATACATCAACATGTTTCTAGTCTCCTCAGCAATGGAGAGCCGATATGGAGTGAGCGGGGGGAGAGGAGGAGCTGAGAGAGGGGCCCGTTGCATGAACAGCAGTGGTGTGAGCAAAGGAGACTCCAGGACTGGTTCCATGGAGGCACCTCCCCGAGCAGATCCCGCGCCGAGAGAGTTGCGGCGGCTTCGAGGCTCCAGGCGTTCGACAGCTGCCTTATCGTGCTCCCTCATTCCTTCGTCATCAGAATCCGGGTGCATAAGACAGGGTTGGTTCGCAGGCGAAAGGTCTGTTGCTGCCCACGCAGGGCTTTGGAATGCCGCTCGAGCATGAGTAGCCCGAGGACCATGTCCTGGTCCTGTGGTGCGTATAGGCCTGATTACCGGACGAGACCGGCCGGCTTTTGATGCAGTCACCATGGCTGGCTGGCGGTGATGGATGGAGGCGGATTTGATGGACGACGCAGTTCTCGAAACATTGATAAGACGAGAGGGCAAGGAGCGATAGTGAGACGAAGTTCGAGAACAAAAAACAACAACCACAAGATAAAAATAAAATTAGCACAACGAAGAAAAAAAAAAGAACGACAGCCATGACGAAAACCGGCAGAAGTCTTTCTCCTGGGTTGGTGTGCTTGGCCATTTATTACATTAGAATGAGACGGCGTTGGCCTTGAAAGAAAGCTGAAAACCACGCCATAGACTGCGCCGGTTCTTCCGTATTACTTTTGTTAACAAAGGAGCACACGAACCAGGCGTCATGAAATTAATACGCGGGCGTGCATGTTTGCCATATCCGAGAACAAAGAAATAGGTCCCTCACCACTGGGACAAGCCACCTTGGCAGGCCTCCTGAGCAATTGGGAAGTGGTGTTGAGGCCAAGAAAGCGCTTTGCCACTCGCACAGGTTTGTGAAGCATCCAAAGCACTGGGCACCATCTTTTGCATGCTCCCGTGCATTGCATCTCCTGATTCCGTGAACAGACAAGGAGTGGTGGCTGCAGCACAGGTGACGTTCCGCAGGGCTGCACGTGACGACGCGATACTTGGGTGTGCCGTGCTCGTGCGACGGCATCTCATTGGATGCCGTGCCACTACCCTGGTGCCATTCCAGGCCACCATCGCCAACAAGGCTGATGGTTCCCACACCGGCTCAACTACTTGACAAGTGTCGTCATTCCGACGATTTTCCTTCTGATTAGCGACGGGACGACCGGGTCATGCTGTAACAGCTCCAGGCTGCCTCCCAATTGCTGCACTTACGGCCGGCCATGTCTGACGCCGCAAGTTACAAGAAGCTCAAGGAGGACTTCGTGTCCAACCTCTCTGGCGGGCGGGTTTCCGAGATCAACTATGTCACGTCCGTCGCAGCGGTTTGTAGACCCCCTCAACCCTCTCTCTACACGTGGCGAAAGCTAACGCCGAATCCCAGGTCGCGTGCATACTGTGGTCTGTTCTGCAGGCTCGCCAGTCTTTCTTCGAATCCTACTCGATCCTCGCCTTTGCTGTCGACTTCCTTCTCAACGTCGGCGCCGTCCTTCTCTCCCTGACCCTCTACTCAAACTCGCCACTCCTTCTTTGCCTTTTCCTCATTGCGCCGGCCATCCTGATCTTCACGCTACCGCCAAACTCAGTTGGACGAAGGAAGCGGCCAATTGTCCCACCAAATGCCCGGTCCAAGTCTGGCTCGGGACAGCTGGACGTCCTGTCCACAAAGCCGTTCCTGACCACCTACCGGGGCTGCATGATGATCGCGACCTGCATCGCGATCCTCGCTGTAGACTTCCGCTTGTTCCCT
Source organism: Calonectria crousiana (assembly GCA_013406985.1). Classification (NCBI taxonomy): domain Eukaryota; kingdom Fungi; phylum Ascomycota; class Sordariomycetes; order Hypocreales; family Nectriaceae; genus Calonectria; species Calonectria crousiana. The sequence continues at coordinate 304,910 of VTGD01000009.1, forward strand.
AGAAGATTTGCCAAGGTGGAAACCTGGGGCACCTCCCTGATGGACCTGGGCGTCGGCTCCTTTGTGTTCTCGTCAGGCGTCGTCGCAGCTCGCCCCGTGTTAAAGGAGAGAGCTCTGGGCCGAACGACAGGCCGTGCTGCCCCGCTCCTTTACCGAATTCTTCACTCGATGCGTCACTCCGCCCCCTTGTTAGTCCTGGGAGTTATTCGACTGCTTAGCGTCAAAGGCCTAGACTACGCGGAGCATGTGACGGAGTATGGAGTCCATTGGAACTTCTTTTTCACGCTCGGCTTTTTGCCTCCTTTTGTGGCTCTCTTTCAAGCAGCCCTGAGGGTGGTCCCCTCCTTTGCGGCTCTGTCACTCATCGTTGGCGTCACATATCAAATTCTGCTTGAAACAACCGAACTCAAAGCCTTTATTCTTACTGCGCCACGAATCGACCTGATCTCAATGAACAGGGAGGGCATCTTCAGCTTTATTGGATACCTGGCTATTTTCTTGGCTGGTCAGGATACAGGAATGTACGCCATCCCGCGGAACATCCCCCCCAAGAGCACTGCCAGCCCTGGCGCTCAGCGCAATACGCTTTTGATGACCATGGCTGTCTGGGGCGGAGTGTGGACGGGTTTGTATCTGTTGTCCACAAACTACAGTTACGGCATGGGGTGGTCAGTTTCTCGCCGTTTGGCGAACCTGCCCTACGTGCTCTGGATTGTTGCTTTCAACGTACTGCAGATTTTTGCCTTCTGCCTGGTTGATACCATCTTCTTCCCATCATTCTACAACGCTGCTGATGCGAAATCAGAAAAGGAGGCTTACCAAAAGGCGACTAGCCGAGTGCTCCGGGCCTACAATCGCAACGGCCTGGTGGTATTCTTAATCGCCAATCTCCTGACCGGAGCAGTTAACCTCTCATTCCGGACATTGGATGCCACACCAATCACGACGATTGGCATACTGGTCGGGTACATGGCGACTATTACAGGAGTTGCCGTAGGATTGGACGCGTACAACATCTCTATCAAGCTGTAGATGAGTCGGTCAGAAATTGCAATTCCAACACATGTTGGCAGCGTGTTTGCTCCGTCTTCAGCTGCCAAGTTCGACGCCATCTCGGAAACCAGCATGCCGCTATTGATTTCCCCACAATGCCGCATGGCATGAGCACGAAGCGAGCACGGTCAGACGGGGAACCTGCTTGGAACTAATATGCAAATCATTACTCTTGCAGTTAAAAAAACAAAACACCTTTTCTTTCGCATTCGCTGTCCCGGAAGCGGCCCGTGTTTGCCCGGAGGTGGAATTTATACCGAAGGACCCGAACAAGACAGCATCTGCTGAGCATCATGAGAGGGAATGGAGCAAGGTGGGAGGGATCGGAAAGCTGGGGATCATGCCATAACCCGTCCCCCCCAAAAGCAGGGACGAATGCCAGGCATGGGATAAGGACCGGGATGGTATAATTTTGGGGATGAACGACCAGTCCCATGCAATGCAATCGCGAGCTACGTAGATAGATTCAAGAAGCACATAGCCTTTCACTTTAGTGCGCAACCGTCATTGGCCAGCAATACATCACAGCCCATTCGCGAGCCAAGGTCCGCTACCCGATTGAGTGGGATGGACGCGTCGCGTTTTAATGCAACGCCAACATGACCTCCCCGTTTCAACGCATGAACACGGAAGACAACGGGTGGCGCAGCAGCTGTCAATCGGCCGCCGCCCTGGCAAGTCGAGCAATGGCGACTGGCTACAGACCAAAAGTTCTGTCAACACGGATGGAAGGGCTGCTGACGGATGAGACGGGTCATGTCGGATTGCTACACAGACAACTGCCGGTTCCCGTGGCGGTTCTGAACTATGCCTCTGTGGTATTTCCCCTCCCCTTCTCCTTCCCTTTTTGCCGCGCCGATGACTGGGTCGTTTTGCGGCTTTTTGTTTGACAGCTGTGGGTAGCAAAGTTAAGCTCAGTAACCGCGTAGGCGATGATCTTGTCAGGATGACGGCGTTAAACAACCCTCACCATGCAACGGGCGACGGTGCTTCCGGGCAGTGACGTCTGAAACGGATGGCAGCGTCCCTGTCAGACTGAGATCAACGTCAGCGAGATCCCTGCACCCAGATGTACCTCATCTCCGACCCTTCATGCCACACTGTCAGGGTGCGAACTTTGGCGCAAAAATACAAATGAATAGCGCCAAAGGGCAAAACTCTAGACACGGCCCACGGGGAGCTCGTGGGACGCATGTGCAAAGTGGTATGAATGACCATGACGATACGAGCCCATCTTCGTGTGCCATTATGGTATTGGTTGTGGCTTCATGCGCGCTCGCTTACGGGCGGGCGCGTCATGGCCTGGTTTGTCGGTTTCTGTGTTTCCCCTTGGTCCAAGTTTCTCGATGAATGATGGATGGGTGGTCCGTGGACTGACACGGGAGGAAAAATTGGAGATGGAAATTAGGCTGTTTCACTGAACCCAAGGTCAGTGTCTCGGAAGAGCTAGATGGGCGATCTGGCGGGCACGGAACTGCTTGGACATGTTTTGTCTTGCCATTTTGATAAGCAGAGGGCACAGGTGATAGACTCCAGTGGTTCAAATAGACTCATCACACAGGAACCGACTAGAGAGACATGGGATGAATCTGGTAAGGGCGGCGAGCGAGGTCGCCTTGTGAGTGGAGGGTTGGGGCAGCGTCAATTTCCCCGTGATTCAGAGGCTGCCGGGGTTCTTCGCAAAGTATCGGGGCATTTGGCCGTTTGGGGTGGTTGGCCAATATTCAGTAGCTTCGGCCAGGGCGCTCAGTGGTTATTCAAGGTGGTCATCTGAGAACGGGGCGCTCCAAGGTTCCCGTCCTGGAGGAAGCAACAAACTTGGATAGACGCGGTGGTGATCGCTCATTGACAGCCCATTGATGGGGGTCCTCGTGGATTCCTCATGGATTGATCCAGTGGGGTCCTATTTGAGAATACCGATGTGAGCGTGACGCGGATGGCCGGGGTCGCGGCGAGCTTGCCTTGCGGGGGTGCGAAAAGAAACGGTGACATGGCACTCATCGGTTGGGCTGAGTGACGACAAGATGGCGGCGGCGGCGCGGGAAAAGCAATTGACACGATTAGCCCCAACTCTACGTTTACGGATGAATACGTATACACAGACTATTGCTTCCGGTTTTTCTTTTTTCGGAGGCTGATGGGATGGCAGGAATAAGCAAAGTGGTACCGGGGGTGCTGGGGCTGGGCGAATCCCGGGACCACGTTCTGAAAACTGTGTAAAACGTGTGGACGAGGCCTCCGCGAGACAGCAGAGAGTTGGGATGAGGCTGCGACAATCTAGCCCTGACCCCAGCCACGCTCATGTCCATGGCTGGGATGAGGGCGGCAGCTGAGGGTGCGCTGGCAATGATGGCAGTTTTTGAAGCAAGGCTTCGGATGAGCGCTAAACCCGTCAATGGAGCGGAAAAAAAGGAACGAAAGAAGGTGGTAGGTGGTAGGATCGATCCGAAATCAACCGCTTCGACGTCCACCTCACATGCAACGAGACATTTCACCTCATCCGCGTTGCCCATCACTTAGGTTCATTCTCAAGCCCAACCACGGCGTTTCCGCATGGTGTTTGTTTTTCTTCTCTCCTCTGGGATAGGAGCAGGAGTGGTTCGATCGCGCAAGCTACTGGGGGTTGGTGCAGATCCAGTAACCGAGTCATGCCGGATGTCCGATGTTAGCTGGATTGGTGATTCCCCCTTGGCGATAGATCATGACATCGAATGTGGGCGCACCCGCACGCCCCCGTCCATCACCGTCACAAGCTTGGATCTTTTCTTTCCACCATGACATCCCACTTCAACTGCCTTCTCGAAAGAAGTGGGAACCCTGACAACCTGACTGGGCCGATTCTGACCAGGCTGATACTGGGCTGGTGCGTGGTGGCAATGAGCGCGCTAACACAAACACACAGACACTTGACGCGCCCACGCCAAACGTTGGCTCGTTCGAATTTTCCTTCTCTTGTTTCCATTGCACGACTCTCGAAGGGCACGGACGCGTTGCCAGGGACCGCGGGTGGACGTTTGACACCCAAGCGTTGGATGCGCGAATAGCGTCGGTGGGAGCGATGCGCCGGGAAAAGGAGACGCGACGGCGTCTCTTGGAAACAAAGTCAGAGGCTAGTTTGCAGGTTGCTGATATTGCTTCGTGGTTGGTAGCGTATTGTCGGTGGCAGGCCGGGGAAGGGAATAAGATTTGGATCCAAAGGGGAGCGGGGGGCTGCACAGAGTATCATATCAGCCATCATAATATCCAGCGTCCCAGCATCAGCCTGCTCCTGCGCGCAGATCCCCCTCTCCGTCAAGGTTAAGTCTCACGGACAGCTCGCTAAAAGAGGCTGGACGGATGGCTGGGTACCAGAATTTACGCCAACCAGCAACCCGGTTGTTTTCTTGGCTGCGCCTGCCTCAGTGACTTTCTCCCTGCAGCCCCTTTTGTGCTGAATTGTGCTCCCCTCTTGTGTCGTGACGATCGTGCTGTGTGGCACAGGGCGTCATCACAAAAGTCGGGACCAAGCTGCGGTGTGACCAAGTGATGTAGTGTACAGTATCCTGACGTGCTAGAATGTCAATCCCTCAGGGCCCGAGCTGAGACCAACTCCAAGGACGCCCGCCCTTGGAGATTGCTGGTCAATGCCTTGCCATTGCGTCCTCTGCGTTTGCTCGATTGAGGCGGGTGGGCGGGAAGCCGCCATTGCTTCCCTTTGAGTCCTTGATTCAAGCCGATGGAGGGCGTGGGACGCAAGGGATCCGACGCCAATGTTTTGTCGAGCTATGTCGTTGGTCAGGTTCCTCGCCGCCATGCTCCATCCCTCTGTCTCGTCCCAATCCCAAATGGTTTGACGCGGATGGCGGTCAACTTCTTTTTTTGGGTGACGCTGGTACCCGTTTTGTTTTAGCAGCGATGGCCTCTGGGCCAATTCCAGCGCGGGTGTCGACGTCAGACCAGACTGTGGCCGTTGAGTTAGCCTCAGACGGTAGCGGTAGCGTCTTGAACATCCCGATGCAGGTAGGCTGGGAGCTGTAGCGCCTGGTGGGCTGGAGGCGAGAGCGACGGCCAAAAGCGACGGGAGCGCACCATATGAGATTGCGGAGAAGGCAAAAAACGGGGCGCATGAGATGGCTAGGCGGGAAAGTAATGTCGATGGGTTCCCATGACAATAAAGCATTATATGGGCTAATTTCACAAAGCGCCCATTTCCTTGGACGATGGATAAAAAAAGACTGGTGGCCAGTGGTCAGTTGGTCAGTGAGCGAGCGAGCGAGGAGCAAAGGGCTGGTCCACAACGCAAGCGGCTCATAGCCAACAACGGTGAGGCCATCCATCACCCGCCGCCGATGCTGGACAGGCGCAGGCGCAGGTGGTGCAGCACGGCGAAAAACACACACACACACACACACACACAAAAAAAAAAACCCCGAAAAACAGGCGTTTGGTTTGGCGTTTGAACGTCCCGGCCCAATGGTCAGCGCAGGTTCGAGGGCAGGAGCTGGTTTCGGGGTGCCGACCTAAGCCTGAGACTCTGGGACACTGAGACTTGGTCCACATTCACGTCACGGACCATGCAACTTATGTACAATGTACGGCACGGGAGCATATTGAGCGACTCTTGCTTGTATGCAATGCATGTATAATGCGTACGTAGCGGTGATTAGTCCGAATCCCTAGCGATATGCAAGTTCATGTTCATGTTCATTTCCACATGCATCTCGCGCCGCATAGTCGAAACCAGCTACGACGCTGCGGTCCCTCAATGCAGCACCAGAGATGGGCCATGACCAGGAACCAACGCTGGGAGAGCTACACGCACGCGGGCAGAGACGGACGACTCTGCCACCCGCTGCCCGCCCGCATCGCGACTGTTGGACGTGTGTTCCGAGATGCACAGGGTTGCTCAGCCCAGGACCCCAAAAATCGCAACAACAGCGTCTCGCTGCTCGCTGTGCCTCCCCCAGTACCTGCAGGAACGGCGATTTCGAGGTACCGCGGCCCCTGAATCTAGCGCTAGAGACCGGCCCACGACCGCGCCCACGCTCCCTCGTGTACCTGCTCCGGCATGTACCTCCAGGGTCGAGGCGGGTACCTGGGCTGGGTAGGCAATGGAGGAGGGCTCGTTTGTAGCAGGTGGCCGATGGCTGGGTGGGCGGACGGGCTGAGAGCCACAGAACAACCTGCCTCCTCCAAGCTTGGCTTGTACCCGGCAGGTAGGCGGCTTGTACCTGGCCCTTGGCTCAGCGTGATGGATGGCTGCGCCTGGATGCGACTGGCGACTCCCAACCCGCCATCCCAGCAGACCCAGGTACCTCGCGTGCCCTCCCCTGTACCTGGCCGCACCCCCGTAACGGTCCTTGGCCCTTGTAGCCCATCAATTTGCTGCTCCACACCTGCAGCCCAAGTCTCATCTCGTTCAATTTCGCCTGGCGCCCGAGTCTCTTCCCTTCCACCCTCGGGCGCCCCATCTCAGCTTGGTCCTCACCCCATCTGGCTCGTCAGAGCCTTTTTGTCGGACCTTCACCTCTTCTCATCTACTGTACTTCAGCCTTGCCTGTCCCTCTTGCTCCCCTTCCTCGCCTGTCTGTGTGTTTGCACGCGCCTGTGCCTGTCCGGAAAGTGTGTGCAGACGCTACCGCAGCACATAATACTAATAACAACACCACCGCCCCGACGCCCCAATCCATTACTCCCCCCATTCCCCTACAGCAGTAGTCCGTACTGCGCCTGCGCGTCCCGCACCCCGTCCACTCAGGAGTCACCGCGCCGCCTGGGGACAATAGGAAAAAAAAGTGACCACAATCGACAAATCGCACGTCGCCGACCGGATCCAACGCACCATGAGATAGGAGAGTCGAACCTGGTTCCATTGGTAGATTTCTAGGTGCTCGTCCTCAACTTCACCGCCCGGTCGCCTCGATTCTCTCTCCCGTCGCGTTTTTTGTGTGTTGTTTGGCGCTCCGAAAACCCTGGCCTCCAGGACAGTCAGATATCTCGTCCTGCACATCAACACCGTCGCCTGAGCCTTTTTCTTGGCGCGTTTCCGTCAGAATTTGTCATTCGACCGTTTAGCACCCAGCCCGCGATTCTTTCGAGCCCAACTCGCCCCATTCGATTTTCAACGCGTCCGGGCGTAGAAGATGTCGACTGCATTGCAAACGGCCCCCCATCAGCACACCGCTCTGGCGTCGTCTCCCCTGGCCTCGCCCTCGAGCCGTCCGTACCGCCCGCCACCTTCAGCGTCCCGGGAGCCATACAATGCTCATCAGAATTCAGCTACCCCATCATCGAGACGCCCGCCATCACGCAAGTCCAGCGACACCACCCCCTCACCTTCCTACCACCTCGGACCTGGCTTAGGACACCAGTCCTCGCCTGCCACTGAGCAACAACGCCCGAGCACATCCGATAATCACCATACGCACCCTACCGCACCCCCGAGGGTCTCGTCGAATCACCAGAGCACCTCAAGGAGGGCGACGTATTCGAACGAGAAGATGTCCAACTCGCCCAGACACGGACAAGCGGAGACGCCACGATCTGGCTCACGCGGAAATACCACCACCACAGAGAACGGTTACCAGAACAGGAAGCCTGTTAGTTCTCACGGGGTACAAGACTCCCCATCCCGAACTGCCAGTCGAGACGGCAGGTCGAGCACCACCACGGTGGCCATTCGTTCAGCTCACAGCACCCCCTCAAAATCGACCCAAGAAGCCACAGATACCCTCTCCAAGGCCATTGCGACCGCAGATGATGTCAACGGCCGAAATCACTCGGCAGCGACCAGCGATGCCGCCCCACAACCCAGTTCAGCTGGCGAGGAACGACGAGGGGGCAGAAGTCGACACGATCAAAGCCGTACTCAGAAGGGAAACACCAAGTTTGGCGATTTTATTCTTGGCAACACGATTGGCGAGGGTGAGTTTGGCAAGGTCAAACTTGGCTGGAAACAGGACAGCAATGTACAGGTATGATCATGATCAATTTCATTCATCGAAACCGCGGCATTTTGTACTCACCACAGTCCAGGTTGCAATCAAGCTCATTAAGAGAGACAGCGTTGGCAGCAACCCATCCCGCTTTGCCAAAATTTATCGCGAGGTGGCCATCCTCCGTGGCATCCAGCACCCCAACATCGTTCGCCTAATTGACAAGGTCGAGACTGATCGACACATCGGCATTATTCTCGAATACGCTTCGGGTGGTGAACTGTTCGACTACATTCTTAACCATCGATATCTCAAAGATCATTCAGCGCGCCGCCTGTTCGCCCAACTTGTTTCTGGTGTCGGTTACCTGCACAAGAAGGGAATTGTTCATCGGGATCTGAAGCTAGAAAATTTGCTTTTAGATCGTAACCGTAACATTATTATTACCGATTTCGGTTTTGCCAACACATTCGACTCCAATGAGGAGCTAAGTGAAGACGAAGAGCTCAACCTGACTGACAGAGACTTCGTAAAGCGGATGGGTCTTGACCGCATCAAGCCGAACGGATCCAGGAAGGGTGATCTCATGCAGACCAGCTGCGGTAGTCCTTGTTACGCTGCGCCCGAGTTGGTTGTGAGTGATTCCCTCTACACGGGGCGAAAGGTGGACGTGTGGAGCTGTGGTGTTATTCTAGTAAGTCGCACACATAAACTTTGGCAACGTACGTGATGCTAACCTCTAACTTCCTTAGTATGCAATGCTTGCTGGCTATCTCCCCTTCGATGACGATCCAGCCAACCCCGAAGGCGACAACATTAACCTACTCTATAAATACATTGTCACCACCCCACTTACTTTCCCCGAGTATGTGACGCCACACGCACGCGATCTTCTGCGACGTATCTTGGTGCCGAACCCCCGCAAGCGAGCAGACTTGTTTGAGGTGGCTCGTCACAGCTGGCTAAGCGAGTACGCTCAGCTCGTGGAATTCATTACCAGCACGACCACGTTGCCCTCAGAAGTTCAAAACTCGAGCGCTCCTCCTGCAGCGGCAGAGTACACCGAAGCACCTACTGTTACCAGGAGCGCGTCAGTCCGCGAGGCCAAGGCCAAGCCAACTCATCCTCCTGTGGTTGGTGGGCTGAACAAGACCCATGGCAACATTGATCCAGAAGCCGAAGCAGCAAGCCACCGCACACCCAAGGACGCCAAACGCCGAACCGTCCAAGTGGAATATGTCGCTCCTACGACTCAAACTCAGCGCGGCTCCGACTCTGCACCATCAAAAGCTCACACCCGAACAGGCTCACAGAATCCCTTGGAAACCCCAGCTCAGGTTTCTACCCAGAAGCCCTTACCTCGAGACCCGCCCGTGGCAAAGGACACAACGCCCAAGACCGCCACCGCAAAGCGACCCCCGAGTGCCCAGACGAATCCACCCCCATCACGACCCGGCCGCGATCCACGCGCTTCATCCGAAAATGCTTTCATCCCCAATGTCAGCGCCGCAGCTCGACCGCAAACGGGTGGCTCGATACAATCGCGTCCCAACTATGGGCAGCCTGCACCACCAACTGTTGCAGATACGAATGCCCAGGGCCGAATTCAGCAGCCTACCAACGTTGATGACGAAGAAAACATGGGCAAGACCTTCGGTAGCGTTCCCCCGAAGGTTGCAAAGATGACCTTCCAGGGCGAGCCCAAACGTGAAGGTCGGGGCCACAAGCGATCCAACACACTGGGAGACTTGGGTACCAAGATCATGGGCCGTCGTGGCTCTCTCTTCGGTGGTTCTCGCAACAAGAAGAAGCCTGAGTCTCCAGTTGATAAGTCCCGTAAATACCCCCCTGTGAGCATGTCCAACACCATGCTGGCTGGCGAGGAGTCTGGACCAAGACCCTCAATTGATTCGCGAGTGTCTCGACGATCATTCTCTCTCGGACTTGGAAAGAAGCGGAGCGGTAGTATCCCTCGCTCACAGGGCTCTGGGGAAACCAAGGGCCGACGATTTTCTCTTGCCAAGGCCATCGGCCTGAGCAGGGACCAAGGTAGTGCACCCCCTTCCGAGGCGGACTCTCAGGCAGATCTTCCTATCCAGAACCCGCAAACCGGCCTGGCGGCAGGCTACAGCGCCCATGAGGAGCCTCGTCAGAGCCAGCCTTACTTTGATGCAGTGTCTGACCAGAACCAGCATGAGAGAGCCACCTCCAGCCCTGTATCGCACCAGAGATATGGCTCTGTGCAAATGGAAACTCGTCGCCCGAATGCCATCCCGACATACATGCAAAGTTCCCATCTCAACACAGCATCGGATTCGTCGATAGACATGCGTCGACCTCCTACCGAACCACAGCCTAGGTTGTACCATGGCGATTTCTCGGGCTCGGAAGGCTTTGATGGCCGCCGTGTTGGGTCCAGTCGAAGCAACCGAGGGGTGCTACAGAAGAACAAGCGCTTTACGGATGCGTACGATCAGGATGAGTTCCGCGGGCACGAAGGAAGCAGTGGCGCTGCCAAACGGGTCATGGACTTTTTTAGGAGAAGAGGGAAAGCCCGAGGCGGTGAGGACCGGTGATGAATCATGAGGAGGCACCCGGAGTTTGCGGCGTTCCAACGCAGTCGAGGATCTTGATATTCTGAACGTTTTCTAAATCCGCTTTTCATTTTTCTCTCTCAATTTGGATGCGATAATATTGTTTTCTCCTTCCGGGGTCATGCGAGACCACCAACAGCGATCAGTAATGAAGGACGACACCGAAGGCATTTCTAGCGGAAAGAGTTGGCCCCTCGGTAATGGTTTGCAATGCACGTCACGGCGCAAGGGGATAAAGATTGGATTTTTTGGTGGTGGTCCCGGAAGGCATTTACTCTCTCTCATACATAACTTAGTCGATACGGAAACTGTGGAATTTGTTTTATGAACAGCGACTGGGAACAAGTCACGGCGCTAGATGACTTTGTTGATTTACCAACGTCGAGGAGGAGGGGGGAAGGTGTTCTCGTTTTCTTCTGTCCTATACAAACGCATGTTGAGGTCTGACTTGGTGGCATTAGCGATGGAGCGAATCCAGTTGATGTATGCGGCTGGGATGAACCGATTCGAAAGAAGTGTGTTTGAATTTATGGTGGAATCTCTAGTGGCGAAAGGCAAATGGATGAAGCATCGCCGTAGACCTGCGTATCATAAGAAGTTTAGATATATTATGAATGGCGAAACGTTGTATTTATTGACCAAAGGTATCATACATATCACACATTCATAAAAACACGAGTACAGACTCTTCCAATCAGCCAATGGTATAGGCCATGTGCGGACCTGAATTTACGGCTATTTCCTTGGCAAGGCTTGTTTGTCTTGGAAGAGGCGATCGGCGACGGACATTTAGGCCTCGGAGCCGAACTGGGCACAGGTGATGGAAGATAGCCGACTAACGCAGGGGGACCCGACACGGACAAGACCTGCACGCTTGGGAACCCACAGCTTGGCTCTGGGCAGCTGAAAGGTGTTGAATACGACGTATCACCGCCGAGCTATCAGCCTATGGGCTGGACTAATCTGGTAATTCCCCACGAGGCCTGCCACCAAAGTCAATGGAGGGAACCAACGAAAACGCGGTGGTGGGTGGGTGTGACACTGCACCCCATCGTCATGGAATCAGATCTCAAAGACTCGGGTCCAGTTACGTCATGGCTGTGAGAGCTGAATATGGCACTGCATTGTAACAGGAATGGCTCTCGTGCGAAAACTTGTTTTCCACAGCTAACTTGTTGACACGGGATGCCTCTCTGACAAGGAGAGAAGTTGATAACAGATCGCGTATACGACTGCGTACAAGGCCGCCTTCAACATTTAAGCTGAAACGGTAAGCGAGTACAGGAACGAGCTTGTTGGATGGCGCGCTGGCTCAGAAGAAGGAGCACGTGCGTGTGCCACTGGCCGCTGTAGCGCAAAGACTAGACTACCCCAAACAAAAGTCGGGGGGGGGGGGGCATGCTCAGGCAAGGTAACGGTAACACCGCCCGGTACTGCGCGTTGAGTCACAGCTTCTGACTGCTGTCATTCGTCCGCGCGCAAACAGTTCAGTCGGAGATTTTTGCTTCATCAGCGATGCAGGTGCACACTTGCCCAGTCGTACAATGGATGTTGGTGACTCAAATGGCGAGGTTGCCCAGATAAACAAGCAGGCTGTTTGAGGGAGAGGGTGTCACGCGGCACTTGCACAGGTCAACGTGGAAGGGCCCAGATCACCGTGGATAATTATCAGTCAAGGTGAGGGGCCAATCCCCACCCATCTTACAAGGTGCCCGTTGATAGAGTACCCAAGCGACCTCGGCACCCATGTGCTAGACCAGCCTCACTTCTGTTGTCTGTCAATTGCGAAAGGCCCAAGCAGGGCAATTCGCTCTGTTGGGCGGAGATTCGACGGGTGGAGATGACGGAGAACCAAGGGCTCGGGCCGGCTTATTGCACCGTGAACATGCTCGGATTCGGCTGTCGTCATCATCGACATCATCGACGGCAGCACTGCATGGACTCATCGTGGATTCATAGATACATGGGAGCATGGGTCAGACACCGCCCTACGGCGTAGCGGGGACCGTGGCTGGGGCCAATAGGGCTCCCGTGTGTGTTCTGATAGGGCCTGTTCTGGGGTTTACTGGGGCGTTCCAGCCACATTACGCTGTTTGGCTCCACTGATAATCATTGTCCGGGCGTGGGCCTCATTGTGGCAGCACCCGTTCGGTAGTACACTGGCCTCCCCCGAGCACGACACCTGTGCTCGGCCAGTGGCTGTAAGTATAAATCGCCACGCCCTTGCCTTTGGAGCCTCTCTCTCCCTTTCCCACAATTTGTGCATAAAGCCAAAGCCTTGGCCGTTCTTGGGACATTCCACAACTCTCCCTCCTACACTTACATAGGTGCCACACAAGCAAACACAGCACTCTCCGCTCGCACACCACAACGTCTGCATTCCCGTCTCATCTCGTGTCCCTCCAAAGCCTGTTCGATGAAGGAAGCCTCCTCTGAGTCCCCCAATATAGATGGCAGTCGTTCTGGTGCAATACCCAAAGCGCCCGGATTCTTGCCTCCTTCATCTAATGCGGCCTTGAATGACTCGACGAATTCACTGCCCAACCTAAACCAAACTCCCTACCAAGCTAAGGCCCAGCACGATGGTATCGCTGCCCACAACGACGCCCTCAACGAGAAGCCACCCATCTCCAATGCCTCGAGCTTTGCAAAGACACCCACTTCTGGGCACCTCTCGTCCCCTATACCTTCGAAGGTTGAGGGGCAGGGGTCTGTCGTAGAGCCAGGCCCCAGCGCCGAGGAGCACAGCACAACCAATTCCCCCGAACCAAACAAGAAGAGAAGCCTTATCGATGAGATCCGCCGCAACGCTTGGCTGGCCATTACCCACAGCTGGCTCAATGTCCTGCTCGTGTTCGTCCCCGTTGGTATCGCCGTCTCCCAGATCGATGGCATCCACGGCGGCATCATCTTCGGCATGAATGCGATCGCCATCATGCCTCTTGCCGGCCTTCTGGCCTTTGCTACTGAGTCCGTCGCCAGTAACATGGGCGATGCTCTCGGTGCACTTCTGAATGTCACGTTTGGAAACGCCGTCGAGCTGATCATTTTGTATGTCACCCTTTAAGTCTGGTGGGTTCTGTCCAAAATGCTAACTAGAACTCAGCATGTATGTAAACCTCGCAGTTGCCTTATGGGCGAGAGAGAGCGAGAAGCCTATAAGGGCATTATCAAATCAATCGAGTCTCTATTTCGTTTTTGCTTGTCGTTTCTCGTTGCTAACCTGAGTTTTTATTAACTTACTACAGCATTGCTCTTGTCAAGGTACGTCACAATCCACCATAAAAGTAAAGATGGTACTGACTCGACCAGAATGAGATTCGAATTGTCCAGGCGTCTTTGCTCGGTTCGATTTTGGCGAACCTGCTCTTGATTCTTGGCATGGGTTTCTTCTTGGGTGGCCTTCGCTATCGTGAACAGGTAATATATTTTTAGTTAGCAGTCTCATACTCTTTTACTTACTGTTACCCAGATCTATAACAGCACTGTCACTCAGATGAGTGCTTGTCTGCTCAGTTTGAGTGTCACCAGTCTAGTACTTCCGGTATGTTTATTTTGAGTGAATATTCTTCTCCTAGCTCTTCTAACAGGATATAGACGGCCTTTCATGCCTCCTTCAACGATACCGAGAAGGCTGATCGACAATCGCTCAAAATTAGTCGCGGAACCAGTGTCGTATGTGCAATAATGGCGACTCGCTTTTCGATATACTGACCGTATCAGATTCTGCTTCTCGTGTACATCATATACCTTCTGTTTCAGCTCAAGTCTCACGCCTACATGTACGAATCAACACCTCAACACATTGTTGATGCCGAATCCACCCCTGGTCCCGCAGCCGCTTGGCTTGACTCGTCCAGCTCCGACGACAGTTCATCATCTAGCTCTGACTCGGATGACTCCGACCACTCTCGGGATACCATGCGCAAGAAGATGAAGAAGGTCCTCCGCAGCCGAAGACGCAAGTCCAGTTTCGCCTCTACAGATAGTAGCGAGACCAAGGCTGCTGGTGCCGCATCCTTTTCCAATAACAATAACAGTGAAGCAGTCTCGGTGGCGTCGTCTTCTCGGCCCAGGGTGGTCCGAAGGCCCTCTGTCGAGGGTAGCGAGGAAGCTGTCGAAGATTACGAGTCTCGAAAATATCGCAGGAAGCGTCGTCACCACCGACGCAAGTACCGCAAGAGCAAGAAAAATGCTCTGCCTGAAGATGATGAGGACAATGAATACGGCATTCAAGCACAGCCAAACGGGGTCTTTACCAACGGTCCCACGGCTGGTAACGATGGCGAACCTAAACGCGTCGACTTCGCAGTCCAGAATGATGACGACACCCCAGCAGAAATGGCGGTTGGCCAGGCAGGCAGTGCCCGACTCCCATTCCCCATATTGCGAGGCGTCTCGGTCAAGAATCTTGCCCCCTCGGTCTTTGTCCAAAAGCCAGAAGCCGGCTTGCCTCCTGTGCCTCCCGGGCCTGTCCCTCGTGTTCGCTACGGTATCCGTCGTACAAACTCGCTCCCGGATCGCCTCAATCAAACCCCGATCCGCCCTCCTGGTGGTTTATTCCCAGCTCAGATTCCATTGGCAATGCTAAATACCGGCGTCGAGCCCAAGGAGAAGACTGAAGGCAACGAAGATGACCATCTTTCCAAATCTGGCTCGATTGTTCTTCTCCTTGTCTCAACAGCTCTCGTTGCGTTGTGTGCGGAATTCCTGGTCGATTCAATCCAAGAAGTTGTCAGTACCTCGTCCGTTGGAGAAATCTTTATCGGTCTCATCATCCTACCAATCGTTGGTAATGCTGCTGAGCATGTGACGGCCATTACTGTAGCGATGAAGAACAAGATGGATCTGGCCATTGGTGTTGCAGTTGGCAGTTCGATTCAAATTGCCATCTTCATCACGCCTCTAGTGGTGATTTTGGGATGGATCATGGATCGTGACATGACTCTGTACTTTACTCTTTTTGAGACGGTTTGCTTGTTTGTTTCGGCTTTCATTGTCAACTTCTTGGTCCTGGACGGCAGAAGTAACTATCTGGAGGGTGCACTACTGTGCGCTGTCTACCTTATTATCAGTGTTGTGGCTTTTTACTACCCTGATGAGAGCGACGCCAGCTCGTGGGGTGCCTAAGTTCAGAGACCACAGCACCCGCTTAACGGTCGATGGCTGGTGCGTGGTCAAGCCGGCGATGACTGGTGAGGGCATCTCATGGCTGATATTTGTGTGGGATGCATTTGTTGAAGAACAATGTTGCTATCTGCCATAGTGGCCATAGGTGTAGATAGTGTCATCAACAATGTGATCGGTCCACAGTGACTCAAACAGTCACTGCAGGGCCTCCTTTTCCCCATCTTTAGGATTGCCAACTCCATGTGTATCGAACCGCTTGACGTCATTGATCCTTTGTTTGTTGGTAATGCAATTCAATTAATGAAGTAATACTTAGGGGTTATGTAAATAAATCGTACGGCAAGCCGCAGTTACCTATCTTTGAATATGACATAATGATACCGCGGGGGTCAGTATGAGCAATACAATCCCCGACATGGTTTTTGTTTTTATGGTACACTGTAACTTTGGATGTGGGAGGTTTTGGTTTCATGATACCAAAGTAGAGCACGTAACCCAAAGTGGTCAATCGTGGCCTCAGGCCACATTTATTTACTTCTTCTTCAAGCCTGGGCGAGAGCCGCCGCAGGTTCGCAATATGTGCTAAAAGTTGCAGCAAATTCCTAAAACACCAACTATATCTTGTTGATTATGCTTTCTAAACACGTTTGAAGATTCAAGGTGGAAATAATATTGATCACGGTGTTCATCTCCCTGCACGAGGGAGGGACCACAAGCAAGTCCCCGCAGCTCATCTACCCAGCATATTGATCTAGGTCCGTTTTGAGTTTAGGTACTTTTGGCCTTGCCCAGAGGCCAGGGATGGTTAAATGCCAAGCGAATGCGCCTTGCTCCGCTTGACTAACTAATATATTTATGAGAAGTCAGGTTGGATGCCTGTTTGTCCTTATTTGTTTGCCGAAGTTTCAGGGCGACCGTCAATCACAAAACTGTGGCGACCGCGGCGTAGACTCACATCTCAAGCGTCATTGATTCACAAACACCAACCTCACGCCCGCCCTTGGTCTGAACCAATCTCGGCATCAGCACACTACAGCTAACATCCTCACGCGGATAATATCTTTTTTCCCCCGTAGCATCAAAAGCGATCGCCTGACTATCGCGAATTTCAGCCTTGACATGTGCTTTGGTTCTAAAGCCGACCAAGGCAACGAGCCTGCCTCACGGCCAGCACAGAGACCGTCGTCATCTGACAAGAAGAGCAGCCATATGCCGCCACAGCACAACTCAAGCCAGTCGTCGGGGGAGCGCAGCTACGCGCCTCCAGCGGGCCCTCCCCCGGAGAAGACACAAGCCGTGTACGCGCCGCCTTTGGGACCGCCCCCGGGACAGTCATCGCAGCAGCAATATGCTCCCCCGCCAGGCCCTCCACCGGGTCCATACGCTCCTCCTCCGGGACCACCACCGGGCCAGTATGCCCCTCCCCCGGGGCCTCCTCCCGGAAAGCACGACTGGGAGTCGATTGTCCCCGACACATCTCTGTTCCCACCGCCGCCGGCTATTTTCAGCGGGTTTGACAAGTCTCCGACGAGCAACGCTACCGAGGAAGAGGCCGAAGCTGGCGAAGAGTGGTGTGCGCAGTATCCCCTGACGCAGCCTCTGGTGCTTGACCCTATCGCCAAAAATGCGCTTCAGACAGGCAACATTCGCCTCATGCAGCCCGTCGGATTCAACGGGAACCTGAGCTGGCTTAGCCCTGGTCGATGGGATGGTTACACGGCCAAGAACTCGCCTGACCGCTGCATAATCGGCTACCCGCCGCTTTACTCGGTCACTGAGCACGACCCCATCCGAACCGGGCAACCCAAGACGATCTACTACGAGCTCCAGCTGCGCTCCGACAGTCCTACCGTCTTCGTGGGCCTCGGCTTCACGGCATTGCCGTATCCGTCGTTCCGTATGCCCGGCTGGCATCGCGGGAGCCTGGCTGTCCACGGCGACGACGGACATAAGTACATCAACGACCGATGGGGTGGCAAGACGTTCACCAGTGAGTTCCGTCGCGGCCATACGTATGGCATCGGCATGACATTTCGCCACGTCGGCCAGTCCAAGCCACAGGTTGACATCTTCTTCACCCACAACGGCACCCTGACGGGCGGTTGGGCTTTGCACGAGGAGACAGATGCCGAGCAGGATCTTCCCGTGACGGGTCTTGAAGGTTTCCACGATTTGAGTTGTGCTATTGGAACTTATGACGGTGTGAGGTTTGAGGCCAACTTTGACCCATCCAAGTGGCTGTACAACCCCTATCAGGTTTAAGCGCCAACAGACTTGTTCGGTGTGAATGAAAGTATTGGGGGGAGTACGGGATTGCGACTTGCTGAAACTTGCTATTGAACTTGATTAATTCTTCTTTTTCGGGACCTGAACCCCTCTCTGTTGATACATTTTCTACCGTGCCGTACATAGCTATGAAAAGCCATCATCTTTTCCCTGGCGGCATGTAAGCTAGGAGAGTTCTTGCAATCAGGGCCATTGGGACATCCCAGTCTGCTTCAATCTCCTGGCTCATGGCTACAATGTGAAGTCTTGCTGAACAATGACAGTTCATGAACCGGACAGTCCAATTTCCTTCAGAGACAATGGTATTTGGGAGACAGCATGTGCCCTTTGGCAAGGGAGGATTGTTTGGACTTGTGATTCCCTGAGCGTCAGGTTTCTCCTGAGGCGTTTTGGATATGACATCCCCAAGGTCGGCAAAATATGCCATGTCCTTTGCCTGCGTTCGCATTATGTCTACCAGTCGGCATTTGGACCCTTTCCTGACCTCTGTGGGGTTCAATAACGAGTTGATGGGTAAGAGATGACGAGAAGGTGTGGTTGGCCTGGTCCAGCCTAAGCTCGGGTAGTATGGGTCTGGTGTTTTGGTTGAAGTGGGCGTTTGCATGGTGCAGCAAATGCGAGGAGGGAGAGTAATATGGAGGAGCGGGCCATGATACGTAGATATGGATAGGGCACAGCGGCGGGACTGGTTCAGGTGGAAGTACTTCTCGCGGATGTGGGGAGAAAGGTAGCTGGTAGGATTGCGAGCCACATCGGACTGTTCGGGAAGAGTGAGTTGAATAGTATCCCCTCGCGGTAAATAGAGAAGGGCAGAGACGACATTGAATGACTGGCGCGTGTTAATGGAGTGCGTGTAAGTTGCTCGAGGCAAAAGTCCCAAGGCTATACCATCAAAGGGGGGCCTTCTACTGCAGAAAACTCCTCGGCTGGACCATAGTCACCTTGCATGCAGGCGCTCTGCAGAGCCCGGACGATTGTGCAAGTGCGGGGATGGGGATAATCGTAGTAGTCAACGTGCTCCCAGACGCAAGGCTCCCAAAAGGATGGATCGAGGTCCCATCTCGACAACGAGAGGGCCTGTGTGCCACCGCTGCCGTCGTTTGCCTGTGCCTGGAGAACAGAGGCAAAACGAGGGGTTGCTACTGGTGTTGGAGGCAATGAGGCCATTAGAGATGGAGAAGAAGTCCAATAGAGGGATGATTAGGCGTCGGGTATACGGGGTTGGGTCCACATTGGATGAGGAAAGAGGGAGAGAGGGAAGGAGAGAGAGGGAGGGAGAGAATGAAGTAGGCAGAGGATGACTTCACGCGAATGCCCCGGACAAGCACTTACACTGGGACCACAAGAAGGGGGCAGGGTTTCGTTTATTTATTCTTTATTTTTCACGGCAGAACAAAGGGTGGGCAGCACGCAGAAGAAGAGAGAAGCGAGAGACGAGAGAACAGAGAGGCCAAGAGGGGAGGGGCCAAAATGAAGGGGAGGGGTGACTGGTGGGCGGCCGGCAGCAGAGTTGCACGGAGCGAGGTTGGCATTTGCATTTTGCAGATGGCATGCATTTCTCAGCGAGGACGTCTGGCCAAATCAGGCTCGGATGGAGACCATGACAAGAGGTGAGGCGCAAACCAGGGTCGACGATAGGTCTGGCTCCCGAGGCCGACGGGAAAGAGGCAAGGATGCGGCGTGGAGCTGGGGCGTGGGGCCGGGCAGCGGGATGGCGGCAGTTGGCGAACTGGGTGTGTGTGGGTGATGGGATGGGATGGAACCTTCTATTCTGGTGCATCTCCGAGTATTTGTATTGGAAGGCGAACCGTAAACAGTCGGGGAGTATAAAAAAAAACCCAAATTAGCATGCAATGCTTGCTTCAAGACCAAAGAGCATCATCGGTTTTCGAACTGATCCCCAGAGTACTCCATCTTGCGCACCCTCCAGTTGGCGCACTGCTCTGATGCACATAACGGGGCACGTTTGTTGCACAACAGCATCGGTGAGGCCAGAGGAGGGCCTTGGGTTGAACGGGTTAGCACTTGATTTGCGGGGAATTGCATGCGGAGAACTCTCGGAATGTCCTGAAATTTAACGAGAGAACGATGCTACATGAAAAAGAAAATAAAACAGGAGAAAACAGAATAAAACAAAAACATAGTTGTGTACGCCACACCGCCAGCCACCCTACTTCAAACGCTCGTTTCTCCCCTTCAGTCTACCCCCCCCGACGGACAGATGTTCAGGCGACCAACCCCCTAGCGCGCCCGTTTGCCCTCCCGCTTAGCTGCAACCCCACCATCCACCAAGCTTCAGCCTTGGGCCCCGTCGCGCTCTCTTACAGCTGCGCAAGATATGTTCTGCCCCAAACTCCATTTCACCCACACACAATCATGATGGAGGTTGACAGCGACAATGGCCTTCTCGGACGGGTCGCGTTGGGTGCCCCGGTTGAAGAGTAAGTTCTTCCCTTCTTTCGCGTTCAAACCTCTTGCGCCATCCTCTCTAACCATGGCCATGACAGAAACGACTGGCTCGACTTGCGCAGCGACATGATCGCGCGACTCGACAAGGCAAGTATCCCTTGTGCAACGCCCGCCCCCAAAATGACGCACCTTTCTAACTACTGTTTTTTTTCCCCGCCAGCAGATTGCGCACAGCGAGTTTCCTATTCCTAAGCTTCTTCCTCCCCCGGCCGCCGCTCCCCAAACCACCTCCGAATCCCGAGTCTCTCCCCTTCCCTCGTCGCCCGTCGGCCAATCGTCCCAGGAAGCCGGCAAAGAGAATGCGACAGCGGAATCGAAAGCCCCTGCCGAGGCTTCTGAGGTTGGCGCTCTCCCAAAGCAGATTGCTGACATGTTGACTGGAATCATCACCCACCTCGAGCGGTTCAATTCGTACCCGCCGCACACCATCCAGCGACTTGCCGAGCTGGTTCTCCAGCCCCGCGCACATTACAAGGCGCTGGCAGCCTATCTGCATGCCGTCGACAGAGTTGTGCAGGTGACTTCTGGAACTAACACGTACCCTCTGCCCCCAGCCATCCCAGACATGTCCTCGATGCACCTGAACGGAGAAGATGCAAAGGATCCCGCCGTATCTGTCACCTGGAGCAACCCCACCACGGCCGCTCTAGGCACGGATGAAGCCCTTGGAGGCGCTCTTTTGACGCCCATCCCATGGCTAACGAGAAGGAGTCCGGACAGCGGCAACGACACACCCGGCGCTCAGATCCACAGCGAGAGCACGGAGACCATCGACGGCCCCAACGGTGTGGGCAGCATCGAAACGGTCTCTGTCAGCGTTAACGGTGTTCCGTCAACTGGCCACACAAGGGGCGTGACACAAGGTGAGCTTCTTCGTCAGGAGCAGCGAGCAGGAGTTGTCCCAGTGAGCCAACTTTCACGAGCCCAGGACGTTCTTTCCGAGGAGGAGCGTGCTCACGCGGCGGAAGAGGAAGAAGGGGCATCGCGCGAGGAGGAGGAAGAGGAGATACCTCACGCAAGAGGACCGGAAGAAATCGGCGTTGGCGACACAGGCCCCCAGTCCGGATCAGCAAACTTCAGCGGCGAAGGCAGCCTCGAGATGCAGGACATTGACGTTGAGGCTGCCGTGGGACGAAAGCACGAGGATGGCGAGGGCGAGACCAAGGCAGAAGCGTCTGCTGATGAGAGCGGCGAGGCCAAAAGCCCTGGCGCAGAGAGTGTGGGAACAAAACGCGAGGCAGATCAGAATCTGGAGGGGGAGACGCCAAAGAAGGCCAAGGAGGAGGACGGGAACGGTGACAGTGCTGAGCCAGAGGCCGCAGAAAAGAGCAAGGAGAAGGAAGCGGCGCCTTCAGCAGAGGGGGCAAAATCGGAGGGGAATGCTGGTGATGAGATGGACACGGAGTAAACAAGAGGGTTCACGATAAGACTGCATGATACCACGAGCCGGAATTTGGGAATTGTACCACCAGCAGATTCACCTGGAATTACTAGAAATGCCAACTTGGGAGTTTTCCGAGATGTTTGCCATTGGATTGAGCTACTCTGAAGCGGATATGCGTGACTTGAACAAGAAAAAAATATACACACAACGGGACGTGTTCAATTTTGCTGCAAGTTCAGGTGCCTGGTTGCGATGGAATAGAATTCGGAAATAGTATAGTATTCTGTTATGCCTGTGTCGTCAGACTAGGAAAAGAAAACACTAGATATTTTTAACACATCCGTTCATCACTACCGTGTCCTTGATGAGCAAACCCATAGATAAATGACCCTCTATCAAGATGCGACTTCACTAATTGGCCCGTTAAGGGGTCTGCCCCAGCTTGCCGCTATGGGCGGGTTGAGATACGGGGTCGAGGAGCTAAATCGACAGGCGTGGAAAGAGGGTTAAACACAGACCATGAGCAGACACGAGACCCAGTCCAAATACGGCAATTTTCATCCACGTCTTCCCGCAGACGCGAGACAAACGAGTGGCTGTCATCGCATGGCAGATCCGTTGCTGGGGTGAATTAGCGCCAATTTTATGTTGACATAGACGAAACACACGGCCCACCCGCGGCATACTAACGCATCCGACAGTGTATTTACACTCAACAGCCCTGCTGCAACACAACCGCCTGCAGGCAACCCCTCCACACCGCCAGGATTGAGGTCCGAAGTCTTTTTTTTTTCTTCCTTCCAGACCGCGGCCTTGGATTTGCATCATTCTATCTTACTAACAGCCAACGGCCGATTTTGTCTCGCGGGCACAGACGCAAACACCAAATCACCTCACCCCCGCCTGCTCAGGCCGACACCTCCCACAGCCGCCCACCGTGGCTTATCAACGACAGACTCGCTCCGAGCGAGAGGGTAGCCGGATAGCGATGGGCTCTGGCCTTCGCACCGTTGCTGGAACTCGCCCCGGAGTCCGACAGGGCACGAGAACCTCGAGCCGATATGCCTCCTCGGTCGCGTCGCGCATCGATCGCGCCGGCGCCGTCTCCCCTTCCGAGTCCATCGCCTCCACAGCCACCACCGGCACGAAGCGCAAGGACCGCGAGTTTGACTTGGACCCCAATGCCGAAGAGACCAACATCAACGTCGTCGTGCGGTGTCGCGGCCGCAACGAGCGCGAGATCCGCGAGAACAGCAATGTCGTGGTCAACTGCGATGCCGCAAAAGGAAAGGTCGTCGAGCTGTCGATGGGCCCCAATGCGCTGAGCAACCGGTCGTACAACTTTGATCGCGTCTTCTCCCCGGCTGCCGACCAGCAAGGAGTCTTTGATGACACTGTCAAGCCAATCCTGGATGAGGTGAGCTTCGGACCCTGCGCGCCCCTCTCCGCTGCGCCTTTGCTAACACATGTCTGATGATGAACAGATGCTTGCCGGGTACAACTGCACAATTTTCGCCTATGGACAAACAGGCACCGGAAAGACATACACCATGTCTGGCGATATGACCGACACGCTCGGTATGCTGTCCGATGACGCCGGTATTATTCCCCGTGTGCTTCACCAGCTGTTCAAGAAGCTAGAGCTTGACGAGGCCGAGAGTACAATCAAGTGCTCCTTTATCGAGCTTTACAACGAGGAACTCAAAGATTTGCTTGCCGTAGAGGAGAGCGTGAAGTTGAAGATTTACGATGACACATCCCGGCGCGGTCACTCGAGCACCGTTGTGCAGGGCATGGAGGAGAAGCACATCAAAAACGCCGCCGAAGGCATCAAGGTGCTCCAGGATGGCAGCTTGAAGCGCCAGGTTGCGGCCACCAAGTGCAACGACCTCAGTTCACGTTCTCACACAGTCTTCACCATCTCAGCATACGTTAAGAAGCCTAATGAGGATGGTGTTGAGGCCCTCGTGAGCGCTGGAAAGCTGAACCTTGTGGATTTGGCTGGCAGCGAGAACATCCAGCGATCCGGAGCCGAGAACAAGCGAGCTGCTGAGGCCGGTCTTATCAACAAGTCCCTGCTGACGCTTGGCCGAGTCATCAACGCCCTAGTGGACAAAAGCGCACACATTCCTTACCGAGAGTCCAAGTTGACTCGTCTACTCCAGGATTCCCTTGGAGGCAGGACCAAAACATGCATCATTGCCACCATTTCCCCCGCCAAAAGCAACCTGGAAGAGACCATTTCCACCCTCGACTACGCCTTCCGGGCCAAGAACATCAAGAACAAGCCTCAGATGAACCCGATGATCGAGAAGAGAACGCTGCTTCGCGAGTTTACCAATGAGATTGAAAAGTTGAAGAGCGAGTTGATTTCGACACGGCAGCGCAATGGAGTTTACCTGTCCAACGAGGTGTATGAGGAGATGACAGCCCAGAGCGAATCTCGCCGTATTGTTGCCGAGGAGCAAGCCGCCAAAATTGACACACTGGAGAACAACCTGCGAAACAAGGTCAGGGAGCTCCACAGCCTCACATCTTCATTCATGGGCCTCAAGAAGGACCACGAGGGCACCAAGGTCGAGCTCGACGATACAAAGGAGGTTCTGGACCAGACCGAAATTGTCTTGTCGGCCACAAGGAAGAGTCTGGCTGAGGAGACTCAGTTGAGAAAGGCGCACCAGAAAACGGAGAACAAGTTGACAAAGATCGGCAGCGAGCTCATTAACAAGCTCCACAAAACCGTGAGCGATGTTGATGGTCTCCACGCGAAGAACAGGCGCAAGTCTGACCTGCAATCTATCAACCGAGCAGCTTGGGGCACGTCCCAGGACCAAGTCACCGATGTTACAGGCATGGTGGAACGCCGGATCCAGGAATTCCAGGAAGAGCAGCTTGACCACATCGCCACCGTATCCCGGCGGATGGCTGAGTTTGTTGACGAGGAGCTGGGCAAGCTGTCTACAACACAGGCATTCTTGGACGAGCATCTGGGGACCTTCAACGAGTCCAAGCAGCAGCTTCTCAGCGGGAAGCAGGAATCCAAGGACGACATGGATAAAGTGCTGGAAGAGATTAAGGATGTTCGGGACACCGTCAAGGACCGAATGGGCGAGAGCTTGCAAGCCATCTCTCACTCCGCAGAGAGGATAGCCGCCGATATGCTGAACGAGATGACTATGTTCCACTCCCAAGTAGGTGGCTCTCAAATTCTCACATTGACGTGTCGTTCAAGACTGACAGAAAGTAGCTCCACAACTCTTACAGCTCCCTTGGGAAGGATTGCAAAACCGTATTCGAAGATCTCGTCAAGCACATCGCCGATCAACGTGCTGAGTGCGACGCTCTGAAGCGCCAACTCCATGCTGCCACCAACACGATCGTGCTCCAGAATGCCAGCATCTCCACCCGCATCCAGGAAGCTTTGCAAGAAGAGCGCCGACAGGCAACCGAAGAGAGGCAAAATCTCGCAGCGCAGATTGCCGGCTTGATCAACACACAGGCCGAGGCCCAGGAGGCGCGCGTCGTCGAGAGGGCGTCCCAAGTTCAGAAGAGCCTCGCCGAGTCTAACGTGTCTCTCGAAGAGGCCATGTCTCGGTACAGTCAGGGCATGGACTCTTGGTACCAGAAGGAAGGTGATCTCATGGATGGCGTCAAGAAGTCTCGCGACCAGCTTAAGACGAAGCTCAGGGACGATTGGAACTCCGCCAACGAGCTCAGCACCTCCATTCAGGCCACAGCCAAGTCTGTGCACGCCGAGACGGTTCGTGTCGTGGATGAACAAGTCAAGGACCTCGACGTCCAGATGGTGGCTCTCGACGATTTTGTTACCCGTGCCAAGTCTGAAAACGCCAACCACCACGAGACCCACGCCCAGTCTGTCCAGGCCTTGTCCAACACGGTCGAGGAGTCGTTTGGCAACATCTCAGCCCACTTCAAGACGACATTCGGCCGCGTCAAGAACCTGGGCGAGGAGATGGACTCGGATTTCAACGAGCAGCTCGACCAGCTGGAACCTCTCGAGGAGCAGCTCTGCCAGCCCCTGAGCAACCTGCGCGACAACATCGGAGGCACAAATCTCCAGGAGTACCAGCCTACCGGCCAGACCCCAGCCAAGGTGCAATACCACTTCCCCACCGAACTGCCGCGAACCGAAGATCTCGACCTCATCATCGCTCAAGTCAACAACGACCCGGCCACGCCATGCAAGGACGACCACGACAGGGATGCCACCATCGTCTTTGCCGACCTCGAGCAAAAGATGATGACATCGCCGGCTCGCCCACCACCCCGCGCTTCCAACGCCAGCGCCCCGGATCACGGCAGCGGCGCCAACCTGCTGGGCATGAGCCTTCGAGAGGTCAACCCCAACATCACGGGCAACCTCACCACCGGCTGCATTGGTTTCGACCCCCGCGCCAGCATCGTGTCCATGCCGCCTGAGCGTACTATGCCGCTGCTTAAGCGGAGCACCCGTTCTACGCGCAACGCGAAGAGGAATGTCGCCGCCAGCGTCGTCAGCGATGGCACCGAGAACCTTCCCATGACTGATTTTAGCCAGAGCGCTTCAAGGAGGAAAAGCCCTCGCCTGAATTAGACAAAGGCACCTGATGTGATGGTTTTTTTTGAGGAGGGGTTCGAGGCAGCAGACCTGTGGTCGCTGTCCAAACATGATGTATATGCAACGTCTTTAGTTTATAATGAACATTGATGGGAAACAGGGTATGCATGGCTCTAGCTAGGCGTTTGGGGGAGGTGACATACGGTTTAAGAGATGGCTTTTGCGGCTTTATTCGTTGAATGAGGGGGGGGGTGGTTACTTTTCTTTTACACTGCAGGGTTACTTGAGCATTTTTGATACCCTTTGACTTTGAGACGAACAACTGAATACATATTCTTATATTTCACACATGCACGATCCATTAGATGCTCTAGCGCGGTGATTGTTACGCTCTGCTCGTTGTGACTTGGCGTTCAATTCGTAGATTGACTTTTGCTGTCAGCTTTATCTATAATGTGTATGGAAAGAAAGATGTATATTCACACCAAAGCACGCGGCCGCTAGGAGCATTCGTCCCTCTCCAGGCTCGTTGCTCGACTTGCCGTCTTGGATCTTTGTCCGTAAGCCCTCTTTCTCTTTCTAACCATGGTATCCTCTCCTCTCCAGCCGCGGGCGGGGACAATGGGCCGGAGGAAGCCATCGACGTGGACGGCACCCACCAGCTCGTCGTCGCTGTCCACGTCGTCGGCCCTGCCCTGGTGCACGAGCTCCAGGTGCCGCCGCAGGTTAGCTTTGCGGGAGAAGCCCTGCGCAGCGCGGTCGCACGAGGGGATGGGGCAGAAAACGAGGCCGCCGGCAGACCTGGAACGGGACCCCGAGCGGGACCGGGGCGACTTGGGGGCCGCCGCCGACGGCCTGGGAGACTGGGTGCGGGAGAGGCGGCCGCGGAAGGACTCGGGGCTGGCGCGCTCGAGGCTCGAGGCCCTGGAGCGGGCGAGCGAGGCCTGGCGGGAAGCAACGCGGCGCTGGACGAGGTCGGCTTCGTCGTCGGTCTCGTCGTCAGCATCGGATGGCGACGAGAGCTGGATGGGCTGCGGGTGATATTCGACCGTCTCTACGCCCCCTCGGTTGGCCGAGGCCGGCATCTCGTTGAACTTCCTGAGCACCATGCCTTCGCCAAACAGATCCGCACAGCGCCTTGTGGCTCTCGCAACAACGTCGCCGGGGAAGCCTGCCAGGGCAGCTGCTCCGAGCACGTCGCTCCAGTCGCGGAGGCCCCATCTGGCCAGCTTCCTCCGGTTCGCTCCGCCGGTCCCTTCGTCTCCTGTTCCCTCTGTCTGTGAGGCGTCTCGCGCGCAGGAGAGGGAGCGCTCTCGTTTGCTGGCCTCGTCACCTTTGCGTAGCCACTCCTCAAATGCAGCGTCCTTGTCTCTGGGCGTGGTAGGCAGCTTGCGGTGAGACTGGCGGGCCACCCGCTGCACCATCTCGTCGTGAGTTTCTCCCTCTTCAGGGACATGTATTTTGCGCGGTCGGCCTCGTTTTTTGCGAGGGGTTGTTGTCGTAGGGTTTGCGTCTGTGGTATCTCCATCCGTCACTCCTCCTGACTGCTTCCGGGGCCGGCCTCGCGGTCGCTTCCCACCGGCCTGGCTATCCGACTCTTCCTCGGTCGATGAGTCGGACAAGTATATCAATCCAGACACTCGCGAGTTATTTAGAATGGAAAGTGTGGCATCCAGCTGTGTTAGGATGTGCCGAACGGAAGGTCGTAGTAAGCTGTACGAGAGGTCGTCATTTGATGATACAACTGGCTCGTACGTCTTGGCCGGTTGCCGTACTCGTTTCGCTGCAGGTTCATTTGCATCCGTCATCTCTTTATCCTCTTCCTTTCCTTCAGAAGGGACAGACGACTCCCGAGATGACGGTATGACCTCTTCTTCTCTCTCCTCTTCTGGAGCGGGCGTCTCAGTGGACGTGCGTGCCATTTTGGCCTTCCTCCGGCGGAAGCGTCGTGTAGCAGTTCGCAATATAGTTGCAGACAGCTCCTCCTCCAGTTCGGTACTCGGGAGTGCCTGGTCCTGCCTCCGAAATGTGAAGCCATCATCCTCGTCATGCTGGCTATTGACGAGGCGGGACTTTGGCACTTGCCTGTGTTTGAGAGGCCACGCGGTCCAGAGTTTTGGCGGTACCCAAACTCCCTGTTGGCCGTTTTCCTAAGCAGTCTATTAGAATTTTCTACTGATGCTTCAATAATTTAAATAAATAAAAAGGTATGCGGCTTCTTTGGGGATCCGACAGTATTGTCATGTGCCCGCAAACTCACCAGCTGCATCGCCAGGTCCTGAACGGTGGCAGGGTTCCGGCCATGTCGCTTCAGCGCGAAGGCGTTATATAGATGCACCGCTAGATCCCGGTCCTGTATCTGCTTCATAGACTGCCAGAGGAGCCGATCCTCTTCCGTAAGAGTGCGCCATGAAGACTTGGGCCCCGTCCAGCGGTTTGGCCGGTGCTGGTGAAGGTCCTCGGATGCAATCGACGCAATCTCATCGCTGTCCAGCTCCCAGTTTCCTGAGCTTGCCTCCATCTTTCAACAAGGCCAAAACCTGGGATCGTAATTAAATTGGTGTGAATTTATCTTTTTTTTCTTCACATTGGCAAGCTGACTCGTATTTTTACTTGTTGTTGTGGTTGTTGGTGTAAGAGTTACGAAGTGCCGCCAGGTTTCGCTTGGGAAAAAAACGAACTAGCCACCCGAGAAAAATTTATACTCTCTTTACAACGCACCAGTAAGCTACGAGTCGAAGTATTGTCAGGACACAACACAAAATATTCGTTCCATCGCATGTAAATTGAATATATCTATCTGAATGGTATAACACAACCTTTACGCCTTGTTTTTGCCCTTCTTCGCCTGTTCCTTTTCAAACTTTCTCCTCTTGGCCCGCAGCTTTTGGTCTTCAGCGCTCTTCTTGTTATTAGTGTAAACCATCTGTTCGTACAGCTTGCGCTTCTTCTTGCTCAACATGCCCTTGGCACGGTCTAGCTCCTCGGCTTCCTCTCGGGCCTTCTTGCTCAGCGCTTTGCGGGCATCCTCTTTGGCCTTGGCCTTGGAGCTTGCTGCCTTGGATTTCACTGACGCACCAGTCAACTCGGCCTCGAGTTCCTGTTGTCGTTGCTCAGCATCATTCTCCTCATCTTCGTCCTCCTCCCCATCCGCAGAGAAGCCACCGAACTCATCATCCTTTTCGTCCTCATCCTCATCCTCGTCAGAATCGGCTACATCCATGCCCTCAACTGTCTCATCAATGTCCTTGACAGCAAGATCTCCATCTTCATCCTCGCTCTGGGCCTCGAGAGCCTCGTCCTCGGGTTGCTGCTCCTCCAGAGAAATTGTAGGATCATAGGCACCCTGGACCTGCTTCACGAAGGGGCTCAAGTGAGGGGGGAGGGCAGCGCCAGGGGCGTATGCATAGGCCTGCTTCAGCTCACCATCGTTAATGCTGTCCCAAACCCATTGAGGCTGGATATATACTCGTCCAGGGACGCGCATGTTGGCTGCCAGCTTCTGGCTGGTCTGGTTGTCCTCGCCGTCGCCTTCTTCCTCAACAGCAGCCTGGATGGGGGGGCGGTCGACAATGTGGTGGGTGATGGAAGGGTCCAGCTCGTTGGTGGTGAAGGCGCCATCGCCGAGAATTGCATCCCAGCCAACGCGCTTACAGCCAAAGGACTTGAGGAGAAACTCGAGTGGCTGTCGAGGAGTCTCACGGGAGAGGTAAAAGGTAAGGTTGGAGAATAGAGCACCAGTGCTGCTTCCGGCAGCAGAGGGTTGAGGAAGCACATCGCCGCCGGGAGCTGCAGGCTCAAACTTGTCAATGGCGGCAGTATTCTCGTCATCACCATCCGCCTGGGCATCAGCTGCTGGTGTTGATTCCTCGTCGGCATCACTTGACTTGAGCTTCTTGAGAACCTTGTTGACAGCAGCTTGCGTCTTGGGATCGGGCTTGTGCTCAGTGTCCTCCAATTGCTTCAGCTCCTGGACACCAACCAGAGTCTTGCCCTCGAGGGTGAAGGCTCCAAGCTCGGCAGCGTTTTCATCCTTGGCCTGGTCGAACTTGGGGGGGTACTTGAGTCCAATTGAAGTGTATAGTCGGAAGTTGATGAAGCCCAAGAGGGTCATGTAAAACTCTACAAAAGTGCCCATGATTCTGAAGTCGACGTCACCAACAACTCTCTGGTTGAATCGGTAGGGTACCAGCCAAAGAACATCCTCTCCCTGAATGTTTGCCTGGTAGTAAATACCCTTGATAGACAAGAACGACTTGGTGATGCTCTGCGACACAATCAAGTAGTGTTGGAACTCGAGGCAGAGTCGCTCGCAGCGAGCGATCATCTTGGCAGGGACCATGGACGTGGAAGGGAGGTTGGCGAAGAGGAAGAGCATTGACAAACAGTCGTCGAGATCGCGCAGGGCGTCCACAAAGGTCGGGTAGCGCTCGCGAATAACATGGTCGAGGGTGTATCGGGGTTTGCCAGTTTTTTCGGGTCGCGCAGCGTTGCCTTCGAGACGAGCGGCATCAGAAACATCACCACGGCCGAGGGCGCGGGAAATCTTCTTCTCGAGAGCCTTTTGATCGCGGAACTTGTGCAGCAACGGCTCGTGAAGGAGGTACTGAATGTCCTTGGCGAAGTAAAAGGTGGTAGAGTTGGTTGAAGACTTGGAGACCTTCTTCCTGCTTCGGGGTTCACGAGGATAAATTCCTTTCCAGATGCACAGTTTGCGGAAGTCAGGAAGGCTGATTTGGAGTTTGCGAATGGCCTGGTTTCGGGTAACGTAGTTTTTGGCCGCGCCGGCCTGGCCCTTCTTCTTTACGCGAGCCATTGTCGCAGTTGAAGGTTTTTTGGTTGTTGTCTTCTTTGCGCAATGAATCGGCGGGGCACTTTTTTTCCTAGCCAGCGGTTGATATCGACTTTTTTTTTCCAACTTGATTTTTTTATTGCCAGGCGGTGAAAAGTGTGGAGACACCCAATCTAATCCTCTTGCGGAAGGGTTCTCACTGGGGGCCAGTGTGTCATGGTAAGTGCTTTGAATGATGGTTAGTCCAATACTTTACTACACCAGACCCTTGTCAAGTGACCATGAATCTTTGCATTTCCAACCCAAAATAAGTAGATAAAATATTTCCCATATAAGACCTATTAGGTTATTTTTTTTATATATTTTTTTTATATTCTTTTGTTTTAGAAATCGTGGTTACTTCGACCAGGCCAATTGGTGCAGCGGCCGTAGTGGGGAAGCACACAGTGGACTTTCAGGGCACCACCGTGCCCCTTTCAGCCCACTCAGGCGCGCCTTACAGCGCCTCGATGAGGGTGCTTCAGTGGCAGCTTTAAGTGGTTCCTGATTTCAGGCAGGGGTCCGACGCCGCGCGCCGATTCGCCGGCTGGGCTCAATGTGGCCACAGGCACTGAGTAGCTTTCGACTCCACGTCTCCCATCGCGACGCTGCGATTGCGACTGACCTCGACTAGGTCCCAAGCATGCCATGTCCAGCACCATGACATTGCGAGGCAAAGCCAGCGTCTACGCCGGCGCTGCCCTCCTACGGCTCGTTATTTTCCTTGCATTTCCCGGTTTACCGGACCTTCTCACAGGCCGCGTTGAAATCTCAACGCCCGTCACCAGCTTCAAGAGATGTATGGACATGTGCCCTCCCCTCATCCCCCATCGCAACCCTGCCCCATGATGAGCAAGTAAAACCCGCAGCAGCTAACATTGGATCTCAATTGCAGTGCAGGAGGGTTTGTTCCTCTATACCAACAACGTCTCTCCCTACGATGGCGGCGTCTACCACCAGGCCCCGCTACTCCTCCCCTTGTTCTCGCTCCTCCCGGACGTCAAAGCTTGGCCCATCTTCACCCATATCCTGTACATCATTGTCGACCTTCTGAGCGCTGACGCTCTCTACAAAATTGCCAACTCTGGCGAAGCTGGAAGTTCGAGACTCTATACCTCCCCGCGCCGAGCGAAGAAGTGGTGCGGAGTTGTTGTTGCTGCGGCGTAAGAGGATCATCCCCCAACGTGAACTCGATTGATCACCATGCTCACACATTGCAGGTTCCTATTCAACCCATATACCATTGCTACCTGTATAGGTCGCTCAACCGGCGTATTTACAACATGCGCGATTCTTCAGGCCATCGCCAAGGCCATCCAGGGCTCTCCCTTGAACGCCGTGGTTGCCATCTCGTTTGCATCCTACCTGTCCATGTATCCGATCCTCCTGCTTCCGCCTCTTGTTCTCCTCGCCTACGACCGCCAGCCTGAGAAGCGCCGGATTTCTTCGACGATCCAATTCGCTACCAAGAACGTTGCCGTCGCGGCGGGATGCATTGCCGTCCTGCTCGGCATGTCGTTCGTGCTCGCCGGCAACTCGTGGGAGTTCCTCGCGCGCACCTACGGCATCCAGCTCACCCTTTCGGATCTGACACCCAACGTCGGCCTCTGGTGGTACTTTTTTATCGAAATGTTCGATTCGTTCCGCGCATTCTTCCTCGGCGTCTTCTGGCTTCACCTCGCCTCCTACCCCCCAGCGCTGTGCATCCGCATCCGCCCCCAGCCCCTGGCCGTCCTGACCATCCTCCTCGGCACATTTTCCATCTTCAAGCCGTATCCTTCAACCGCCGATGCCAGCCTCTTCCTGGCCATGATCCCTCTTTTCCGACACCTGTTCCCACTCATGCGCTACTCTTTCGTCGCCACCTCGACTCTTCTCTACGCTTCGTTCCTTGGGCCCGCCTTTTATCACCTCTGGATCTACGCCGGCAGCGGCAATGCCAACTTCTTCTACGCCATCACCTTGGTGTGGAGCCTGGGTCAGAGTCTGCTAGTGACAGACTTGACTTTCGCCGTGTTGAGAGACGAGTGGGAGATTGACAGACCCGACATGGTTGGTAAGGAGATTCGACAAATTTAGAGCCCTGTCACAAGTGAACATGCAGGATATGTCAGGTATCCGTGTATTCTAGGAATGCTTCACGCATACTGCAACGTGTAAAAGACCAGACTTAGATATTACAGTTTAGTAAAACGATTTCATTCATAGCGTCATCATCCCACGTCTAAATTTTTTGGCGATTTTCCTGCGCAGATACAAATTTACAGTGATGTTACAGGTTGAGAGGAGGAACAGAGGTCAGTCAACTTCTGTGTCCGTTTCAACAAACCGAGCTTCGTTTGACACCAAGCCTGGTGACTCCGTGGGAGCCTGATATCCTCCGAGCACACTTCCCAGCATAGAGCCGAGTTCACCGAACTGGCTCAGTTTTGATCGATTTCGCTCTGCTCGCCACAGTTGTGACCTCGCTCCGAACGGCTGCAGTGCTTTGTAGAACTGCAGTCCACAGCCAACAGCAGCACCCGTGACAATGAGACCCATGGCCATCATCACGGACTTGCTATCAACGCCCGTGATATTCTGTTCCGCTCGCCGCCTCTTTTCAGAAGCATACACATCGCCAACGCTTGGGGCGTTGAGAATTAGAGAATCAAAAGTACGTGCGCAAAGGTGGAGAGGTGTGGCGCATTCGTTTTCTGCCCAAGGGAGGCTATCAAGCTTATCCAGACAGCTCGATTTCATGTCATCCACAAATTTGGACAGCCTTGGAGCCTTGCCAACGATCCAATCCTTCAAAAATGACCTGGGTACTGGGGCATCTCTCATGAGAGCCAAGTATGCAAAGGCCAAGCAATCCAATGAGGTGGGTTTGGGAGTGTCAAAGAAGCTCAGCGAGCTTTTCTCATTGGAACTTTTCAACGCATCATCCAGCACGGAGAGGCAATCTTCAGTCAAGGCAAACAGCCTGATGGCTGCAGTCTGCTCGGGAGTCATCTCCTCCGTGACCGTCTTCTTCGTCCGGGCGGGGATATGGCGGCGGAACGTCTCGGGCAGAGCGTCCCTTCCCGCTGACAAGTGCAAGCTTCCATTAGGGTCAAAGTCAGTATCCAAATCAGCAAAGCCCAGGTGCTCAACACGCTTGACTGCTTCGGAACGGATAAGCGGCGGAACGGTCCAGGTCAGCGGGAACGGCAACAAGGTGCTAAAAGCAGGGCGGGTGGCTGCAGACCAGTTCGCAGCCGACACATAGAGGGACAGGTCGAGCAGCGGGGCGGCACGGGCGGCCAGGAAGCCTCCGTAGGCAACGCGGTCAGCTTGCTGGATGGAAGTCAAATCGCTATCGCTCTCGGCGCAAGGGAAGTTTGCGGCCAAGTAGTCGACGATGGGCCAGTAGCCGCTTGTCCAGACGCCATCATGGTTGAGTGCGGGGAGGGAAGCTGGGGGTGGTCAGCCGACAAGGTTTGGTCTGGGGTTGAGCTTGTGGAGCAGTCATTCGTACTAGATGGGCTGACGGAGGGATCGTTGCTAGGGATGAGACGCCAGTCAGCCGCGGGCAGGCAGCTGTGGAGGTATGTGATGCCGGCGAGACACTCCGGGTCGATGGACGGGAGCCCAAAGGCAGAACCCCAGACGTGAAGCTTGAGCATGGCTCCGGCACGATGCGCAGCCAGCGATCAGGCGAGGGCGGCCGCGGGTGAGACGGCTGGGGGCCCTGGTGCGTGTGAATGTGCGGGAGATGTTGTGATATCAACGGAACCCTGGAAAACTGTTTCCGTCTTGGCCCAGTGCTCAGCGTGCCGCAAAGTGCCCAGCCTTGTTACAGTTGGCGCCCAGTGATGCTAACCCTGGCTCGCAGCCACGGCACATAGTGGCACGTGATGGAGCCTTGATGTGTGCTGGTCGTGCTGGCACGCCTTGCTTGTGACTCAGGGCTAGTCTTGATTCTGCTTCCTGAGTAGTTGATGGAGGGGGTGTTAACAAAGGAATAGTTGAAGGGAATGTCGGTGAGTGAAGTCTTGAGAGATTTTTTTGATTTTTTTTTTTGTAAAGAGAAGAGGGAGACTAATGCGGAAGGAAAAAGATACCATAGTACATCTGAAGAAGCGCAAGCAGTAGTACTCCACAAAAGATGCAACGAACAATACAAACTCCCCCCCAAAAATTTTAGACTCGAACGCTTGATGGCTAATCACGCTGCAACTAATGAAGATGCCAATCCGCTTAACCCGTTGTTTGTGTATCTCACCGTGACCTCCCGGCAGTTGCGTTTTCCAAATATGATGGTGTTTGTACATCTCGGTACTTGGATGCGGTGTTGCTTGCACCATTTTCACATCGGATTGTGAATGACTCTTTGATTTTCCATCTGCTACATGATTCATTGTATACCGAATCGTGCATCAGGGTGTTGCCGTTTTCTTACATTCCAATGTGGCACTCTATTCCACGGCCCGATTGCCCAGTCTATTGGTATCAAGTAAAATAACGGCAACTCATGGCAGCAGGAGCGGCGCTGACACCAAGTCGACTCGCGGATATCAAGACTGCGCAGATGATCAAGCAAGCCGCAGTCTTCGGCAGTTTAATAATATGAAGTTTATACCGAGGCAGCTAAGGCTTAGCGGCATGACACCGGACCGTATCCTACGCTGCTCTTCTCTGCATTCACAAGTGCCGTCTAAGGCGATACACATGCAGTCTAAAAGCTGCACTATCGAATGACAGGTCCCAAATTTCGAAAATCCAATGCACGCCTGGTCCAAAGCCCAAAGGCACCAGCAAACATAGTCGCATGCACTGCAATAAGTTAGCTGGTATGGCTCCGGATACCCAACCATATCGGTCCATGTAGCATGCGTTTCCACTCGAAACCACGTCGCACCAGCCCTTCAAAGGCTAAATTCGTGCCACTGCCTCGGAACATGGAAACGAATTGTAGATGTTGCACGCACTAATGTATGAGCATGTCTCATAACATCATCTACCGCGTCACACAAGACGCGTTAGCTGTCGATCCACAACTACCTAGAGGACCATCTAGCGGCACTACAAGCATTACGATATGTTTGGGCGACAGACCGCTACTTTGCTCAACCGTATCCAACAACAACTTCGGGAATACAATTCAATTGCACTGGTGGACGGGCGCAAGACGGGCTCTTGAAGACACCGCCAGACAGCCGCGGTCCGACTAGCTCAGTACAAGATCAACATCTCGATCGATGGTTTCACTTCCTACCCAAAATAAACACAACCTGCTCAACTTGGTGCTCCGCAGTGGCTGTTGGGTTTCTGAATAAAGTTCCATCAGACATGCAAAAACGGTCAAACTAATAATAACCAAGCGAGCATCTGGGCCAAGCCCGTATCTTGCCCTCCGCAAACCCAACCAACAAGGCTCCCAAGGTAACGGAACTCAGACCTGAGCTTGGTCCCCCGGTCTGGTTACAGTTCGCGCCCAGCCGTGTTAGTTCCGCCCTTGGCCCCCAAGCCACAGCGCCTATGCACGTGATGGGCGTTGTGCTGCGTCCAGAAGTGAGGCGGGGTGCAGCCAGGCCGGTTCGAGCTGATGTTTGCGAGTGACAATGGGCATGGGCGGATGGCACTATTGCGCTATCGATGTGCGATGATGGCAGTTCCTTGCCTTGCTCAGCTGCCACACCCCTCACGGCCCCCGGCTCGCTGGACGGTGGCAACCTTTTTCCCCTGAGCACGAACCCGAGCGACTGGGATGGGGCCTGAGTGGTATGAGAAACGTGGGCGAAGTTTGGTAATGCGACCACACGCTACTCAACTTGTACCTGATTGGCATGCTCGTGCCTTGGAACTGGTCTCAGGCACCCGTGCCAGAGGGCGGGAGAGGGGAACCGCCAAATGAGAGGGGAGCAGCAGGACCAGGAGCGTCCATCAGGTTCCTTTGCAGGATCGATGCGCTTGCGAGCCTGAGTTTGGCATCGCCACAAGTGGCAACCAGAGCGATTACCGGGAGGTGCCAAGATAAACACTTCCTTTGCGGGCGGTGTGCAGGCGTTTCATTCCGCAATCGCGGTCGAGGTCTCTGCGGCTTTGATTTGACTCTGGGGTTTCGGTTGGGGACCAATCATGGCCTGGATGCCGCTTGTCTAGGCCGCTCTCTGAGGCTGGCCAAACTTTCCACACAAGTTGACCGGGTCAAGCCCGGGCATAATTTGGGGGGCAGAGAAACCAGCTACTCAGAGATCTCATGGATTATAGTGATCACCGGCCCGGGCGGGCGCAAGCTTCACCAGGGGCGCGGGATGATGACGACGGCTGCACCCTCTAGCGATATCTAAGCGAACTCTAGCATCATGGGGGGGAGCAGTAAACACTAGGCAGCCAAGAGCGGGGGGATACTGTGAGCTTCAGGCTGCGAGTGTGTCAGCTGCTGGATCGACGCTGCACATGGTAACACCAAGGATGCACGAGGCTGTGAGTAGACGTCCAGCATCAGCTCTCGGAACGTCTCGGCTAGGCGCAGGATTACCATTTTGAGAACATGCGAGACAAGGATGTAAAGCATCACGGGGCACGATCGGGAACAAGGATGGTCACGGGCAATCAATCAAACAAAGGCAAATGTGATAGTATGGTGTAGACGTGATAATATTCCATTGTTGCGTAAATAAACTGGTATCTTCTCCGTATCCGTGTCAGCACTGAGTGATCAGTGGACGTAATCATCCAGTCCAAAACTCTTTGCGCTTTGAGAGTCAAATACCCAACCCAATAATTCTATAGTTTCCCAACCCGACGTGTTCATCGTGATATCCGCCGCCATCGCCGTGCAGAGCACAGAAGATGCTGGGGAATGGTATGTGTGTAAGACGCCGTAGTATGCCTTCTCTAAAAATACAGAACCCAAAAAATCAGATGCCCTCCAAAAACAAGACGTGTATATCGGATAACAGAAAGCCAAAAGGGATTAAAGCTTTTATGGTACAGTAAGACGGAAGAGGCTCCTATGGGAGGACTCCGTCGAGAAGTGAATTGTTCTTTTTCCGGTCGGGCCAGCCAATGCCGGTGGAGTTGCTGTTTGTTGTCGAGGCCCGTTATGCGGCCGTCTGCTAGGTGCGCGGAGTCTACCAGAGACGAGTGCAAAACCGGTGGAAGCAAGCAAGTTGATTCGACAGTTGTGTTTGAGTTGGGTGTCGAATTGACTGCATGTTGAAGATGCAAGGCCAGCTCAAGAAAGCAAAGAGGGTGTTGATTAGGTGCATGATGAGCAGAATGGGGTCGCGCGGGTCGCGCATGTGCATATGCGCAAGCGCGCCATTGTAGACAAGGCGAACCCGAGTGAACTAGGTTTGTGTAACAAAGTGCGCTGGCCAAGCGAAGCAGGCTAAGGCCGACTTTTCTCAACAGAACGAGCCAAAGTCGAAGGTCATTGTGTGTGGTGCTTGATAGTGTTGACCTATTTAGCCACGCTTGGGCAGAGGAGGAAGAGGTCGGCTGGGAGGGGGGCCGGGGCAGGGAGGAAGCTGCGAGGGGCGCTGGGCAGGCATGTTGATTGTGGTGTTGCGAAGAAGCTTTCGAGTAGCTAGTTGTATGGTGAAGGAACTGAGGGCTAGGGCTCAGTTCGTGGTGTTGGTAGTAGTGGTTGGTGTGAGTGGTCGAGTTGTTGTGGTGACAGACAGGAGTCTTTGATGTCAGATAGATGAAGATGAGGTTTGCAAAGGCGAGAATGAAGCCTGAGAGTCGAGATGGTTCGAATCGATGGTGATGAAGTGTCTGAATGAAGCCGTGGAGAAGAGGGAGGCCGCTGCCTTTTGTAATCTCTCGCCGTCTGGTGTTTGCTCATTTCTAGCGAAAAGGCAATCTAGAGTGAAGCAGCCCAGGGCGAGCAGGGCAATGAGCCGACAGGGGAGGGGGTGGGCAGCTGGCGTGCGCTGCGTGATGGGGGTAATGGGGGGTGCTGGGGCGTGGCAGTTGCACAAGGGGCGTACAGCGTACAACTAAGTCGGGCTCAATGAATGAAAGGTGGGCTGCGCTTGTCTCGTACGAGGTACATACGTCAGAAAGGGTACACGGACTCAAAGTACCTGGAGCAGCGGTGCCCCTAGTACCCACACGACCGCACTTGGTCGGTGACGCACAGTGGGACTCGAGCGCAACAAAGGAAATTGACACAGGCGTGGGGACATGGGCGCACCCCTGGCACCACAGCGCAGCACGGCGCTCTGGCGAGTCTGAGTAGTAGCAACCCTGCGCAGATTACCCCCTGCCCCCAGGCCCAGCGCCAAAGCCAGCGCACCATGGCACTATTCGAGTTACGTTTGGAGCGAGTCCGTTTCCAGTGCCAGATGCGGCGGTGGCTTCTCTCTTCCTTCTTTGCCTGGACGATTTGGCTCCGGCGCTATTTGGTGCTCTCTCGCTTAATCATCCAGTGCTGGACGAGCTGGGTGCTTGCACCGCTGCACTTTCGATCTCTGTCTCAGCGAAGCTAGGCGATATGTGGGAGTGGACGCGATGCAATGATCGGAGGGCACAGCAGAGACAGGAGGGGATGGGGGTTGCTTTTTGCCCTATGCTCTCAGCCTCCCTGTTTTGCTGCAAGTCGACCCGTCATACATCTGGCACACGGCCACACAGGGCTTACAGCTTACAGCTTACACCACTACTCATGCTTTTTTTTTTTTTTATTTCACAGCCCTTTCAGCTCGGGCGGGGGGGGGCTGCTGAGATTAGAAATAGACTTAAACGCGCGAGGCAACCAGGACGGCGGCATCACAACTGTAGCAACAAGATGTGGCGGAGGTTGCCGCAGGCCAGTTGTGTCCGAAAACCTCATTCCAGCCAAGTAGACCATCGGCGGTGACTTTAGGCGAGCGAAACTCTCAACTTTCCAGGGCAGGCCTTGAGGGAACACACAACTGCATCAGAAAAAAATTAATTAAAAAAAAGTATTACCCAAAGAGAAAAAGAAAAAAAAAATTGCGGCCCCAGCAACAAAGGAGAACCACTCCGGACCACTTTGGGTGATGGGGAGTCCCACCGAATTTTGGAACGCATAGAAGCTCTGTGGAAGGCCTCCTAGCGCCAAATTTCTCTTTCTCTCGGGCTGGCAAAGCACGTCCTTCTCTTCGCCAGCCTGGGGAGTGGAGACTGGAGAAAATGGCTGGGGGGGGGACTAAGGCACTGGTGGTTATGACATCCAATTTCACAATTGATGACCTGTCATTACCGGCCAAACCAGGGCATCCCAGGGGGCGTGCCGTCCCAGGTCAGGCCAGACACGCCTATAGATGATGAGCCAGAAGGTGCTCGAGTGCCTAAACGCACCTGCAACAGAGACGAAAAAAGAAATGGGGGGCCATTGGCCGAAACATGGACATGGCCTGGACCTTTGACAGTCATCTGCCGTTGTTCCTGAATGCCGAGCGCTGGAAACAGTGCGCGCTCGATGCCCTTTGTTTCTTTCCCCTTTCCCACACGGCCGGCCTCTCTGCAGCCCGAACGGATACCCTCTGTGCTCCGTATCAGAAAAGCTGAGACCAGGGACCTGGAAGAAAATCCACGCCCCATAGCGCATGCGAACGGCAATTTAGCAGGAGGGTCAGGTGCCGCTCAACAATAATCCCTCCCATGCTTGTGCTGCGATGCGCGAATGGGTTCTGTTGCGAGAAATGCTGACCGCCTGTGCAATCAATTGCTCTACTATTGTCTTAGTTGTTACACAGCCTGCAGGACGTCTCGAGCCCTCGCAACAAATCAGATTTAGGCTGACATCCACAATTTTCCCCAATTCTGACTTCTCCCGGTTTGTTGCCGTTGGTGTAAGATGTAGTAGATTCCGGACACAAGCAGTCATGCGCGCACCGCCCTGGAACATGGACCAGGTGGTTTTGTTTCTTGTGCGGTGTCTCGTGTTGGCCGCTATTCCCCTTCACTCACGGAAGTCATCATTTCCCCGTATCATTAAGACACGTAATGTTCTATTTCTATATTCGGATTGCTCCAAGAGCGAAACCCCCAGAGCTTCCGGGCACTAATACATACCAACGTCTGTTTCAGAGTGCTCTTGACTTGGTCGCCGTGCCCGTTTTTTCCATGTGTGGCGGACGAAGGCGGCGCAGAGCTCGCTCCGCCCGCATTCCAGCACTCTTCTCGTGTGTAACGGCGCGGTAAGCTAAGCTTGGATGAAACGAGCATGGCAAGAAAGAGAAAGAAGAAAAAAAAAGGGTCTCTCTCATGTTTCCAATCACACCTCTAGGTCATATCCGACGAGCTTGCAACGATTCAGGCATGCCCGCTTCAGTCGGGCTTCACCGTTGAGTCGCAGCCGCGATAGCGACGGCAATTCTGGCCGCCAGCGTGGGGAGAGAAGCAGCCATTTCGGCAGCCGGCTCGGCGAGTCTTGGCCGCGGGGCACACCCAATTCCGGATGAGGCGTCTGGCACTCTCTATGCCGAAAGCAAAAAAAAAAAGTTATTGGGAGGGCATCAACAAATTACAAGCCATAAGGCAGCCGATGCCACGACCGTGTTTGAGCCGGGATCCCGTAAGACGGAAATGGAAGCCGATACGGACAATGAATGGGAAGGTTCCCCGGCACACAAAAAAAGGAAAAATGTAAACAGGATGCGAAGGCATTCAGATGGCCGTATCCGATTTGTTCCCAGCAGCTGCGCTGTGACGATGTGACCCCGCCTTGTGGTTGCTTTTTTTTTGTTTCCCAAACTCGCATGCACTGCGCCATGAATCCTTCACACCACCCAGCTGGTGCGGTGCAGTGCAGCGCAGTGCCCGCTGCAGCCTTATTCCTGCAAGTCGACATAGATACCACACATCGCACAGCAACGCATCCCGTGGCACTTCCGGGTTTGTGCCATCAGAGCCCCATGAGTGGTTCACCACGTCCCCAACCTCTGGATCTGCATCCCTGCCCGCCAGCACAGGCATGCTTGGGGGCTAAGCTATCCCACGGGTACAAGGTCCTGAGGTAGGACCAGGAGGCTGTTTTTTTTTCGGGGTCGCGATGACTCACACCCGCTTCAGAGCGCAGATGCTCTGATGCACCTCTTGCACAATGATGCTGTGCCCACCCTGCCAGACACGGCGGAGCGTTGATGGTGGTGAGGGGACAGCGACGTTGCAGGCTCCAACTCGCCGGGCCAGCCCTAGGCGAAGAGGCTCAGCGGTGTAAGAACCCCCCACTCAGCAGACAACCTCTTCATTCACAACTGTTCACCGCGTTTATCAGTCATAATGCGGAGTACGAATACGGAGAACGTGGGCCTGGGGTTGGTTTTTTTCTGGTTTTTTTTTTTGCTGCTGATCAGATTTAACATTCCCCATCTCGATACTACACTCCCCCTTCTTCTTTACCGCGCATCACTGCCAAGGGAAGCGGTGACGTTGAGGTCGATCCGAAGATCCTAGCGCAAAGTCCTTGTTGTTGAAATATGATGAAGTCATAGGGGTCTCAAGACTCCATCCTAACCTGCCACAGAAAGAAAAAAAAAGAGTAAAATAAATAAAAATAAAAACTGTTTGCGACCGCTCGCTTGCTAAAGCGCGTTGATCAATCTCCCCCAGAATAATTATTCAATAACCGTGTGACAGCCCTGAGCACTGAGCGACACCCCTCTAATGCCATCCTGCCTCTATCGCCACTAAACAGCCCGCTAATAATAATGAAGATGTATGTCGACCCGTCAAAACATCACCGAGGCTAAAGTCTGGACGAGATGGAACATAGCCAGAAGCCCCTCCCCTCCCCCTTCCACCCTCATTCGTCCCGTCCGCTGGCGCGGAATTTGCCCTCACACGCAAGGCATCCTGGCCCGGCGCCAGTCCGGCGGAGGCCAAGTAGCAAGCAGCGCAATATTAGTCGACCGACGGTCAGCGCTCCGGCTCAAAGGGGCATTTGCGCACGCCCTAACTTGCTCATTAGCTCACCGAGGGCATTGATGTGCATACGCGAGGACCCTGAGCACTGCTACGTAGGCATGTTTCCAAGTGCCCGGGCCTGAAATTCGTCACGGTGCCCGGGCACACGGACGTGGTTCCCCCGTTCACCCCGTTCACCTGCGAACATTCTGCCGCTCTTCTGTGAACTGTCTACTCGCCAAGACGGTCGGCGGCGCCCACATTTCCACCGCCCCAGGTTCCCGGGATGGCGGTCAAGCTTGCACACTGACAGCAAGCCCACTACTGAGACGGGCTGTTGTGGGCGGTATTGTCTCACTTCGCTTCTTTGTTTTGGCTTGAATGTGACAGCCTTGTGTCTTTGACATGATGTGGGGGGAGGGGGACCAGGCAAGGTTTGTCTCGCCGACCGAGACATTGGGTGGATGATGGCTTCCGTATTGCTCCGTCGAGATGCTTTTTTGTTTACACCGCTGAGCGCCCATCTCTTGTCTGCCAAATGTCCCAACAAAGTAGCCTCAA
The DNA here is from genome assembly GCA_013406985.1 of Calonectria crousiana. Taxonomy (NCBI): domain Eukaryota; kingdom Fungi; phylum Ascomycota; class Sordariomycetes; order Hypocreales; family Nectriaceae; genus Calonectria; species Calonectria crousiana. The sequence continues at coordinate 348,540 of VTGD01000009.1, forward strand.
TCTATTTGAGCCTGGCGTCCTGCGATCTGCCCGATCCGAGACACCTCATCTTATGGCCGCTCGGGGAAATCATCCTGAATGTTGCTATTTGCGACCAGCATTGCCTTAACAGAACCTGATATCATGCTCTGCACAATGCCCATTTCCCGGCAATCATGCTGTCAGTGAACCGACCGACCGTCCCGGTGCGCCGTCCAAGGCCCACCTCTCAAGGCTTGAGCTTGTTCCCCTGGTCTGCAAATACCAGCAGGTTGTAATTCAGACCCAGCTGTCGGGAATGAGGCTTCTAGTAGCCTTCTACCTTGACCCCGGCATCCAAGCAAGGCCAGGCCAGGCCCTTTGCTACTTGACAGGTGTGTACCAATAATTAATGCTAGTCGTGCCAAGAAACCTTTGGGTGTGCAGACGACTTATACTTGGAGAGAAAGTTTTTTGCCTTTAATTATTATTGGGTTTTGTTTTTTTTCGCCTTCGTCTCCCTTCATCCTGCGTTGTTGCGGCGTTTCAAACCCTGCTGCATATCCCCTGATTCGGCAGTTTGTTTCTCTTCTCCCATCCGAGAAAGGGAGAGTCCAGGGCCATAGTTCAGGAGAGTGCACGCACTTCTGCACGGTAAATTTTTCCATGCAGCAGACGCGCGGGCCTCTCCTTTGTAATGCGTCTGTTGGGAGATTAATCCCGTAGGCCCTGCATAAACTATTCGAAGGCTTGCTTGTGCCGTGCTCCTTTTTTTGGACTTTTTTTTTTTGCCTTTGCCTCCCTGCTGCACGCCCACCCCACTAAACTTGGATAATTTGCACAAGCGAGTGAAATCAAACTTGAAATCGACACCATTGCTCCAATGCCCCATTTCCCTTCTGTGCCCCTGACTACTGCGCGAACGGGTGGCGAACACCTCGGCGCTAGCGGGCACCAGGGGTCCAACGGCTCTTAGGGTGTGCCTGGCTCTAATTTCTCGTTTGCTTGTCTGGAGATGAGCCTTACGGCAATGAATATGTCAGACTAGCAAAGAATTTTCTCTCGCCTTCTTTTAATCTGGGGTCATCTAAGTCTAATTGTCTAGGCCCGTTTTGCTGGGACACTTCACCAACTCGTAGGTGGTTGCGGCAATAAGTGGCAAGGACTGAGAAGCCAGTCGCCGACTGGCGTGGACTTGTTAACTGGTTTTGAGCACGCTCCGTGCCGGACGGCAGCTCTGTAGTGGCATGAAACCTCATTCGAAGGTGATTTAGAAGACCTCTGGAAACATTTGCGGCCTTGTCAGGGCGGCCGCTACCAGCCATGTACAAGCTAAGGGCACAGTACACCGGAGCTAGGTCAGCCAAACCCCGGCTTCAAACCGCTGTCACGCTGCGGTTTTGTCACGATGACAAAATCATTTGCAAGTGGCAAAGCCGATTTCAAATGCGCATTTTTTTTCGCTTCCATTGGCAAGTGCCCTTGCCAGCCGGCAGCGGCGTAGCAGGGCCCTGCAGCGATCCCGTCAGCTGAAAATACCCCACGGCGCTCGTGGATTGCAGAATGCAACCTCTTGGCCCCAGACAAACCCTGGGTACTTGCGCCGAGCGGTCATCTGATGGGCGTTCGTGCCACGGATGGGCACCGCTCTCGGCAATTCGCTCCGGCTGCGCAGGCGTGAGAAAGAGTGTGTGCCTGTTCCGCCGTGCTGGTACCCCTACCAACACGGTTTGAGAACCAGCCAGCCCCCAGACTGTCGTATTTGACAGAGATCACCAAGTCGTCTCAAGCGCGTTTGGGATTGGGCAGACAGGCATCAGGCCGGTTGGCGGTGACGCCGTAGCTCGGCGGCCGATTCTGGAGCCAGAGGGACGCCTCAGTCGCTAGTTGGCGTGATAGTCCAAAACAGAACAGGTGAGTGGGCCGGCGCACACAGGAGCTGGCGTTCAAACACGCCAGCAACGAAAGGGAAAGAAAAAAAAGGTACGTACTGGCAGGTTGAGGCTGGGTAAAATAGACTGGACGAGCTGAAGGGACCGGCGCTTGCGCGGTGCAGGCGTGGTGCATTGTCAAAGAGAGGACGGCTGGCGAGGCCGCCAACCGGTTGCTGTCTTCTGCACGCCATCGACAAGGAGAGGACGAAGCGGCAGTCGGCCCATGTCAGTTCCAAGCAATAATCAAGTTCCAGGTTTTCGGCTCATGCGTATGCGCAACAAGCGATCGGGCCGTCCGTGTTTCGAGGTTCTCGATGCCAAGTTTGGACATGTACGAACCATTTGCTGTCTTGCGTCGGGGACCAACTCCTTCCACCCGGTCGGTGTGACATTGCGTGGGAGTGGCTGGCTGATCTGATCTGATGTGAGCGAGTCCATTCCGCACATTATCACATCTCAATAGCCGACGAGAGAAGCAAGAAGAGGCTGAAAACTAACATCCCCTAGGCTGCATCTCGTACAAACCACGGTGTAACTCGTACACGGGCAAAAATAAGACGCAACCATCAGGTAGGCACGTCCGTAATGCAACCAAGATTCCAGCCTCAACTGACCAGGGCAAAGTTGACAGGTCTCGGACCCAAGCCAAAAATACCCAGCAAACAATGGTCGTGGCTGACGGTACCTAGGCGGTCGGCGCGCATCGCGTCAGCGAAATGTCTCAGGCCAGCCAAGGTCCGGGTCTCTAGTATGTGCTGATCGCGTAGCAGGGGAGAGGCAGCTGTCCAAGTCTCGTTTTCAGCTGATGGATATTTGACCAAATGCGGGTTTGCAAAAGAAAAGAAACTCTCGGGTTTAGCGCATAAGGAAGTGTACTGGGCGACAAGAAAAAGAGGCGTCTTGATTTTTTTTGATTTTTTTTTTTTTGTCTTGCGGAATCCACCATTCAGATGTTGCATCTGATTCCGATGGCCGATTGTCGATCATGCGGTCCAGAGCAAAGAAGCAACGCCGCGTACAGGTGGGGGTCAGCCACACCAGGGATTCTGGAGTGAGACCTCCCTGTGGGTAGGCAAGCCACAACGCCAGGGACAGTCATTTCCACGTGGGAAACCAGGGGCACTGGTTTAGAGTTGGTTGGGGAGCGAGGATGTGGCGCGCGTACAGTGCGTAATGAGAAGGCTCAATCGCCAGGTCAATGTGTTGTGTCAGCATCATCTTGTAACACGGCTCGTAAACCTGAATACACAACCACCACTCCGAGACGAGTTTATTCTTGGACAGCGTGGATGTGCACCCAAGCACGGGCGGAAACCACTCCATTGGGCTCTTTGCCCGCGCAAGTGTTCATGGCGCAATCTATCTGAGTTCAGACGCAGGCGAACAATGGTACAGCCCCCAGCTGAGGAAGCCGGCCGTCTCCCGACGAGACGAGACGATCCAATGGACGACGAGCCTCCGTCCTCACCTCATCCCAGGTGTGGTGTGCAAGGAAGCAGCCGTGGTATGATGGTCTACTTGGTCATGGGCGTCGCTTGGCGTGCTGCCCATGTCCAGGCTTGACGGTGACGTTCAGGTTGCGCGAACGCCAATCTGCGTCCGAGCCCATCCTTGCCGATGCCCGCCACCCCCAGACTGCTCTGCAGCCGACCACCACAGGGAGGAAATAATCGCTCAAATCGATCATCTTAAGCCTTTCTTTTATTGGAAACGCAAATAGAAAGAGTGCGGTGACCCTCGTCCCGATGGCAGATGGCCCGAGCGATGTAACCCCAGACATGTCAACGAGCCTGGGGGGGTGGAGTGAGTACGAGTGCGTAATGTCCCCAGTCAAGCTGGAAATGAGATATTCCACTCCACCAAATGGCATGGACGATCCCGTGGCCCGATCAAGATTTTCAGTTTTGTGATGCCACCATGAGCCACGACAACGCACGCACGTATCCTGAACAGATGAGTGCCGCGCACCGCAATCGAGATGCTGCGCATCATGGCCCGAGTCACCCAAATCCCAGGCGGAGGTGGAGGGACACAGGGGCTCAATGCACGTGCTGTCGCAACCATCGTCTCCCATTCCGAGCACTACTATTTCGATACAACCTCCAGGGGGTTCGGAGGGGTTCGGGGGCTAGCGCCCCCAGCAGCTGCAAGTCATCCTGTCATGATTCGGCGGCTGGAGAGTTGACACAGGCTCTATCTTAGATAATCTACGGTCCCGTCTGCTCGCGAGGAAAGGGACCTTTTCCCAGGTCGGCCCAGAATACCATGTGCGTGAAACTAGCGAGACCAGAAATATTGCCGTTGCTGTTGTAACAACGTTTGACATGATGAAATGGGACGTTTCCGGTCTGGCAATGTGGACGAGACGAACCCTTCGGAGTGACTCGATGCTACGCAAACAAAACCCGGGGAAGAAAAAAGAAAATTGCGGGAGAGAAAAAAAAAGCAATGATCCATACACCCCGTGTCTGATCGGTCGAGTCTCATAGTTGCAATCATACCACCAACATGTCTCACAATATGATTAATCAGTATATTCAACTTCACGCCATTCCTTTCCTGATCGTCGACTCTAGAGTATGTGTGTAGTGTCGACGTTGCACGCCGACTCGACAATTGAAGATGTGGATCAATGATTTGACTCGCGTGTCTCGGATACTCGAAAATCCTCGCCCCTTTATCTCTCTGTTGGTGGTGGTGCATATGTCAACATTAACCCTGGGTCCTAGCGGGATCCAGGATTATCATGGCCGCCAATTGACATTGACATATTTCCCTCCAGCCAAGACTGGGTAATTGGCCGAGAAATAGACCAAGACATGTAATAGTAGCAACAGGGGGTTGCCCCCGCAGATTAGCAAGCAAAAAAAACACACCAAAAAAAACTGCATCGTTGCAGTGGAGTTGTACTCGACAAGGGTACACGATTTTCGAGTCCCGGGTAGGCTCGCCCGCACTTGAATCTACTACTATTCAGCCTGTCATTTACAACCCTAGCCGCCCAGAAAGACCGAGGGCGCTTAGCAGGTATTAGTATACGCCTCACACAAAAAGGTAAGACATATAGGGCGTCATTCCTGGGCCGATAATTCCAACTTGGACGGCACGCATGGGACTAGCAGGAGGGGTAGTTGCCGGCGCCAAGGATCTTTTTTACATAGTTGAGCCCTTGTCGACCTGGTCGGGCCATGACGGCACTAGTTGCATGTAAACTTGAGACATTCATTGTCCGTCAACATTGCCCAATGTGACAGTGGAAAGGAAAGCCGGAGAGGCCTCGGCAAATCGAAGACATGCCACCTCATGACTGGGTCTCGACCGTGTATCTCCCAGCCCGCTGCTCCACCATGGTTCCTACCCGACCCCATTGTTGCCCGCATACAAGGTCCGTGAAACCCTTGATGCAGGCCTTGAATGAGTTTTTTTTTTCCTTCTTTTTTTTTCTCCCTTCCTTTTTGTGTCACATTTGGCCAGTGGAGTTTCCCGCGGCGGGATCGCCCACAAGTGGAACCCGAAAACTGTCGGCATCAGAATTGCGCGGCTGCACCCCAACGGGTCCAGTTACCGCCTCTGTCCGAGTGAAACTATTCGCAGCCAGGGCACTCGACAGGGGGGCTCGTCATGAGGAGGCAAAATGGATCGGCGCTGATAGCAGCATCTAGGCTAAGCTCCGGCTGCGCGAGGAACCCTGAATGGGGTTGGAAAAGCTCAAGGATGGGGTTTACGGCTATGACGATCAGGCCCTTCCATCGACATGACCACAAGCGCCCGCGAAGGTGCTGATCTGTGATCTATGTCGTACCACCTAGCAAGGAAGTGCGGGCGAGGGGCAGCTCGATCTACACAGTGTGCTGCTTACGGATGATGTTCCTGGCCATCGCTGCTACCCATCGTAGCTGACAACAGAAAAAAAAAACGCCCGTCGGTCTCAATGCCTGTCTGGGACCACGGATGTGCCATTGGGTTTTGCGTAAAAAGGCACGACCTGGGACGGCCGTGGCACGATCGGCGGCTGGGATCAGTGGCCGGCTGAGACCTCGATCAGCGCCGCTGGCCTGATGCCGTGCCCAAGGCCTGGGCTGGGGGTTCCTCCAAGGCGTCGACAATTGGTGGCATCACGAAATTGGGGTCTAGAAAGCACCGCTGCCGCAAAGTAGGCCTGACAGCGGGCCATACGAGCAGGACCGAAAAAAAAAACCCAACCCAGCCCAGCCTAGCCAGGCCTGCCCAGCGCGTCATACCACTGCAGGAGACGTGTGCCAAGACGGCGCCGTTGCGTGCCTGTCTGTACGAAGCAGCCAGAGGGGGATAGCTTCCGGCGAGCTGTAGATTCCCCGCTTCCAGCTTGGGATTAATTCCACCAGTGGTCCAGCTGCTTATGGTCAAGCTGCTTGCTTATGGCTCAAGCTGCTTACCGCCCAAGCCTGCTTGTGCCATTCAATCGGCTCGATTGTCTGAAGCACGACATATACCAGCTGACCATGCAAGCACACCCAGCAAGCACGCATGTATTATGTGCTTGCTTCTTGCATGAGACCAGCTGCGGCGGGTGGTGCGGTTAAACGGGTGAAAACAACATTGAGCAAGCGAATGAATGTCTCACATCTACATAAGCTGGCTGCAGCCTTATCTGGAGGGGGAATCGGTGAGCGGGTAATCCAGGCAGCATGCAAAACCCGGGACGCAGCCCGCAGGTCGCTTGTCGGTGATAAGGGTACCTTCGTGATGCTGTTTCTGGGGGATGGGGGTTTGGCTGAGCGTGTGGCTGAGCGGGCGCAGCTGCTTTACTCGCCTGTAATACTACGACCACGACCTGCAAGGTTGCAGCGCTGGAGGAAGTCAGCCCAGCGGAGCGCTGTACCTATTTGTGCCTGTTGTTGGCTGGCAGGCAGATGTGCAGCAGTAGGCTGAGATCATGGCACTATGATGATCGACTGTCGGGATGCACCATCGGCCTGAAACCTGAGTCGGCTCCGAGATGCCATTGCCTGCCGGGCCGGCCGTGACTTCGGACATGAGCAAGACGGCCTGGATCCATCGCGATCCTACTTTCGGTGGGGGATGCGATATGAATGTGGATGGAGCGATCGCTGGTGAGGAGGGGAGCGGGGGCTTGGCGGCTTTGGACGCTCATCTTGGAGGTGGAGGAGATTTGTCTCCGCCCAACGGCCGGCGGGAGCAACGTGCACAAGGCGATAACCAGGAGTGGCAGCGATGCTCTTTCATCAATGTCTCAAAGCGGGCCTGGTCTGGCCCCTCCCCAGCGGCCGGGGGCCTCTGTCTGTCTGCATCTGGCAAACAAACAAAGAAAATCGCATGGTGGGCTCTTTGCGCACACACGTAGAGGGCGTGTGCAGCATCCATTACCTCTAGGCCGGCCTGGGCCTGGATCCTGATATGGCCTCATGGTGTATCTGGTCGACGGCAGGTACATGGAGGCCATGTACCCAGACCTGGGCCGTCTGCATCGCCGACGCCATGGATTTGCATGTACCTGCTAGCCAAGTCTCGCATCCCACGGCGCCTCTGGAGGCGGAGGCGGAGGAGCAAGCAGGACGAGGAGGAGTTGCTGTTGCATTTCCAAACTCGACCATCAGGATTCACCAGAGAATCCATGATCCTGGACCTGGCACAAGGCGCGTTGCGGGGTTGACTGATGCTAGTGCTGAGGACAGAGCAATGTTTCCAAAGGCGGAAACCCAAGGGGGGTGCAGAGCTGTGAGGAAATCCTAACCCAGTATCCGATGAAGCCGTACGCTGTCGCATTTGCACAAGCAGCACTTTCTGTTTCCTGCATCCGAGATCCCCGAACCCAGCGATGCGGCCGTTGTGGTGGTCTCTGGTGGTCACCTCCAGCCAGGCCTATCCCCGCCAGCCAGCCCTCCTCGCTTCGTGTTGTCCTTCACCGTCAAAATGAAAGAGAGAACGAGCGAGCGAGAGGCACACACGCACGCACGCACGCGCGCATGCTCTCGGAATTTGCGGATCCTTTGCCAAGCCGAGCGCATCCCACGCAGATACCATGACGCTTGATGATGTTCTGATCCGACAATGACGAAGGCCAACGGGCGCTAGCAAACAAACCCAGTAAAAATAGGCTCGGGCTAGCAGCAGACAATACCGTCATCAGCGAGCAAAGATCCGACTTACATACCACTTCGCCAACTTGCGAGTTTCATCAATCGCTCGGGGCCGTATCGTGCCAATGAGACCGGCCCGATGGCCTTCAACCATGTCAGGGGAGCCTCACGTGGATGCCACGGGAATTCCCACTTTTTTTGCTCTCTTTTCATTGATGGACGGCATGATTGGAAACCAGGAGTATCGGGGCGCCAAGACTCCCCCCCGCTGTGTCAACATGGGCTTTTCAACTCCCCATCGGCGCAATTTCATGACATGCCCGTCCTTGTCCGAATACGCATACGCAAGTGAAGAGAAAACCAAAAAAAACCTATCGACATCGCCAAGTGCTATGGGCTCACTGCTGTGATTACCTTGCATACATCCATCTATCGGCCCTTGGGTTGGTGGAGGAGCCATGCCATTTATCAAGCCATTACATAGTATTGATTCATAGATTGTAGTTTTCATTGGCAATTTCCCATAACTTGCCCGCTTCGAAACGGTCCCCTCCCCTCCCCTTCCGTCGGAACTCCGGTTGCTCGTAACGAGTGTATACCCAGTTTGCCCTTCTCCAATATTAGCAGCCCGCAAACGTTGTGACCGACGTCCTGAACCTAAGCGACTCAGCCCCCCCTCCTTCGCTTTGCCATTCGTTTGCCGACTTGTAAGCGGACGTGTGCTCACCGTCGCTGATGCTCCAGGTCCTAGGATTGCGAATGCAGTCCCGCTCTTGCATTTCAGAACGGTTTCCCGGAGCCAAGACCTGAGCAATTTCCGACGTGATGGTTGCGCCGGCATTTCGTCGCCCCAAACCCAGCCCGACCGTCACCCAAGTCAGGCCACTGCGTGACGCACGCTACGCAATGAAAGCATCGTCGTACACCCTTGGTGCGTGTGGTCTCTCATGAAACCTCCTCCCCGACAGGCACTTGCGTAGACGAGATCCAGTTTTCCATCTTTGCTTGGCCCTCAGGCCGGCTTCCAATCGCGTTGGCACTAGCACCGCCACGGTTGCTCGATGGTGTTCTCCCGTGGTCCCTTTGCTTGACGACTAAACAGAGCACCTGACCATAGATTGCGAACCCCTCATATGATACATCCATTGCTAGCTTCTTCTTGTCGTCACCGCCCTCGTCTGGAGTCTCACCGGACAACACTGCCCGGGACCGGTGCCGTTTAGGAGGGGGTGCCTCCGTATCAGAGTCGATCTCGATAGCCGATGCTGTTTCATCGTCGTCGGGCCCTTCAGACTGTCCGTCATCTTCGTAGTCTCGGTCCGGCCTCCGTCTCTGACGTTTGCTCCGTCTAACCATGTCCACGGCGGGAATACTTGCCAAAGCGATGCCGTCATCGACTTCTTCCTCTTGTAGAACGAGCGCAAAGTCTTCTGCGTCCACGTCTATGGCAGTCAGATCCGTCTCGCTGATAAGCTTTGTTGAGTTTGATTCCATCCGGGAAGTTGGGTTTTCTCTAAGATGCTTTGTCTTGGTAAGTAGAGAATGCCTGGTGGCAGTTTCCATTAAGAAGATGGACACCTCGAAGTCGTCTAAATCACATCAGCCTTGTGCCCTGAACCGCGAATGTGACCGCCATAAACCGTACCTGCAACTATCACATCCTTTACCGCCTTTTTCTTGGTGCTCTTCTTCTTGGCCCTCTCCCTTTCTTCACGCAGCTTAGGAAGCACAAGTGGACGGATACTCGCAATGACTTTGGGTAGTATCGGATCTCGAGGGTTGAGCAACCATGATTGAGCCAAAGCAGGATTATCGAGGTAGATTCGACACTCAAGAACCGAGAATTTAGATATCCTGAGATATCGGCGTATAGGAGCCATGTTGCTTTGCGCTGTTGACCCGAGAGGCGAGCCAGCGTGAATGAGTTTGCGAAAATGAGCACGAGCGTTTCGCGCCTACAATGACGCAGCCCAGTAAAGTGGCTAGGCTGCCACTGAAGCTCTGGGCGGAGCGCTAAATCTTCAGTGGTTTAGTAGCCTTGCAGCTGGCCCAACGCCCCGCCTGCAGGGCGCCTTCGCAGACGCGCGGGAGCTCGGGTGTGCCGCCTGGCGCTAAAATTCTTCCACAGCCGCCAGTGATATTTAACACCATCTCTCGATATCGAGGTTCGACCACAGAGTCATTGGTGCGCGCCTTGCGACATGATCACCGGCCATCATGTCCAAATCCTGGAAGTCGACTTTAAGGCTGCCTAGGTCAAGTTTTCCGTATGTCCTATCCATTGTACCCAATGGCATCTGCGAAATGCATGGCGCTAATTAATTGGTTTCCCAGTGCTCGTCCGAACCCCAAGCTCCAGCAGCAATGGCACCGCCAGTCTACCGATGAACTCTACGCTTGGCAGAGGAGCTACCTACCAGAAGATACGCCGTTTGTTCTCCATGATGGACCACCATATGCCAATGGCGACCTCCACGTCGGCCACGCCCTCAACAAGATACTCAAGGACATGATCATTCGGGTCAAGGTGCAACAAGGGCGAAGAGTTACATACAGACCAGGCTGGGATTGCCACGGGCTCCCAATTGAGATGAAGGCACTCGGAACAAGCAGCACGAAGGGTCTAAATCCCGTGCAAATTCGGGATACTGCTCGGCGCCTGGCTTCAAAAACGGTCAAGGACCAGATGAAGAGCTTCCAGTCACTTGCTGTCATGTCAGACTGGGAGAAGAAATGGACTACGATGGATAAGGAGTTCGAGATTAGACAATTGCGTGTGTTCCAAAACCTGGTTCGCCAGGGATTGGTGTATCGCAAACACAAACCCGTCTATTGGTCCGCATCGTCTCGAACCGCACTTGCCGAAGCCGAATTAGAATATCGAGATAACCATGTCTCCACGGCTGCATACGTACGGTTCCCAATTGTTTCCGATTGGTCGTCCATTCCGGAACTCTGCAAATTTCAAGGAGATCTTTATGCTGCTATTTGGACAACGACTCCCTGGACTTTGCCTGCCAACAAGGCTATTGCTGTGCACAACGATCTCACCTACTCAGTGATTCGTGTAGGATCGTATGGTTTGCTAGTTGCTACAGAGCGTGTTGAAGCCATGAGAAAAATGCTTCCTGAGTTCGAGGTAGTGGTAGAGTCTGTTCGTGGATCTGACTTGGTAGGCCTGCAATATCGCAACAAGCTACGAGGCCAGTCTGCACCATCGCAGCCTATCATTGAGGCGGGATTTGTGACTTCTGAATCTGGTACTGGTCTGGTGCATATCGCCCCTGGACATGGTCAAGATGACTACGAGGTTTGTGCCCTACATGGCATTGAAGCTTTCGCACCCATCGACGATGGTGGATTTTTCACAAAGGAAGCATACCCCGATGACCCAGAGAAACTAACATCGGCTCCATCCATCTTGGATGGTGGAAGTCAGTCAGTTCTCGACCTGGTGTCGGACGACGTTTTGGGAACTCACAAGTTGCGCCACAAGTACCCTTACGACTGGCGCACGAAGAGGCCTGTTGTAATTCGGGCTACTGCTCAGTGGTTTGCTGATGTTGGAAGCATCAAAGACGATGCCTTGGCTGCTCTTCGTGATGTGCGCTTTGTTCCCGAAGCTGGCAGAATCCGCCTCGAGAGCTTTGTCAAGGGCCGTAGCGAGTGGTGCATCTCACGCCAGAGATCTTGGGGAGTTCCGATTCCTGCGTTATACGACGAAAGTGGAAACTCCATCATGACTCCGGAATCAATCGAACATATCATCTCTGTTATGCAAGAACGAACGTCGTCGGCCTGGTTTTCTGATAGCCCTGATGATCCGGCTTGGATCGCGCCCTCCTTGACTGGCAAATATCGTCGTGGGACTGATACAATGGATGTTTGGTTTGATAGCGGCAGCAGTTGGACCGAAACCGAAGGGCAGGCTGATGTCTACCTTGAGGGTTCTGACCAACACCGAGGCTGGTTTCAGTCAAGTTTGTTGACACACGTTGCTACCCAGAAGTTGGACAAGAAAGACTCCAGCAAAATATTGGCACCATTCAAGACACTGATAACTCATGGGTTTACATTGGATGGGCAAGGTAAGAAGATGTCAAAATCACTTGGCAACATGTATGTTCCTCAGCAAGTGATGGATGGTAGCCTTCTTGGTCCCGTAAAAGTGAAGGGCAAAGGGCAAGGCCAGAAGTTTGATGGTCTTGGTCCCGATGCTATTCGGATGTGGGCAGCGAGTGCTGATTTCACATCTGATGTGCTTATTGGACAGACAATCCTCCAGCCTGTCCACACGGCATTGATCAAGTACCGAACAATCATCAAGATGCTTCTAGGCTCGCTGAACCAAGACGCCCGCCAGAGTCCACTGACAAAGCTGGACCAGATAGCGCTGGTTCAGCTCCAGGATACCATGTCTCAGGTTATGGAGTCTTATGACAACTACGAGTTTCACAGGGCGGTTGGTGTGATCAACCGCTGGGTTGCAACCGACCTCTCCGCATTTTACCTTGAGGCCCTCAAGGACCGCCTTTACTGTGGCGATGGTGGCGGTATTCTGGAGCCTATCTTCATCGGGTTCCTGCGTATGCTTGCTCCGATCACGCCGCTTATGGTTGAAGAAGCCTGGTCACATCGGCCGGCTTGGATGGCCGAGGACAAGTGAGTAATCATAAACTAATGGCCTATATCACAAGCTAATTGGTGCGACAGATCATTGGAAAACCCAGCTCGACAGCTGTATACTTCGTCTTTAGTTGACCCCGCTCGATTGACGCTTTCCCAGACTACTCTGCGCGAGGACATGACGGTCATGTCAGAAGTGCACAACGCGGTTAAGGCTGCCCTTGAGCAGGCCCGAAGCGACAAGGCGCTAGGTAGCTCTCTGCAGTGCTCGGTCAATCTCGTGACTGGAAACAGCAGCAACAGGGTGGCCGAGGTTCTGCAGCGGTACGCTGATGAGCTTGACGCTATTTTTGTCCTGTCGTCTGTGGACATTAACCAGCAGATCCCTCAGGACCAAGCTTGGGCATACGAGCAGGAATTCAAGATCCAGGGCACTGAAGTCAAGATCCACGTGCTTCCTCCGAAGCAGGAGAAGTGCTCTAGGTGCTGGCGATACGTGGCGCCGTCCGAGGACGATCTATGCAGCCGATGCGACGAGGTGGTTGGTTCGGCAGCTGCAGCCGCCTAAGCGAAAGGAGAAAACATGTCTTGACAGGGAAACGGTGAAAGGAGTCTGTGTAAACGGTTGACGACGATATCATGGATGAATAAGATATCCCCTCAATCTCCTACCATGTACAATAGTAGTAAATGCGTAAATGTATCATATGTCATGTATTATTGAATGACCGATGGGGTCGAGAGTATACACTGTGATGTAGCCCGGAGAGAAGCAGAAGGCATCTATAATAGGCGCGGCGACCGGGGAAGGACTAACAGGGGCGGAAGCGAGAGATGGTGTCTGGGCAGGCGCATGACTGAATGGTGATGGCTAGGGCTACGCTGGTGATTCACCGCCGCAGCTGAATTTAACTTGGACTGGGTTGGATGGTGGACAAGAAAAAGAACGGTTGTGTGTGTCTCAGTTGCCGCGTTTGATGCAGCACAATTTTCATGTGATAGAGTATGACGAGCCACTTATTGCACAGCACACCAGTGCAGCCCGCAGGAGGTGGCCAAGTATACGTAAGGGGGGAAAATTGGGTTGCATCTGCAAAGGAGCCAAGAAAATCCATCCCTCCCATGCCTGACTTGAATTTTTTTTTTGTTTGGATTTGCGTTGCTCAGCCCCTCGGACACCACAGCGAGAGTTGCACGTTTGCAAGTTTTCACGACTGGCTTGGCTACCGCGGCTTTTCCGGAACAAGCACGTGTTAACGGAATCTAGGTGACAAGTGCGTCACTATTTTGCCCCCCAAAGATCTGAGCGCGAATCACAGGGTTTCCTTCGTAGAATCAGTTGGACAGCGGGCTGGGATTGCGTCAAGGTGCGCGATGGCCACGGCCTGAATCCTGGGGCCTGATCGAGAATTGTGCTACTGAAGTACCGAAATAACGCATATTCTTTTTCTCGTCAAGGACAGCAGCAATTAATCTCGGCCCCTTGAGCCAACTGCGCACATTGATTGTGGTGGGGATTGGTTGAAATAGGCGGCCAGGGATACCAGGACTGCCGCGTGTCGGAGACATTGGGCACACAGCCTGAAGAGGGTGTGTTGGTGTGCCAGGTACACGCATGCCAATGTCAAGCATACATAAGTGTCCAACAAGGCGTGGCGAGGCGAACGACGGCCGACTTCCGGATTGGTTGTCAACAAGGTTGCCAGTGGTTTCCATGGGGGACATGTGTCGACATCCCAGACAGTAGCTTTTTGTGTTTCAGCAGCGCGCCCTTTGAAATGTTTCACAGACGATCGATCTACCACTCTGGACGTCCAGGTCTCTATTGTCTGGGAGTTTTGTCATCGTGATGGGTGCTTGCCGTGCCTCGGAATATGTGCCGAACACATGCGATCAGGATGGACGCGCGCGCGCTCGTACCACATGGCTACCTAGGCACCTCGCCGACTAGGTGGTGATGAACCAAGGCACTCCCGATGCAGCAATTAGCCTTCGTCCACGGCACTTAGTAAGCGGTAAGAGCTGGCAGAACCACAAGTGATGTCAAAGACTAGTTTAGCGATCCGGACACGGGCAAAGGAACAAAGAAGCGCAGACAATGTCGGTGTTGCAGAGGGGAAGTGGCGGCTATCAGAAATACCTGGGGGAAAAGTAAATCTCAGATCGAGTATGGACGAGGATTACATCCTGGAAACCAATCGCAAATATCGGCATTCGAGAGCTACTCCGTCGCTGACCCTTGCTTTCCAAATTGGGATCAGCCTGGGCCCTACAGCGCTCTCGCCCAGATGCAGAGAGGCAGTCAGCACCTACCTGAGAGTGCCCAAACGCGGAACTGGCCACCCTCACAGGTGTTCCTTGACCCACAGTGGCCCCCAAAAGCGACTTTATTGTCCCCCCCGGCAAACCTTAGCGGTACCTTAGTGGCTACTCTATAGGGAGCCACCCGGCTGCCGCCCCGTGACGACCAAACCCAAGACAAGGCAGGGGCCGGCCTGCAGGGTGCAACGCAACAACAGGACTTGATGCAAATCCAGTTCTCAGCAGTTATGCCAGACCAAGCATTTTAATCCCCGCGCCTCCATACGAAAATCTGCCATGAGTCCGTGAGCAAAGGGTCTTTTCGTCCCCTCCGGCCGGATCCCGCTCACACTAGCCACTCTATTCTCGACATTCTTCCGCCCTTCTTCGTCCCGACAACCCTCGCCCTCCCCGTTGCTCGCTAGCTTGCCACGAACACGCCCCTCCCTTCTCTCCGGAACCGACGCCAGAAAATGCTGCACAGCTCTCGCCGCTTCTACTAAAGACAAAACCGCCTCCCATCAGCGAGTGCGAGTCTGGCATGTAACAGCTGCGCGCGATGACGGACAAGCGCGTCCCCTCGACCCTTGCGGCGTATGGGAGACGAGATGGCCCAGTCACGCCCGAGGCCCCGACGAGGTTTAGCTACGACCACGCTTCAAGGCCCGAGCCCGCCACCATCGGCGCTTTGCTTAATGCCCCTTCGTCCCCCGATCGACCTCTTGCCTTTTCCGACGATGAGCTTCTTCCCCGATTGAACCCAAAGCCTCGCGATGCCGGCCAGGGCGCTGCCCAGGTTGCCGCTCGTGCAAAGCGATCGAGACGGACACACAAGCCTCTGCCCGGCGGCGCCTTTCTCTTGCAGGATGCCGTAGCTGGGGATGACGACTACGGCCATTCCAGGAGACTGCCCCGAGGTTCCGCGCATCATAAGGGAAAGGATGGGGCCGAGCAGCTGCCTGGTGGAAGCCAAGGTTATGGCCTCGGCATCAGCACTGGGAGCAAGAACCGGCCTCGGGTGGTATCTCCTGATACTTCGCAGGAGGACTTGTTTATCAGGAAGAGGGAAGGACACTCTCGCAGACCAAATACGGCTCAGCAGGGTCCTTCCACGCTGGATGTCGACTCGACTCAGATTGTGAATATGGCGCTGAATCTGAGTGAGTCGAGGCGAATAGCCTCCCGGCGCAACATTACCCGTACGAATCCGCCTCGCTTGGCTCCAGTGCAAGACACCCCTCCAGCGAGCAACATCAAAACCCATCTCCAGCAACAGCGAAAAACGATGCGAAACATATCACCCAAACCCCCACAGGCTCTCACTCCCCGAATGCCCAGTGGCAGGTCCAGCAGTCCCATCAGGTCTCCGTTCGTTGATGCTGGCAACGAGGGTCCCTATCGATATCACTTTTCCACCTCGACTCTAGCAAGAGCGCAAAAGGCTCGAGAACACCTTGAGTTGATGGCTCAATATCGACAGTTGCTGGAAATCCTTCCCCCTTTGAAACTTGGACCGAACCGGCCTTCCGCTTCGAGTCCTCCAAGCTCACCCGCTAATGATAAGTTGGCCAAACATGGGTTCTCTGACCCTTTCCACACCGCCGGGCGAGAGTACAATCCTCTGCAATATATCCGCAATCGAAAAGTCCGGGCTAGAGAAAGAATGGTTATTGATGGCGAAACTCAGGGATTTGCCGACGTCGAATCTGTGAGGAGATGGGTCGAGAAAGCTTCTCATCGAGCGAACACGTTGAACGTGCTTTCTGGCGACGGAGATTCTGTTTTGCCTTCGTACCCTACCGCTGACCAAGTTCAATCTCAGTTATCGATGGAGTCTAATCCCAAGGCTGCGTTGCGTGTTCGGCGTCCTCGAGTTGACTGGTTTTTTGAACCGTGTGACCTCGTAGCAGACGCATACTGGTTGGAACAAGATCATCATAAGCAGCTCATTGAAGATCGAAAATGGTTCAAAATCTTCTCCGACGGTGCTGTTCTCAGTCGACCGATATCACGACAAGCGGACGATGAATTTGGGCCTGGCGTGAGCTCATTTAACACGAAGACACTTGAAGATGGCGAGGCTGCTCAAGATGTCAAGGACCTGAAGCTCATCAGGCCAGACACGGAGGCCTCTCAAAGCAGTGCCAAAGAACGGGCGAAGCAGAAGCTGCATAGTATTGGTGGCACTCTTCACCGGCATACTGCTTCAACTCATAGCCATCATGGCTCCCATGACTTCCTGCGCTCGAGAAGAGATTCGACTTCTGACTCTGGCACTGATGACGATGTCAAAAGTGAAGGCAAATCCAAACGAACGCGTGCCACTCGCTCCGGCACCATATCTAGCCACACCAACGACTTGCTTGAGAAGCAGATGTTGGAGATGATTGCCCAGGAAGCGAAACAACGCCTCTCCCACGTTCCAGAAGTGGACTCGGATTACACACAACCTGATAGTTCTGCAACACCCGAGAACAGCTTGATCTCGAAACGGAATAGTAATAGAAAGTGGTCATTGACGGACCCAAGCGACTCTGATCACCGATCTATTCAAGATAAGCCTCACACGGAACCATCTCGGCACCATATGAACAAGCAAGATGGGACAATGAGACGGTACAGGAATGCGTCGGATGATATTGATTCCCCTCAACCAATGTCGCCAGAATTGAACCCAATTCAGAAAACCCTTTCGAACCCACCGGCTGGGTTGGAGCTGTCTGCGCCGTCTAGCCGTGCTTCATCCCCATCACGGAACCCTTTTACGAAAGTCAAGAAGAAGGTCTTTCGAGATAAAGCCCGGGATGAGGGTGCCGAATCCCAGGCGGAAGAGGCGGATGAGTCTGATCATCGGCTTTCTCTTCAAGAGGCTTACGCCCCTGGCGAAATCAAACTTTTGCCTGAACGAAACCTGTCACGCACTCGATCAGCCCATGGCCGTCACAAACACCATCGTACGAATAGCCTCCGAACAAGAGTTGACGACCAAATTGGCCTGCGCGGAATCTTCAAGGGTCCTCGAATCGACACAGTGATTCGGGGAGGAGTCTCAAGGTTGGGAGATATGCTGTGGAAGAAAGACGGCACCTATGAGACCCAGCCAGACGCTCTCTCTGATGAGTCGGAGAGTGAGGGCATCAAAGGACGAGCTCGATTGTCTCTCAACTTGTCGAGGACAAGCTCTCGGCGGAATAACGAACCCCAAGACCAAACCAAACATTTCTTGGATGCTATGCCTCAGTTCCAGCCTCTGGCGGAATCACATGGTAGGGTCACAAGTGTGGAGCAGAAGCAGGGGTTGGAAAATCGACCCCGGAGCCCGCAGCCTCGCCTCCCGGCCAAGCCCTTGAGATTGGAAGTGCCGAACCCGACCACTTCCGGAGTTCCTAGTCCAGTTGAGGAGGTTGTTACGGCGGTTGAACCATCAGAGGTGGAGTCATGTCAAGAAAGCGCTCCAGATAGCGCCCGGGCCGTTGACAAGAATTCTAAATCGGGGGTATCAATGGTTCGGTTCAATGAGCCCGATAGCTTCAGGACCCGAAAATGGTCGATTGCTGATCAGGCTCCCCCGCGCGAATGCCATTTCTCAAAGAGAGAAATCGCTCGACTGAGAACCTTGCTCCTGACATCGGGAATCAAGGCCATGGAAATATCTCGCCGGGCTCAAGAGGCCAAGAAGCCTCTCGCTGATGGCAGCCTACTCAGCCCGGGCAAGTCCCCGCGATCTAATATTGCTGGAGTTCCCTGGGGTGACATTGCAAGGCTCACCCCAAAAGCTTCTTTGCCTGCTGACCAGGAAATTCCTTTTTGTGACCATTATCCTCTCGCAAGCCAAATGCTCAGCATCGCTGTTGAAACAGAGATCGAGCGGTGGCAAGTATCAGCCGATCGGTTTAACAACGAGACGCGCCCGAAGCTCGAGGAACGCATCTGGTGTGTTCGTTCGCGCATTGCAGACGACCTGTCTGGTATGACCGGAGAGGGGGCAGACCTCGCCGACGAGACCGGCAAGGACCTTGCATTAGGCCAGCTGCTCAAGGTGAAGCGGGTTGTTGACTTGATCGAAGAGCTGAGCCGAAATCGACGCAGACGGTTCAGATGGGTCCGCCGTGGCATGTGGTCTGCCGTTGAGTGGGCGCTCGTCGGTTTCATGTGGTATGTCTGGTTTGTCGTAACCATTTTCCGCATCTTCCTGGGCATTGGACACGCTGGCTGGGGCGGCATCCGATGGCTATTATGGCTGTGAAGCGTGCGGCTATGCGCAATGAGTTGACGAGCATCCCATATAACAAGGCGCACCGCTGGAGATCCTGCTTTTTTTTCACCCAAAGGGTCTGGAAATCTTCACACAACAGCTCCACCAAAATTTCCCAGCACCAATTGTTGTCATTATTTTTATTGGATACCTAAGTGAATTGGGAGTCGTGTTTTGATACCCCTATTTTTCTGAGGGAGCGAAGGAGAGCGAGGCATGAGGGGGTGTGTGGTATTAAACTATAGTACATTATCATTTTGCATGGCACGGCGTGTTGCTACAATTGCATAGCGAACAATTTCACCAACAGGGTTGGTTGGGTTGGGTTTTTTTTTCATCATCTTCTTTCTCCTTCTGTTATTCTTCTGTAATTTGAACATTTATTATAATTCAGACAAAGTTACCATCTCTTTTTTATTCTCACACTACACTCCGCCTCTCTACCCATCGTATTACAAAGTGTATGCATCCCTCGGATGAAGCCATTCTACTAAGTAGCTACTAGTTATTAGAAGTCAACAACTGTTTTCGAACAGTTCCAAGCTTTCGAGCGAGCAGGTGGGGAACCCGCTCCCTACCAAGTTAGCAAGTACAAAGGAATCCGTCAATCCAAAAAAAAAAAGAAATAAGGTAACGATAGTGAAACCAAAAAAAAAAAATGCTTGTCCTTTTGGAGACGTCCGTTTATTCGATCCTCTTCTTGCCTTCTTCAGCGTTCAGGTAGCGCGCTGTGCTGAGTCCCCGCTCGTGCTTGGCCACGAAGGATCCGACCACGGTATCCTTGCGTGCCTTGGAATAGTGCTCATTGTAGCCCTCGACGGCATATGGGCGAGGGTTCAGGCGTGGCCAGTTGACCTGCGAGATTCATGTTAGGTTCCAACCATTGATACTGTGCAAAAAAGTTCTGGTAAACCAAGAGGAAACTTACGTAGAGCATACCGTGCCCCCAGACAAAGCTGAAAGACCAAGCTGCAACGGCAAACCAGAAAATCATGAACAAACGCATGGGGAGGACGCTAGCGTCCGGCGCACGGCGGGTAAAGAGGCTAACTAGCAAAACGAAAACGCTGAAAGCCAGAATATAGGGTATGGCCTGAATGAGGACAGGTCGGCGATCAGTAAAGACCAGAGTGGTGCCGATGTTGGTGGTGCCAGGCTGGTAGGCGCCTAAGAAAAGATCAAACGAGTCTTGACGGGGGCCATCAAAGAAGTTGTTGCGGAAGTATCGCGTGATACCAATACGGCCGTCTTGAAGGGCACCGACCTTGGTGCGCTTGCCCGTGCGGGTGACGTCGGTCTTCATGGCACCAGTGCCCGAGTACGCGGTCGAGATGACGTCCGCATTGTCAGCCCACAGGTTGCGGAAAAGGTTCTCAAAGGCCTCGTCCTCGTCGCGGAATGATGAACCCCGAGACAAGAAGCCAACATCCTCAAAGATGTGGTTGAGTACGTGGCGGGCAAACATGCTCTGAACAACATTGGTACGATCAAGACAATCCATGCAATTCGTACGCATAACGCTGGTCTGATAACTACGAGCATCAATGTTGCCGTCGATGCTCGATGGTGTATCAACGGCACGGAAATAACCCTGTTGCTCAAGAGCATCGGCCAGCCTGTCAATAAGGGCCCAAGCCTTGTCCATCCTCATGCCCTTGGTCTCACTGTGATAGTCAAAGTACACATAGTGCAGGCGGTCGAAAGCTTGACGGCTTGTTTGAGGCTGAATCGTAGTAAACTTCTCCTCCGTGAGCAAGTCGGCCTCTCGGGATTCCTTAGGCGAAGACACCAGCTTCTCAACCATCTGTTCGTATGCTTCCTTGATGCGGCGCTCGCGACCCTTTTGGTTGACCAGGTTGATAAGCCAGTTATCACCGTATAGACGAATTTGCTCGTCAAAGTGTTTCTGGGCTGCTGACAAACCGTTCTCAACGGCTCTGACCTGGATCTTCGGGGTATATTTCAAGCTGTTGATCTCGGCCCAGTATGCGGGGACGCTGCCACGGGTTTGAACGTAAGAGAAGATCTGCATCTCCTGTCCAGCTCCAGCGCCGTACTTGCCGCTCTGCATGTCAGAACTTCCAGCATAACCCCCCAACCCACTATTGCTATCATTGAGGATAACAATCTGTTCTGTCTCGTTGTAGTTGGCGGCATGGCCCTCCTCATCCAGACCACGTGTGAAATATCTTGTGCCGCCTCGGTGGCGCGATCGTCGTGAAATGAGTGCTAGCGTCAGGGGTTTGCTCTTAAAGGTAGTAGGCTTAATCTCGAGCATGCCAAAGATGCAGGGCAAGATATAGGGGTCAATTCCAGGCTGAGTACCAGGTTGCGATCGGGATCCTCGGTCGCGAAAGTTGATAAGGTCTGTTTGGAGGTACTTGTTGAAGAAAAAGCGATCGTCGGTTCTCATCCACAGAGGCTTGGAAAGGTCGGCCTGAGCCTGGCGCTGGAACGAGTTTGTGAGGTCAATGGAATAAGAGAAGTACATAGGTCCGTTCGCCAGGAAGGTTTTGAGAAGTTCAATAAAGACATCCTCGTCGGGATCGTGGATCTGACGCTCGCGCATGGGCATGATGTCCGTGGAGACGACCTTGTAAATCATGTGGCCCTTGAGGCGGCCAACAGGCTGGGCTTTTGTAATAAAAATGACATATTTGTCTAGAATTCGTCAGTTGTCATGAGTTCGTCAAAAGGTGCATCCATAGCGAGGCGGTGACGAACCGAGTCGAAGTTGAATGATTCCTAAGATACCAGCGATGCTGGAGACGCGCGATGCTCTCTTGGCAGCCGCGGAAGTGCTGTCGCTCAAGCGCACGTCTCCGGTAGGACGATCAATGACTAGCGCTGGCGCATCTGGAGAGGAAGGGGATGTAAAAGTGTACGAATCGTTGGCGACCTTGACGTTAATGTCGCGGTACGGCAGTTTCGAGGTTTGAAGGTGGGCCATTGCGGCAGCTGTATGCTGGATTCCGGAATCCAGGAGCGATTCGAAAAAGGACAAAAGTGGCTAGAGAGCCTTATTATCTGGCGGCCCTAGGGCTACTTACGACCAGCTCAGCGAAGCGGGAAAGGACAAGAAAAAGGAGTGTGTGTTGGCGGAAGAATGGGAAAGCTCGAAAAGGGCATGAGGCTTGATTGATCCAGGACGGTGTGGTGCGTGCTGAGGCCAGCGAAGCTTACATTGGCACCGCCACTTTGCTGCACGTCACAAGCAGGCGGAGAGTGGGCGGAGAGCTCCAGCGCGGTTGCACTGGATGCCACAGCACGAGCCACACTGATCGCGGCCATGGTTGAGTACAGATCGCCACAGCGGGAACGAGCCACATTCATCAGAGAGTCTCAGATTATCTCAGCAGGGAGGGTGGCTCATGCAAGGTCCCTCTCGTGGCTGAGGGTACCAACTCAGATGCAGCATGTACCACCCTTGTGCGATAGGTACCTCGTGCCCCTCCCGAGATTGCGACTGCGTCAATGTATGGCCCCCCAGCCTTGCACCCACCCATTCGCAGACTCGTAGAACAGATGAACCGGGCACGGGACCAGCAAGAGACAGGGCAGGTACGTACCCTGCTGGCCCTGGCAGTGGTGGACGGGTTGTTCTCAGTACCGTCGGTAGGTACCTTCGGTAGGTACTTATCTCCCATATTGGCCTTGCCTTGACCTCTCCAAGTAGTAGCCTGACCGACTTTGACGTGTGTGCCTTGAAGTCCAGCCAGTCAGTGTCCACCGTGCACCGTCCGCCGTCCGTCCTGGCCACCCAGAGGTCAAGTCCCAAGGCAGTCACTTTAGTCCCTTCATCGACGTCGCCATCCAAGAACCCTTGACTCGCCCATCATCCGCGACTAACCTTTATCCTCATCCTCACCTCTCCTGCTGTTCCGATTTCGCAGCATTTTCCGCCATCGCCCACAGCTCGCCCCTCTGTGTGCCCTGCGATCGATTTTGACGACATCCCCCCTCTGCCGATTCTAGCGCTGCACACCCGTTGTCCAGGCCACGTCCAACTCCCCAACACCACCCACCATACCGCCTCCGCTGCCGCCGTAGCAGCTCTCTGGGTCACTACATCTTGACATATCACTTTTTTCAAATCACCATGGCCTCTCGAGCACCCCCCGCCGGCGCCCGCGGCATCAACACCCGCTTCGCGCAATTCAAGCTGGTTCTTCTTGGTCCGTCCACTACCAGCTGCCTCGTCAGCCTCATCACTTGCCTGTCCTGCTGCTAACCTACTATCATAGGCGAATCTGCTGTCGGAAAGGTAAATGGCAACGAATCTGTGCATTACACAGCAGCAAACTGACCTGTCTGCCAGAGCTCAATAGTCCTACGATTCGTCAAGGTACCTATCAACCATCCTGTTCCATTATACTGGCGCTGACCATTCTTCCTAGGATCAATTTGATTCGTATCGCGAGTCCACCATCGGCGCTGCCTTCCTCACCCAGACTATTTCCCTCGATGAGAACACCACAGTCAAGTTTGAGATTTGGGACACCGCCGGTCAGGAGCGTTACAAGTCGCTTGCGCCCATGTACTACCGAAACGCCAACTGCGCCGTGGTTGTATACGACATCACCCAATCTGTATGATGCTCAGCTTGCACACTCTTCCTCCACCAATACGGGCTAACCAACTATGTAGGCATCACTAGACAAGGCTAAGGCTTGGGTCAAGGAGCTCCAGCGCCAGGCCAACGAGAACATCATCATTGCCCTTGCTGGCAACAAACTGGATTTGGTTACCGAGCAGCCTGACAAGCGCGCCATCCCTACCGCCGATGCCGAGGCTTACGCCAACGAAGCCGGCCTCCTCTTCTTTGAGACATCAGCCAAGACCGCTGAAAATGTTCAGAACCTCTTCACAGCCATTGCCAAGAAACTGCCCTTGGACCAGGCCGGTCCAAGGCATGCTCGCCCAGGCCAGCGACCAGGCGTCAGTCTGGCCCCGGAGAATAACAACACCAACATGAGTGGACCTTGCAGCTGCTAAATTCGTCATGGTGTCGGGAATACCGGATGAGGGATCGCTTCACTGAGCCCTTCCGATAATTCATACGATAGTGTTCAGCATGAAGCTTGGCGTAGACAACCGTCATTCAGGCTCCAGCTTGCCTAGTCGAGCCGGAGTGCGTCACATATTCCTTGGAGTCTTTGGGTTTGGAGGGGGACCAGTCCATACTTTTTAATACCGAACTTGAGTTTGTTGCGGATGTCTGAGCAGTTCTTCGGATGCCGGCTGCTGGTTCGGGGTCGACATTTTAGGACACATCAGGCGATAGAAGGGTTCTTGAGACGGGATAGCAGGTCGATTTTGTACGAGGCGCTCTGTAGCATTTTTCATGGATTTCAGCGTCTAAATAGATGGCTGTTTGCTAGAGTGTCTAGTCTTGCATGCAGGGCGACAGCTGTCTGATGAGCCGAGGAGTCGATGACGTGCTTTGATAATCCACCATCTAAACACGATGCTTGACCATTGATGCAGTTAATAACACTTCCAAATGTCAAAAGAGGAGAGAAACTTTATTCAGGTCAAGGGCCAAATATCTGAACAACTCCTAGTTGTCTTCTATCTTTTCCCTATTCTGCTTTTTTTTTTCATCGTATCGCACCCGGTTCCTACCGTCCGGCATCTGTGACTGAGTATCGAACCACTCAGCGGGCGCTTTAGTGCACTGACGGACCCGAGCTGGTCTTTACCCGAACTTTTGCCCTGAGCGTTTTTGAGAGCTCCCAACTCCATCTAACCGAATTCAACCGCAACACATCCAGCGACTCGTTCGCCATTGCACTCCCTCATGTTGCGAACATCGCTTCGGTCTGCGAGGGTAATCGGCAGAAGGTCCGTTCCGGCCTCTGCCGCACGCCAATGGCCAATTGCGGCTTCGCAGCGAGCCGGCTCTCTGAGCCAGGTATGTCGCGTTTCCAGATATCTGCCGATTGAGTGGCCTTGCTGACCCTTCTCTTCCAGCGCCACTACGCTATCCAGAACAAGCCTGAATCCGACCCCGCGAAGCCCATTTCCGAGACCCTCACCTCTACGCGAGCTCCTCAGACCACGATTGATGACGTTGGCGAGACCAAGGCTGCAACACAAACCCCTCCGCCGCCCAAGAAGAAGGGTTTCTTCCGCAGACTCAAGAACCTGCTATACACCCTGATCCTCCTAGGCGTGGTTGGTTTTGCTGGGGGAGTTTGGTATTCTCGCATCAGCGACGGCTTCCACGACTTCTTCACCCGATATGTCCCATTTGGAGAGCAGGCCGTGCTTTATCTGGAGGAGATGGAGTTCAAGAAAAAGTTTCCTCAGTCCTCCAGCAGCGCTTCCAAGATCCGAGATTCAGATGCCCCTGTGAAGATCCCGGCCCAGAGCGGCGCTTCCTGGAGGGTTGCCGACGCCGGCGAGACAGGTCGTCGCTCCAGCGCTGGCCCTGTTGTCAAGAAGGAACCCAAGCCTGAACCACCGGCCAAGGCCCCCGCTCCCAAGCCCGTTGAACCAAAGCCTGCCAAGGTCGTCGAGAAGGCTCCCGCTCCCCAGACTGAGGTCGCTTTCAAGGCCCCCGAGGTCAATGAGCCATCCAAGTTCCCTCCTCTGAAGCCCATCGACCTCTTTTCCCTGGAGGACGCAAAGGAGCCCGTTGTTCAGGACCTGGTTCACATGCTGAACGATCTCATTCTTGTCATCAACGCCGACGGTGCCCACGGCCGTTACTCCTCTTCCGTCAACAAGGCCAAGGGCGAGGTCTCCAAGGTTGGTAGCAAGCTCAAGGCCCTGAAGACTGAGCTGGAAAAGAAGGCTGCCAGCCAGGTTCGGGAGAAGATTGGCGAGTTCGACAAGGCAGCCACTGATCTGATCGAGCGAGTCGAAGCTACCATGGTAACACAGGAGGTGCAATGGCGCAAGGAGTTTGAGGAGGAGATGAAGAAGGTTCGCGAAAACTACGAGGAGCGAGCCAAGACCCTCCTTGAGCGCGAGCAGCAGCTGAATGAGCAAAAGCTCCAGAACCAGCTCCTTGAGCAGGCTATCGCCCTCAAGAAGGAGTTTGTCAACGAGGTTAACCAGCACGTCGAGAAGGAGCGTGAAAGCCGTCTGGGCAAGCTGAATGAGTTATCGGCAGCTGTTACCGACCTAGAGAAGCTCACCACCGGATGGAACGAGGTTGTCGACTCCAACCTCAAGACTCAGCAGCTGCACGTTGCTGTCGAGGCCGTGCGTGCAAGTCTTGAGAATGGTACACACCCACGCCCCTTCATTCGAGAGCTTGTTGCTCTCAGGGAGATTGCTTCTGACGATCCTGTCGTTGATGCTGCCATCGCCTCTGTGAACCCCACCGCCTACCAGCGCGGTATCCCCACCTCAGCCCAGCTTATTGACCGATTCCGCCGTGTCGCCAGTGAGGTCCGAAAGGCCTCCCTCCTCCCTGATGAGGCAGGTGTGGCCAGCCATGCCTCCAGCTGGGTCCTCAGCCATGTCATGTTCAAGAAGCAGGGTCTTGCGGACGGTGACGATGTGGAGAGCATCCTTACCCGTGCCCAAACTTATCTAGAGGAGGGCGATCTGGATTCTGCGGCCCGAGAGGTGACTGGTCTGACTGGTTGGGCTAAGACACTGAGCAAAGATTGGCTCGGTGAGGTTCGTAAGGTGTTAGAGGTCCAGCAGGCTCTTGACGTAAGTTGACTCTCGCAATGGTTCCGATTCGCTTTTTCCAGTCCACTGACACAAAAAAAACAGGTTATCGCTACAGAAGCGCGACTACAGAGCTTGCGCGTGGATTAAGGGACTCTTGGATTTGTCGTGTAACAGGTTCTGGGAGGTGTCATGTCTAGAGAGGGTTATGCACCCGTGTATTAGATAGGAATAGACAATGAAGGCATGGCAGTCAGTGTGAAAAGCATTCCTTAATCAATCAAAGCTCGTGTTTCTTCTTAACATTTATGGCGAAGTCAAAATATCTGTATTATGCTGTCATGTGCCAGGGCCGTTATTCGGAGACGGCTAATAATTGTCGCCAACCCCACACAATGTAGATGTTGGAGATGGCAAAACACACCCAACTCTAGCCATTCGTGACACTAATTATAAAAACCTCATCAACATTCCCGCTCCACCCATACAACCTTAGGCTTCCATTGGCCGTCTCTTGCACAGCAGTGAGACCATCGCATTGGCCGGCTTGGGTGCACATTCATAACAATGCCGTCATTCCAATCACCATGAGCTACTCCAGTTTGTTGGCTCGAAATGTCACGGCACCACGTCTGTCACCGCGACTCGGAACCCATCGATTTTACAGCGCCATAGCTCGCGACTACTCCGAGGCACTTCGCCTCCTCTCGGTGCTCTCCTCAAACCGCCAGGTCACCAACCTCTTTGGCAAACCAAATGCCGCAGCCGCCTCAGGGTCCGCGGCCAAGGACCTGAACGCTGCCGCCATCCCCGAAGTGCTCGAATGGCTGCGGCGTGCCGGGTACTCGCCTCGAGATCTCACCCGCCTGAGACACATTCACATTGCCGGGACCAAGGGGAAGGGCTCCGTGAGCGCATTCGCAACGGGGATGCTGCGCGAGTACGGCGCCGTGGGGACCTACACGAGCCCGCACCTCGTCAGCGTTCGGGAGCGCATCGCCATCCAGGGCGAGCCTGTCTCGCAGGAAGTATTCACGAAGGCCTTCTTTGATCTATGGGATCGCTTCACCGAGGCGGCCAAGGCCGAGGGCATGAGCGCGACTGACGCCGAGGGGGCCAAGTCCAAGCCCTTCTTCTTTCGGTTCCTAACCATCTTGGCCTGGCACATATTCCTTCAGCAAAACGTAGGAACCGTTGTTCTGGAATGCGGGATTGGAGGCGAGTACGATGCCACCAATGTGCTCCCGCCCGAAGCGGTGTCCTCGTCGGTGATCACGCAGCTCGGCATTGACCATGTGGCCATGCTTGGGGATACGGTGGAAAAGATCTCCTGGCACAAGGCCGGCATCCTCAAGCCCGGCGTCAAGGGCTTCGTCCGGAGAATCGACGAGAAGCCTGGGGTGAGAGAGGTTCTTCGATCGAGGGCGGCCGAAAAGAAGGCGTCGCTTGTCGAGGTGGACGACAGGTTCGTTGAGCAATGGGGCGGCGTCCAAGGCAAATTGGCTGGCGGTTTCCAAAAGTACAACCAGGCACTCGCGGTCCTTGCCGTACGAGAGCACTTGGGGATGGAAACCGACCCTGCGACATCGTTGCAGGAAATCCCCGAAAAGATGGTCAAGGGATTAAAGGAAGCATCATTGCGAGGACGGTGTGAGATTGTTCAGCGCGGCTCTTCTAGTTGGTATCTTGACGGAGCACACACCAAGGACAGTTTGGAGCAGGTGGCCAAGTGGTTCGTTCAGTCCCTTGGCCCCGAGGAGTCCGCCACTCTTGTATTCAACCAACAAGAACGCAATGCCTCAGAGCTCTTGGCGGGCTTTCTGGAGGCTGTTCAGCAGGCTGCAGGCAGGGACAACGTCTTCGTACACGCACTCTTCACCAGGAATGATCTGGAGAAGGCCCCTGAAGGAGAACACAGGGATACGGAGGTGCAGGCCAGCGCTGCAGCAGTTTCAAGAGAGAACTTTCCGGCGTGCAGCGCCGAGGTTTTCGACAACCTTCAAGACACTATTACAAGGGCGAGGCAGATGGTCAATCACAGGGGTTCAAATCACAAGACCCTGGTAACGGGCAGCTTGCATCTTGTGGGGGGTATCTTGCAGGCCTTGGAGCCCGAGAGTCTATTGTAAATAGTTTCTTTGTTGTTGGTTTTTTTTTCTTCTGGCCATTCGTTTCCCATTCATGGCCCCCAAATCTTTTGTCATTCCAATCGACGCATTACAGAGCATCAGCCTTTTCCAAAATGCCCAGCGCTCCACCAACCAGATGCAAACTCCCCGTGATGAAAGCCAAGACGACATCGCCTTCAGGGAATCCCTGGCCAAGCTCCCTCACGTAGTCGATGGACTGCTCAATGGTGGGCATGACCTTGACGGTGGCATCCGGGTCCATGAACGACCACTTGTCGGCGAACCGGTGCTGGACTGTCATCTTGTCAATCTCAGCCGGGTCAAACTGGTGGTTGACAAAGTCACGCTTGTAGCCGGTTGCGGCGTAAGTGACGTTTGTGCAGAATATTACGTGGTCAAAGGCGGGTTTTCCGTCTCGCTTGGCGGCTTTGTATATAGACTCAAGGAAGTCAACAGCCTCGGATCGGCCTTGCTGGTTGAAGATCAAGACGCAGGGACCAGATCTAGGGGTTGATCAGCATCGCGAAATGAACGGCATGTATAACAAGAACGGAAATTGGCATACCGGTTGGAGACTTCGTCGCAGAACCATTTTGCGGACAACTTCAAGCTGTCCGAGGTGTGGGCGCCATCCACATGCCAGAGAACGTTGCCCTCATGCTTCACCTCGCAGCGTCCTCTCCACACGACCTTTTCGAGCCCATCAACGAACTCCCTGGGGAAAGGCGCCGTCTTTTCGGGAAGATCAACGCCCAGCTTCTTGAGGGCTGTTTCGGCGAGAGCAACAGCCAAAGAAGCATTCCTCTTTTGGAAGACGGCATCTGGTCGGATGTTGACGGCACCGAGCCGAGCATCGATATCCAAAGCCTGCAAGTCGACCTCCTTTTCCACGGCTCTTTTTCTCAACACCTCTGCCGCCTCCGGCACTTGCTCAACCGTGAAAGCCGGGCTGCCAGTCTTCATGATGCCAGCTTTGTGCCACGCAATCTTTTCCACGGTGTCGCCGAGCGCAAAGACGTGGTCGATCCCAAGCGTGCTGATTCCCGATGCCACCGGTTTCTCGACCACGTTTGTGGCATCGTACTCGCCGCCAATACCCGTCTCGTAGACTGCCACATCTACTCCCTCCTGCAGGAACACATGCCAGCTCACGAGTGTGAGGTAGCGGGCGTAGATTGGCCGCGGGGCCATGAGGGTATCCCCTGGTGAGGCATGGGACTCAAGCCGGTCCCATACCTCAAAGAAGTATTTGGAAAAGAGCTCTTCCGAAATGGGCTTCGAGTTGATGCGGATGCGCTCCCTCACGGCAATTAAATGAGGGGAAATAAAGAGTCCCGTTTTGCGGGGCACCGCGAGTGTATGCTGATACTGAGCAAGGATAGAGTCGACAAAGGCGCATGTGCTTCCTTTGCCTTTTGTTCCAGCAACATGAACAATATTGAGCCGTTCCAGATCTGCGGGCTGGGGTAGCAAGTGGGTTAGCAGATTGTTGCTTGCGATATATGTGCAGGGTATTGCCTCACACTGTAGCCGATGCGCTGTAAGTAGGTCCTCATCTCCTTGATGGAGACGGCATCAGGCCTAATCCCGGCCTTCCTGCGAGCCTCGATTATATCAAAAGGCGTCTGGAGGGAATTAAGCGCATCAATTGCGTCCTACATTTGGGGACTTTTAGCAAGACATCCATCCCCAGCCACGACAGGGATCCGGAGGGCTGGCCTTACATTGTAGGAACGGGTTGGGGACGCCATGGTGGACAATGCAGCACGCCGCGATGCTGTGAATTTGAGAGGGTTAAAAGGCCGCCCAAAAGCTCTCCACGACACATGATGCATCGAGGTGCGCGGGAGCGTTGGTGAACTCAGCAATGTTACTCGTCGGCCGTGTCCCGCAGAAAACTCGGATAATTCAATTGGCGCAACGATGTGAGTCGCCCAGAACGTGTGCTGCGGAGAGCAACTCGAAAGCCGCGGCAAATAGGTATATCCTCCTACAGAATGGGAAGACAGTGACAAAAAAGAAATCCCGGCATACTTCCTGGTGTAGTCTAAATTCGGCCCCTATCAACGAGTAATGCCGTGTCGGTGTCCAGCCGGCGCCGGCATCGTAGCGGCGGGCACTCGGAGGACGCAGTAAAGACCCGAAGGCATTGACTAATACGGGCGAATGAGCAAAAGACCACAGACTTCAACAACCACATGAAAAAGATGTAGGAAAGTACACATCTTGGTTTTTTTTTGGAGTATGGTTCTTTCGCCTGGTCTACAAGATTTTATTCAATCTTAATCTCATTCAGATGAATTACGTTTCATTTTTCTTGGGGGTTTTTTTTTTTTGGTTTTAGTCAACAGGACAAATTATATCGCCGAAGCTACCAAGTCAAAATTACCCTTGTCCGGCAAAGTGCATGGCCCGTCCAATCATTTCGTCTTAATAGCCAAGGCGTAGGCAAAAAGAGAAGTATAGATAAGTCCCAATCCTCGCAGAATTTTTTTCTTTTTCTTTTATAAAGAGAAAACGGCCTTGAAAAAAAAAAGGTAAAAAAGCATCTCGGACTCCCCCGGTCAACCTCGGAACTTTCATCCGATGGGATAATCCTCAATATTACCTTCCTTCTCCAAAACATATTTGTTCATCCCTTCTTGCAATGCTTCTGCAAAGTCGCGGTCGAACTTTTTACCGCTATCAAACCATCCCAACCTGGCTCGCCATGTCAACCAATTCTCTGCCATGAAACCTTCTGGGGCTCGCATAACACCAATTGCAAGGTCAACTATCTGCTGCCTGTCCGTCGGCCGACGTTCGTCCACAGCGTAGAAAAACGTGGCACCACATTTTCCGCAGAATGAACGGAGAACATCCGGTGATGATTGATAGGTTTTCGATGTCCCAATTAGAAGGTCAGGCTTAATAGGTGGCTCGCACAACGAGAGCGGAATAAAGGTCCATCCCACCACATGAGCGCCATTGATCAGGCGGCAGTCATCGCATGCGTCAAAACACGCATGCCATTTTGTCTTGTCTTTGTGAGAAACATACTTTGACATGTATTCGTCTTTGAGCACTTCCTCTGTGGGTCTTGGAAACGTGAAAGATACACCGCCACAATGACACTGCGCACGCATACGATCCCTCCCATCAGGCCCAACTTCGGGCTCAGAATCGAAGACCTTTGCCCTGTCACTATCCCTGGGTGGGTTGTAAACTTCGAATTCACGCCCTCCAATTCCGGTAAGCATATTGGAGATACCTCCATCCTTGACAGACTCGCTATAGATATGCTTTGCAATTTGGAAGTTCTCCGGGTCGTGGTCTGTAAAGATGGAGGTCGAGAGCACCCAATTGCCTCTCTTCAGTCCGATAGAGGCAATGTGGCACCCGCAGGTCGAGCAAAAGTTCCAGCTCGCGTCCTTCCCAAAAATGTAGGTCGTCATGTTGGCCTCCGACGATGGCTCGACAAACTTGGGCACGACATCATCGGGGAAAGCACTATGGAAGACACATGGCATGCCAAGACTGAAACGACACAGGCTGCAGTGACAGAGATGAGCGCGAAGGGGAAGAATTGACTTGGTAACATCGACGGTGAAGTGAACAGAGCCACAAGAGCACCTGGCTTCAAGTGTCTTTTTATCAGCGGACTCTGCCATGGTTTAGCGAAAAGAAGTAAATTGGCAAAATATTGAGAGGAGCAAACCCAACAGATGCTACGATGCGTGTGTTGTCTTACTTAAAGATAACCAGCGCCAAGCTTTCCCACCAATGTCGACAACGCCCTTCCCTCTCGCCTAGCCAATCTCCAGTCCGTCGCAACGCCATCTTCGTGCCTGCCTAATGTCGTGGCCGCATAACGGTCACCATCGCTCTTATAGGATAATGTGGGGACAAATCGTGAATTCTCGTTAGCCGGTGTTCAGCCGCCACCACCCTTGAACAGGCCCATGCAGCTTGCTGTACCTTAAATTTTCAAAGATTTGTTGACTGTCATCGACCCTTTAATATTCACAATTTACCTTGATCAGTTCCCTTGCGGTCACCAACCGAGGTCGCCGACATGTCGGGGGCCAAGGATAGTTTTCTAGACCTCGAAAGGCATAGGCTACAGCTCGGGGATCAGATCAAGAAATTGCAAAAGGACCTGCAGCACTGGCAAACTTGGGATGCGGAATATGAGGCGCTCAAGGAAGAGATCGACGCACTACCTGCCATAAACCCCGCCTCTCTAGCCCAGATCAACAGCTCGTTTGAGGGGGAACTGCTCAATCAGCGCGAGATCAACGAAATTTTTGGCGCCGAGGCCTCAAAGTCCAAGGAACAAGTCATCAATGTGCTGGATCGCCGCATCGACTATGTCACCCAGAACATCACATCCCTCCAAAAGCAACTTGACGCTGCTGAGAACAAGTATGCCGCAGCAACCGTCATCAGTCAACCCGACGCCACTGATGAGGAAGGCCAACCCATCACAGAAATTATTGAACAGCTGGATGATGATGACAATGTCGTTTCTTACCAGTTGAAAAAACCGGGTGACTCCTTACCTCAGTTGGAGGAGGCTCTGGGAAAGGCTGGCATAAAGGATCTGCCGGAGATGGAACCAGCGGCAGAGCAAAAGACTTCCCAATCATCTTCATCTCAGAAACCCCCCCAAGAAAAATCCGATGGGACAGTGGCTACTGGTGATAAGTCTACTTCGCATCCTCTACCGGCCAAAAATGAAGCTTCGGAGCCTGGTGCATCTACATCATCATCCCCAACCAAGACCGTCTCCTTTGCACCCAGCACAAAAACAGAGGACGGACCCACACCCCAGGTGTCAAGGAACGCCAAGCGTGTTGAGCAGATCATGAAAACTGCCAAGGAGCAGGAAACTATAGGTTCTGAAAAGCCTCATATCCCCGATGACGAAGATGAGGACGACGCAGAGATGCGTCGACAAATGCTCGCATATGGCATGGGGGAAGTTGGCGCAGTCGTCGCCGAGCTGGAGCTGGTTGAAGGCGACTCAGATGAGGATGACGAAGAGTTTGACGACAGCGATGAAGGCTTTGAAGATGATGACGACGACGAAGACAAATGGGGTCGCTCTACGGGGAAAATGGTCACCGACAAATACCGTCAACGTATGCTTGAGCTAGAGAAGAAGCTCGGTGTCAAGTCCCGCTTCACTGCCCAAGAAGAACAAAAGGCAAAAGAGAAGGACTCGGACTCGGACGCAGACGATGATCGGATTGGCCGTATTGTCGTGAAGCAGACCCCTGAAGCCAATTCGTCGCCATTATCATCAAAACCAGTCCCGTCGAAGTTGATTATCAAGGATAATCAACCCACCAAAGACGCTGGCAAAAAGGGTGTGCGATTTGCCCCCAACCTTGACATTGCACCCAATGATGAACTGGCTGCAAAGCCAGTAAAGGAAGTGACAGAGAAGGAGGAGCCTCTGGTCGAGCCGTTGAGCGATATTGTTGAGCGGACCGG
This sequence comes from Calonectria crousiana, assembly GCA_013406985.1. Taxonomy (NCBI): domain Eukaryota; kingdom Fungi; phylum Ascomycota; class Sordariomycetes; order Hypocreales; family Nectriaceae; genus Calonectria; species Calonectria crousiana. The sequence continues at coordinate 382,930 of VTGD01000009.1, forward strand.
TCCGGCCAAGCCAGCCGAACCGAAAACAAATCGCAAGGCATCTCGCTTCAAAAAATCAAGAGGTGAAGCCTCATCAAATGCTACAGTCCCCCCAGGCCCTATGGATATGCCCGCAAGGTTTCTTGACCAGGACCGGCCAACAGCGCCCACAGGTCCTGAAGGAGCGACTATTGCTGACACGTTAGTTGAACGTGAGACGAGCACGGCTCCAATCAGGCCCGAAGATGACGACATGGTGCAAGACGAGGTCGCTGGTGAGTACCAGCGACTGCGCAAGAAGTTCATTCATCGCGAAGGTGGGTTCTTAAAAGAAGACGAATCGCCAATCAAACCTTTGGATGAAAGCGAGGGTGGACCAGAACGCGTCAGTCGCTTCAAGTCGGCGAGACTGTCGAGACAATAATGATAGAACTGGGCAGGGCCAACGGCTGGAGATGGTGGTTGGACGCGACAGGCGATAATCGGTACAACAATCCACTGGTCCTGGCACATGCTCCGCTGCGATCTGGCATTGGTGACTAGGGCTGCGTGATCTGGTTTTTCTTTGGTTTGGTTTGCTGACGCCATGTTGCTATAAACTAACCATACTTGGATGCATGTTGAGTCTCGGCACAGATAGCAGCGCCATCGTAGAGTAGTGCACCCCGTAGGCTGGTCGGAGGCGACGACAAGGCGCGCAAGGAGAGTAGTGTGCATCAGAAAGGTACACGGCGTGCAGGGGATGGAGGGTGGATACGCGGACAGGAACGCATCTGACAATTGATGGGTGGCAGCTAACAATCTGCCTCCTCATTACTGCGCGATTCCAAGAATAACACAACCTGAGAAGGGCTCTCTGACGCCTTGGCCGTATCATGGCCCTGGCTACTCGTTTCACCCTTTACATGCCATGCTTTACCACGGCAATTTAGCACGGAGATAGCAGACAAAGCCAAATGCAATGCGACTGCAGGCCGGGTACTGAGAAATAGCCGTGTAGTTCACCTCGCCGGACCCTGTTTTTCTGGGCGCCATGGTGCGTGCATACGGTATGGCCCGCTTTTGGCTGAAAGCGTAAGCCAAGACGGCAACGTGTGGGGTGGATCGCCGGAAGTTCGGCACCTCGCCTATCCCTGATCCTATTGCCTCTTGTGCCGGGTCCCGGATCATGGCACCCATTTACGAATACCTGCTGCACGGTCATCCCGTCATATGCCCTGCTCGGGTTTGAGGCTTAGCAGGGGAACCCGCCTTTTGGCGAAGGCCCGATGAATGTCATGGCTCTAAGTGGCCCAGACTCAGCCAGGCCTGCGAAGGCCTTTGACGGCCACACGGCAAATCGGCACGCTGGCGATACGTCACCAACAGCGCGCTGAGCCCAGGAGGTGGATGGTGGAAGATGCCATGAGGGATTCCGGGAGATGAGACGTCCATGCTCGTAGCTTAGTGACTCGCTGAGAGGCCTCTTGTCGTAGAAGCCATCGGATGTGCGTTCCGTCCACGTCCCGCCTCAGTACTTAAAACGACGACACCCGGCATTAGGTTGCCGTATTTCATCACTGAACACCAGCGTACCTACCAAGCAACTCTAAAGACAACCTTACTTTGACAATTTTCACTAAGAAGAAGACACTCTCGTTCGTCTTTCTTTCTTTCTTTCTTCCTTCACACACACACGCACACACACACACACACACACACAAAATGCCTGCCGCTATGGAGCCCACCCAGCAAGCCCCCATGACCTCTGACAATGGCGACATCGTCACCCAGCAGCCTGTGAGTATCACTTGAACAGCAACCCACTGCTATTGAACCTCGTCACTGACAACCTCTTTTCCTACAGACTGCTGAGCCACAGCCCGACATGTCCATGCGTGGTGGTGAGGAGGCTGGCTGCGAGATCTGCTGCGGTCTCTGCGCCTGCGAGGAGGGTTGCTGCTAAACGAATCGCTCGTTTGAATGGACTCTTGAAGGAAGGAAGGCCTTGACATGAAACATATTGAACTCATGTTGTAGGGGAGTTTTTGTCTTTACACAAGCAGCTTTTGACGATAGAAATGATATCCCCCTGATCAAATCATTAAGAAACGACAAGAACAAGATGAACAAGTGTACAACTGTGACTGTGGACGTATGAATATGGAGGCCCATGTGTTAAACCCCCACGGCTCGTAGCAACCGAGTTGCATGCACGGCACATTCACGATCCAGGACGTTGCATGGCAATTCCACCCCATCACCACGTCTCGCATCCCGCCCTGAGCACGGGTCCAACCCCTCCCCCTCTGCTCCCCTACAGCTGGGGTTGGTTGTGGATTGGCGGATGAAGCTTGTGCCCGCATGCGGCTCGCCTCCATCCATCTGAGATGGGACTCATCTGGCCGCCCCCGCTGCGGCCCTTTCCGACGTCAAGGCGCTCTGGGCGCCTTATCGCCAGCGCCGGGCTGTCGAAGCTCGTTCCCTGCAGACAAAGCCACTGGAGCTGTGCATTTGTCGCCACCGTCCAGATTCACGTCCGATGCCAACTTTAATGCGTTGGGCTAATTCCATGAGCCCCATCAGCCGAGTGACGAGGGAGGCGAGGAATAGTTGCAACTCAAATGCCAGCTGAGGACAAGCTGGAGTCAAATCATTGATCAATGATGCGCCGCCGCATTACTAGACCTTGAGAGGGCTCGAGCAACCACTGTCATCGATTGAGGAAGCTTTCAATAGTTCAAAGCCGCCTCGGAATCCAGGTATGCGTAGGCTGAGCTAGCAAGCCGGCTGAATGTATGCAATCTAAACGCGGGGTTGAGGAGGACGTCAAAAGAAAGAGTGAAGGAGGTGCATCATTGACAGGTGGCGCAGGGGGGGGAAACTTGGCATCGCAGATCAGATTGTAACAGTCCTTGGCAAAAAAAAAAAAAAAAAAAAAGAATTGCGCCCCAAAACTCGACATGGAATGCCAAAAATGTGATTCCGCCCGGGATTGAACCGGGGACCTTCTCGGTGTTAGCGAGATGCCATAACCAACTAGACCACAGAACCAGCTGTTGTTGTTGCGAGGAGCCCAGCTTTTTCATATCATGAAAGCTTCTTTTGCGGGTTCGAGCCTTTGGCGTAGTGCGGGGTCCCGCCTCAAGTGGAGATCGAGAATGTTGCGAGCTACGTCTAGGGTAGGCGGGTAAGAAACGAGTTCAATATCAAAGCTGTTGCAAATAACTATCCTTGTTATGTATGATGGCATTGGCAGCGTATTGGTGTGCTCGGTAAGTGTTTTTTTTTTCTTCTTCAGCATTCTTTTTTCGAGTTTTTTCCAGGGTGTAGCAAGGGAAATGCATTGCTCTAAACAACATCGACTTTTGCAATTCCGTTGTTTTTTATATGATGGACTGTACATAAAATGAAGCCGAACAACTCATCAGGATAACAACACTAGAAATCGATCACGGGTCCAAAAGCACGCAATATATGACTGGAGCATATGACCCGACTCACATAACCATTTATTACATGGTAGACCTGATTCATATATACCGCTGGCTTGACATGTCGACATCATAACCAACGCCGTCTCTGCATCTTTTTATATTGTACATTCATCATACACGTGGTCATGGACCGACCCGAGCGGCGCTTCTATTTGCCGCTTTTCCCAAACAGAGAAGAAACATAATCCCCAAACGTGGACGTGCCATCTGCCTGTCGCTTCTGGCGCTCCTCCTTTTGCGTCTCCCAGATCTGCTGCACCTGGGTGGCAACCTCTGATTTGGCCTGGAGATCTCCCCGCAGGGCAGCTTCTTCCAAAGCTCGCTCCTCAGCTGGTAGCTTCTCCAGCTGATCCTTCCACTGCTGCTGCAAATCATCATGCGGCGTGACCGCGTTGAGCTTTGCCCTGGGAACCGCAGGCTCAAAGGCGGGAATGGGGAGGCCCTCTTCCTTGGCCTTTTCAACAGCCGCCTCGTGCGCGATCATCCGCTGGAAAAGCTGATCAGCGTGCATTTGGATGTCCTCCTCCACCCTCGCGGATCGTCCATCCACGGAGCCGTAACCCAGAGCACGAAGAAATCGCTGCGTCATCTTGTCAGACGACTACCCACGTAAAACATTACATTACAAGAAGACTTACCGACTGCATGGTGTAGCACCTTTCGAACTTCCGTACCTGGTGTCGACACATTTGTAATTGATCCTCCCAGCTGCCATGCTTCATGCAGTTGACCCATTCCTCTTGAGACTCGGCACAGTTTTCCAGCGCTGCTCGCCCGATAGCTTCCTTTCGTGCTTTGTATCCCTCCAGAACGCCCATGAGCTTGTCATGATCGCTGGCCGTTTCGGCCTCGATATCGGCGAGCGGGCGGTACGTTTTCCAGAGATCAGCGTAGCGGCCGTCCTGATATAGACTGGCCCTGGGGACAGCAGGACCCTGAGCGCCCGACGCTGCTACCGGGGTGCCAACATCGTCCCGTCTTTGCGACTGGAGAGGGGTCGTGGGTTGGCTTGCGGTGTACTTGACGGGGGATTCCTTTTCAAGGAATTCGCGAAGTTTGGGGTCGAGTTTTCCCAGCGGGTCGTCGGATTTGTCGGTACCGAGGACCGACGAGAGCCAGCCCATTTTCTTCGGGTGCAAATATGTGTGCTCTACCGGAGAGAGAGGTGACGCACAGCTCGAATTGAGACGTCGCTGTCAATCCTGAAGCTCCTGGTCTCGTGGAAAGGCAGAACTTCGCGATGGACCCGCCAACGCCGCTGACTGTGCAGAGAAAGATGGCACTGTATAGCGTACTGTGCACGAGCAGAATTTTGTCTTCTCTTGCTGCGTCTCAACTTGGAGCGCCTATGCTGCAATTTATATTTACGCGAGTCCAACACACCTAGTCACAGAAAAGTAGGAAGTGATCATTGCATTACGATTAATATCACGGGTACGCCCGTTAGGGACAATGGAGCCGTTGTGTACACCAGCTATATATCGATGAATTGGGAGGCATGAGTGAAAATACGGGTTGGAGATCACGACACTAGTCACCACTGGAAACCGATCATTTGCGGAACCATGGACGATCAATGACAAGAACATAACCTTGAGACCCTGGAGACCCTTTTTTCCTAGCCACATCACGCCCGACTGATCCGTGAACCCCAGATGAATTGACTTCGTGAATCCTTTTATTCGCGATTGCATCTATAGCACAATCATTTGCAAAGCAACTGCCGGTGCCCGACCCTTCAGTCGAAATGTCCCATTTCCACTGATGCTTATCACGCCGAAAATGCCAAAAAGGAGCCCAATTTAGAACTTGCTGAACTTCTTGACCGCCTTGCCAGTTCGGGGCAGCACGCGCAGGACGTTGAAGCGGACCTGTAACATGTTAGCTTGACCTTGCTCGTATTCCATCTCTTCGGGTTTCTGCGACGTACAGTCTTGCTGAGAGGACGGCACTGGCCAACGGTGACCTGGTCACCCTCCTCAACACGGAAAGCGGGGGAGACATGGGCAGCGAGGTTCTTGTGGCGCTTCTCGTAACGGGAGTACTTGGGGATGAAGTGGAGGTACTCTCTTCGGATGATGACAGTTCGGTGCATCTTGGTGGAAACGACGGTGCCGGTCAGGATACGGCCACGGATGGAGACAAGGCCGGTGAAGGGGCACTTCTTGTCTGTGAAGCAAAACCAGTCAGCAATAGTCCTCTTTGATCAAAAATTCCAATCCAGCGCCTCGAATTTTCTGGGTAGCTCCGAGCTCCCCTGATGCTGCAATCGCAAAAATGTGTGGGAACTAGTCCCCGCTCGTTCGCCTAGAAACCGCAACGAATTTCGCCATGTCGCACGTACCGATGTAGCTGCCCTCAATGGCGGTCTTGGGGGTTCGGAAACCCAGACCGACGTCCTTGTACCATCGTCGGCCACCCTTGCCCGGTCGGGAGGTCTTGGTTCGGATCTTCGAGTTCTGGAAGATGTGAGGCTGCTTCTGGAAAGCACGCTCCGACTGGACGGTCAACTCGGTCGCCCTGAGCCAAAGTTAGCGGCGAGATTATTCGAATATCGTAGATCGATCGGCTTGGAGACTGACATCTTGAATTATCCTCGGGCAGGTACCGTTACGAGAGGGCGTGTCGTGGTGAGTGGGTGAGGCGAGGTTGAGATTGGCTACTGAGGGCAGTTTTGCGCAGATGGAGAAGTAGGGCAACACACACACACTATTTTTTTTCTGTCCCTCGTTCCTTAGGGCTTGCGAAAATCTCGATTGGCTGCGTAGCCGAGCGGTTGATTGGCCGGGTGCCCCACTCGCCTTATTGATCACGTGTTGAATCACGACCATTGAAACCACGTGACATGGCGTTGAGTACCTGCCGCGGTGGGCGACATCAAGCCTGCTAAAGTGGGTCTCGGTCCCCTGTTGCTCGCCGCCAAAGTAAACAAACAGTGACGGGTCGCGATAGTTATGCACACCCACCTTTTATCGCCGCGCGGGGAGTTATCTGTCGCGGCAAACTCACACAATAATCCAACATGGCGCCCTCCGCTGAAACCACCATGCCAGCAACGCGGCGCTCGCGTCAGTCTATCAGTTCCCATACGGATCTACGCAGAACGATGGAGAGGGATAATGCGACAGTCGATGTGGCCAGTACGTTGGCGGCCAGTCGCAAGAAGTCAAGGAGCAAGAGTTTGGGCCCTGGAGGCCTGGATGCTCTTAGGCAAGGTAGCGGTAATCGTCGCGCAGTAAGAAGACAACTGTCCTGACGTTTTGCGCAGCCTCTAACTCCGCCCAGTCTCTAGCAGTGCCCGTGAAGGCCCCGCGCTCGATTCTCAAGCCAACCATTCCACCACTCCCGGAGATTCCTCCAATGAAGTCCAAGGAGCCAGATTTGATTGACCTGGGTGACCCTACCAGAGAATTCACTATCAACAACCCAATGGGTGGAGACATTGGTGGCTCTAAGGTCGCTCTTCGGACAGAAGAGGAACAGCAAGCCGCAGCAAAGGCACGGGAAGAACGCGAGCGTCGTGATGCTCGTCGGAAATCTCTGGCTAACCGCCGAGTATCTTTTGCCGCTGAAGCAACGCTGCACACGTTTCACGAAATTGAATACATGCAGGGCTCCAAGGCAGCGAATAACTCCACAAGGCGAAATTCTGGCTACGGCCAGTCACGGAACGACCCAGATGCCGAAGAAGAAGAAGAAGCCACCCAAAGAAAGCAACGGAGAAGCTCAGGGCTACCGACCCCCAGCTTCCACGATTCCGATGATGACACCAACGCTTCCTCAGTCTATAGTGATGATTCAGCAGATGCCGTGGAGGAAGTCAACGATGTCGAAGAGGAAGACGATGATGAAGATTCCAACAGCGACTCTGACGATGGTACGATGATGACGATTGAAGAGGTCACTGGAACCACAGCGGCGTCAGATAGGTCAATTGATGAAACCGGAAACTCATCTACTCTTGATCAAGCCTTGCGGCTTGCGGCGCGAAGGGCTGCGACACAGCGACTTGGAGATGACAGCGATGAAGAAGATGGTGAAGAATTTATTCCGTCCTTTGGGTGGGGGGGCAATCAAGGAAATAAGCAAAATGTTGCTGCGCAAGACCAAGAGAACCAGCGCCCACCACAATTATCACAGACTCGGTCACGAGAACAGCAAACTAACGAAGAAACGGACATGGACATGGACATGGACATGGATATGGATATGACCCGGGCAGTCGGCGGTATAATTAAAGCTGCCGTGTCACATAACACTGAGTCCGAGGAAGATATGTCCATGGACGTCACCCGGGCGGTTGGTGGTATAATCAAAGCTGCAGCGCCACGGAGCACTGACCCCGATGAGGATATGTCAATGGACGTCACCCGGGCGGTTGGTGGTATAATCAAAGCTGCGGCACCGCAGAACACCGACCCCGATGAGGATATGTCTATGGACGTTACCCGAGTCCTTGGCGGTATCGTTTCTCAAGCCGCCAAGTCGCGACCCGTTGCTGCGCCTGTGGTGGCGGATCAGGAAGAGGAAGAGGAAGAGGGAGAGGAAGATGATGTTCCTATGGAAGAAGCAACTATGGAGTTTACCACGGCTATCGGTGGCATTCACCGACCTGACCTGGAGGATGACAATCCGGACAGCAACGAGGACATGTCGATGGAATTCACTACCGTGGCGGGAGGCGTATTATCTCAGCAGCAAAAGAGGAAAAGCATTGCAGCTGCTCGGAGGCGCACTGTCAACCAAACCCAAGGTGTTGGAGCGGATGACACGGCAATGGACATGGATATGGAGATGACTGTTGGAGTTGGCCGAATTCTTCCTGGGGCTCGTGACGACGACGATGATGAAGATGATGATGGTGCAGATGCTACCATGGGCATGGAGATGACGACCGCCATCGGTGGAATCATCAATAATGCAGTGAATGGCTCACGGAGTCTTGGGAAGCGGATTATGGAGCAAGAGGCTGATACTCCAGACAGCCCTGTCAAAGCAGCCGTTGCCGCAGTCAGCCAGGCCTCCGCCGAAGACTCACAACCCACCCCATCTGTTCCACCAGCATCGTTTGCTACCACCAGTCCTGGCTTGTCAGCTTTCCGTGGTACCGGTTTACGACAAAGTATCGACTTTTTAGACTCATCACCACTTAGGACTCCGGCTTCTGCGAGGTCTGTGGCAACACCGCAGTCCATGTCTAAGAAGGCCAAGACTCCGACCCCCGTTAAACTTACAACCCCCCGTATTGGTTCAGCCTCTTTGAATAAAGCGACACCAAAGTCGTCTGCACGAGCATCGCGAGCGTCACGATCGGCATCTCCAAAAAGACCAAGTTCGGCGAAGTCTACTACGCGAACACCCTCACCAGTGAAATCTGGACCGAGAAGGAGCCTGTTTCAACAAAATGGTTCGGCAGGCAAGAGAACACCAACAGTTGTCCTGACACCACAGACACGCAGACTTTCCGGCCTAGGTGCTGACCGAGCCGGACTTGGATCTCCCCAAGTCGCGGCCATGTTTGATCGAAGAGGCTCCATTGGCGACATGGCTAAGGAGTTCACCCCGGGTGGAAAGGGAGTTTCGTTTCAGGACCCCAAAGAAATAGAGGATGAAGTGGATAAAGAGCGGCAAGATGAACAGGATAAGGAGAGTCGATGCAAGATCCTTGAACGTGAGGCTGATGGTTCCCAAGACGAGAGGGAAGCTACTTTGAACCTGAGAGAGATGATTGATAACATGAGCCCAAGGCGCATGCCCTTGAAAGGCCGAAAGAGTCTCCATGTTGGCAGCGCCAAAGGTCTTCTCGGGAAGAGACCCAACGAACTTGATGAAGATGAAGAGGACGAAGAAAGTGACAGGATCAAGAGACCCAAAGGGCATCAAGGCAGTCCTGTCAAAAGCCTAACGCTGCAGCCACCTTCTAAAGCTGAGACCACTGGTCGCCTCACAAGATCGCTCCGAATGAGCCTTCAGCCCAATGCTAACAACTCAACACCAACTCTTTCCTCGCCGTTGAGAGCAAGCCCGGCGAAGTCACCGAAGAACCAGGGTCGTTTCAAGGAAGTCCAAGATGAACACACCACTCATTCAGTGGACTTTGGTGACGAGACCATCAAGGACGCTGGCAAACTTGACGACGAAGCCGATGAAGACCGCATCCATCTTCAAGACTTTTTGAATATGGCTTCTATTCGGTTTATGGAACTCACAACCACAAAGCGGCGTCAGACGACCGGTCCCGGAGCTTTGGCTGGGATCTCGATGGACAGCGAAGATGATTTGTCTCTAGAGCGATGTGTCGTCGCCGGTGCTTGTACTTTGCCCATGTTGGAATTGTACCAGCACTCCTGTCGGGAGCTGAAGAAGTACATCTCTGAAGGCCGGCGCATGGTGAAGGAGATTGAGACTGACACCTTTGAAGAGAACCCTGCTCTTTTCAGGGAATACATGGCCGCCACCCCTGATGTCAAGGCCGTCATGGATACCCAGTTTAAGAATGTCAAGACTCATGCCCGACTTCTAAGCAAGGCGATGTGGTATGAGTGGCGTATGAAATTGCAAGATGGGCTGAAGGAGGGCCTTTTGCGAATCGATGAAGGGATGGATGCTGACAAAGAAGTCCTTGAGAAGCAAAATGCTCTCCTTGAATCTGTCGTGCCCGCCATCCAAGCTCGGTACCACTCGCTCGTAGAGGAGAGCACCAACCTTGAAGAAGTTGCGCAGGAACTTGCTGATTGCGACCCTGAAGAACTTGAATCGGCGCGTGAGGCGCTGTCTTCGCTGGACACGGATATTGAACGCAAGAAGAGGCTCGTCGCGCAGCTTCGCGAACAGTATGAAGCATCAGAGGCCGATGTTCAATCCTTGACCACTCAGAAGCAGCAATATCTTGAAGATGTTAGAGAATCAGAGAAGGTCCGCGAAGAATGTCGGGGTTGGACTAGCAGTGAGGTTAATAGCCTTAAAGGTATGTTGATATTATGCTGGATGACCGTAGAACTTTGACTAATTAATGATAGATCGTGCCGATGCTATTGAGAAGGAACACGGCTGGTCTGTGACAGGAATTTCCGGGACAACACTCTCTATGGCGTATAAACGGGAGATTGAAATAGTATTTGATGTTGCAGCTTTTAAGACGCACAAGCCTAACTCGAGGATTGATCTTTGGTACATTGCCGATACCAGGGAACGCGACCCGATACCGAACACGACCGAAAAGGAGTTCTTCCTCCAATGCATTCGGGATCATGTTCGGGCTCTTCCTCAGAATCGAACTCAAAGTTCTCATCTTCTCGGCACAGTCAAGGCAGCTTGGGAAAAGGCACGACATGTCTCATCTCAAATTAGCCATCTCAACATCACTTTTCCGACAAAAGTCGAAAAGATATCTGCTTCTAGCGTTGCAGCAACAACCTCACTGCTGCTGGTTCCCTTGGAGACCCGTGTGGAGGTGGCCTTACACCTTCGCGGCGAGAGCGGTCCCGACGGGTTCGACGTGGCCATTGCGCCGGAAGCCAAGGTTGTATATGGCGAACATTTTAATGTCGGCAAGGTGGGCGAATTTTTGGCCACCAGAATTGGCAAAAATGCTGGTGCGACTGAGGAGGAGTGGAGTGATATATTGGTTGAGCTGCATGGTAGATTAATTGCAAGGGGGAGGAAGTAAAACAACTATGCTGGATTCAATGGGACAATGACTAACGACGTGTTGGGAATATCTTTGACTTTGAAGAGGCAGGCGTTGACGGGGAAGAGAAAAGATACCTTTGTATGTATATGGAATCTGGGTAACTCGATGCAGGTTGCAGCGAGGAAAATGAACGTGGACATGACTTTGAAAATGCTGGAGTTGCGTGATATTTCCCTTGTGCCTTATTGACAAGCGATTGAATTTGTGAACAGAAGTTTTTACCTTTGCTTGGTTCATCGTGATTCATGCCAGTCGTCACAACAGTGGCGGTGTCTGTTTGTTCATTTTGGCAGATGGACAAATAGTGACAAAGGATCTCTCGGCTGCCAGCTGCCAACAAACTTGTTTACAGCAAAATATTCTCAATTCACCATTCTCGCTATTCTCCTGCTTTCCGTCATTCCTCGCGCGCTCTCCTTTTTGACAAGGCAGCCCGCATTTGCTTTTCCCGCATCGTATCTCCCGTGGCCGTTTCGCGATTCTTGACACTATCTACTTCTCCTGCAGTCCCCGAAAACCTCGATTGTCCCTCTCAGTAAACTCCTAATTCCTCGAAGACTATGGATCTTAAGGAAACATGGCGTTTGTTTGGAACTTCGTGGTGGTGAACGTCGCCGACCTCGTCTCATGCTACTCCGATGTTGAAGGCTGCTTTGGCGCGGATTACAACAACATCTTCCTTGCCTTAGGTCGTATTCTGTGGCCAGTATTTTACAAAATCGCCTGGGCGATCTGGTGTGGCCCTTCGGTGGTCTGGTGTCTTCTTCTGGCCTTGTCCTTTCGGTATATCGTTTCGAGTGTCAAGCTTGGTTTCCGGTCGTTTATCCTCACCTGGGCATTCTTTCTCCAGTCTTCGAAGCCATGGAACTTCGATTCAGATGGCCTCAAGGAGCGAAATTACTTTGTTCTTGAGGACCTCTACCAAGGATGGGCTATTTTTCTTGCGCAAGTCGCATTTTTTTCTTTGACGCAAGCACCAAAGAAACTTCACCAAGTTATTCTTCTGATATCCGACTTTGTCGGATCAAACTTGGACTTTGAGCTTTCCTTCCCCGACGTCTGGGTAGAATGCAATTTACCTGCATCCACTGGCTCTCTATCCGACATGGAAACAAAACGTCTTATAAAGGAAGACGCCGAAGTGCGGGACCGAAGACGGGATGCCCATCTCTTTGTGGCCGAATTGGAACAAGGCACATTCGAAATTACTTCTGGCAAGATCCCTGAACCCGCCCAACCGTATCCCCCATGGCTCAATAAATCTACAGTAAAGCACACATGGTTGACCTCGAGCAAGACTGCGAGACTTAAATCAAGATTTGGGTTCCGAACAAGTCATGACGCCTCTACACAGACTGAAGGTATCGTGTGCGAGCGTTGTTTCGGCAAGAAAGATGAGATAGAAGCTTTCGAGCCTTGTCCCAAAGACATTGAAAGTGGTGTTACTTCCGATGCTCTACGTGTTTCAGAGACAGCCAAGTTCGAGGTACAGGAAAGGAATGCAGTGATTGAGGATACGGTGGAAGAGGTCAGAAACACCCCAATCAGTATCCACTGGAATATCCCCATAGGAGGCCAACCTGGAGATGGACAGACTCAAGAAGACGCATGTACATGCGAAGAACCAGAGCCGGTTCTCGAGGCTGCCCATCCGGTTCAGCTTTCTCTTGAGATCAACCAGAATAATATTGGAGTTACAACAGACAATATACACGACGCCGATACGCCTGTTGATCAACCCTCCCCTCGAATTGGTCTTCGACAAGAAGCTCTCTATGATGGCCATCAAGATATCCAACAAAATCTTCACTTCGATAACCAGCAGGATATTCTGCACGAAGAGCCCGCCCCTAGTATCGCTTCTGATATCCGGATCGATCCAGACACATTCAATACCAAAGCATCAGGGGCTACAGAGACTGAGAAGATGACCGAGGTTTCTCGAAGCGGTGATCTCCAGGGTATTAATTATATCAACCCAAGGTACACATCAGAAGTATTTGAAGAAGTCCCTGGTTTTTCCGCACTAGACTTTGGCCTGAATGATCTCACCTCCCAGACCACCGACGACGCCCCCATGCTTATGCAGGTCGATCAAGAGCACCTAGAAGGTACTGAGACCGAGGACCGAGCGGATGTTGACTCAGACGGTGACGATATGTCTCTCTTTGAGGACTTATACTCTGATGACCGATCTGAAGACGAGCATCCGACCATACGCGCGGCTGAGCTCAATACTCGACTTCTCACCGCTATTGAATTTAGCGAAGCTCCGCAGGAGCTGTCCCATGCGTTGGGCAATATAGATGATGCGATGGTCGCTGAGCCTGTTGAGGCCCCTAATATACCAGATGAAGGGATGGATTTCGAATCGAATTCCATTGAGCTCGAGATGAATGCCCCAAATTCGCCTACGGACGTTGACATGGGTTCCGGTTCAGAGCCAGATACGACCGCGATGGATCCTCAGGAAATACAAATGACCGAAAACGACGGTGAAGTGAGCACCTCGATCTTTAGTCAGTATTGGAGTCGTCAAACAGAACCTCAACGGACGGCCGAGGTTGGAATGCCGGAAACATTCAACCACCCCGGGCTGTTCCCTGGGCCTGCCGTGAGTAAGGAGCCCGATGAAGCGGATGAATTGGAAAGGGATTTGTGGTCAGAGTTCCTCCGAATGGAGGAAGAAGAAGAAGATTCGGACCAGGCCACCGAAGTGCAATCACTAAGCGAGGAAGCTGAGCTCTGGGCACTTCCCCCGGGATTCTCAATGCCCGTGGCCCACGAAGTCGAACGTAGTAGTGACCATATTCCTGGCCTCTTTGACTGGCTCAACGACCACGACCGAAACCCAGAAGAAACTGGTAACGATCTGGAGAGCCAAGGGACCGAAGAACCCACGATCAATACGGAGGAAGAAATCATTGCTAGACCCAAGTTGGTTCCGAGGAGTCGTCGAGCGCGCCATGTCGAGAAACAGCCGGAAACACAGACGCAAGAACAGAAACAAACAGATGACAATGCTGTCGAGAATGTATTTGATTTAGCTGAGCAAAAGGTCTTGAGCTTGCTTTACTATGGATTTGGGGTCCCAGGAGAGGCCTCAAACGCTCGGGAGAGTCAACATGGGATACAAAGCTTGAGTGAGACCCTGGAGTTGTTTGACCAAGCTCAGGCAAGTAAACCGCATGAGGAACCCAAAAAGTTGGAGACTCGCCAAGGCGACGAATTACCCAAGATCAGCATCACCGAGGTCTCTGAAGACGGACCTGATCAAACACAAATAGACAGTGGAGGCTCCCAACAGAACCAGCGCTCTCTAGGTGTATCACCTGTGAAACTAGGGGCACTGTTGCTTCCGGGTGGAAACCACGGAGTCCTGGACTTGCTACCCCCGTCTACTCTAGATGTACAGCCTGAATCTCCCGGAAATGTCTCCGATGCCAATGCAGGCGAGAAAGCACCGGCCACAGATGTTCCGAAAACCCCGGATCACAAAGGAAAAGGCCGAGCGGATCAAAAAGACCACGTCCCAGCCATCAATATAGGAGGGCTCACGCTGCCCGGAGGCAACCCAGTGCAGAATGTTTCGCCAAGCGCTTCTCCTCAGCCAGAAAGCTCCTCAGCTCAGTCCCAGCCCACCCCTCCCGAAACTGTCTCCGATGCAGATATTAACGAGGGAGGTTCGATTGCGAGCGTTTTGGAAACCCCGAGACCAAGTTCCCCGATAGATCTCCAGCAGAGAGAGCTGGAAAGACTTAAGAAGAAGTACGCCAAGCCAGGCCGAAACTCGCCGTCGATATTTCGCAACCCGCGGCGGGCGCAAGCGCAATTTTCCTCAACACCAGGGACCCCTTCAAGAACGGCGCAGGAGGCACGGCCCGAGCCGGGGATGACTGGAGAGTTGATATTTTCTCAATCGCCCAAGCCGGCTCTCAAAATTGCCTCGCCAGCGGCGCTGATAAAGCATCTCAAGGAAACTGGCGAAGGGTCGAGGGAAGACTGAACGCGTTAAGCCCATCCACTGTGGACTCATTGGCTCAGTTGAATTGTATAATATTTGGTTGGGTTATGTGGCACATGTCAAAATGAGAAATGTTTGGGAATCATGTGTAATAATGATTGGTATACTCTATTCGAACCCTCAAATTTTCCAATCGGTAAAAACTATCTATATTCTCACATTTCCTTCGTAATCTTACATGATTGAGAGGAGGTTATCTCTAAGTACCTGAAATGTTTTCAGAGGGAGGCCCAAGACATGCCTGAGGGCTTTTTTATTTATTCTTGACCTTCATCCAACCACTCGGCCCACGTCGAGGGGAACTGATCCCTCCACTCGACGGTTCCTTGGCTGCGTTGCCTGTAGTATTGGGTAAATCTGACCCGTCTTCAACTTTCCATGCATCATCATCTAGCACCTCCCAGTCGGGTGCTGGCGCTTCGCTGACAAGCTTCTTCTTGAGCCTATCCGCAAGCTTCATAGGTCCAGGGAGCTTAAAGTTCTTGGTGAATTCAGTGCCCTCTGCACCGCCAAGGAAGTAGAAAGTGGTGCCATGCGAGAAACGGCCCATCCAATTGATTTGTTCTTCGTCAACCTCGACGTCTGTGCTACCACTTTTGAGAGGAGGTGAAATGGGGAACACGCTGCCGCCATTCGTTTGCTGGCTAATGAGAAGGCTATGCAGGTTGCGACCCATGTTGCAAATGTCTTCAAAGTACGTCCTGTCGCCAATAGGCACGCCTTGGGTACTGCAAGCCCATGCGATATCGTATGCGAGTAAGGTAACACCTTCCATAAAGTACGAAAATGCTGCAGGATCCTCCTTCGCAAGCTGTGGCAGGGGCTTGTCGATGAAAAGAGGTCTTGGCCGAGGAACATGCTGCGAATCCGGCGACTTGGGGTCAGACATGGGGGTAGAAATTCCTGGTTGGTTGGGGAAACTTGGATCGCCGTGTTTGTAAGAGCTGCTGATTGTGAAAATAGTTGGCCGAGGGTAGTCACGGTGAGGAAGAGTGATGGCAGCAGGGAGGCGTATTGCGAGATAATGAGAGGTCAGCATAAGGATATGGGCGATATGAGCTAAAGAGGTTGATATGAGCTCAGGAGACAACGCTGACAAAAAGTTAGCGTCAGAGTTATGGACACCGGTAAAAGATGCCATACAGTTCATATTGGTGAGGTCAATCACTGGGTGACCTCCAAGAAAGTACTCGTAGCGACCTGGGGATGTCTTTTTCACACGTTTTAAACCATATAACCGAGCAGTTTCCATGCACAGAAAAGAGCGAGTGCCAGCCATGTCTTCCGCAGTTTGCGACCAGCGGTATTTGAGCATGTTGGTGGCCTTTTCGACCTCTTTCTGCTGCTTGGCCCTTCGTTCCATCAAACCATTAGAGACGGCTGCGATATCCGATCTGCGGCTAGAGATGAGGGCCTTCCTGGCCTTGATTTCCTCTCTTGCGGCCTCGATATCCTTTCTGAGCTTATCAGCGGCGGCTAGGATTTGTGTTGTCCTATCCTCTGTCATCCGCTGCTGTGCCTGCAGTAAGTCCTTGCGGTCCTTGGTTGGGGTCGTCTTGTTTTCCAATAGATCACTGATTTCCATTTGACGAGTCTCATTTTCCAGCAGACATTGCAGATTTTTCATCCGACCTTCATATATTTTGTTTCTGGCGTCGACAGCGCACAGAAAAGGGAGGCGTTGGATATCATGGCTGCGGTTGCAAATGTCACACTCCATTTCGAAGTTATTGGAAGGTGGCCTGTCTGTTTGGCTCTCTTGGTGCAAGATCCTCAACTGGAAAACCGGGATGTCTGAGATTAGATTGAAGTAATCGTCAGGGATGAGTAACCGTTCAAATATGCAAGTTGATGCCAGTAGTGTTGAAATGGCAGATGACATCGGTGTTGGAGGCGGCAAGTCACGAGGTCGGAGACGGCTGGGTGTGGCGCACCGCACTAAGCCACATATGGGGCGTAGGCAACCCTCCTAGGCTAGTTCGTCATAAGGCGCCTTGGTAGGTGGCCGCATGGAACGTTTGCAACTAAGCCTGGAATGAGGTTCATACTTTCATCATTTAACTTCTTATACCACTGGCATCGCGTTTTGTTGGCGGCGCATCGCAGAACAGTACCAAGTGCACCCGCTCTTAAATACGCAGCCTTTACAGGAGAAAATTCCCCTTCCCCTCAACAAATAGACCACAACATTCACCTATTTACACAACAACATCGGCGGTTTGACCGTTGCTCGGTCGACAGTCGCGGACGTGGCGCACTGTACTCCGTTCATCATTGGCGATCATGGCATCACCACAGCCATCTCCGTCTGGCGACGCGACCCAGATCAAAGAACCAGACAGGGAACTCGCGTTCACTATAGAGAAGGAGGCCGTCATGCCCGACTCACAGAACAATTCCCACACTGGCGCGAAGACTCCAGAGGCTGCCTTCGACACTCCTGGTACCCCTAGTGCTCTCCCAGCTTTTGACTGGGATGAATTCGAGGCTAGGTACGAGGCCGCCCTGCGTGACGCGGACGAGCACGAGCAGGAGATTCTCAAGCAGGCAGATGCCCTATCCAAAGTGAGCCAAATACTGTACAAATTCGAAGCTCGGCATGAAATCTAACGACTCATAGTATTTTAAAGTTTGGGCTTCTGCTGCATCAGCTCATGATGATGAGCGTGCAGCAAAGCGCCTTCAGACGCGACGGCGCTACGTAAACCTCTCCGAGGAAAAGATGGAACAAAGACAACAACACTGTGAGTGTTGGGCGAGATTTCGGTACCTGGCCATTGCTTGCTAATAACACATAGATGACGAGGTTGTCCGGGCATTTGAGAGTGCTTTGGCCCTGCTCCGTTCCAAGTAGCGAACGAGTGAGGGGTGTGCTAACAACGACACCTCAGTCTCCATCCGCCGGCATGGCGAGAGAGAGAGAAGCATATTTTTATGCCTGGCAACTGCATCCCAACAAAGTAGCCAATTCTCCCGAGTCTCCCCTTTGGGTATTCTTACGCAGTCTGTTGCTATTTTGAGGAGGTTGGTACCTGAGGTGTTGCGCGCGGCTGTGCCACGTGACGTGGCGTTGAACCGAGTCGCGTCGCTCCTCATTTTCTGCCTTTGATCATGCTCACCAACGTCTCACCACGACAAACTCATGTCGTCTGACCCCAGACATGACCAAGACAGAGAATGTAGGTGCCGCGATAAAATACACCATACCTGATATTTCTAAGGTTTGTGAGTCCTCCACTTCCGCCTAAATCATTACACTGACAAATTTAGGATGACTTGTTCGCCTTCCATGAGGCCCACTTCTCTCAAGATGCTGTCGTCACGTTCGGATGCGCTTTTGTAAATCCTACTAGCGGGCAGCAAGCTTGCGATGATGCGGATTATGATGACTGGAAGGAAGACGACCTGGGCTATTACGAAGATGGTGTCAAGCGCACTCTGACTGATGAGCAAATTGAAATCTTTCGTCACTCCGAGCTCGAAGCACTTCGCAGAGAGCGGGAGAAGCGACTGGATGCCAGAGCCGGTTCATCTTCAGATGATGCGATGGAAGGACGTGACGAAAAGTCAACACTAAAAGCGTTTTCTGGTGTCGACTCAAACCCTTCGTACATTAGTCAGAGTGGTAAGAAGAAAAAGAAGAAGAAAGGCGCGAAACGTGGACGACCTGAGCCGAAGCCTGATTTGCGAAAACGGACCTGGGATGTTGTCGACAAGGGTCTAGACACGCTGGACTACGACTAGACATCCGCTGGACACGTTGGGCATGTGAATCAAATGGGCTATACGAACTGGCGCTCGACTTGATGCATCTTTGATGTGAATGCAATATAACTAAGAGCATCCCACGCCATGTATATGGACGGACGGAGCCGAACTTGAAGTAAGTTTTGGATGCTTTATTTTTTTTTTAAGTTGTCTCATCATGATGAAAACCTTTCGTATCGTCATCCTTAGTCGGATCAGAATTGGAGCCAAACGAACCATCGGCTCCGGCCGTTGGTGATGTCTTTACAGTTTTGAGATGTCGAGTAATTAATCTTCTCTCTGATAGTATGAGAATTTACGACTTGTTAATGTGTGCTGTCTCATTTGAAACATTTAGGTACTGACAAGTTCTGTAACAGGTGTAAAGCAAATGGGTTAGAGTACTATCGAAACCCTCAGCCGTTCAACACCACTGTATAAGCCATGTGCATTTGCAGGGGTATAAGGTGGGAAACCAGGTCGCGTTGCAAGTTTGATTTACCTTGATCAGGAGCACTGAAAAGAAGGATCGAGGGATTTCTTCCATGCTGTGGCTATTTGCGGGATGCGGACAAAGATGAAGGCTGGACAACTCATTGTGATGGGTTGGATTCATTGCATGTGGGTTTGTGCACGCGACCAGTGGTGCTGGGCGATGGACTCGGGGTCGTGGTGGGAAAAGGAAAAGTAGATGAATAGAATTGAGAGAAGGCCTTGTAAAATATTCGTGAAGAACCCATGTTGTTGCCAGGGAATTGCAGTTCCTGCCATTGAGCATAGCTCGACTTACAAATTGTTATTGTCTCATCCACGATATCCGGTCTGCATTCCTAATTCCTCGTTTGTTTTTGATGGTTGCCGTTGGTTGGAGGGGAACAGGTGTGTTAGCACTGATCCGATGCTGTGCGGAGTCAAGTGGCTTATCGCCCGGCAGCTGATAAGTGATCTGACCAACCACAGAGCCCAGATCACGTCAATAGTGGAACCGGTTTTGGCGCAGGTTCCGGGCGAGTACTCACTGGGAACATCCCACCAGGATGTGGGTTTTCTGGCCTCCGTCACCCACCGCAAACCACACCAAAGCAAATCCTCCCTCGGGCGAAGGCCATATTCATCCAGCCTTCTCCTCTCCCAGCCTCACCTCCGACTTTTCCCTCCATCATCGGATCGCGCTCACGCTGCGCCTATACCCGCGCCGACCGAAACTCCTACATACTAATCATTGCGCGTCGCTCTCTTGCGACGCCCTCCCCGTCCGTCACCATGGCGCGGGTCTATGCCGAAGTCAACCAGAACATGCCCCGCAGTTACTGGGACTATGACAGCGTTAACATCAGTCGGTGTGCCCTCACTCTCGCTCGTTGTTTTCGCTCTGCTAACCCGCTTTCCCAGGCTGGGGCGTTCTTGAGAACTACGAGGTCGTTCGAAAGATCGGTCAGTGCCCGCACATCCTGCCTTACGGCCTGAGTTATTAACCCTATCGTGTTTAGGCCGTGGCAAGTACTCAGAAGTCTTTGAGGGTATCAACATTGTCAACTACCAGACATGCGTTGTCAAGGTCCTCAAGCCCGTCAAGAAGAAGAAGATTAAGCGAGAGATCAAGATTCTCCAGAATCTCGCGGGCGGTCCCAATGTCGTTGCTCTGCTCGACGTTGTTCGAGACTCACAGGTTAGCAGTCCCTTCCCAGAGGATGCCCGTTTTTCGCTGGCTCCGCATCGTGCCCATGTTTGCTGACAACTTCTTTTACGATTTAGAGTAAGACACCATCTCTCGTTTTCGAGCACGTCAACAACACCGATTTCCGAAGCCTCTACCCTAAATTCAACGATATTGATGTGCGATACTACATTTTCGAGCTGCTCAAGGCGCTCGACTTTTGCCACAGCAAGGGCATTATGCATCGAGATGTGAAGCCTCACAATGTCATGATTGACCACGAGAACCGCAAGGTTAGCCATCCCATTTCCTGCCATTCTCCTCCTCTTCAAGTCCACTAATTGGGTCCAGCTTCGTCTCATCGATTGGGGTCTGGCCGAGTTTTACCATCCTGGCACCGAGTACAACGTGCGCGTGGCATCCCGATACTTCAAGGGCCCTGAGCTGTTGGTTGATTTCCAGGAGTACGACTACAGCCTTGATATGTGGAGCCTTGGCGCCATGTTTGCCTCTATGATTTTCCGCAAGGAGCCTTTCTTCCACGGTAACAGCAATGCGGACCAGTTGGTCAAGATTGCTAAAGTTCTCGGCACCGACGATCTTTTTGACTATCTCGACAAGTACGAGATCGAACTTGATGCTCAGTATGACGACATTCTCGGCCGATTCCAAAAGAAGCCGTGGCACAGTTTCGTCAGCTCAGAGAACCAGCGATTTGTCTCTAATGAAGCAATCGATTTCCTCGACAAGCTGCTGCGATATGATCACCAGGTTTGCGTTTCTCCTGCTATTTGCTTTTTATATCTTTCTAACCTCCCTTTAGGAGCGCTTGACCGCCAAGGAGGCCCAGGCTCACCCCTACTTTGACCCTGTTCGTGACCCCGAGGTTTTCAAGGAGCACCTCGCCAAAGCCAACGGCACCGCAAACAAGCCCTGAGGCGTTAGAATCCCTCGCCCGATGCACATCATACGCGATTTCCACCCTTGCGGCATCTACCCTTAACCATGATACCCGAGACCGGCGGAACGACATTTGTCGGTTTTCCACATTCGATAGGATTACCGTGCTGGGAAAAAGATGAAACTGTTGTCTTTCTTGCCCTTCCTTTTGTGACAGCGTCTGGACCTTTTGCGGCCCGTGCGCGATACTACCGCGGTTTCAAACTTTAGTGAATGATTTTACAATGCCAAAGTAAAGAGGGCTCCTGGCTCTCCTGGGTAGTCATGAGAACCTCTGATTCCGTGACATTCAGAAGGACAGGGGCATTCCAGCTTACGAGGCTTTCTGGGCAATAGGAACAGGATAGCGAGGTCCTTTGGCGTTCGGGGGTGGAGACCATTATACGTGGGCATGAATGGTCGATGCATGTACTAAACCACATATGTAAAAACCATTTCTACTCTCGAGGTTGGAAGTTCACGGGCAGTCTTTGAGATAGCGATATAATCGAGTAAAGTTTGAAAGCGACACGTAATGCCGAATTCCTATTGCTTTTTATTCATGCTTGTCTGATGGACTCATTCTTGATAGATTAATATATAATGCCACCTCTACCAATTCGATACTCTCAAAAAGCGCCCACTTGGGCTTTTCAGCTGTCAATATCTTGTGTTTTCTTCTTTTTCTTTCTTTTCTTTTTTTTTTTTTAGCGGAGGGAGGATATTGTTTATTCATTTTACAAACATGTGAAACAGAAATCCCGACCGCACTGATACCCGTCAACTCCACAGGTCCGAACGGTACCGCCTGGTGACTTGATAACACTGCTGGGGCTGACGGGGTCGTCTCGTCGTTTCTTGACGGGTGTGCGATATATCTCTCTCGTCAAGGCGCTTGAGCGCCAAGTCTTGCGTGTCGAGGTGCCGGCGCTGCGCGTTCCAAAGGGGCTTGGCCGGAAAGAGTGACTGTGGCCAAGCTCATCCAGATCCTTATCCGAATCGGAGTCAGAATCCTGATTCGAGACGAGAGAGAGTAGTGAGCGGCGTGAAGAAGGGGCCTGAGAGGTGCGGATGGCTGTATGTCGGGGGGTTTGAGGTTTGGAGGGGCGGGGGAGGGACGCCTCAGTTGATTTCTGCGGCGTGTTAGGTACGGAGTTGAGGACAGGAGTACGCTGTTTAGTCGAAGGCGAGAGTTGTGTTGGGGTTTCCTCGGAGGTAGCTGCAAGTGGTAGGTACTCTACGTTGTTTGTCGAGTCGACCGGTGGCGTCGATGCAGGGGATTTCGGAGGCGTTTGAGCCCCAAGCAATCCTTGTACAACTGCAGGCGCTGGCATCTCATCAATTGTAGGGGGGTCAAGTATTGGTGTTGCAGGGTCAGGTTCGTGTTCGTGTTCAAGGGGTTGATTTGTCACATCTAATGTAGGCTTGGGTGAGGCTTTGGGTTGCGATGATCTCAGAGCCTTCGGAGAGCCTGGGGCTTGAATCTGTGCCGTCTCTTCCTCCTTCTCAGTTGACTCCAGGGGAAGCATGGGATCGTTTGACTCTGAGAGTTTTTTTTCAAGCCATTTGATTTCCCGCTGACAGCGTCCTCTGGATGGGCCCATGGCTCTTTTCGTCGGGCTGTCATTGAGATTTTGATCAGGGGTATCCCCCGGGGAATCTAGAGGGCGCTTCCTCGGTCGTCCACGGGGTCGCTTCTTCAGGGGCTCTGGAGTTGGTTGTGCTTCAGGTGGCGCATTCGTTGTCGTATCAATGATCTCTGCAGGACTTGACGTTTCTGGTGTTGGTTTCGTAGAACTCTTCGTTATTCCACCGGTGGTTGCTTTTTGGTGCACAATCGGGGCTTCGTCGTCAGAAAGCGTAAATGCGGAAGCCTGCTTCTCAATCAGAATATTAGGATGAACAGCCTCTCCTTTGGCTTGAGACGATTGGGACGGCTGAGGTGCACTGCTCATCGGCGGCGTTGTCGAATCTTGTGAATCTGGTATGATCTGGGCCAAATTGGATTTGGAAACATGCTCAAGTTTTTCGGGGCTCTGAGACGGCTGGGCCGGCTCTGACGTAGCCGAACCATTGGCCTCGCTGGTCAATCCATCTTCACCAGAGGAACAATGGTCTTCGTTATCGGTGGTCGTTTGCTGATTGCTCATTTGCTCGATTGCCTTCTTTTCCACCTCCATCCACGATATTTTGCCCATATACTCGGTTTGTTTTCTGACACGACCGGATACCCGCCGTTTCTCATGATCAGCGTCACTGACTTGCATCCGATCCTCACATGCGCTGGTCTCTTCGTCTCTGGAAGGACTGCTCCAAGTGTGGTTGATCTTGCGGTTCCGTGATTTTGGGGTTCTGCACCTTCGTTTGGGTGGGCTGTTATCATCCTCTTGTCGGGAATCTGGAGCCCAAATCGATGTGTCTCCCCTCTGAACAGGAAACTTGTACCTTTCGCTTTTTGGTTTCTCTGGGGATGGCAATGGAGGTAGCTGTGGTGGCATGGGTGCATTCGATTGTCCCCAATTTTGCGGTGATTGCATGGACGCACCAATCTGTCCCCATGATTGTGGTGGGAGAAGACCAGCCGTGGACCAGGGATTGAACATGAAGGGAAAGGGGCTTCCCGACCCGTTAGGAGGTGTTGGGAAGTTAGAAGGAAGAGCGGCGCCGTTGATCATTGGAGGAAAGGTATTTCCTGGAGGCACAGGGACCAATGCTGGCATGAAGCCCATCAAGAGGCTGCCATACAAGTTGGAGAAGAATGAGGCGGGATTTCCGACTTGGCCTACTTGAAGGTTCTGAGGCGACGCAATAGTTCCGACATTGCTTGCTGGTACAAGGGCATTTCTCTCTGTCGCCTCAGCTGGTTCCTCTCTAACGACTTCCTCTTCCTCTTCGTTCTTTTCGTTGGACTCGCCTCCTTCTTCTTTCTCATCGTGTTTCGGATCTTGGGTCTCGTCCTGTTCATCATCAGAAAAACCGTCAATGAAATCTTCGAGTACGAAGCCATCATCCTCGTCAACAATATCGATAGGATCGTGAGCCAGACTGTCTGCCCACCCCCCTCCAACGTCGGCCTCGTGACGCATGTGGCTCAGGTGTCCGTTATTGACGACGATTTCTCCTGTTTCCATGTCGATCTCATCGCCAATGCCATCGAAATTTTGACTGTACTTTTCAAAGATGTGCGCGAAGGTGGCCTGGAATTTTTGGCTGGCTTGTATGCGTTTAATGGCCAGCTGGTAGCCGTCATCCTCGGTTTCCACGTGGTCATGGTGGGGAGCGGTGTCATCGTCGGTCTCCGGCTCAAGACCTAGCGGGTCAGAGCTGTTGAAAGGTGAGGAGCCTTGCCGGCGTCGCTTGGCCGGTGGCTCCATTATCGAAGGGAGACATGTGCAAGCTGGAGGCGTCAAACGTGATGGAGGGCCATTATAGCGGGGCGACAAGGTCGTGAGGCTCGCCGTGAGACCGCGTCCCTTTGGCGGGAGGATTTGGTAGCTCGATGGTTGGAGGAGCAACTGGAGGATCCTCGCGCGAAAAGACACGCGCTATGTGGGCGCGTAAAGTGCTGGTCTGAGCCGCAAAAAGTGCAGCGGGAGAGAGATCCTGGCTTCAGTGGCGGGTGGAGCAGCCGGAGCCCTGCACAGCACCTGGCAGCCTACTTATAACGTCACTGCCCGCCGCTCACTCATAGCAAGCTGTGGGGCTCTAGTTGTAGCCTAGCTTTAACATCATCACCCGCAGTCCGGTGACCACTTACTGGTCGTCCTCAATCCTGTCCGCCGCTTCGAGATATGCCATATCAAATCTCACCATGAATTGCCAGAAGTGCCGCCAACCTCTCAAGCTAGACAGCTCCCTTGAGGACCTAAATCCCGCCGCCTACGACCTCCTCATATGTGAGCGCAGACGAGGCAGTCCCCGCGATCATGGCTAACCAGAGCATCCCGCAGCTTCGTCCTCGCCCGAAACGATCAAGAAATCCCCCGTCGCTCGCACCCCCGCGCCTCAACCTCAGGAGAAGACCCGAAGATCGCTTTATGACAGGATATCCCAGAATGCCGGCCCGCCAGTCTTCAAGCGAAACCAAGGCGGTCACCCGCGAGATTCTACCATGTCCTTCATCTTCCTAACCGAGTCCCAAATGGGTGGCCCGCAATCGCAAATGCCTGAACAGCCGTCAACACCACCAAAACCCCGACGCGCAAGCTCTAGTAGGGGAACAATGGACGAATCAGATGGGCCAAAGGGAGATGAGATGGATAGAATCAAGCGTTTATTTGAAATCATTTCCTCCCGGTCCGACATCGATCACCCTATATGCGTGGAATGTACAGAAATGCTAGTGGATGGCCTTCAAAAGAAGCTGGATGTGGCTTCAAGAGAAAGGGATGCATATGTCAAACATCTAAAAGACGTCAAAGCAAACCAGCCCAGCGAAGAAGATATGAAAAATCAAGACGCAACGCTAAAGAAAGCCGAGCAGGATAGGGCAATGGCCATGGAGGAACTCAAGAAGCTTGAGGCGGAAAAAGACGCATTAGATGAAGAAATCGTCGCTCTCGAAGAGGAATCGCGGCAACTGGACAAGGAAGAGGAAAAGTTCTGGAGGGAACGGAACGCATTCGCAACAAAAATGGCAGATTTCCAATCGGAGCGGGACAGCGTCAACGCCAAATACCTCAACGACTCACAGCTTTTAGACAAGTTGCAACGCTCAAACGTTTATAACGACACGTTTTGCATCAGCCATGACGGCAGCTTCGCGACTATCAACGGATTACGGTTGGGACGACTCTCAAATAAGCCCGTGGACTGGCCTGAAATCAATGCAGCGTGGGGTCACGCACTACTGCTGCTTGTCACCGTAGCAGAAAAGCTTAGTTACAAGTTCGACGGCTACGATCCTCAGCCGATGGGGAGCACATCCAAGATCATTCGTTACGAGATTGCCAGCCCATCCTCGAGCCGACTTGGGACTCGGGGAATTCAACCTCCACCCAAGAAGCATGTGCTGGAATTGTTTAGCTCAGGTGACATGCCTCTTGGGCTGACGTTTATGCACAGAAAATTCGACAACGCCATGGTTGGATTCCTCGAGTTAGTACGCCAGCTTGGGTTATTTGTACAGCGCCAAACCGAGCAGACAGGAAACCCGCTTAGCCTACCGTATAAAATTGACGGGGATAAGATTGGAGATGTGAGCATCAAGCTGGGAATCGCGCAGGATGACGGGTGGACCAAGGCATGCAAGCTGACATTGACGTGCTGCAAGTTCTTGTTGGCGCACGCAAGCAATGTGACGGCGAGTGCGCGAAACGCTGGTAACTAACGATGGTAATGAATACATGATCACGTATAAATGGAGTTTGGAACGGGAAATCAAGGGGCGTTTTCGAGACAGTGGGCTTGCGTATTTTTGGTCAGCGTTTGGGTGTACTGGAGTATCATGAAGGCGTAGATCGTATCTTCTGGAGGCCAACCCCCTTAGAGGCGCGAATCGACATTAGCTCGTTTCCCTTTAATGGAACACCTGCTTCTATGGGCTTTGATTTGTGCCCGACTTGGACGCTCTGTTTGCTCCTAGAAATTATCAGCCCAGAGTAGCATCATAATGGTCGTGGCAACCTATCTTGACTCTGTCATCGGGCTGGGCTAGATCAAAAGGAACACTCGACCAATTAGATGACAAAATTCTGGCTTGTCTAAACCTCATCAAGCGCAAATGATGCAACAGGGTGTATAAGGCACAGCGTTGTCTCCCGTCGAACAGCGTGCCGTAATCGTTAACATAGGCGGCTACTGTGACCTTGGAATTGTAAACCTGAAAAGTTTGTATCTCGCATCCAATTGCCTTGCAAATCCTACCCCCCCCCCCCCCCCAAAGTTTGTAAAGACCCAGAATAAATAATTCAGGGATCGAACAAAAGTAGCGGGTTTCCTACAGCGAGGGCAAGGCTTACTTCAAGGTAGAGCTAGAACTGGCCGCACCACTAATACCAGCGTGCATTAGTTACCGTGGACAACCCGGCTCATTTCAACTTGTTGGAAGCATGTGTGCTGCGAGCCCTCAGTTGTTCATGCAGTCAGCCTCTGTTGCGACATGAACATGGACGAATGAATTGCTTGCAACGTGATTTACACAATTACTGCGCATTTGCCTGGGGTAGGCTCGGCAGTTGGGTTGCCGGTAGCTTAGGCTGCAGTGGTGGGGGGTGTGTCAGCCAGACGCTCCCCGCAGAGGCTATCGAGTAGGGCTGAACATCATGACTGCCTTGAAAGCCAAGTTATTCCCAGGCGACAGGCCCTCGACCTCAGCCCCGCCCACGAGAAAGCCTCCTGGGGACATCCAATCAACAGTAGGTGGCCTTGTGGGAGACGCAGAATGCCCAACCGCGTTCCTCAGCGCATGCAGCTTGCACCCTCTTAGCGCCGTTGCTGCCTTCGCCGAGATGCAGGAGGCTGAGCAAGCTACACACACCACGTATCAGCGTCTCAGCTGGCCACGGCTCCTTCCGCCCCTCACAACGCTGATATAAAGCACCCCCCGCCTTCTGTTTGGGCCATCAGTATCCCATTCCCATCCCAAAACCTCACCTCATCACCTCAGCTTACCGGTCTATACTGTGCTAAACATGGCTGAGATGGAGTCCCCGGCCCATGAACTCCGAGTCATCGAACAAGACGAGTTCGACGATAGCGACTCCGTCGTTAGTTTCGACGAATTCCAACCCAGACCCAGGGTCATCATCCAACATCCCCCCCCTCGTGATGACATTGCTCCCCGTCATTATGGGAGCACTCCTGAGCCCAGCTCCAAACCCGTGCTCCGAGTAGATGGGAAGGTCCCTGAAGTTCTCTATGTCCTCAAGTACATTGGCTGGGGTGACAAGGTTGTTGAGTGTGAGTCCTGCCTTCTTTAAACCTTTCTGATGCACCGTGAATACTGACATAGAATGCATCCAGATCGCCAGAGTACTAAGGCCTTCAAGAACATTCCCTCGTTAAAAAGTGATGCCGATGAAGCAGAGGCAAACTCCAGCATCGCCGAGAAGCCTGTTATCGAAATCATCACAAAAGTCTTCACTGATAAGGCGGCTCAAAGACCTCGCAGCCGTCGCCCCCGCGGCCCTCCTGTAGCACAGGACCGCCCTATCACTGAGACGTTTGACCAGGTCAACCACCATCATGATGACTATTATTCCGAACACGAAGAGGACTTTGAGGCTTCTCCTCACGACATTGCTCGTCCTTTCATGGCCATCCACTCTGAGCATCTCATCAATGCCCTCAAGGCTGTCATTGCTTATTACCCATATATCAACCTCAATGGCAAACACGTCGTCATCAGCTCGCCCTATCGCGTCCTATACCATCACCGTAGTGAGCTTGCCCACTACCGCGACCACCAACCCACCACTCACGATGTTGAGTACGCTGCCACCACTTCCAAACATATTGACATCCTCCTTCGCTTCCTTGAGGATAATCTCGGCGAGGACATTCGTAAAGAGGAAGCGCTCCATCGCCTTAAGGAACCCAAGGCTACGTTTGATTACTTTTGGCTTCTACTGAAGCCCGGAGAGGTCATCTATGCCAAGCGGTATGATATTTGGGCTCCGTATGTCATCAGCAGCGTTCACAAAAACCAAAATGGGCCTGGCTCTTTCGATTCTTACAAACTGAATGTCTGGATGATCGAGTCCAATGGAACGAAGGTTAACCGCTACATGTACAGTTTTAGCATATCTCCTTGGCTTGGAGAGCAGGCGATTTCCAGTCTTCCCATGATTCCTGCTGATTTCTGGCCCGAAAATCTCGAAGCTCAGGGTGGCCTCACCATGAAGGAGAGGTCTATTCAACTCGGGAAGCTGTATTGGGAGCTTCTCCAGCGCCCAACTTACATGGAATACGAGGGCCTTCTCGTCAATTCCGGCATCGGCAACCGCCAAGCTCGTGGTCCAACCGGTTTCATGAAGGGCCGCGTCATTTGTGATGCTCCCGGCTTCGATGCTTTCTACAACCTGGGCCCAGACTGCATGCGGGGGATGGGCCGCTATCACCGTCCCTCTTCGTACGATCAGAGAACAACTCCAACAAAGGACTACCTCCCACGCAACCTACCTCGTTGTGGATGTGCCGCTTGTGCCGATGATCGTTCCTCTGAGATGGATAGTCCCTACCTGAACTTTGAGGACTTGGATCCTCTTAATGACGCCCCTCCCAAGAATGACCTTTTCTATTTCGTCTGTAGCAATACGATTCCTGGCTTTATTCTCGGTGACCGCCGCTGGGGTCATTTGAATCTCGCCAACCTCAGACCCTTAGTCACAGACAAGGAGGCATTCAAATATCTTGTCCTCGACGACGATATCAAGATGACCGTCAAAGCTCTGATTGGAAAGTTTGCCACTGACCTGGGCGCGGGATACGTCGCACCCTGGGGTAACGACTTTGTGAAGAACAAGGGCGAAGGCCGCATCTTCTTACTTCACGGTGCCCCCGGTGTTGGAAAGACTTGCACAGCTGAGTGTGTCGCTGAACTGACCAACCGACCTCTTATTTCTCTCACCAGCGGTGATCTGAGCGTTGATTCCTTCAACATTGAGGCAAACCTCAGCTACTTCCTCGAACTCGGCCAGCGATATGGCGCCCTCGTGCTCCTCGACGAAGCTGATGTGTACCTTGAACGCCGGCGCTCCAAGGACATCTCTCGCAACGGACTTGTTTCCGTCTTCTTGCGTGCCCTCGAGTACTACCGCGGTGTTCTCTTTCTCACCACCAACAGGGTCCAGTGGTTCGACCCAGCCTTCTTGAGCCGAATCCATGTTGCGCTTCATTACAAGAACCTGCGCGACGAGGACCGCGAGCGCATCTGGACCACCAATTTTGATCGCCTCACCCGCGATTCTGACGGTCGCATCCACATCTCGGCTGCAGCCCGTGAGTTTATCTGGAACAGCCGTGAAGTGCAGAGCCTCAAATGGAACGGTCGCGAGATCCGCAACGCCATGCAAACGGCCCTCGCTTTGGCTGAGAGTGACGCTGAAGAGGAAAACTCGGATCGCATCATCCTCAGTGAGAAGCATCTCCGTGCCGTTGTCAAGATGAGTCGTGGATTCCGCGATTACATTCAGACCTCGATCCCTGATAGCTGGGAGGAGGACACTCGCCCTGGAGATGAGGATCTCGACGAGCTCGACAGTATCCAAGGGCTGAGCCACAGGCGATTTTAAGACATGGTTCTATTCTTTGTACGCGGGTTTCTTTGTCTTTGCAAGTTGATGCTAGGTACGCGAAGATTGTGCTGGAGTTGAGTTACGAATATGACACGACGTAATGTGCTCTTATGAAGCTAATAAATACAAATTGGGTCAAGAAAATTAGTCTTTGGGATGAACGTGCAAACTTCTTGTCACACGCCTCCCACGTGCCTTTCCCAGTGACGCATGATTCCTCCAAGCCAAATATAGTAGCGATTTTCAGATATTGCCCTCAAATAGCCACGTGAATAATATCATCTTTGAGAAGCGCAAGCATCTCGAAATGAAACAGGAAACTCAATTCAAGGGAAACGGCGAAGATTCAAAGTTCAGAGGTCACAGGTCAGTAAATCCTTTTGGCTCAATTTGTCAAGGTTGAGTGAGATGAGCGAGACACATTTTGATTCCGGGATAAGCAGCAATTGCTTTTATTTATTCATTCTATTATTAAAGGAGGGGCATGCCAAGGTTTTAGATGGTTCTCAGGGGAGGAAAAAAAATACAAATCCGAATCGGTCTTGCGTATTCCCTTCTACTTTTGGAAAATGGTCTTCTTCAGCGTATCCTTCTCGCCGCTGCTCTCGCACATGTCACGGAAGATGCCGTTCTTCTCCCACAGGTCGCGCGGGGCGCCAAACTCGGCCACGCGGCCCTCGCTGAGCACCAGGATGCGGTCAAAGTCTGCAATGGTGCTGAGCCGGTGGGCAATGACAATCAGGGTGCTGTCGTTGAACTCCTCTCGGATGCTGCGCTGGATCAGTGCATCGGTGGCCATGTCGACGGCCGAGGTGGCCTCGTCCAGAACCATGATCTTGGGTCGAGCGACGATGGCGCGGGCGAGGCAGAGGAGCTGGCGCTGACCTTGCGAGAGGTTGCCGCCGGACTCGGAAATAGGGCTGGACAGGTCCCGGAAAATGTTGACATTCTTCGGGTTCGTCGTGGAGCCTGCAGCTGACGAGGGTTCATTTTCAGGGGTTGCCGGCTGCGAGTCGACGAGGTGAACTCGAGCGAGAGAGTCGCGCAATTCGGCATCAGTGTTGTCCTCAAAGGGATCCAAGTTGGAACGAATGGTTCCGGAGAAGAGCACAGGGTCCTGAGTGCTTGGTCAGAAACGGGGAGGGACAACCATTACTTACATGGAACATGTTCTTGCTTACCTGGGGGATAATGGCCAATCGGGACCTCAGACTGTGGAGATCGATCTTGGAAATGTCTAGCCCATCAATGACTACGCTGCCCGAACGAGCTTCGAGGAACCGGAAGAGTGCCAGGGTCAGCGAAGACTTGCCCGCGCCCGTTCGACCTACCACACCAACTCGCTCGTTGTTCTTTACCTTGAAAGAAATGTCTCTTAGCACAGGAGGCAGATCGGATGCATAAGAAACCTCGAGTTTCTTGACTTCCATGTCTCCTGACCTTGGCCACGTGGCTGGAGGCTTTTGTCCACCTCGCGACTCAGTCTCGAGTTCAGTGTATTCGACCACCCGTTCAGTCGAGTTCATGTTCAACTCCATGTTGGCGTAGTTGCGGAGGGTCCAGAGAATGTTCTCAGAAAAGTCAAGCGCAAACGACAGTGTAAAACCAGCCAGAGCAGCATCCATGCTTGAGCTTCGAATGACAATGATTCCAACCACGGTAGAGAAGACAGTGCCAACAATTGTCATGCGGAAGCCCATCCAACGAGTCACGAGCCACATGTAGCTCGTCATCATAGCCCACCTGTCCAGTTTGTGGTACATTCGATCAATGTAAACCTGCGTCTTTTGGTAACCTCGGATGGTGGTCACGCCAGACAGCGCTGCGTTGAAAACCTCGAAAACCGGCGACTTTGCGTTGCTGTCGAGTCGCTTCAAAGGCCTGGCACCAAACAAATAGCTCCGAGCAATCCACATGCCCACGATTATCAGGGCTGCGGCCAAAGGAACAACGTATCCGGACGCAAAGAAAGCGGCAACGCAAACACCAACCAGTCCGAGAAGGTTGGCTATGAACATGGTCCAATCATTGGTGATGCTGCTGTCGATGACGTTGAAATCAGCCGTGAACCTGTTGAGGATCCTTCCAACAGGAACAGTGTCAAGCCATCGCAGAGGGGTGCGCAGGACTGTAAATAGCATCTTCTTGAACAGCGCTCGGCTAGCTCGCAGAGCAAGGATGTAGCCAAAGAAAAATCGCAGAGTCCCAACAACCGCCGTGAACAAGGAAATGGCCACGTAGACGCAGAGATAGAAGGTGAGGTTGTCCTGATCCTCCGCAGTCTTTAGATTTGAGGACAAGTAGAAATACTGGTGCTTGAGGGAAAACATGGAAATTGCACCATGTTCTTCGTGAATGCTGACTTTCGAGGCGCTGTTTTGGGACTGAGCTGTCCAGAGTCGCAACCACCACGATCGACCTTTCCAGTTAGCCACTAGCAAAAAAAAAAAGAGATACAGGGGAATTTCCCAGCTTACCAAGAATACCAATCTGAAAAGCAACGAAGATCACAGCGCAGAGGCTCCACGAACGTAAGCCGCCACTGTCTCTAAGGTAGGTTAGATAGACGTGTTTCTTGACAACACCTTTTTGTCGGACCTCTTCCTGAATGAATTGTTTGGCGTCTCTGGAAGGCAGCTTCTGCAGGGGGTTTTCTTCCATTTCATCCGCAGAGCTCGTGACCGAAACTTGTTCAGAGTTGACAATAGTAGATGTGTCCGCTATCTCATCCTCGAAATTTTCGACTTGTGCCTGCTCATGCTGTCGGATTTCATCCATGGTCCCATCTTTGATCAAATCACCCACCAGTCCAGAGTGAAGCACGGTTCCTTCTCCAAGCTCTACTACAAACTTGGCCTTGGACTGGACGAGCGCGACATGGTGGGTGACCAGAATTCGGGTTCTTCCATTGCAGATCTCTCCAGTAACACACTTTTCGAAAATGTGACGACCAACGTGAGCGTCAACAGCGCTGAAGATGTCATCCATGACGAGAATCTCGGCTCGTGAATAAATTGCGCGAGCCAAGGTCACACGCCATTTTTGACCACCACTAAGGTTGATACCATTGGCACCAAGCTCGGTCCTGTCACCATCAGGGAGAATTTTAAGGTCCTTCTTCAGGGCACAAACGTCCAGGACTTGTCTATATCGTTCCTGGTAGAAGGGGAGACCAAATGTGATGTTGTCGCGGAGTGAAGCGCTCTCGAGCCATGGAGTCTGGCTGACATACGCAACAGCACCGGGGATAATCCAGTCACCTGGGTGAGCCTCACTATCTCGGCGTTCATCAGGGGTGAGAGTCGACGGCACGCGAATTTCACCCTCAAGTAAATCTGCCTCTCCCAAGATGGCAGATAGGATAAGGCTCTTTCCGGTTCCCGTTTTGCCGGAAATGACTGAGAGTTCACCTGTTGGGAAGGTGAGGTTCAAGTTTCGAAGAATGAACCTATCCTCGTCTGCTACTTCTTCATCAATTGGCCAAGAGATAGAAGCATTTTCGAAGCCAACTTCAGGACCTTCTGTCAAAATCTTTTCCATCTCAGGGCCGTTGAGGTAGGTATCAATCCGCTTGATAGAAACGAGCGTGTCAATTCCCATGGTAAGAAGTTCTGGAAGTGCGATCAGAGTCACCTCCAGCGCTTTGAAGACGCCAATGCTGACAAAGGCCACAGATGGTGCCAAACCACCATTCAAGTAAGCGTAGACAGCAAGTGATGAGGCGGCGAGCAGGATTGGGCTAATAATCCAGCATGCATAGAGACCAGTCTCACCGATAAAGACAGCCCAAAGCGTCTTCAATTCCCGTTCTCTCATATCGATGATGCGCTTTTCCCACTTTTCTTCCAGGGCAGAAAACTTGATTTGCCTCATTCCAACCAGTGCTTCGTTCACCATAGCCAGCTTCTCGTCGCGCTGTTTCATCAACTTGTCAGATCTGATCAGCATCATGTTCGAGAACCAGGTGTTAAAGGGGACAATGATGACCCAGGTCAATAATCCTGCGCCAAACGGAATCCATCCAATCATCTGGATCAGGAAGGCGGAAAAAATGGCCAGTTTGGCAACACTATTGACAATCAAGAACTGATATGCGACGAAATTAGAAATTCGCGCAGCATCAACGCCGACAAGGTTGACAATAGACTGTCGAGACTTTAGAACGCTGGAATCGTCATCCGAACCGTCATTTTTTACAATGCCATCTTGGTTCTCGTCCGCACCGGTTTCTGCTGATTTTTCCGCAGCCTTAACGTTCTTACGTCTCAAAGACTTTTCGAAAACAAGGGTGGACAGCTCAGATCGAATAGGCAGGGCCAGGTCGCTATAAGAGTACCAATATACCCAACCCTCAATCCACTAGTCAAGTATACATGTTAATAGATAGTCATAAAACAAAATGATAGAAGACGTACCGCATCGAACATATTGAAGAGTGCCATCCAGACAACCAGGTTCCAAAGTTCCAAGGTTGGCGAGCCTCCTCCTCCTCGTTGTTCAAGAATTCTAATGAGTCGCAGCATTGTCCAAAATGGAAGGATACCGACAAAGGCACGGAAGACGGTGGTTCCCCACTGGAAAGCAAATGCGCCCTTATGAGCCCAGATGAGTGAACGGAGCAAGCCTCCCTTGAACTGGAAAGCATCCCAATCTTTTTGGATATCTTCGGAGCGAAGCCTGCGGTCAGGAGCAGGCACATCCTCAGCGTCAAGGTCATCCTTCTTAGAGGCGAGTTCGATCGTCGGTCCAATCCAATTCCAGGAGTATTTGTCAAGCGCAGAGACTGTCGCCTGACGGTCAACCGGGACCCCCTTGTGGAAAACGTCTGGCCTTCGGGGAAGCGAGATGCTAGCGAAGCCAAGTGCAATTGGGACCACAGAGTTAACTGTGCGAAGTATGACAACAGGTTCCCGATAGTCAAAAATCTGCTGAACTAGACTACTCAGTTGAATAATAGCAATAGATGCAACAATAGCAGAAGAGGCCAGGAGCCATAATCCCAGATCATAGGACTGTATGGAAGAATGATGTGCGCCTAGAGAAATCGCATGGATAAAAATGAAGCCCTGAGCATCAATGGTTAGATCTCCAACACTGGTTCAGAATAGAAAGCCGGAATGAATCAGCTTACCCACGCAACTGTCATCAGCCAGTTTTCCAAAAAGAAGTCATACTGAGCCTGGCGAAGAGTTGACAGCACAGAAATCGCAATTGACGTTCCAAGACCAATGATGGATAGTGAGAGGATGATGAGCTTGGGTCGGCGATTGGAAAAGTCAGAAATACTCTGGGGGGTAGCCTTCCCATCGCGGTCCTCGTAGAAGTTGTCCTTGGGGGACCGGTTTCGAATTTGAGCGGTAATGGCGACAACAGCAGGCAAAGCTGACAGCACAACCACGCCGAGGCCCGCACCTGTGAGTGAGAGCATAAGCGACTCGCCCATGATGGAGATGTGCTGTGCCAGGTGTTGTGGACAAGAATGGTTTGGTCGCCCTGGGGGGCCGCACGGCCAATATCCACCAAGGCCAGTATGTACGACGATTTGGATGCTGCCGGATGCAAGATCAAGATCTGAGGAGCCGAATCACGTCGTGGAGCGCCAAGCAGGCAGGTGGAGAAAGGACAGTGTCGAAAGCCCAGCTCATTGACACAACATCGATGGCATACCGTGTCACGCACAACACGAAAATAAACAGGACGTCAAGGATTAAAAGAGTGAGAAGAGAACGTGTCGGAGAGGCAAGCGAATCTAAGGCAAGCCATCTCTTACGCCACGGCCGGGATGGTGCAGTGGGTTAGTAATTGAGATGGGGGCGCGCAAAAAGATGGATACATGCACAATTACCTAACTACGGCCATGAGTCTTACACCGGGCAGCCCTCGTTGATCTTCGTCCTAACCTCCTTGGGGGGGGAGCCGGGCGATGGGTCATAGTGAGCAACATAAATTTAGAGGTGAAGTGTGCGACATTCTCATGAGACATATCCAATCCGGGAATGCCTCACTCGCTGGTCCCCTCGCTAAGCAATCAGGGCTGAGATAGGGTGTGACAATAGGCCAGAGGGAAAGCATCAATTTGCAAGACCACCCCCCCCTTCGCTTATGTTGCATTGCAGGCTGCAAGCTGCAGGCTGCAAAAGAGCTCGCCGGCTTGCATTGAGGCCAAACTGATATGGTTCACATTGCAGAGGTCCAAATCATCAGCCTCGAAGGCGCCGTCCTCCGGTGGGATGGATGGAATGCCAGCGGTAAGGATTTCGCGTGCTCTCGTCATAACAAGTCACAACGTGCTCTGCCCAATTATGTTTGCAGGTGCATGCCCACCAAATGTATCTGCCTGTCATGGACGAACTCGGAGATATGCAACAGACTCCACATCCCGCTATCCAACGCCACAATGTCGAACCCGTTCCACCGCCGCCCTGTTTATTCATTTCGATCAGCTGGCTCATGAATGCAAGTAATAACAGCCGACGCGACACGCGCACGGCAACACTCGGAGTTATAACACGCCGAATCGCAACACAACCAATACGACAAAGGGGTTTGAGCAACCTGAAGAAGGCACCGAGACGAGTTTAGCGCTCACAACTCTCGGGTGTGTTGAGAAGGAGGTGGGGAAGAAAAGTCGATCACTTTGGCCTAGACTCGAGGGTGGATACCAATTATGATTACGAAGCCACCTGCCACTTGCACGGCGGCGACCTGGACTACCGCGTGCACTATGCAGTCAGGTCCCTCCAGGTCCCTTCAAATCCCTCCCCACCTTTTTTTTTTGAGGGGGACTTTCACTCCACTCCCCGTCTACCTTCCTGCGCAACAACGGCTTCGTGAATTCCTGAGGTATCAATATTCAAATGCAACTTCTCACCGTGTGACTCACTCATGCTTTTGCCCGTGTTCCTTGACACTCTTGCCTTTTGCCGTTCCTCCTTGACTCACTCTCGCTCTTGGCCATGTTTCTTACCAGCTGCCAGCTCACCCGGGGCCAGCACTCAGGTAGGTGGAAGAACCAATGGGCTAACGCGCCCAAGTGAGACACGGGATTCAAGCTAGCAAGCCTCTGTCATTAATCTAATTTAGTAACATGCCTAGTCCGGACCATATACTAAAACATTTTGCCGCGAGAAAAAAAAAAGAAAACCAATTTTTGCTCCTTCATTGCTTTTTGCTTGGAAGGTTATGAACCCTCTCTCGCATTTCTCTCCAAAAGCTTTGGCAACTTGCCTCCTTCAATGCCTTGCATTTCAAGGGAAAGCAAGATTACGGTACAATGTGAGCCCGTGACTGCTCCCCTCTCCCCTCTTGCCAAGGGGAGTTGTGCACGCTGTTCTCTCGTGGCAGTCCAGTTTTACATCAACTATGCTACTAAATGACAGGTAGCCAGTGCACTAATGAACCATCCAAAGTAAATGGGATGTCCGATACTCGTAATCATTTGCAACGAGAGGCTTGGCTCCTGCAGAAATAACTCATTAATCACTGCGTCTTTGAATCATGCGACGCCTTGCACGTTAGTAAAAGACTGATGTCTATCATTTTTGGAATAGATCGGGTCGGCAATCCATTGTCAGAAGGAACAGTCTCATCTCAGGAAGGTGATGACAGCATTCCCATCCCAGCATACCGGCCGCTGCACCCCTGCATGTTGTACCAAGCTGCTACGATTCCACATTGCAAAATCGAGTACCACTAAGTGTGGGTGAATGGGAGGCTGAATAATTGGCCCAGTCCATGAATTGACACAAAGTGTCAGATCACGAACAGGCAGTGGGACCAATTCCAGCAACATGTTTAGCCACAATAAAATACACTCACAAAAACTATTTCTCCTAGTTGTACATCTATTTAAAATCGGCTGCGATAAATTTGATGCGCAGGAAAGGAACTCTCAAGCCAGATCACGAATAAAGATTGATAAACACATGAGAGTATGACAACACTCATTCCAGGACATTACCAAATTCAATCTGCAGCTAGTAAAATCTTGGACCCAAAAAAGCTCTTACTTGTGTGGTGTCCGAAGGAGTCATGCCACGGCAGTAACATCTCCCTGTGGTGTGTTGAATACGCCGAGTACACCAGCAGCACATTTTTCTCTTCCCATCAATTTGATACAGGTCAATGCCTAACCAAATTAACATCTATTTCATATGGTACAACTTTTCTCGTGGTTGATTGCACAAAAACACAGGTCAATACGACATTGCCAGTATCAAAACCGACAACATTCCGACTCGACCGAAAATTCTTGAATCAATATAAACAACTTTGTAGCAGAAGTTGGAAGGAGCAACTATTCCATTTCTTTATCCGAGGGAGCCTGCGAGTTTTGGCTCTGATATTTTTCGAGTCCGGGTTCAACTGCATCATCGCATCCAGCCGTAAACTCTGCTGCAGTCGCAATTCTCTGTACTTGCTCCACTTCCCTGATGATTTATTAAAGAAAGAAGGTCGGGAATCTCTGCGAGGCACCTTGAAAACCGTAATCCAAAGTACCATGTTCAGATGTGGCCGTTCGAGCCCCTACTAGGAGAGTAAGTCTGAGGTTCCAGGATGCCCGGAGCAATAATATTTAACCCTATCGCCGCTACTATCCAATACTCAATCAATTGAACTTTGTAGTTCTATTCATTGGATATATTGGAGTTTAATATTCTCAAGAGCCGCCGTTGACGCATATGCCCCAGCGCACATATTGCGTCCAGCAATGAGCCTGTTCTAAATCACGGAAGATTTACGACAACATGCAATCCAGTATTTCTAGTTAAATGTATAACATAACTCAGCATTGGTCGCAGATATTCCCTTTTTTCCTCACGTCATGGTGGGCATCTCTCCACTCTCACTGAACATCAGACGTGGTTCCTTAAGACAACCATCACTAGTGAGGATGCATGCTTGTAAGAGCCAGCTATTCTTGCCGCTGAAACTGTAAATAATAAAAATACGAAACTTCAGCTACAATAGTACATACTCTAACTGGGTCAATTTTCTCCTGATTCTTTACCATCATCCCATGTATGTTGCAGCACAGGCCACACCACGCCAAGATACGAAACGACGGGCCTAGATAAAACGCCATCGTTCGTGGCTGCACACTTTTGATACTAGGAGACAAAACATGTGGCATGTTCTTATCATCACCATTCTATCAAAGCGATCTCATTGACTGTTTTAGCTCAGGTACTATGGTGGATATGTGCTTTACATTTTAAGGACTCGCAAAACACAAGAAAAATGAGAGCATGCACCACCAGCCGAAATTAACTGCTCAGTCACATCACCCCATTCAGAAAACTTTGTTAATTCTATATTCATCTATGTCTATATTTAGTAGGCATGAAAAAGAGAAAGCTTGTAAAATATTGCTCCGCAGTCAGGTGATATCCAATTTTGATTCTTATTTTTTTATTTTTTTGTTGCCTTGGTGAGTGCTACAATTCACGTTGGAAGATCGTTCGCCCAATTCGGCATCTGCACAAACACAGCGCGGGTGTCATCACGTCCCTAGTTCGACCGACAAGATTAATAAACAAATTTCGACGGACACGGCTATCAGACGAGACTTTAGCGACTGATCTATTTCAGAAGGCGACGTTTCAGAATCTTGAAGTTCAGATTCTGAGTCAATAATCCCTGTAACCTTTCATCAAGCACGACCGTGGCTCAAGCTCAGACGGCCGGCATGGAAATCCCCTAGCCATCAGATCAGGACCCTTGCTTGAAACTTGACGTCTGTTTCCGGAGTGGATTTTTCGAAGGGCCGTAGCAAAGTGAACGGCAGGGCCCGGTTCACTCCCTGCAGGTGCGTGCATATATGTGTGCCAGAACGGCTCCAATGCCAGGAATCGGGCACTTGCATCACATACAAGTCAAACATTTCACACGTCAACGCACACTACACCGCCAGTTAGCACCCCATGCGTTATCATTGCATTGCTACCGCATCTTCCGTGTTCGAGGAAGAATGCAAACACTAAGCAAACGAAAGCGAAGTGGGGTCATGCTCTCTCGGCCCATTCGGAGGCCCAGGAACCAAGGGGGATGCCAGGCGCTGAGAATGGGTGGGAAAGTTTGCCCGTCACGAGCCTCCATAGTACATGGTGCTATTATCACATTGCACACATGACGAGCATCTGCATATCACCCACAACATGTTATACACTATGCAAGTTGCGGACGAGATGACTTTGGTGTACTTAATCACAGTAAGATGGCTGAGTGCTGATACGAAGTTGAAAGCAAAGGGCCAGCGCCCCCCTCAGTGCGAGTTGCATCGGTAATTACTCACCACACGCCAAGGACGACTTCTTGAGTGAGTGCAGATGCGCCACAACTCACTTCTTCGTCAATTAGGATTTTAGATTCAGGCCGGCCACCAGCTGTTGTGCCACGGATCAAAAGAGTGTTGACGCGATTGGTGGCCAGGGCTGACACCGAACCTCAGACTGACACCACTGACTGACACGTTACCTCGTCAGAAACACGGGCCGGAGCAGACACGACGGCGCGAAACGCCAATGAAGCCAACCGGTTGCGCTGTCGATCGAGATGAGGTGGGATATGAGATGAGAGTGCCGGCCTAGGCATGCAAATGGATTACACCCCTCTGTGAGTTGTTTCTGGATATTTCGTGTGAAGATCAGCACCGAGAATCCTTGATGGATGGAATGGACTCCCAGCCAACCGGAAATCTAGCTTATCATCCCGGCCCCCCCAATCCCCAAGCCCGCGCACGCAGCCCATGCACAATTTATCATTCCCTGGTCCAGGCCTCTTAGATGCTATCGCCGACGGAGATTTTTCTTTTCTTCTTTTGTTGTCCGTTTCACTACTCGTTAAAGTCTTGTTTGCCACCGTCTCGGCCCTTATTGTTCAGGGTTTGCTTCAGAGAGATTGCGTCTCCGGATCCATGCCCCTCCCAGGCGGGGCTTCTGGGTGCTTGCTTTCGTCCAAAACATGCCGGGGCCAAGATGCACACACATTCAGGTTGCGCTGCTGCACATTGCCTTGGCGGATGACGGTGGGTGCACACTGGGTGGGTGGCCGCGGGGCTTAGGGGCGTGGCGTATCTGGTGCCTTGTAAATTGCCCGCTATGGCATATGAAAGTATCGGCAGGCGACTGCGCGGGCGTTCAGGGTTAACCGAGCCCAATGCCAGCACCATCGTAATTGCCCCCCTCCCAGCTTGCCATCGCATTGATGAGACCGGCTGGCATGCTCGTTTCTGGCCAAAGATGAATCAAGATGGCCTAGCACAGGATGGGATGAGACTGACATATCGCCCACATCATTCGCTGGGGCTTACCGGTCCGCCCTGCCACTCGCTACCCACGCCCAGCCAGGCAGCTAATGTTGCAATATCCGCTGCCACAGCTGCAACTCGCTGCACGCCTCCACTGTGACAGCGTGAGAGGCGAGAAAAGGCTTGAGGGGCTGCATGGCAAGTGTGCAGGGCGCCATCTTCCGGACGCTGCGCAGGGCTCCACCTCCACTGAAAAGTGCCCCTCAGCCGGG
Organism: Calonectria crousiana; assembly: GCA_013406985.1. Classification (NCBI taxonomy): domain Eukaryota; kingdom Fungi; phylum Ascomycota; class Sordariomycetes; order Hypocreales; family Nectriaceae; genus Calonectria; species Calonectria crousiana. Next base: position 425,201 of record VTGD01000009.1, read on the forward strand.
GGCACCCAGCCCTTCTGGCTTGCGTACTCTAGGCACTAACGTCGTCGGCGGGCTGCTTCAGAGCCTGCCCAGGCCAGGGCTCGGGCTCTGCTTGGCTGCCCACACCTCAGCCCAGGCCTGGTCGCGATGTTTGACCCCCCATGAGAATACGATCCATGGATCACCCGGACGCCAGCCCAGGAAGGTGCCCGCCCTGCGCCTTAATCCTGCTCTTTCCTTTTCGCTTCTACCTGTTGCTGCTCCCGAGATATCTGTCCAAATAGCCCTCACCACCGCTTCTTGTTCTTGACGCCTCGTTCCGCCTTTTTTCTTTTCTTTTCTTTTGATTATTCCGTCTTCGTACTAGCCATCCTCCTCCCCCCTTCCTTCGCCAACGCTCACCTCTCGCTCCATTGCCCACCAAACTCCCCCTACCCATCCACCCCATTGCCCATAGTCTAGCCTGCCAAAGCGCCGACGCGCCGACCTTCTGCAGCTCAACTCGGTCCCAGGTCCACATCAGCTCCAGCTCTCCACCCACCCGACTCACCAGTCACCATCCACCACTTTACCAACTGGAGCGGCCTTCCGTGGTACCTGATTAGTTGGTTCGCAACCTCCGATTTCTTATTCCCTTCCTCCCGAGCCAACTCTCCTTCAACAAACAACAGCGGCAACTCTTCTCTTCTTTTTTTTTTTTTAAACCGCCATTCATTCTCCACAAGACACAAGCCTCGCCCACTCTCGTATCGACCCTCCCCTCGGTTTCTCGTTGATTCGTCTCCTCCCGCCTACTCAGGCGCGTCCACATGCAGCCTCCTCGACCTCCCTAGTGTTTCTACATCGACTTCACGATGAAAGCCACACCCCTCATCATCAATTGGCATGACCAAAATGCCCCCGTCTACTCGGCTCACTTTGAGCCTAGCGGTAAAAACCGCCTAGCAACCGCTGGTGGTGACAATCACGTCAGAATTTGGAAGGTCCAAACTGATGGAGAGGATCGAAAAGTCGAATACTTGTCCACGCTTTCTAAACACAACCAAGCCGTCAACGTCGTCCGATGGGCCCCCAAAGGTTAGTTTTCTATTCCCTCCGGCTTCCACCTGTCACTCCTAACCATTTTGGACCATCAGGTGAACTCCTAGCTTCCGCCGGTGACGACGGCAATGTTATTCTCTGGGTTCCTAGCGAGGGCCCAGTGTCGAATTTCGGATCGGAAGGCCCTGAAGATAAGGAGTCTTGGAGGGCCAAACACATGTGTCGATCAAGTGGTGCAGAGATATATGATTTGGCATGGTCTCCTGATGGCGCCCACTTCATCATTGGCAGCATGGACAACATTGCTCGAATCTACAACGCTAATACTGGTACGTCGTTTGGTTCTGGGTTATCAGATGATGTCTAACCGAGGAACAGGAACCCTCGTGCGTCAGATTGCCGAGCACAGTCACTACGTTCAGGGCGTAACATGGGACCCTTTGAATGAATATATTGCGACGCAATCGTCCGATCGATCGGTTCACATCTATTCTTTGAAAACGAAAGACGGCCAATACACCCTCAGCCAAGACGATAAGCCTCCCAGACTGGCCAGCCACATCAAAGCTGATCTTCCTCCACGTCGCATTTCATCAAGCAGTCCTGCCCCTCCGGACTTTGGACATCGCTCCCAGCTCGCTGTTCTCGACTCTGCCACCTCTGCAGGCTCTCCCGTGCCCTCCGCCCCCGGAACACCAACATCCTTCCCGCTCCCTATGAATCCTCCGAGTGTTGTGAGCCACAGCCGTCGGTCCTCTTTCTCTTCGCGCCGGTCTGTCTCACCAGCGCCATCCATGCCACTGCCCGCCGTCATGCCCATGGACCCTTCACCAAAACCTCCCATCATGAGCTCCGGTCTCGGCATGAAGAATGCCAATCTCTATGCGAACGAAACATTGACATCGTTTTTCCGACGACTCACATTCACACCAGATGGCAGTCTCCTCCTAACCCCATCTGGGCAGTACCAGAACCAATACCAGCCTGACAGAGACGTGAAGCCGAGCTATGAAATCATCAACACAGTCTATATCTATACTCGAGGTGGCATCAACAAACCACCCATCGCACACTTGCCAGGCCACAAAAAGCCCTCGGTTGTGGTTAAGTGCTCTCCTGTTTTCTACACGCTGCGCCAGTCACCCCCTACAACTCGAAATATTACCATCGATACTTCGTCATCGGAGGATCCCATTCCATCTCTCCCAGAGCCTCTCTCAAAACCCTCTCCAGCTTCCTCAGTCATGGACCCGCCCCCTCCGCCAGTGACTTCGGCCCCCGCCGAAACACCTTCCTCGACAACAAAGGGCTCAGCTGCCGAGGCAGGTGTGTCCACTCCAGGACCTAAGCCGGCGTTTTCTTTGCCCTACCGAATGGTGTATGCCGTTGCGACTCAGGATTCGGTCCTACTCTACGATACACAACAAAAAACTCCGATTTGCGTTGTCAGCAATCTCCATTGCGCAACATTCACAGACCTTGCTTGGTATGTTAGCGAATTGAAAGCACAAGACATTTTCTAACTGAGTACAGGGCAAGCGACGGTCTAACTCTGATGATTTCGTCATCAGATGGGTTCTGCTCCACTTTGTCTTTCTCGCCAGGTGAATTGGGCGAGATTTACAAGGGCGAGATTGCTTCAGCCAAGACTCAATCAGGGGCAGCGACATCTGCACAAAACACGCCGATTCCAACGCCAACAACCAGCTTTGCGCCGCCTTCGCCGTTCCCGAACGGGTCTCATCATCAGCATCGCAATTCCGCGAGCTCATTCACCGCACCATCGCCCCCTCCATCGACTTCTTTAGCCTCCCAACGTCCATCTTCACCGACGAGATCAAACTCGACATCTTCGATTGCTACCATTGCGACTCAATCCAGTACGGTGCCTAGCGGGGTCATCAGCAATCCCACTCTGATTTCTGGCAGTGTTCCAGGAATTGCGGCCACCAGCTCGGGTAAAGTGACGGGTGTTCCATTGACAACACCCCCCGAAACTCCCAGAAGTGCAAGCAGTGTTGCTGGCACTAAGAGAGATGCCAGCGAAAGCGAGAAGGATGAAGCAAAGGAGCCCAAGAAGAGACGAATTGCGCCAACACCCGTCGAGGCCAGACCATGAGCTAGCTTCATGTGTTGACGGACATTGCGCGACGAGTCGTTGTTGTCAAGATAATGTACATGACATTTAAAAGGATCAGGGCTCGGGCCAGGTTGGCGGTTACCAGAGCACAGGGAGTAGCAGTGTTTCCAGGCATGGACGGCGTTTTCATTCCTCGATTTTTGTTGAAACAGGACGGCTCGATTTGGACTCGAATGGGACTGGTTTCTAAACCCTTTGGCTGAGCGCCATCGCCGGGTATTGAAAGGAAATCGGTATTATTGTATTGGGAACTAGGGGTGTCTTCGGGATCAATAACATTAGCTAGCACGTGCAAATAAATGAATGTTTTTACTCTGGATGTTATTCGTATCGGAACTGTATCTCATGACTTGGGTGATTGTCAGGTTGGGTACTAGCCTGAAACCGACGTCCAGATACTGGTCGTAGAATACCAAAGGAACTGAAATAGTTCAATGTTCCTACTTTTCAGTGTTATTTTGTGTGCTACTGGAAGCTATGGTGCTTGGGGCACGAGTTGGGAAAGGATGAAGACAGATCCGCCCTTGTGCGGATTCACACCACCGAGTTCGTTAATATTTTATGCAAGTCAAAATAGAAAATCCATGGCATATTTCGGTTTTTCAATCTTGCTGGGCCCTGAGAATAAAACCCTGCTGCCCATGCCCACTCTGGTTATTTTATTGTTATGACTAGATAATTCAGAGATACAACTCGCCACCGCAAGGACCGGAGCGTCAACCCGAGAACATCTGTCTACGAAAAGCAAACACCAATACCTCGTGGGTCTCATCCTTTGCATGAAGGGCCAAGTTCTGTGAGGGAAGGTTTCTGCCGGTACCCCTTGAATTGTATGTCGGCTCTCTGCTTCGGGGGGGTCACGGCAGTCTGGTTCGTTCGTTGGGTCTTGCATTGTGGAGTTAGTCCTGCCCCTGGCCCAAGTTGCTCGAAATTCCACCACGCCCTCGTGGTTGGCAGCAATACACCACAAATCTGCATACGATGAATGAGTCGTTGGGGTGGTGGGCCCCTTGCAGGTGAGCCTTGGAAATATCTGTGACTACGCTTTTTTTTTAGGGTTTGCAAGGCGCGATCTGGAGACTCAACGATGACAGAGCAGTGCATATGTGAGAAAGACATACATGAGGCGCTGTAGGCCCCGTCTAATCGGTGACAACTTAGTTTTGTGTCCGATTGTGGGCACAAGCAGGCAAGCGTCCGCGGATATGAACTAACATACAGACAGCAAAATAAAATTGTGCGTCGTGGTGATGGTTTTTTAACTGGGGCTTGTCACGGTGCTTTGAGAAAACACATGCTAGTGCTGTAAAAAGCGAGGCTATGCTTATGTCGCCTCCATGCTACTGTGATTGTGACAATGATTGTGACGACATTCTTTTATTTGGAGGGTCAAGTGGTTACAGTTGTACATGTGGGGGGGGGGGGGGGTGGATTTGGCATATTTAGATTGCAAGAAAAGAAACCTTTGATAGGTATAAAAAAATATAAAAAACCAGAAAAGGGAACTGAGAATTCCAATGCAAAAACATCCACACCTGAGCTGCTGCTGCATCGACTTCACCCTACTTTCATTTATTTAAATCGAACATGGGCCTGAATTATTGTGGGTTGTGACAGTGTAGGGTAACGAGGCGTGATGAGGTGAGTCGGATAGTGGATTTTTAACATGTGGATATGTGTGGGATTCCGGATCTCACACCCGTCACATGCAGCTGGGGAAAAGCTCGGCGGGCCTCCCCGGGATCCCTGCCGGCGTGAGAGTGGCAAGGCGGTTGTGGCTCCGGAGGCATCTATGCGGGTGTGGTATGATGAATACATGTCAGTTGTCAGCTGTGTTTGTCGCAAGTTTTTTGATTTTCTGTGTATCGGTAGTTTGAGACGGGAGATGGAGGGGAAAAAAAAAAGGCTAGGGTCCTGGCTGGGGTCATCAGAGTCGTGTCATTTGTGCAGCGGACAGTGGGCATTGGCATGATGAGCTGCTGTGGTGGTCACCTTTTTGTCTGGGTCATCTAAATCAAACAAAGACAACTGGATCTGTGTAGCAGGCAGGAGCAACGAAGCATCCAGCAGCCAGTAGCCAGTGTGTATGCACGTAATCAGTGCCACGGTACAAAATGCCGAGGTCTATCGGTCGTATCCCCGGTCCGTCGTGCGGGCGTGCTCGATTTTAACTTGGATCCCCCGGATTTCTCTGCGTCTCCGCGTGCAGAGCTGAGCGATGAGACCCCGCTTTTCCCCCAGCTGGCCAGCCACTCACGGGCGTCGCTCGGCGTTGGTTACCAGAGGCAGGTTGAGGGAGGCACTCTTTTGCCACGCACTGGCCCCACCGAGGCCAGACCCGAAGTCGCCCAATCTCACCACTGGCAGCGTTTTCCTCAGCGTGGGTTTGTGATTGAAGGCGCGGTGCCGTGACAGACAAACCCGCAACCGCCGGCTGGCCCGTTCGCTCCTCTTCCTTACCCTTCCCTTCCCTCTCCTCCTTCCATCGCATCGCATCGCATCCTCCATTCCTTCACCACCAGCGCGATCCCATTCCCCCGCTGCACGGCCTGCGACGACGCGGAACGGAGAAACCTCCCGTCACTTTCTCCCCCCGGCACGCGTCCCCGTCCGGCCTGGGCGATTGCGACTCCGACCCCCGGCTGCGACTGCCACTGGCCGTCTGACTAACTCCTCGGTCGACCTACCCGTGTCGCCCCCAGACCGAGGCCCACTGCGGCTGCCAAAATCGCAGTCCTTGACTGAGCGACACCACTCTCTCGACCCTCGACCCTCGACGCAGCCTCCGGCGACGCTCCGACCCGGTCCTCTACAACACATCACCGTCGCTCTTTTTCCACCAGCCGATTCCATCCATCCACAACGACAACATGGCGTCCCCGCCCAAGCCCTGGGAACGACCCGGCGCGGCAGCTGGTAAGTTGGATAAATCATCAACCTCTTCCCCCGTCCATCCCCCAATCTACAGGTGCGTCATGCATCTCCTGCATATGCATGCTCACCGACTTGATTCCAGGTCCCTCGCCAATCTCCCCCTCACTCTCCTCCACCAGCACCGCCGTTCCTTCAACTGCCGATTCGGCCGCTCCTCCAGTCCCCGACCGTCCTGCCGCTCTCGCTTCCTCCGTCAACCAGAATGCAGCCGCCTATAGTCGCATGGGCACATCTCCCTACAGCACCCTTGGTAGCTCCTACTCTTCGCCCTACTCTAGCCCGTACTCGCGGTTCGGTGGTTACGGTAGCAGCATGTACGGCGGCTACGGAGGCTATGGAGGAGGCATGTATGGAGGAATGGGAGGAATGGGAGGCATGTACGGAGGCATGGGGGGCATGGGCATGCCTGGTGATCCCAACAGCCTTACCAATCGCTTCAGCAACAGCACGCAGGCGACTTTCCAGATGCTCGAAGGCATCGTGACCACGTTCGGAGGCTTTGCCCAGATGCTCGAGAGCACTTATATGGCCACACACTCTAGTTTCTTCGGTATGTTCCGCTCCAGATGTTCCAGTCCCATGACTGAGTAGCGACTAATTATCCCATAGCTATGGTTTCCGTCGCGGAGCAATTTGGAAACCTTAGAGATACCCTTGGTTCCATCCTCGGCATCTTCACCCTCATGCGCTGGATCCGAACTTTAATTGCGAAAATTACCGGTCGTCCACCACCAGCCGATGCTACTGCCCTCACTCCTCTCGCCTTTGCTCGATTCGAGGGTCGCTCAATTGGTCCTGACGGCTCTGCTATCCCCCCCAAGGCCAGCCGCAAGCCACTCTTCTTCTTCATCCTTGCCGCCTTCGGCCTTCCTTACCTGATGTCTAAGATGATCAAGTCACTTGCGGCATCCCACGAGGAGGAAGAGAGACGCCTCCAGCAGCAGGCGCTTCAGCAGCAGCAAGTCGACCCCTCAAAGCTTGAGTTCTGCCGCCTTCTCTACGATTTCCAGCCACAAGCTCAGTCCAGCAATGGCATGGAACTGGATGCCCGCAAGGGTGACCTGGTTGCCGTCCTCAGCAAGGATGATCCTGCTGGCAACCCCAGCGAGTGGTGGCAATGCCGCTCTCGCGATGGCCGTCAAGGCTACCTCCCCTCGACCTACCTCGAGGTCCTCAAGCGCCCCAGCCAGGAGCCCAAGAAAATCACGGCCGCCCCTGTCGACAACGGCCGCTCCAACTCTATTACCAGCTCCATTGCTGGCCCCCAAGAGGGCAAGAAGGAATATGTCACATCTGATGGCATGCAGAGGAGCCACTTCTACTCCTAATCTGGGTTCAACCCCATTCAAGAATCCCCAGACAAGCGGCAGAGCTGTCGCCTACGAGGGCAGATGTACGATCCTGTTTTAATCTAACGGGAATTGGTTGTATTAACGGGTTTCATTGGGTCTACCAAAAGAATCATTACGGAGTTGTGGTTTAATGATCATACCAGCCCCTCAGCGTTTAGGTTTATTTTGTTGCCTCTATTTATATACCGAGGGGGACATGCAGAGACATTGGTCTCCATATATGTGCACATTCCTTAATTGGGGGCGTCTTTTTTATTGAATATATATATGGGCACTTGGAGACCCTATGCTTGCATGCAAACCCATTTCTATATTTTCAAGCTTATTTTGCAACTGTTGTGTATCTGTTTTGAGCCACCTCGGACTCCAGAACAGCGTCTTCGAACTCATACCAGTGACCAGTGCATCTACATGTTATATGCATCACTTCGCCTAGTTTACCATGCAAATCAACCTTTTCACCTCACTCAACCACCCTATCATACGCCAGCATCTCAAACTTGAGAAGCAGAATTAACCCTCCCCAAGCGACTTTTGATGGCCGCAAAATATCGTAGCATCATAATTCTAACCCTCTGCCTCATAAGCATTGGACTTGTGCTTGGGTTGGAACTTGAAAGTAGGGTGGACGGGTCCAAGGAACATTTCACTGTGGATATTTGCATTGTTAGCATAATCATGGCCACCGAAAAACAGAGCTTTTTTGAAACATACGTGATTTTGATCCAATCCTTGTAGTTGTTGGATGCCATGAGTGTTTCCATATCGTCACGTCCCTTGTACGCTGGCGGGCGGTCGTTTAGACTGGGTGGCAGATGTTCCAGGAGTCCAACGGGCACGTAACGGTGCGTGAAGCTGAGCCACTCAAGGAGGAAGCGACGTGTGAAGCCAATGCCCAGCTCGTCAGAGCCCCAAGCCTCGAGTCCGTATCGAACGAATTTCTCAATGTATGTCAGCCGCTCACTTGAGGACTTGTCCAAGTACTGGCCCTTTTCAATCTCCTCAAACAACCAAGGCTTGATCAAAGCACCACGGCCAATCATGACAGTGTCAACGCGAGCTTCCTCAATGTTTTCGTAGTATTCGGTGTGGGAGAAACAGTCACCATTTCCTAGGAAGTACATGCGCCCATCCTTGGCATTGGGGAGGGTGCTGGCATCAGGCTCAGCAGCTGTGTCGGTCAGCGCATCCTTCTGCTCGTTGTATGTCTTAATTAATGCGGCGCACTCGCCAATATAGCCCCAGTCCGCTTTCTTCGTATACCGCTGCTCTCGGCTGCGGCCGTGTAGGGTGAGTGCGGCACAGCCGGGGGCACCGAGACGCTCCCGATGTTCACGGGCTCCAAACGCGAGTTTGCCGATGACCTGGGTCGCGGTGGGCCGGTTACTACGGACACCAGTGCGGATCTTGGCGGTGATTGGGATTTCACCAGACACCGCGTTCATGCCTCGAATCATACGCTCCATCTTGCCATGGTTGTCGAGCAAAGCAGATCCACCACCAGACTTGAAGACCATGTCAATGGGGCAGCCGCAGTTGAGGTCAATAAGACGGAGATGAGGGCAATATCGGTTCAGAACGTCGGCGGATTTGGTAACAACCCAGTGGTTGCTTCCGGAAATCTGTGCGCCAAATTTGAGGTCCTTCTCATGGTTGTAATCCTCAAACACTGGGACAGCACCAGGGTTGAACTTGGGAGGGGTAAGCTCCGAGTCATGCACCTTGAGAAGAGTCCAATCGGCCTTGGTACCTTGAATAAGGGGCATTCCCATAGCCATCTCAGAATAGGTGAGCTGGGCACCAAGATCGACACAGAGACGTCGGAAAGGCAGGTTGCCCTGCGTGGTCAAGGGAGCCAATGTTGGGGTTTCAGGGCCAAAATAGAGTCGACGTTTCTCTGAAGGCTTGAATGGAGGGTCAACATAGCGGGCACGGAGATCCTCAATACCCTCCTTGGATTGATTCTTGCGGCGGTTTTGAAACTCCTCGCTGAGCTTCGCCTCTTGGTTCAACCACTTGATATACTCGTCCGAACGAGTGAAGTCTGTTCTCTTGCGGCTGAGGTCAATCTTTTTGTCCATGCCCACCACATTGGAAATGGCTGGGCGTTGCTCCTCGGACTCTTCATTCTTGGGGCCTTTGTCCTTGCCATCTCCTTCAGAGCTGTTGATGAGAATCAGCTCCTTTCTCCCATCCTCGTGCTCAATTTCCTTCATGTGGCTCTTAACGAAACGGCATTTCCATCCAGATGGACAGCTACCGTACATCTCGAAGACAGGGCACTTCCCGCCAAAAGTCTCAACGTCACCACGGCGACCTTCCTCGAGGTACTTTCTGATGTCGTGGCATAGTTTGCATCGATCACCGAATTTGCACTCCCTGGGGGAGAATTCGGGGTAAAATGCTCGACTGTTGCAAAGGCGGAAAGCGTCATCAAACTTTCCAAAGTTTCGTTCTGTATTTTGGCCCTTATTCTTTTTTTTGTCCCTTTTGCCACCCTTACCGGAGTTTCTGTCATCATTTTGAGTTTCTGCAGTGCCGCGTCCCTCAGCAGCGTCATCATCGTTCACATCACCTGAAGAGGATTCTTTTTGGGTAGAAACATCAATGAGGTACCTGGATACATGTGAGTGCGAGTTTCTGTTGGCAGTAAGAAATAGTGTGCTCACTCCTTCTTAATAGGCGCAATACCCTTGACTCGACCATCGACATGCTCGGGTTTCGTGTTGGAGTTTGAATCTCCGGGTTGTCCATTCTTACCAGTCTTCAAGCCTTCACTATTGTTTGAAGCTTTCTCGGTGCTATCAGCAGGCTGATTGGGCATCGATCCGTTCATCTTAAGTCTTTTCGATGCTCTCTCTCCAGCATCAGGACTATCAAGGGCGCTGGTCGAATCGTTGGGCTGAGGTATGGATTGTGGGTCTGGAGGGACACCACCCATGTTGGTATCAGCTTGCTCAGACATAACTCCTGGTGGACTGGAGGCTGCAGGGTGTAGCTTTCTGTGGTGGAGTTTGGCCTTTGTATCCCGCAGTGGTTGACATGCAAAGCTGAAGTCCGTCGACAGGGCGAGATGAGAGCAAAACCGGGGTTGTGAGGTTTGTGCGCAAACGGGCCGCGGTTTGGCGCACGGAATTTTAGATAGCGAGAGCCAATTAAAGCTTGCTCGCACGCCCGGGAGCAGCGAGTGGGAAAAAAGGGAAAAAAAATAAAAAGAGTTTGCTTTTCTCCAGCTGAATCGAGCTGTTGCAGACCTTTGTGAGTTGTCGAGTGACGGCCCCAGGTTGATCGCCGGAGAAGAAAAAAAAATCTCTTGGAGTGAGTGGATGTTCGTCTGCGATAGGCTGTACTGCTGTGGCTAATGCCCCAGCGAGGTCCAGGCCGCCCAGGCGATTGGGAGGGAGCAGGGCCTTTGGGCGGCTCTTTCCTTCAGTTCTAGGAGGCTAATAGAGTGGAGGGCCCACCTGTGCCCCTCACGAACGGGCCCCTCCCTCCACAGCTCAGGGAACAACAGCTGCTAGAATAAAAGTTAGAAGCTAGCCAACAGCGGGTTTTTCGGGGGCAATTGGGGTCCGTCGAGGGCCCGTCGGGGTGACCGGGGTGTTCGGGTGCACGCAAAGGGAAGATTGTATCAGGTGTCGGGTGACATTGGAATGGGCAATGGATGCAATTGAGCGTTGTGGCATGTCGTCTCGTCTCCTGCAGCAGGGCGCAGGAAAATGGCTGCAGCTGCAGCAGCCTCCTGGTCCTCTGACAATTTGCTTGAAACCATCTCTCCAGTGGCTTGGGGGCCGGCATCTCGCTGTACTGTGCGATTTTGGGTGTAGTGCTGCAGCTGTCAGAGGACAGCAGGGACTCGTCAGGTACCGCACCCCAGCACGGTCAAGCGCTAGGTATCTCGACCCGCCGCACTTGTCAGTTCCAGGCCCGCGCCCCAGACGGAGGGCCTCGTCCAAGTGAGTGCGTCGCCAGTAGCCTCAGCGATCATCTCGTACTACCAATCTAACCTGCCGTCATCCCTCTCTCCCAGTCCCGCGAACCCAACCCGTTTTCGAGCATCACGGCACGCCGCTGGCGCATCGCAGCATCAAACACTGCCAGCACGCCCTCTCCCTCTCCCGCCCTCTCACAGCCCTGGCCCTGTGTCTCTGTGTCTCTCAACCCCAGCCCGCCGTGTCGCCAACCCAACAACGTCCCTCTGGCATCCGACAATCTCCCTCCAACCAACCTCGTTACGTTCCGCCCAACGCCATCACGACATCCCGTCGTCTCTCCTGCCTCACCCCCCTTCTCCCCGGCTTGGGCAATGAAGCACAACCTGTAAAGCCATGGCGGATTCGGGTAGGTCCACCGACAAGTCACCCCTCAAGACCAAGGTCGTGCGATCCCAGAAGATTGCCACTGCATCTCCGGCCTCCAATATTCATCCATCACACCTCGATGACGACTCCGACGATGATGACTCGAGCGAGGCAGCACCATTGCCGCGCAGCCATACCCCTGGTCACCTCGCCAGCAAGAGCACACTCACACACACTAGCCGTCGAAAGCCCTCCGACCTCACCATTCGTCAACGCTCCCAGTCTGCCTCTCAGGTAGCTTCCCAGCGTCCTGCCACGAGACCTCCCAAACCACCTCCCTCCACCTTGAACGGTGTTGGCGATGTTTCAAGTCAAGATGACCGCGAATCACGGCGTCCGGTCCCCACACGGTCCGCCTCAGCCATAAACTCCCGTCCCACAACCACTGCGTTGGCATCACGGTCTGGGACCTTGACTGCTTTCCGAGTCCGGGGCCAGCATACATCATTCCCTCCACCTCCGGACCCCAAGACCGCGCCCGATGTGCCCGTAGCTCCGGCATCTGGCATGTACTGGTCGAAGGCCCCTTCGTCAGGGGCCCCCCACTCGAACTTGCGAGCGCACACGACTACCCTTGTGGGCTCCAACGTCTTCGTGTTTGGTGGCTGCGACTCAAGAACATGCTTCAACGTTCTTTACGTCTTTGATGCAGACTCCTTTTACTGGTCCGTCCCGCATGTTGTCGGTGACATTCCCGTTCCTTTGAGAGCAATGACCTGCACAGCCGTGGGGAAGAAGCTGATCGTGTTTGGAGGCGGTGATGGGCCGGAGTACTACAATGATGTTTACATCCTCGATACAACGAACTACCGGTGGACTAAGCCCCGGATTATCGGGGACAAGATACCTTCCAAGCGAAGGGCACATACAGCTTGCCACTACAAAAACGGGCTGTACATCTTTGGCGGCGGTGACGGGGTACGAGCCCTGAATGATATCTGGAGACTCGACGTTAGCGACGTCAACAAGATGTCGTGGCGTTTAATTTCAAGCCCTGACAAGACGGCGTCTGGGACCAAGGATTACCGCCCTAAGGCCCGGGGTTACCATACCGCCAACATGGTGGGGAGCAAACTCATAATATTTGGCGGCTCTGATGGAGGCGAGTGCTTCGAAGACGTATGGGTCTACGATGTGGAACAGCATTTCTGGCGAGCTGTCACCATTCCCCTGGCCTTTCGCCGTTTATCTCACACGGCCACCATTGTTGGCTCTTATTTGTTTGTCATTGGTGGACACGATGGAAACGAATATTCGAACGATGTCCTCCTGCTAAATCTTGTTACCATGACCTGGGACAGGCGCCGGGTCTACGGCAAGGCCCCTTCGGGCCGTGGATACCACGGAACCGTCTTGTACGACAGTCGCCTCATAGTCATTGGCGGCTTCGACGGCACAGAGGTCTTTGGCGATGTGATGCTGCTCGAGCTCGCCGTCCATGCTTACTACTCACAAATCAGCCACTTCACCATTGAGGTATAAACGGCGGAGAGGAGTTGGCGACGTGATTTGACGATAGACGCGGGTTTCATGTACGCCTTGTGATTCTAACTCGAACTGGATTGGGACGAATTTACGAGGTTGGAGCGGAGTCCAAAAGAGGCGGACGGGAGTCAGGTGGCCAATTGTTATATCTTTACAAGCATTTGATGTATGTTTTCTCTTGTCTATTCTCCGAGGTGTGGTGATGTTGCATATTCCCCCCCTAAAGTCTATGATACATTCCATAATATGGCCGACTCTTGGGGCCATTCTGGATGGGTCGGATCTCCTAGTGCAGTTCCTCAACGTCCCCTTGTGGTTATGTATAGAGATAAAAAAGCTTTGAGCTGTAGCAGAATTTCCTCCCAAACCTAGACTTTTTAACAAGAAAAAAATATAAATAAAAGCTCATTCGTTGAACAAGAATAAAGAAAAAGGGGTCCGATTTTTCTCTGGTCATCGGCAATCAACAACTCCTATACATCATAACATGAATCTCCTGGTTTTTCGCATCTATTCGGTATTTGGAGGGGAAAAAAGAGGTTAGGTTATGGTGGGCGTTGTATTAGTGTGAGTGCATGTGTGTTGTGTGCGCGAAGGGGCACGGGGATTGTCGTCAAAGCAAATACGCGGCCTCCAGGGCAGCATGCCTCGAGATGTGAGTGAGAGCGCATTTTAGACCTTGCTCTCAGCCTGCTTCTTGGCGGCCAATCGAGCCTCCTCAGCGGCAACCATGTCTGATTTGATCAATGTTAGCTTCAACATGTATATTAAAAAAAATACAATTATAAACGGGGGGGGGAAGACTCACCCATCCAGAGGTCCTGGCCCTCGTACTCCTCCTTGTGTATCCTCTTCTCAATCAGGTGCTTGTGCTCGGGGTCGTTGGGGTCAACGACGAGGACCGTCTGCCAGCGGCCGGAGCCCTTCTTGGCGTCGTTCATCTCGAAGGCGGCGGAGACGATGAGGACGGCGAGGGTCAGGCCCTGGGCGTAGACACGGGCCTGGACAATCTTGTTGGCCGTGTTCATGGGCGAGCGGCTGACAATGGCAAAGGCGAGGCCCATGCTGGCGAGCCACGAGATGAACACGATGGAGTAGCGGTTCTCCTTGCCGTACTCCATGAAGCGCTCCCAGGCCGTCTCATTCTCGCGCACCAGCTCGCGGGCGCGCTGGGCGCTGTCCTGGTAGGTGCGCATGGGGTCCTGGGCCTTCTGGAAGGCCATGGACCAGCGGTCGGCGTTGACAATGGCGCCAAAGGTGCCCGTCGATGTGACGAGGAACGTTCGGAACGGCAGCGTCAGCCCGCGGAACGACGTGTACCGGCGCGAGGCGATGATGACGCCTCCCAGCCCGAGGCCGATTCCGAGGGTGCCGCCAATAAGTCCGCCCTTGACCACAGCGGCGTAGTGGGCCTCCTCTTCTTCCTTGGTGAGGATCTTCATGGCGGAGGGGTGAAGCGGGTTGCGAGTGGTTTTGTGTGTTTGTTCGCGGGGTGCCTGGCGCAGGGGAGGGGAGGGAATGCTGCGAGTCGTCTGGGAGTTTTGGGACGGATTCGAGGCTTCTTCTATGGAGATGGGCTGCCCGATTGGGGGGAGGGGGGGTTCGCGGGTAGTCGTATGATGGGAGGATGAGGTGTTGTTGCACGGAGCAGTGCGGCCTCTTGTGGGTCAGAGGGATCGGTCGGGGATTTGGTCTAAAAAAAAATAGCTCCCCGCAAGAAGGACTGGTCGCCGATTGATCTCGGGTTGTCGGGATGTTGCAGCGGATGCAAAGCACTGACTGCGTTTGTTGCTTGGATGGGTGTGGTTGGTGATGTTCTTTTGCTTCTGGAAGGAATCGGGCCGCCGGATGATATATGTTTTGGATTCAGAGAAAGCAGGTCTCGAGCGGTTTTCTATAGTGATGAGTAAGGAACCATGATGTCAGCCAGTTGTGATGTGCTCAATCCCGATCCTGTCCGCCGCGAGGAAGCCCGAGCTAATCCCGTCCTTGCCGCGCAAAGACCGAGTTTTTGAAGTTTTGTGCGCGGGACGTTGTGTGCGAAAGAGCACGTTCGGCGTCGAGGCTCCGAATTTGCTCGTTTTCAATACTTGATGCCTGTGGTTTTGTTTCCATTGAGCTCATTTCACGTTCCATTATTGATCGTATTTTTTTTTGGTATTGTTGATTTGCACCAGTCAAATGGACGCTCGTCAATTCCTACTTCACCCGCAACGCGGTAACCAAATCTAGCGCCTAGTGAGGGGATTAGATAACACTTCCGTGCGAATAGCACAGCCCTATTACGCCGTGCCGCACTGCGCACACGACGGCTACGCTGCCGGTGACGGCACCCAGAGTGGCGTCATTTTTCCCTCCCCGATCAGCATCAAGTCCCCAAGAGCTATCGGCGCGGCCGCTGGGTGAGGATGCATGCACTGCGCGCATCGTTTGTAGAAATGAAGTAGTAATAGATGAGCCCTGGCTGGCTTACACGGAAGAATCGGCCATTGAGGGCCGTCAGGGTTGGCATCAGTTAATCCGTGGGGTGGTGAATGCATCCCCAAAGTCGCAGGCCCAGCTGGAGCCTACATCGGACTCAATGGCTGCTCGCCGACAGAGAGCGAGCTCTCGGGCTGGGAATGCCATACCGCGAGATGCTGACGTCGGCCAGAGCGAGAGGAATACCTACTCATGTCGCGTGCCTGCACCTTCGGTGAGCTCATGCGACATGAGCCGGGACCCTTGCTGAGGCCCCAGGAACGCTCGGGCTACTCCGGAGGCTATGCCATGCCACTGCACTGTGATGGCCTGACCTTGGATGTCTGCTGAGACTCAGTCGCCGACGACGCCAGGAGAGACCAGGTTCACGGGCAAATCACAGGCTCACGCAACGCGACCTGCTCGCCGACAGGAGCGATTCGTCAGTGCCGAGGGCATCCAGTATTGCGGGTTGCAGTTGCAGCCAGCAAACGTGGATGAATGACCGTTCAGCAATCTGTTGGGTGCAGGAACATGAACCAACCTATCATGCCGCCGCCACCGCGGCACCCAGAGTCCTTCAGATCGGATCACTTTGCTGATAGGAGTGGCTAGATATTCATCCTCCCGCTTACCTGGCCGACTTTCACCATCCCTACTTGAGTGTCGATATTTCACTCCTTTTTTATTCGTCTCCAGCGTTCCTTGTCCATTCCTGTTAAAAACTTCCCGCCTACCCGGTACGTTGGTCATCCCTTTCAACTTGTTTATCCTGCTGCGTTCGCTTCTCCTCCAATCCCCCCCCCTCCCTCTGGCTCATAGATTCGCCACCTCTCACTGCGTATCTGCCTTGCTCCGCTCCCCACGGTGGATGCAAGCCGGTAGTGACGTGCCGGGTTGAGTTGGGGAATCGAATTGCATGATGCGTGCGAATCTGGAACCGGGGGCTCCATTTAACCCAACCCAATCTGTCAGTGAGAAACCGTGTGGGAATCTGATCTGTTTCATCTAAAAATATATGGACTAGTTACTGCATAGCGATAGCCATATCAACACAGTACTCGCCTGCATACGTAACTCGCGTAATAGTGAACAGATCTTCAGGACGTTGCCCATGAGTTTCGCTATCGGCTATTCAAAGTAGTTCCTGTCCTCCTGGAATTAAATTCATGATGATGCAATATGCGGCCAGTGGCATATTTTCCTTGTAATCCTACGATAAGAGGCACGATGGTACCACAAAAAGAAAACCTGGCGCCGTTTGATTCGGAATCATGGTTATCTCTGTGGCCTGCTTCCGTCCACTTATCATGAGGCTTGCTGATTTGGGTGTACATAATGCACCTTGAGTGCAGCTGGCCGCTTAGTGCTGCGAGGTCAACCGAGTTTCTCTGTATCGTAGTCCAACTCATGGCTTAGTTCCAGAATGCAGGATGAAAGGCTATCTAGTAATGTCTTACTTGCCTGCCGATCCCATCCTTGCATCGGTGTATTCTTGCCCGAGAATGTGATGGGCAACAATACCCGGGAGCCCGAATTGGATTATCTATTGGATACACGTCAAGCCCCTAGATGATACAACTTCGCCGCGCCCCTGAAGCTAATTGTGGTTTCCGTGGGGGTTTCTGACAGAAGAGGGATCATGCCCGAAGATCCAAGGTAGAAGACCTCGCTGATGTGCATGCTGAACACCAATGAACGATGAACGATTCTTCTTCAAGCGCGGTTTCTGCGCGAGTCAGGACACACATGTGTTGAAGGGGCCGACGGGATAACAAGGCCATACACGGCAAAAGCAAAGTGAGCCAACAACTCCACCGCAGCTGCTACTCTGTATGAGGTTAATAAATCGTTGTGAGGGGCCAAGATCCCGCGTTGCCTGTTCACGTTAGCTTTCACCTCGCCGGAACATACATAGCCAAGACATGTTGCAATAGTTTCAAGCCCGATGGTACCGCGAACCATTCACAGATCAAGGAGCGACGGGATCTCATTCTCCCGCAGCTCGGCATGCCACCTCGGGCCATGATCAGCGCTACCCTTGAGCAGAGGGGGAATCTCCCAGCGTCTATTACATCATAGGCGAACCAAATGCCTCGTATCTTCTTACCTTGGCTGGCAGGCTGTTATTGATCATGATCAAGATATTACATGAGCCTGAAACCAATCATATTGCAATGCGCAGAGCTGCCCACACACACACAACCATTTCCACGTGTCGCTGTCACCCAGGCACGCTGGAACTCAACAGTCTGTAAGACAAGGTTTGAGCCGTTGGTACGTCGACGTTGAGGGTGGGATCCGTTGTTTCGGCCTGGAGCCCCACTGCGCATTCGAAAAGGGTATGCAATTTGGACGAATGCCATGCTAACCGGGCTATTTGTCGCTAGCCTTTGATTAATGGGGTATTGCAAGTTTTCCTGTGTCCGACCTTTTTTTCCCCCACATATAGGGAGAGAGTAAAGGGAATTAGAGCCGTCAAAACTTGACTGGTTGCAAGGGGTTGGAGGGCTGCATCACATTGTCAAGACGCAGCGCGGGGCACCTAAAAAAAAAGATTAAGCGGGGGGCACCTTGATTCTCAACGCCGCCCTGGCTACAAGCGTGGCTGGATGCATGATGAGGGGATCTGAGGATGACCTCTGAACTTGATCCTCATTAGCCATGTGCACATGATCTGATCTGATAGCGAGAGTTGAAGAGAGACAATTTGTCCTGCCTTTGGCTGTTCATTTGTCGGGGCTAGCGGGTAGCACGGACGAACCCATTGTCGACCTGTCACGAGTCAACTTGGGCTTCGGCAATACCGCTCAGAGACGAGGATTGATGAAAGGCTGAAGAAAGACAGTGGTCCTTTGGCCCCTTTTGGCGTTCCTGAATAGGCTACGGCCAAGGAGCGACCCACGCGACACGAGACGGCGTCGTCTCACCCTCTGTGCTCAAGGAATCAACGTGCGCTCAATTGCAACCACCTCTGCCGCGCTGACATATTGGGACCCTGTTACGGAATAGATGGTCGAACGCCAAGCCAGCTTGTTCTACGAGGCTTCTGAGCCCACTTTTAGGGCCTTGCCGCCCCTGTGCCCTGGTCGAGGCTTGTCTGCACAGAGCATAGCGTGAGCAAGGAGGGGCCGGCTCTGGGATGAGGATAGGCGCTGGGGCAATGTCATCCTCGGTCTACTTGCCGCGAAGGGTAGGGGGACGTTAACGAGGGAAAAAAAGTTTCAACAAAGACCATGACTCTCAAGTAGACCGAGATTGAAGTGGATGGCTGAGCCTGGCATCCAGAAACAGGCGATGGGACCGTGGGAAGCACGGTGCTGTTTGATGTGGCACGTATGAGTCAGGCACCACACGCGGTCGCACATCAGCGTGAGGGTGCATGAGCATTGCATGAGCAGCGGCTTTTGTACATGTGCCAGCCAGGATGGATCCCTCATGCGGAGAGTGTGGAAGGTGACCTGGCCACCATGTGGGCGACGAGGATTCTCCCGCGAACGTCACCAGCCATGCATGACTGGTTTGGGCATGGCTAGAGGCAGCAGCAACGCTGAGTAAAACCAACACGCAGCACTTACAAAAAAAAGAAGAAAAAAAAAGGCAAAGCTAGCCACTCGAGCCATGTATTGATGCGTGGGTACCTAGATAGGGCCATGTCAATGGTGCACACTAAACGTCAGTTCACACCTGCAAGACGGGATCCAGGGCGAGCACGCCCTGAGTCTGGTTGTGGGTTTAAATGCATGGGCGAAGCTTGTTGGTCAACGCAATCGATGAGAACACCTCGGTCGACTCTCTCCAGCTGGAAGGAATCGGCCGCTAATTTTCCACCACCTGCATCCGAGATAGGACACGATCGTCAACCGAACTGACGATGGAAAGCTTGACGATTGGTGACGATGCTCCGCAACACTGTGCCCTAGCTTCTTCCCCACCATGCTGTCCCCAGTCCGCCGACGCAGGATTTCTGAGAAAGCCAATGCCCAGACCAGCACCGCACGTCTGGAACTGGCCAGGACTGGACCAAGGGACACCTTCTCCGCCTGCTCCATGCATTGTGGGAAGCTGTAGTGGGGAGCTCTGGTGGCGCATCAGATGGCCATGCCCGGCTGATGGGAGAAGGGTGCCATGCCGCCTTGACGTCGGGTTTCTTTTACAAGAACGGAGAACCCTGTGGCAGAAAGCACTGTGGAGTATGTGCTGGGCCGGAACTCCCCTGCTGCCAAGGTACTGGGTTCCTGCACCTTTTCTGAGGATGCCAGTCGCCTCAATGACCGTAGAGGTAACGGCATTGCCTGACAAGTTTCTTCAGGAGATGGTATTTGATGGATATCCAAAGTTTGCAACAAAAGGCAACTTCCAGTTAAGTGTGAAGTTGTCTCTTTTCTCGGCCGGTAGCCAATCCTTGATCCTTGATCCTGGTAAATCATGAATCACTAGGTGCGCATAACCCTGAAACGGAGTGTTCGATTCACTAACTTTCAGCTTGCATCTGACGACCCTGGCGGCTAATATCCAAACTAGTGCTACTCCCGCCGACAACACCAGATCGGATCTAGAGCAAGCACAACTAATGCTCGGATTCACACATGTAGATCAAGTTCAACTCGTGACGGATAAACTGGGATACCTGGGAGATGTTGTATTTGGGTATTCTTGGATTATAGATACAACAGAAGATGGTATCTCATCAGACTACCCTGAGCCGGTGCTGATAACTGATCCTTTTTTGAAACGCTCATCATGCTTCGTTGGTAGATAGAGTGCCGTTAACTGGGCAATCCCCTCGTAGCAATACTCTGTCGGATTCGATTGCCAAGCTAGGGTGATGTCGTCTAAATAATAGTACTGGGCCAAGAGCCGAAAGGTCTGGGTTGGCGTGCGACTAAGTGCTTGGAGCTCTCAGTAGCTATTCAGACTCTCCGGTTCAGCATTGGACGACCATCGAATAGCAAAGGAGCTGCCACCGAAACCCATGTCCTTGCCGTAATCATTGGTCTGGAATAAGATCCAAAACCATGTATACGCGGAATGGCGGAGGGAAGGCTGACATGGCTTGCAACCATGATTGGCGAAGCCTGGACTCGAGGTGTGGCAGCCAGGACAGCTGGGGTAAAAAAAAAAGAAGACATGGACGTGGTTGTTTGAATTAGTTATCGTGGCGTCGCGGTCGTGCAATTCATATCTCTCACTGGCCGATACAGGCAGTAGCTAGTGCGCGCGGAAGCATAGTATAGGAGGTCAAATGGAGGGGAGGAGGGGAGACGAGATACGAATTCGAAGCGGACTATCAACCTAGCAAGCCATCTGACTCGAATATGATGGGCTGCTGAAAGATGGTGTATTCACTAGTAAACCTTGTCGCAAGCCCCTTACTGATAATGACGAAGAGAATGCGCATCTGTGCCTGCCCGTCTTTTCTTCATCTTTGACGCATTCGCGACCATCCCTTGCAGGCTCAGCTAACTACTGTTTCTGAGGATGTCGGCTCCACCGACGATCTTTAAGACGGCGCTGTTGACCACGTTTTTTTGCTTTTGAACTCACCCACCGGCTTTCTCGAGGTTCTAGCGCTGCATTGGCTCTCGGCACTAGAACGTCCAGTTAACGCCATCTATTCCCGCGGTCCTGAGAGAGTGTATTTCCGCGCAAGCCATTTCAGGCCGCTAGCTTGGGACCGGGTGTAGTGCGTCAGGATTACCGTGCCTCGTGCCGGGCGGTCGGTGGCTCAAGTGCGCACGCTGGAGTCGTCATCAATGGTCGGACACTACATCCGCATTTGTCTGGAGACCTAGAAACCACGCGAATGCCGGGCATTACCCTTGAGAAGCAAGGAGACCGGTAGATTCTTGGCAGTTGCAGTGGATCGCTCCACACTGCTACATCGGCTCGAGGACCAGGCCAAGGGCAGGTTCCATGTATATGTACTGCACAGCACTCTGCACGAGTGGTGAGTAGTGAGAGTGTGTGTGGCGCGCGCGTGTGCGGCTTCTCGAAGGGGAGCATCCGTGTCGATTTACCTGGCCTTGGAGTGTTTCGTATTCGCGGCCAACACGGTGAAGGAGAAAGTTCCGACCGAGTCCCTGCATGACCCTCTTTGGCGGCTCGTCTTGAGACCCGCTAGTTCTAGACATGTCTGGAACATGGTCGGAAATACGCTATGAAATGATTATCCAGGCAATCCATCAAGTGCATCTGGACCAAGGGCCAGGTGGTGCCTAGTTGTCAATCCTCCCCAAAACCGCAGGTGCCGCCGTTCCATCCACCTCCAGTACTACTGGTACCAGGCTACCTGCCGTACCAGTTGACGGCACCTGCCGTGCGTCCACTGGATATTCTTTGCAGCAAGCCCACTTTAGTGGGGGGGAGTGTAGGCACGATGGCCGCCGACCTTCTCGACATTAATGGACCCCAAGCGCCAGACCGATTTGGCAGCAAAACATGACCCAGAAAAAAGAGGAAAAAGAAAAGAAAGAAGACCACACCCTGGTTCAATGGCCCAAATCCATTGGAGCCTAATTCATGGGGCATAAAGTAGGAACAAGAATTCATGCCTAGCATCTTGACGTATACGAAATATGCCAGGGGCTTTTGGCAAGGCAATGCTGTTACGCACGGCACCAACTTGTACCAATTTGTGGTCGGCTGCGAGCACCGAGCGTTTTCTCTCCAGGTACCGCCCTGCCCGCCCAATATGCCTCTCGCCGCCTCATGCCCGAGGTGGGCTCCTGCCTCCCCCTGCCAGCAAGCCTGCCATACAGCCGGTCCTTCGCGCTGCTTTGGGTCGCCCCACCCGATGTGGCAGGCGGCGGCTTGTGATTGATCCACTGTAATCCGTCCGACCCATCGTCCCCATCTATCATCACTTGCTGGGACCTACTAGCCCTGGACCCTGGAATCATCGAGCAGTACCTTGAACCATCCTGGACCTGGGGAAGAAACATGCGCCAGCATCCGCACGCCATTGTTCACACTGCGAGTCACAGCCGGCGCCAGTAACCACACAGTATCTTGTCCATGCTGGGATGAGGTGCGCGTTGGTGGCAGAAACATGCATTCGTGCATCCATTCCAAATAGACTTATCGTGCCTCTGACGAATCGCGACCTGTAGTGCGCAGTCCGTCTGCGAGACCAACCCCGGGCGCCAAGCAGACATCCTCCTGTACCACGGGTACTCGGCCGACAGTCAATAAGACGACACCACTCGATGACATCGGACTGCCTTCTCGAATGACCCAACGTCCCGATTATATTATACACAGCACGTTCCGGTCCTACTAGGCGAGTGACTCGTGGACCCTCGGACTACTCGGCTCGCTCCCACGTCATCGTTCCTGTTGGACGGGTTCCTGTGTTACCTTATCCCAAAGCGCTGGATCCTGCTCATAACTATACATCACTCGTTGCTAACGCCAGGGCGTACCGCTGTCTCAACCGTACTTCCCCCCAAAGCAACGACAGTAAAACGGACAGCCCCCAACAGCTGACTTACACCGGCCACTGCTCTTCCAAATCAGGACCCCTGGAGCTGCAGCCATCGCCTCAGGTCCTGGTACTCATCAGCTAGAACGCACCATCGAGCCCAAGTTCTGACACACAGCGACGGACGCGAAACACCCGAGCAACCACGTCCAACCCTCGGCCAGGAAGAAGCAACGGCCAGAGACACCAAGGTAACTTCACTCACAAAGGTGCCGATCAACCAGCCAAGCCAATCAGCTGAACGGAGTGAGGCCAACCAAAATCCCGAGCAACCCAAAAGTGCTGCCCTCTGCGGTACGCCCGTTGGCTTTTCCACGCCCGGCTACTCGTTGAAGCCTGTCCAGTGCCGCCCAAAGTTATAACGAGGGGGCCCTGACCAATCTAACCAAGCGACCACACCGTCTTGGACAACGCGCAACGCACAGCACGACGCCTGCCCTGTTGCACACTCGGTCGGCCTCATACGTTTGTCCTCGTCGTCAAGCTCGCGCTCACCTCCCATCCTCACTTAAAGCGCCATCACCATCGCGATTGCCTCTGGGCGTACCGCCTCTATTCTAGCATGCGAAGCGCGTTCAGGTGGTTCCAGAACGATTCCCTCAAATCTCAGGAGCCGCGTGCATCGGCCTCCACTTGTACACCCACTCCCACACCCGCCCTCGCCTCCGCCGCCGCCGTCTCCGCCGCCACCGCAAGCGACTCTGTCTGTGACTCGACTGCCCACTTCGCCGCCGCCGCTGCTGGCCCTGACTCTCCTGGGTCCCTCAACTCGGCTTCGCTGACGCAGTCGCCGTCGCCCCAGCCGGAGACCCCTACCACCGGCCAGTTTCCCACCGGCGCTGACGCTACCGCAGCCGCAGCCTCTCAGGCTACCGTTGCCGCTACAGCTGCGACTACTACTTCTGTTGCTCCTCCCGCCGCAGGCACCACCTCCAAGTCCATCTTCGCTGCCGCGTTCTCCCCACGCCCTTCCCAAATACCCTCGTCGTCCATCAACCGGGTCAGCTCCTGCAACCACAACCCGCTTGACATCGCCGACACCGATCTCATCGACTGCCACATCGACGACGACTTCACAATGACGACTGGACCCGCGCTGGACCCTTCCATGGGCCGCCCCCGCGGTGACTCGTTTGTCAGCGCTGGGCCGAAGCCCATTTCCGTGAATAATCCCAACCGCGACAATGTGAACCGCAACAGAAGAGAATCTCTCGCTGGCAGCCTCATGGGTGGAATGAGCTGGGGTGGCATGTCTTTTGGCAGTTTCGTTCGAGATGAGTAAGTTATCTTTCCTGTGCCTCTTCCGTTTCCAAGCCTCGACTTTTGTTGAGCATACCACCTCCCGCTTTCGGGTCCATTTTCTCCCTCATCTTGAACGCCTGAATCGAAATACACTCTGCCCACGTTTTATTGCGACAGTTATCGTCCATTTCCGTCTCCCCGCGCCTTCCCTCCGTCGGGGGCTCCATCCGGCTCCCGTTCGGAGTGGCGAGACATTTTGGGAAACTGGGGCTCGGATGGCTGTCCCGTCGCAAATGGCATACCCACTGATCGTGAGACATGGATGCGATGGGATATCTTTCTAAATCTCCTTGCACGCTGAACTGACATGCCGTTTTTGCAGCATAATGATGCAGGGCACTTCGCCCTTTGGTACTCACCAGTCTCCGTCCTTCCACTCGTCATCCTACCTCCCAAAACTCGAGGCCAACTTTATGCGAGATTTCACTTGCTGCGGCAAGATTCTTCCCAACCTTCACGATCTTCTACAGCACTACGAGGAAGCTCACACTCAGCCGAGTCCTAATACTGCAAGAAATAATGCTTTTTCCCAGTTCTCCCAGATGGGCATCCAAGGCGCCCCCAAGATGCCGAATTCTCGGGCCAACTCGGTAGCCCCGGGCCAAGGGAATGGGCAGTCTGTTGGACAGCTTGGACAGCAGAACCGAACCACCGGGCCAACGATGCAAATGATGGGAGGACAACAAAATGCAGGAGTGGGTGATTCGCACATGAACAACGCCATCTCTTCGAACTTGAACGATGAAATGGATGCAGTGGCAGATATGGAAATGGATGATGCAGTTGGCACCATGGAAATGGATGACAGCCAGCGAATGCACCAAACACGACAACTGTTTGGGCAGCAACAACGCCCACAGCTGAACATGAACACCTCAGGCCTCACGCAAGGCCTGCGAACATCTCAACCTCCAACGCCCGCAGCTGCAAGCTTTGGTCTGCAAAATAACCCGACGGTATCCTCTGTGAACACTCCGACACTCACCACTCACCAAGGCCAGCTTCCCCGGGGGGATGATAGTGTAGATATGGATGAAGACCTCCCCGGTATGCCAATGGGCGGCAACACAAACGACATCGGCGACATGAGCTTTGGGGGCAACCAGAACAGCAACGATGCCAACTTTTGTATCAATGACCCCGGGAAGCACCTCTTCAGCCCCAACGGTGCCTTTCCCGCAGCCAACCGCTCGATCCAGGCACAGTTGGCCCAGCTGGGCCTCAACCAGGCTCAGTTTTCTGACCCCGCCGCGAACAAGGCTCTGATGCAACGGCTGCAGGCCATGATGATGCCCGAGGAGCACAAGCCCTTTAAGTGCCCCGTTATTGGCTGCGAGAAGGCGTACAAAAACCAGAATGGTCTCAAGTAAGCCTCTTATCTCCCCCCCTGCCCTCTTTTCTCGCGTTGGTGAGTGACAGAGCGTAGACTAATCATTGAAAACTAGGTATCACAAGACGCATGGTCACCAAACACAGCAATTGCACGAGAACGGCGACGGTACCTTCTCCATTGTCAATCCCGAGACTAGTGCGCCGTACCCGGGGACGCTCGGCATGGAGAAAGAAAAGCCATTCAGTTGCGAGACCTGTGGGAAGCGTTACAAGAACCTCAATGGGTTGAAATACGTGAGTCCCTTGCCTCTGCATAAATACGATTATTCAGTATACCAGCTCATACTAACACTCAATAGCACAAGGCTCATTCGCTACCATGCAACCCTGATTTCAAGCTTCAGGCATTAGCTGCGGGAATGAACCTCCCAGGAATAGGCGAAGATCAGATGATGCAATAGAGTCCATAAGGTTACTTTCCATTACGAGGTTTTAGTACCCGGGTTTCCGTTAGCGGAATCATTTGCGCGAGGCGTGCGACCTGTCCACATCGTCAACCGGTTGAACTGGAAAACTTTTTAGTTGGGATCAGAGGTGACGGAGTACACGTCACACGCCGACTTTTGCCCACCGCCTCAATGCATTTTGATGATATCAGTCATCTTATACTCGTGCTTGGTCTTGAGACCAGCGCAGTGTCAGCACCGTCTTTTCTTGTCAATACCCCTTGGTTTTCCTTATCGATTTTTGCATTCCGCAACGGCGTTGATGCATCGGCTGGTTCTTACTCGAAATTCCCCCAACACAACTGGTTCTTCAAACGACAGATATGAGATTGATTTCCTTTGGCGAATTGCGACCCCCCAAAAAGTTTGGCTCTCGCAAGCTCTCTCGATAGGGCAGCTCTACTTTTAATAGTGTCTTGTCCAATACCTAATTGGTCTGCATCTCGCCCGTTACTGTAATGCTCTGTCTATGCTGGAACGGCACACCCGCCCGTTTCCTCTCAGGCAGCCAAATATCCGGGCTTGTGCGCTACTACTTTTAGGTACGGCTGCCCTGCTCCCTTAGCTCAGTCTAGGGAGAAAGAGCGAGTTTCTGAGTGGCCCTGTTTTGCTGTTTATGAGTACGTTAAAATTGCGGATTTGGAGAGAAAAGTGGTTTTTACACGGAACGTTGGGAACTTTGGTTTGTTGCCCGCCCCTATGAAAAAAAGAGCGGTGGTATTTTTTGCGATTGTTGTGTCCGTTTTTTTTTTTTGCCTATTGGCTTTGCTGCTCTCTACTCTGGTCCTTTTACTTGTGGTGGTTGTTATTTGTTTTTGCCGATATCCGTTGGGCGTGCTGTTGGACTCTTCCCTGCCCAGGGTAGTCGCTTCTAGCACGATTTCAAAAACGGGGGCGGCAAGGAGTCTGTCTAAAAAGAAGACAAAGTCAATAGGTTAGGATATAGACTTGGCAGTGTGGCTTTCGCCTACAGATTTCATTTTGAAGCTCTATCTTGGATCGATCAATAGATGTGTGGGCAAAGGAGTCAAATCCTCAGTCCTTCCCCCCCACCCACATTTTACCACCTTGAACCCAGCGACCGTCGCGTCTAGTTTAATAGACATCAATCTCGCACAGCCGGCACTTGACGATCACCGAAGCCCTTGGCACTATGTCGGGCTCAACCAGTTCACCCCCAACACTGATTTGAATTGTGATGTATCCATCCATCCCCTGTCGATCGACAAATCTCTGGGTGGAAAACTAACCCAAAGAGGGGCAGCGCATGACGACATAGCACGATTGGCAGAGGCATGGCCTCATGATAGGCTGCGTTTGGGTTAGACATGCGTTGGCAACAGTAAACCAGCAGCAAGCTTTGTATATTGATTGGTTAAGATAGGGTCTATACGAGTGTCATTCATTGTAGCATCCAGCGCCATGCAATGCGGAAAAGTTGTAACTAAAAGCGGACAACAACTGAAAGAAGAAAGCAAGGATCAGATAGCACAGCGAACCAGGCCGAAAAGAGAAATAACGGTACAGCTGCATTTGTCCTCCAACGTATGCCAGTGGTTGAATATGAGCAGCGTATCTAGAGCAAAAAAGGAAAAGCAAGAGATGATGAATCACAAAGGACCAATTCATAATGGCGTATGCAGTGCGACCATCGTATGTTAAGCATGCCAATAAAAAAGCAAAAGACGGTAAAATTTGATTTCGACTGGGTTTCTTCTGTCCCCAACCAGGAAATCCCTATTTCGTGTCGTTGGAGTTTTTGTCGTGGGTATCGTATTCGTATGCGGACATTTATTTTTATGTTTGAGTAGGTGAATCTCAATTGAGTTCCATGCCATCATCGTCATCGGCTTCAGATTCAAGCATTTGGGTGTGGCTGCTACTTATACTCTCTTTGCGGGGAGTATGGCCCACATCTTCACCATAACGGCTGCCCATGCTGGTCCATTCAAGTTCATCACCGCCGACGACGCGGCCCTCCATGTCAATCTCTTGAGAGAGTTCGACAAGTGCGGACCGAGGGAGACGGAGAAAGCCTTGTGTACGGACAATACGGCCCCAATGGGTCATACAGAAAGATGCAGCCCGTTTGCGAAGCCATTCCTCGTTAGCCAGACCTGCGCAGTACCAGATCACACAAGCATGGTCCACATCAAGTTCCTTCGCCAACCGGTTGACGCAGAGGAGCCGTAGGTGTGGGATGTTGTAGATATTCGACATAACCAAGAGGCCTGCCACATCAGAAAGATTTGTCATGGCATCGCCGTCAACGTCTGATGTTCCATGGATACTATCTGTGTACAGGTAGTATAGGAATGCCTTCACAACTGTGTAAGGTTCGGGTATGTGCATCTTTCTTGTGTGGAATTCGGCCATTTGGGCATTGTACAGCCGTGCAAAGTGCGGCCAGCGTGCTTGAAGGATCAGCTTATGCACATGAATGGGGGGTGAAGTTGGTGTATCGGCTGAAAGCCAATTCTGATCCCGAGGCGCATCGTCGGATCGAATCAATCCAGAACTCAGCGTATCATCGTCATCATAATCTCCAGCAAGAGCAGTCACGATGAAATCGGTACCGCTTCCAGTCTCTGGAGGCTGATTAAATAGCTTTGCCAAGTCGGACCCCAGACCCTTCGAAGGCTGGTCTAACAATCGAGTTGTTGCGGAGGGTCTTGATTCCGTGCGAGGCTCGGAAGTCAAATTATCCCCCAGGAAACCGTACCTTCGGAGGTCAATTTCCATGATATCACTGTGGCAATAGTTAGCGCGGCGTTTGATCCACACGTGCATTCTGTTCAGCTAACCTCAGATATTCCTCATATCCATTTGGGCCCAGATCTGTTGTCACGGGATCGGTGGGACATCCCAATAACCAAGCCTTCGTGCCGTCTTCGTTCATGGTGCAGTAATGCCATCGATACCCAGATTTGAAAATCTCACGACCCTCTGCAAGCTTCTGCCACCGAAGCGACCCAAGATCAAGGGCCGAAAGCGAACACTCCCTTGGTGTTATTGTAGCAGCCGGGGTGACAAAATCAAGGAGAGTGCCAGAAGAATAGGCGTGATAGTGAATACCAGATCCCTGTGAGGGAATAGACGGCCCAGACATAAACTTTAAGGCAGAAATAGACCCTGGGGCTAATGGAGCATACGACTTGAGTTGGAAAGACGGTGGGTTCACCTGGGCTGTCCGAGAATTGGCGGCATATCCAGATGCGCCCACGACTGTAGCTTGCGGCAGAGTATATGGTGGTCGGGGCGAACCATTGGCCCTGTTGACACTGGCACGATCAAACATACCAATCTGCGGTCGCGAGTCGAACTGGGGGCTTCCCTTCAGGTCCAGCCACCACAAATCGCTAATCTTGTCCATGTCTTCACTTAACCCTCCAAATACCCATACGCGATCGCCCCAAATGTATGCTGAGTGGTCGAAGCGACCGACGAACCGCCACGCCTTGGACCAAGTAAATGTCTTTAGGTCCAGGTAGCAGATATCGTCTAGTACATAGTTATTTTGACCCGTGATGCCACCAATTACAAACAATTTGTCCTCATGAAGGACGGCCGCATGTCGGGCACGGCCTTTAGGTATAGGCCCCGATACTTGAGGTTGGGTCCAATGTGCTGTCTTTAAGTCGAAGATGATCAGATCGGAAAGATACGTCCGGTGCTCGTTCTCTCCCCCAAATACGAGGAGTTTGCTTCCTTGGTATAGAGTGGCGGTATGGCCTAGAGTCCGATAGTTAGTCCCTTGTGCCACTTGCAGCTGAAAAAGGAAGAAAAAGAAGAAAAGATGAAGGCAAACACTCACCCATACGAACACCAGGGATATCACCATAGTTGTCAACGAGGCTCCATTGGTGGCTAACAAGGTCCAGCCTCAGCACATGGTTGTATACTTCATCCGTGTATTGATCGAAACCGCCAAATGCGTATATTTGGTTGTTACCGCAATATGTCACCGAAGCGTTTACCAAACAAGCGGGCCTCTGGCCTAGCGTGCGAGTAACCTTGGGGCGGTATCCGTCGGCAAGTGAGCGGCCCTTGGCAGGAGAGTTGGGCATTATGTAAGTGTTGTTGGTCGACGAAGAAGCCGAAGGTGGTGTCAACGCCGAGTGCGACGACACAAGGCTAGATGAAGGCTGATGGACGAGAGATTGCTGCGGTGATCCAACGACAGGGGTCGGCCCACCGAAGATGGATTGCGGCGCCTGGCCGGGGGTGGAAGGTTGAGCCATGGCGCAGAACCGAGAGTATATGTCGGCCGCTACTAGGTCATCTCAGAATCTAAAGGCGCCGCGTGGAGACGTGATAGTAAGCGATATGGCGAGAGGGCCACAGTGACCCAGCGCAATATTGCAGTGGTGGTCGTGTTTCGTCGGTGAGGGATAGGACGGATGGATGGATGCGGTGATGCAGTCAAAGTCCCTGCCCCTGCCTCGAGTTAGAGAAATTCGAAGCCTTGCCTGTGGCGCGAGCGGGACAAGGCCCCTGACTCAATGTGGCTCCGCGGGTTTGATTGGCCTTGCCAGCGGTTCGTCCCTCCGGAGCGGAATTTTGTCCCACTCCGTCGTCATCCTTGCGGTTGCCCGGACAGATGCCTAGTGGGGCTCAAAGTAAATAAAAGGAAACCGTGAATCCTGTCGACTACCAATTAATCCATCACTATCATCACCTCCAATCCACATTCCAATCCATTCTCTCTGCTCTTTATGCTATAGAAAAGTCTAGCGCTTTGTCTGAAGCTTTGTTTAATCGCCCTTAAAATCCGATCATTCTCAATTCACCCAGATCCTTCGCCATTTGCCTCCCCGAGCCTCGCTTCAACCACCGATCTGGGCTGAGAAATTTTGGATCTTATCAGACCTTGGTCACGAGATCGAAATACGACCAAGCAGACTTTATTAAAGGTCTCTTGGAGTTGTTTTGATATTGTCTTCGCTCGATTCTTTGTCGACGCCTTGGCTCTCTCGTTGTCCGGTGAACCCACTTACACGCGCTTCCCACACTACTCCTAATTTGTTCCCACCACAATGGCCACCGCCACTGTCTCAACACCTATTAAGTCCCACAAGGGACTTTTCAACACCAGGACTGCTGGTGGTCGGATGCCCTTGACACCCTCTCCTCGTCAGCAACAATCGTCTACCACTGCCATCCCCATCAACTTCAACTCCTCCCCCTTTACTCCCGAGAGACAGTCTGGCAATGAGTTCCGGGCAGCCACGAAATCTTCAACCTATGGCGGAAACCTTATGGCACACCTCTCTCGGTCTACTGCTTCCCATCGTGACTCTCCCAAATCCAACATCGCTCGGGGGGTACAGACTCCTCGCAAGGTCCTCGAACTCGGCGTCTCAGACTTCGCTCTCACCATCGCCGGAAACACAAAGACCCCTTCTAGTGCAAAGTCCAAGAAGGGTTCCCTTCGAGGAAAGACTGTCAAGACTACCCTGAACTATGCTGGTGACCGGTTTATTCCCAACCGTGGTGCCAGCTCCGCTATCGCCCACGCTGGCTCCGGCAAGCTTGACCGATCTGATAGGCAGCGAACCAGGAACAGCAGCACTGAGAGCTCCAACGTTCTATCGTCTGCCGCAGATGAAGCTCTAGCTGCTCTTGAGAGCCTGAACATCAACGACGATGAGCCTGAGACTTACTCTCGCCCTTCCCCCAATACTGTTGCTTACCAGGACTCTCTGGCCAATGCTTGCGGTGTAAGCTTGAACACTCGTATCCTGGAATTTAAGCCTGCTGCGCCTGAATCATCCAAGCCTATTGATCTCCGACAACAATACAATCGACCACTCAAGCCTGCCGGTTCTAGCTCAGCTCAACTGCGACGACGCATTGCTACCGCTCCAGAGCGCGTGCTTGATGCTCCCGGATTGATTGATGACTACTACCTCAACTTGCTTGATTGGAGCTCTGGGAACCAGGTCGCCATCGGCCTCGAGCGCAATGTCTACGTCTGGTCCGCCGACGAGGGCAGTGTGAGCTGCCTTCTTGAGACCTCCCCTGATACTTACGTTAGCAGCGTCAAGTGGTCCACCGATGGCGCCTACGTCAGTGTTGGACTTGGTACTGGTGAGGTTCAGATCTGGGATGTAGCAGAAAGCCAGAAGATTCGCAGCATGTTTGGTCACGAGACACGTGTTGGCGTCATGGGCTGGAGCAAGCACCTTCTCTCCACTGGTGCGCGAAGTGGCCTTGTTTTCAACCACGACGTCCGCATTGCTGAGCACAAGGTCGCTGAGCTCGTTTCTCACACTTCCGAGGTCTGTGGTCTTGAGTGGCGCTCCGATGGAGCTCAGCTCGCCACCGGCGGCAACGACAA
Source organism: Calonectria crousiana (assembly GCA_013406985.1). Taxonomy (NCBI): domain Eukaryota; kingdom Fungi; phylum Ascomycota; class Sordariomycetes; order Hypocreales; family Nectriaceae; genus Calonectria; species Calonectria crousiana. The sequence continues at coordinate 457,916 of VTGD01000009.1, forward strand.
CCTTGTTTCTATTTGGGATGCTCGATCTCTCTCTGTGCCAAAGTTCACCAAGACCAACCACAAGGCTGCTGTCAAGGCTCTTGCTTGGTGCCCATGGAACATGAACCTACTTGCTACTGGAGGTGGCTCTTATGACCGTCACATCCACTTCTGGAACTCGACATCCGGTGCCCGTGTCAACAGCATCGACACCGGATCCCAGGTCACCTCTTTGCGCTGGAGCCCTCACCACCGTGAGATCGTCAGCTCCAGTGGTTTCCCTGACAACTCCCTTAGCATTTGGAGCTATCCTACTCTAGTCCGCAACGTGGAGATCCCTGCTCATGAGAGCCGAGTGCTTCACAGCTGTCTCAGCCCCGACGGTCAGATGCTTGCTACCGCTGCTGCTGATGAGAGCTTAAAGTTCTGGAAGATCTTTGAGAAGAAGGCTGGCGCTTCCGCTGGCATTGGTGCTTCAGGTGCTTCCAGCAAGGCTGACATGGTTAAGCAAATGACCATCCGATAAATATACCAGTACCAACTGGACCACGGTAGGTATTAACCTTTCACTGGTATTTTGGTCTCTAGGAGTTGTGTATTTGAAGCACGGAGTTGGGGAGTTAGTCTGCCCTTCTGAACGTGGTATGAAAGCGCTTCTCCGCGCAGGGACGAAACGGAATGGTCATGATTGAATGAAAGATATCCTTGGAGACGGACAGAGCCACAAATATGCTCGGCGGTGTAGGATTAATGTTTGGTTTTTTGAATAGGATTTGTCAGGCGTTATTGATTTACAAACATTCATTTTCTCCCTTGCATATGTGACGCTGATGGGAAAAAAATCGTTGCCTGTTTGAATCTTCGTGCAGTACAGTTCAGATTGTCGTTTGTGCAGCGCGTACACTATTTGGTATACAAAGCACCATGGAGAGTGAATGTGAATCAATCAACATGGATTGGTAAGCTTGGTGTCTTGGATGAGCAGCAAGCGGTTTCGTAATTTATTTTTGACTCAATGCGGGGAGAATATAAATCAATTGGTTGCTGAAGCTCGAGTTTTATGTTTATTCATGGTTCAAAAAGAATGGAGGATTGAAAGCACTCGAGGCATTTGTTCCCCGCCAGCAGGGTGGCCCAGCATGTTGTTTCAGGGCCCCTTTCATAAATGGCTGAGGATTCAGAGGCTAGGGCGGCGTGCTGTTAAAGGCGGTGGGAGCAGCACGCGGGAGGCACTGCTGAGTCAGCTGGTGTGGCTGCCAGCGCAGTTGTAGAAGTCGAAATCTACCACAGGCTACCAACTCTCCCCACTGCACATCACCAAGGTGCACCGACTGTGACGACTACGATTAGATCGGCATCCCAGCGGGTTCGCTCGACCAGAAAACTTCGTCCACAGCGCGCGAATAGATCTATTACGTGTTGTCTTCTGACCAAGAGCTTTCCTTCCCTCAGTTTAGCACCCGCGTGTTCTAAGGCGGCCTTGTTGCGTTCGCCGCCCCAGAGTACAATTGGGGGATTCTTCTTACGAGTCGCATATCGCCCTGAATCAGCACCTAGCTTGCAGGTGTGTTTCGGCGAAAGCGATAACAATCGCCATCTAATTTTCTCTTCACCATAGCTGCGACCAGGGGAAGTGCGCATTCTAAGGTGCATCCCTTTCTTTTTCCCCCGAGCGCGAGGACGGCCATCGCCTGCATACCGAGACAACCTCACCGAATCCACCCTTTTACAAGTGCGCAGCCGCCATCATGTCTAACACCGCAGTTGGCAACGTCTATCAGGCGATCATCGACGAAGTCGTCAATAGCTCACGAGTTGATTTCGAAGAGAGTGGTGTTGAAGAATCGGTGCTGGAGGAGTTGCGACAGGTAAGGTCCCGATTTCGTTTAGTTTGTTCGGCATTGTCTCCTTGACTGTCCATCTCGGGGATTGTCCCAAGCCACAAGGGCCCAAGGGAAAATCGGACATATATGGATTTCTCCCTCCTAGTCCGGCTGCCGAATCGGCGATGGATGATGCTTGAGAACGATACCAGTATGGCATGTTTGATGGCGAGCCATTTCGGAAGCAACGTCGGCAGACAGCCTTCGCGCTGAGGGAGACGGCGGGTTGCGAGAGGGGGCGATACTGAACTATTTGGGTCTTTTAAGCCCCAAACCCCTGCCGCTACGTGCGCTGTAACTCCACGCCACCAGCGACTCCCTTTCATTGGGCGCTTTCGCCTCCACACCCCCTCTTCACGTGTCTCCCCATCCATTCCACCAATCCGCTCCACATCTCGCATGCTGCTGCCTAGTGTTGGCCATGACATGTACGAATCAACTCGCCATCGCATGTGCAAGCTGGCTACTCATTCGTACATTGACTGTTCTACAATTGCACCAACATGTCGAGTATTGGTTCATTTGCTGGCGTTGTTGGGATTGGCCACATATGTAGCCGAATTAGTTGGATTTGACTAACATGATTTCGCTCCTAGGGATGGCAACGGAAACTCACTCAATTGGATGTCGCCAAGTTTCCTTGGGACCCCAAGCCTGATCCACCCCCAGCACAGGTCGCGCAGCCAGCTGCAGCGCCGCCTTCTGCGCATGTTCAGCCTCAGTTTGCCCAGCAGATGCCGCCCCAAGGTCTGTCCTTGCCCAACGTTGGACAACAGGCTCCCCAAGTCCAGAACGGCGCTAAGCCAGATGGTGGCTATGTGAAGCCAGAGCCCAGCATCAAGCAAGAGCCTGGTGTGCCGAGTGGCATGCCGCAGCCCTACCAGAACTATAATAGCATGGATGACAAGCAGAACGTCGCAGCACAGCGAGCTGCTCAACAGCTCCAGGCGCAGTATGGACCACGTGCTGCAGGCTCAATCAATGCTCTACATCAGCAACAGCAGCCCCAGCAGGCCCAACAGCAGCAGTCACCGCAGATTCCACAGCCGGGACAACAACCCTTGAATCAACAGCAGCAAATGTACCGTCACCAAATGGCCCCAAATGCTACTCAGCAACAACAGCGCCCCCTCAATGGACAACCCCATCTTGGCAATGGACAGACGGATGGGGCTGGTGATGATGATGAATTCGAGGGTGTTCTGATGGAGCGTGGTGCAGCTGGCGACCTACGTGAGCTCGGCCGAGTAGAGATTGACCGAATGCTGCACCAACAGATTGCTGCGAAAGCCAAGAGCATGGAAGGTGGCGGCTTGATGCTGCCCCTGAAGGAGGCGACCAAACATGCCACAGCAGCTCGGTCACGGCCCGAGTCGAAGGGCAAGCAAGCTGCTGCATATGATGGGGGGGATGATGAGGATGATGAGGATGCCATCAACTCAGATCTAGATGACCCTGATGAGGACCGCGACGATGATGAGGTGGACGATGAAGGCCTCGGTCACATCATGCTTTGCATGTATGACAAGGTTCAACGCGTCAAGAACAAATGGTGAGTTGTTCCGCGGTCCCCACGTACCAGCTATGATATTGTTTACTGACAACCATATCAGGAAGTGTACACTCAAAGACGGTGTCTTGACCGTCAACGGCAAGGAGTATGTTTTTCACAAGGCCACAGGAGAGTATGAGTGGTAGGTTGGGTATTTGAGGCCCAAAATGTGACCGTTTGGACGCAAGGTGAGGGCCAACCACATGACGGCTCCCCAGAACACGCAGTATTGCTCGAGGTGCGGAAGAGCGGAAAAGATGACCACTTGCGTTCCACAGGGCCGCAGGTATTGAATGAACTGGCCAACAACAGACTGAATCGTATCGGGGGTTTCGGGTTTCGACGGTGAATTCTCACCAGGATGATGCAATTCAAATGTCCCTCGTATCTGTACAGTGTAAGAAAGACTCAAAAATACATATTCAAAATCGGTTCGTTACAACGTTTGCCTCGGGTAGATTGTAAAGTCTCATCGGCCATGCCCCATTTTGATGCTTACACCTGGCGATGCATGGAGGGGTAACCGTTTCTAGTACAGTAGCCACCTCGTCCATGTGGTATCGTGTCATGGGTCAATGAGGGGGGTCATTGGTTAAAGGTGAGCTAAGGCTTCACCGCACCCTGGGAGAGAGGCCAAGTCCTCGCCACCCATTCCAGCTGAATTGCCGAGCTTGAAACAGAGAGTCGGGAGGGGCTCGTACAGAGAACTCGCTCCAGGAACGTAATCCCAGGCCGGGCATATAGTGGTGCCCGCTATTGTCATCAATCATGCCCCCAAGCTCGATAATACCCTCCCCGGCTTGAACTGTGTGCTGGTTTTTTTTCTTTTTTCTTTTTTCTTCTTTTTCTTCTTTTTTTTTTTTTTGGCGTGTTGGCTCGACTCCCTCCCTCCCCTCCCCCTCCCTGCCATCTTTCTTGGGCTGACCATGGTGGGCCGGCAGAACTGGTGCAGACTAGTGAGACGCTGTTGGTCCGGTCTCTCGTCTTGGGAGCAGAAATGGACACGACCTAGGGACGACCCGGGGGCTGGGACTCTGCAGCCACTGAGTGTTGGCTCGAAGTGTCATACCCTGGTAAGATCAGCATGGAATCCCTGTGCTGTTGGGATGTGCGGTCTTATGGTGCGGGCGCGTCCTCTGACGTCCCCTCCGGATGTAGCTCCCTCGAGACATGGCCGCAGTGAGGCTGCTCTTTGGTCTAGCCAACTTGTGCCGCCATATAAGGTGGTTTGAGGCGCCTGATTGGGAGCGAATATGCAGCTGCAGGGCTGCGCATATGCCTTGAGTGGTTAGATCGTGTGCGGTTCAGAGGCGGATTGTGTCGCACACCAACTGTACCTAATGGGGCTTCTCGAATACGCCTTGGAATTTACGTTTTCCCGGGTTCCCATCCGTCCCCTCGCTAATTACATCCGTATCGCCTTGACCATCTATATGTCATCACCGGTGAGTCGTCCATCCCGTCTGAATGCCTCGCGCAACTGCCGCCGGCACCGTAATTTCACTGCCCCACCATGACTGACCCGACAGTTTGGTTCACTATTTGCACCAGTGCGGCACAGCTGACAGGGGTCAGAGCAATGTCTCAGTTTCGGGGGATTTCCCGCAGAGTTGCTCATGTGTCCGGTATTGGGGGAAGCGAGGGTGAGTGAGGCTGTTGAGACTGGAACATGCGCGCATGCCACAACGGGACTGACCACCCTGGAAGTATGTTGTTCGCTGTGTCGCATCTGTTTCGCGCAAGGTGATTTGTGATGCGCCCAGATGTGTTGTTACTTTTTAAATATCATGCCATCAGCAAACATGACACCATGTGAGAAAAAAAAGAAAATAAAAAGAAGGCAACCTGGTCAAAACAGGGGATAGGGATGGTCAATCACGAGATTCAAGGCGGTCTGCAAGAGAGAGTTTACCTATCATTCGCCACTACGCCGCCAAGTTTGAGGCAGATTCGACTTTGCCCGGCCATCCATAATGTCCGTCCAAACAAAGGGTAGATGGCGAGGCGTGGGGAGACCAGGGAGGATGCACCAGGGCGTGGCTAGTCAGACCCATGCCCGACGTCTCCCAAACCAGCTGTTCGCCTAATTAGCTGTTGACCAAGAACACTGGCGCCATGCCCGTTGCCAGTAGTAAAGCTGCTAAGATGGCCAGGGGGGATACCACCTGGCAGAACCTCCTACACCCCAACTGATCGCCTGACACACCTGTTCCCGATGGAGTGGTTCAGCCCGGCCCGGTCTAGTGAAGGGCGGGACTAGCTGACTGCTCTTGTTCCCTCTCGTCTCGTATCAGCAAACCGTGGCTACTGGGATTATAGCACTGTGCGTCGCATTGCGCCCACACAATCCCTGAAGTTAAGACGAAGAGTACACAAGCGTCATGTTGCATTGCCAACAGATATGGCCAATCATCGCATCAAGTTTGGCATCACACATTGTCGATGGCACTGCTCTGGGAGGGCCAGAGAATTAGTAGAGATTAACACACATGGTCGTCGATATCGGTGAGAGGAATGTTACTCAATTGAGGCTCATCGCACGCTGGCGTGTTGGTTTGGTGACTGGAGAGAGATAAAAAAAATTGAGGCAATCGAGATACCCGGTTTACTTGGCTCGGCCCTCCTGTTAGCCTCGATACGAAATAGAGATTTGGGATCGAGCCAATAGTAGGATCAGGATGCCCTCCATGGGCTCTGGAGTTTAGCGAGTCGCTTCAAGCCGACAGCGATGTACTCAAGGCCCAGGCAGCCGGGCCCACATTCAACAGTCACACCGAATTATTCTGAGTGTTTGGTCCGCAAAAGGACATCGGAGGAGGGGTACTCTTGGTGCATATGTAGCGTTTGTGGGATGTAGCAGCCCGGGCGGCGATAATGGTGCTGGTCTCCGACTTTGCAACGTGGATCAGCTTCCCCGCCCTGGACAATGGGAATTGATTCGTCTCAGGCGCGATTGTCGAAGCGGTGCAAGATGGGTGGATCCATGAGAAGCGTTCTGCTCAACCCTAGCCAGGATCTACAGCGAATGGCTTCGACCCAGCCCTCTGGATAGCGCGGGAGGTGACAGGGTTCAGGGATAGGGCATGACAAACCTCATTTCAAGGCATACACAACCCTCTGTTCCGACTTGTGTGGATGATGTTAACCTGGCCTTCAGCGACGCCTCCAGCACTTGAGATATGGCGTTCAAGACTCTGTACCTAAGCTAGCTGTACCAGCTCATGTCTTGGAAGTCTGTGCAGTGCCTTCGGCCCGGTAGCTATCAGGCAGGAATTTCATTACTCTGGGTCGACTCATTTCAATGCCCAAAAGGTCGGTTCTTCCTTGAAGTTGTGAGAGGCTGTAACGATTAGGTAGGGCTCACCAACTTGGAGATGGTGGCATGGGCATGATACATGTGTCGGCTAGTTTGACGACTGCGTTGGCCAAGCCGGGCTCCTTTCTTTGGTAAAATGATAATAGGGGGGCAATCAATCCCAGGTTGATGCCTTCATAATGTCATGAGCGCTTGGCCGACATGTCCCATCCCCGCCACCAATTCCGGTAATTTCTGTGTCACAGACGTGGGCACCCAGTACATACACATCAGCCAACTGACCCATCGCCTAAGCCATTGGTATGATGTGAAAACCCTAGATGAGGTATGAGACGACCGGCTGGGGCAACCGTGGTATTACAAGGGCTTGAACGACATCCAAAGTACTTGAGAGAGTAGTCTCCACAACAAATGGGGAATGCTCTGTCGTGGTTCACTCATGGTTGGCCGGTTCTCGCGCCAATGCATGCATGAGGTGCGTAAGAGTGTAATGAGCATAGGCAAAATAGCGCCCTTCTAGCCACCCCATTTGGACGCTGCTGCTTCGATGTTAAAATCTGTGCTGACAATCGTTGGGTGCTTTTGAAACCTCTATTGGCGATGTTGCCAAAAAGGGTTGCGAGCTCTTCTGATCTGTGTTCTTGTTCTTTCAATGTTTTGACCGATACCGGCAGGGAAATGCTTCCGTGACGAATGCTGAGATGTTGAGTAGCACAGGGTTATACAGCTTAGTTTTGTTTTGCTGGACGGTATTTTGCGCCCCAAAACCCGCCGAGTTGCATGGGAGTCTGTGACTTCAGTCGGGTGGTCCGGGGTGTCGAGAGTGTGCCCCAATGCAGTCACACCTGAGATTCCAACTTGAGTGCTTTGAAACGCAAACATGATGAGAGTAAGTGTTGCATTGCAGGGTGCTCAATGCAGCAATACCCAGCGATGACATGCTAGGCTGGGCTCGGTGCAAGGATGAGAAGGGCGATGAGAGATGCTGGAGAAAGATGAAGAAAAAGAAAACCTCCGAAATCATCCAATAGGTCAGCTGTGATTGTGAGGCAACTAACCGTAGGATGGATTATAATCGCAAGGTAGTCGCTCGTCAATCCGTCTAATCCGGACACCTTTGAGTTGCTGAGAATCTCATCCTTGGCCCGGTGAGCCCGTTTGTGGCATACGACCAGGGCTCATAGTTGAGCCTGGTCTGTCAATTTTTGTCAGTCGAAAGGGAGTTGACTGATGTTTACTTGGCCGCATTTTGGGCCAGGGCTTGACAGCATGGGTGTGCATCAGAGGGAGAGTGGTGAAGGGCACAAGACTGGGGATCAGCCAAGATTGGGCGAAACGCCCGAGATTGTCGGGTTGTTGGACGTAACGGAGACAGAGGCAGGGGCCGAGAGCATGAAGGCGGCGGCCCGTGTGGGTTCACTGGGTTCACGGGGTTCAAGGGGCTTGCGATGTGCTGGTTGGGCGCGAGCACGGGCACGAGCGCAACCAGTGTTGGCGCTGGTGCTGGCGGCAGTGATGGAAAATTGCTGGGTGGTTGCGTAGTGTCAGTGACGGCCCCAGATCGGTCAACACGCAACTGACCAATCCGCCGCCGCGTCCGTCGAGTCGGTGTCTAGCGGGACAGAGGTGCATTTGACGGCTCGGCCAGGCGTCATCGGGCTGGCAAGGTAAAGCGTACGGTTGACGCAGATGGTTTAGCAGGACCCAGAGCTGTGGGCATGGCGGGCGGAGGCCAAGCCGATCCCGTCATAGTCTGCTGGTGAACCTGATTTTGATCGTCGAGCGGACCGACACGACACGACACAGTGCTAGTGGGCCCGCAGCGAAGCGACCTGGTCTCAATTGCACTTTGGTGCGGCCGATGGGTGAGGTGTGGTTACAAGAAGCGGAGAGCCTGGCAACCCTCCTGTTCCAGAGCTCTGGATTCAGCGCACACAGGCAGCGACAGCCAGGAGTGAGAGCTTGCAGGGTGCTGTCGCTGAGCGCGGAGGGGGTCATCACACCCCTTGAACTTTAGCTCACTGTCATTGACATCTTGCTGAGGCCCTGGCGACACGATAGAAAGAGGGCGGGCAAGTGCATTCTTGCTGCGCGCATGCCGCGTGCTGAACCACGTCGAAATCGCCGCGTCAAGGTTGTGGCTATGGCCAAACACCTTCGGTGGTCAATGGGAATGAAGCGTGACGAAGCAATTATCGGAAGAGGCGACCAGGTGATAAGCGAATGCATTTTCTTTTCTTTTCTTTTGGATACGTAAGACATAAAGTGGTTGATGAGAAGCATGGAGGCACCGACACGACTGGTGAGGCAAGGATCCATTCCACAGGAGGAGGCAAAGAAACGCAGAGCCTGGATTTCGGTGAATGCCAGGGTTGTGGTTGGTGGCAATGAAGGGTTGGGTCAGTGGTTTGCGTCTGAGTCGTTTTTGGTCATCATATTTTGAGGGCTCCCGTGTCGGCCAGGCCAGACAGAGTGTGCTTGGGACAGGGCAAAAGAGGCCGCACAGTGCTGAGCTCAGTGGGTGGGTGTAAATGATTAGTGTGTGCAGGCATGCGGAGACACCCGTCATGGACTTCAATGTACCGTATCATTTAGGTGCATCATCGATGCAAGTCAATGGTGACGGGCTAGATGCTCGGCTGAAGATAAGCGGCGTTTGATCCAGTGACATGAGGCGATTTCCAAGAAGGCTGGGGTGCCACAGCGCAATTTGAACAAATGTTAACGAATGCCATGATGCACATGGTGTCAAAAGCGCAATACCGCGTTCGTGGCCACGATCGGTTTGGCTCAGCGGGAGAGCAACGAGCACGGTGACGGGACGAAACGAAGGAGACGGGAAGAAAATGGGGCTTGTTGGCCGGTGGTAACCAGCGACTGGCTTGTGCTGAGCGGATGAGGGGCAAAGCTTCCAAAAACAATTCAGTTCAGTACCTTACGGGGGGATACCGGGACAGGGAATGCGCGGGACTGGTGGCAGGGGCTGCCTGGATGTCTCTACCTCTTCCGTGTACTTCTTCTGCTTGAATATGCGCGAAACAAAAGAAGAAAGAAGAAACAACTTGCACTTTTGACGCTTGGAAATCCTCACATGGCCCCAAAGCATCCTGCACAGCACTATCAGCGGCGCCGGCGCCCGACAGCAGCTTGCGGGCACTAAGCAAGGCGTCCATCGCATCGGGTGCACTGTGGGCGAGCCTGACATGGGCCTTGGAATCGAAAATCGGCCAACTGGGTCAGATGGATCATGGCCCAGTTTGCGACGGATGCTGGGCCATGGGCGCTAGCGAGGCGCCATGTGGAAGGGAGCATCACCAGCTTGGCGGTTGGCGAACATTCGAAATTGGGGTACCTGGGGCATCCTCGTCGACCTGATGACCTGCGTAGGTACCATTGGGTGACTACCGGATGGAACACTCACCACGTCCATGGAACTTGACCATTTCCGAATTCCAATTGAATCTTGGGACGCGTCCTGTTGCTCCATGCCAATGCAATGCCAACACGAACAGCCATGCACATTGGGTTGTCTTGGGCACCACGAAACGCCGCGTCCACGATGTGTCGGCAATTGAAGAGGGAGTCTTGTTGCTGCAAGCATCCAATACAAGTGTGGTTGTGCCCATGTTTTTCTGGAGTGTTCGCTTTTCTGTATCGGGGGACCAGTGCGCCGTGCCCAACTCAGTTTTCCGTAAGCCCTACCACAAGCCTCATGAATGGCATTCTCATGCGCTACCCATGATCCATCCCCGATGGCTGCGTCCCTCATCGTCATCCCATGTTCCCTGTCCTGCGCTAACTACAACAAGATCACTGCAGTCGGTCGACGCTAAGGCACGGGTGCGCTCGGCTGCGGGCACTCCCAACCCCGAAACAGGCCACGGGCTAGGTGCCCCATCCCCCAACCCCAGCGGGTGGCCACCGCTGGAGTGGAAGCCAACGAGAATTCCTCGAAAGCAGGGCTTCATCTTGGGGTGCCTCTCGCGCCTGTCGGTGTCAGCGGGAGTGGGCTCAACGCATTTTAGTACGGACAGAAATGACTGCATATCCGGAGTGATGTTTGAATCAGTGCAGGGCGAGAGTTGATGTGCGTGCAGTTTTGTGTTAGAGGGGTGTTGTACTGTTGTTGTGCCACCTAACCAGTCTCTTCCATATTGAGGTTGGCTGCAGTTGGTCCGATGTACGTCCAGGCAGGTTGGGTGAGAGTTGAGGCAGGCCGAGCAAAACAAAGAATTTGTTGCGCGGCGATTGTTTTCTCTCAGTGCATGGCCTCAGTTTTCGCGACCTCGCGGCCCTGCCCTGCTGCGCTTGTGCCTGTGCCTCTGTGCCCTGCTTGTACCACATTGCACTGCAGCGCGCTGTAACCGTATTTGCTGTTTGTTTACCACCTTGCCGCACCCCTCGGTCGCGGCCGGTCTCTCCTTCTCCTAATCCGGACTGCAGGCCGGTATAGAGGCCTTGGACCGGGACCGATAGCAGGTAGCAAGTGGGCAAGTACCAATCACCACATGCGTGCTTACCAGGTAGCTTACCTCCTTACTTGCTTCCTACCTTGTCGTGGTGACCATGGTTGACCGAGTTGGCTGCCCCCTTCCCTCCCTTCGGTTCCCTTCACCTTTCCTAGGGCTATCCGTAGGCCTGTCGCGCGGTCTTGCCCCTTGTCACCCTTCCTTCTCTTGCGACTGGGCATGTACCTTGTTCTGCCGACGGACTCGGTGTTTCCAGCATGTCATTCGCCCTCCCGCACCCCATGCCCAGGCAGGCTTGGATGTTGCCCAGGCACTGGCACTGTGCAGACTCTTGTCCGCCCAACCAACCAACCAACCAACCAACCAACCTTAGCCTGCCCATCTCGATAGGGAGGACGGGACCTACCCGCCTAGTGTGCGCTACAGCAAGCACATTGCCTCCCGAACTGATGTCCCTGGCTGTCCGGCTTGCCGGCTCCCCCCTTGCCACCCCATGCCCCAGGTCAGAAGCGCCCTCTCAGGGGCGCACTTTAAGCTGTCGGGGCCCTCGCAGCTGGACCAACGGTCGACGGGGGTGCAAGCAGGAAAAAAAAAAGAGGGCCACCACGCCCACGGTCCCACGTCCTACCTCACGTCCTTGAGTGTGTGTGCCATGTCCCATGTCCCTTGTCCGAATTCTCATGTCCCACCTTCTACGTCCCCCATCCGGCCGGCAATAAGAATCACCAACCTTCCTCCTCTTCTCTACGTCCTTCTTCGTGGCTTTTGGATTGTACTGCCCTGCTTCACATGGTTGACGACTTGTCTTGCTTTCCCAATCTACTTCCTAGGCTTCACTTGCGTTTCCCGCCATCCCATTGCCGTCGCAATTCGAATCGTCCAATACCCCTCCTCCGACCAAACGCTCAAACTCTTCGCGCTGCGCCTGCCTTCATCACCACTCTGATCCTCTCACGCACCTCGGACACGATACTCGGTCCTGCGCCGCGCCAGGCTTAACTCTCCCTCTGTTCATACTGCCGCGCCTTCATCCAGCACCTGCAATCCAACTGAGGATTCGCCAACGGGCCCCGATCCTCGCCTCTGCGGCCCGTCGTTGTGTCGAGACCACCCCCAGGCCCGCCTTCGCCCCTCTTCCGAGAACCCTGGGCCCTGCCGTCACTTGCCAACCAATCCTGCCGGTTTGCTTAGGTCCAGGCCCTGTTGCCCTACCTTTTCCCATCTCCGTGCTACTCCATCATCGGACCCGGCCCTGTTCCACTTGAATTAACCTGGATTTCTCCTTGTAAGTCCCGAGCTGTGTCCTCTGCATACCGTACTAGTGAGCCTTGGTCACTGCTACTTTTTCGTACCCGGTTGCTATACCCCACCAGTTTCTTTCTCGTTTTTGCTCTTTGCCCTCCAGTCCAGTCAGATATCAACGAGTATATGCGAGGATCTTTCAAGGATAAACTTGAGAGGTCCCAATGAACTACAGCCAAACGCATGAATGTTGCAGCGAATTGTAACTTTCATAATAAGACGCGCGCCTTGCAGCCAAGTCGCTTGGCTGGCGAGCTTTAGAGTTTACACGTCTTGGCCGGGTTGGTTTACTAGGGTGTCGGTCTGGTCTCTGCTCTTGCTTAGTAGGCGCTTATCCACCCACCCTCACACATCACAACGATCCTTCCTTTTTTTTTTCCTCGACTGAATATAATACCTTGCTTTCACCTTGTTTTACTATGGCCGGGACAACCCTTTCTCTCCTAGTGTATTAACTTTTGCCAGATACTCCGACTTGTTGCCTGCTGCAACCCTACAACTCATCCATCTGCAGCCCTGAACCGCATATTGGAGCCCATCGTCCTGGGCTTAACCATACAACACCCCCACAGTCCCTAGTTGATATCTTGTGGTTTTGTGGATACCCCCTATGGTAATCATGGCATCTCAAAAAGGGTATGTTTGCATTGGCTTGTTTGAGATGTCAAGCCGAACTAATTTCAACGTTTAGTGCCGCACCGGGACAGGGAGAACCAGGGCTCCTTCAAGATGGCTACTGGAGGTATGGTCGCTTTTACGGATCTTGGAAACGCGAAAAATATTTGGTTCCTATTGATTCTGTGAGCCGCGTTCGTTCCCTTGTGCTCCACGCTGTTTTAACCAATTTGGTATAGGAAGAGTTAAACCGCTTGGATATCTTTCATAAGGTTTTCCTTTTAGCTCGTGAAAACAAACCGTTCCATGCACCACTTTCTCGGTCAACTGCCAGGATCATGGACCTGGGCACAGGAACTGGGATCTGGGGCATCAACGTCGCTGAAGAGTACGCGTTCAGCATCATCTTTAATCATGCGTAGCTGACAATCTCCTACAGATGTGTGCCGGAGAATAGCCAGGTCATGGTTGTGGACCTCAACCAGATCCAACCCGCGCTGTAAGTGACCTCGCTGTTTTCGCATTGGGCACTTCTTAACAAGTTTCAGTATTCCTCGCGGTATCGTCCCTCAGCAGTTTGATATTGAGGAGCCTTCATGGGGGGCGTTGATGACCGACTGCGATTTGATACATGTCCGCATGCTGCTGGGCAGTCTTCAAACTGATGCCTGGCCTCAAACTTACCGAAATATTTTAGAGTGAGTCAATCACCTCCTGGGCTCTATCCACTTAGTTAACCGATGCGCAGGCACTTGGCCCCTGGAATTGGACACATGGAGCACATAGAAGTTGACTGGACTCCTAGATGGGACGACGACCAAAGACCAGATGACTCAGAGTTTCAGAAATGGACGGAGCTCTATTTTGATGGCATGGACCGATTTAATCGCTCAGCAAGGGTGCAATCGCACGAAACAATGCAAATGATTGAGGCCGCGGGCTTCACTGACGTGCAAGAACAGGTCATCAAGGCCTATGTTTGCCCCTGGTCTACTGATCGCGCTGAACGGGAGCTTGCTAGGTGGTTCAACTTAGGGCTGGGGCACAGTCTTGAAGCCTTGGGTTTTATGCCTCTCGTTGAGCAAAAAGGGATGAACTTTGAAGAGGTCAAGGCCCTTTGCTCTAGAGTTGTGAAAGAAATATGCATCTTGCGCTTTCACACATATTGCAACATGTCAGTACTCTCTCCTACCTCATCCTTAGCAAATGACGATGTCAATTGCACAGCAACCGCTAACTCGCTCACAGTCATGTCTGGACTGCGAGAAGACCTGGGCCCGCTTCGCAGTAAGGTCGACGTGGCTGTGTGGCATCCACTATCTACGAAATAATGGGCCGGGGAGGCTTCTTTCCCTTGCTCTAGCCAAGTCTAGCCTCGGCTGGACGCACGCTTTCACGACTCAGACCTCAAGAATGCTCTCTGGGATTGCGTTCATAACCGCCGAGCTGTCCGTGCAATGGAAGGCACATAATTTGAAGGAACTTGGTCATATTGAGCATGCTGTCTTCGGCGGTGTGTTTCAATACAGGTCTTTTCCCCCAGCATCTAGCCAGTTGTGCGGAAATTGGCTGTGGGGTCGATGGTCGGTCCAAAATAAGGAGACGCTGCATTCGGTTGCAGTTGCAATCCTAATGACAAAATTTCGTCACTTGCACCAAAGCTCGCCACACCAGCAGCTAAGCGCTTTGGATGGATTTCGACAGGGGCGCCACGCAGGGTGCATTTCTTGCCCAGCCTAACCGCCGACATCTTGTGTAGCCGCTCATAATAAGCTGAGGCTGGGGCCCAGGCTCCTTAATTCGGTCCTTCAGCTCCGCGCCCATGCAACCCTCCCTATTAGGACGCCGATCATCTGATGGTTGGTGGCGCTAATTATACAGTTTCGGCGTCGGGGTTTTGGGAATTCAAATATTGCCAATATTGCCTTGGCGCCAGGATCAGAATCGTGGCTGAGAAAAAAGACTGGTGCATTGCAGCCCAGTGGCTTCAAACTTCCGAGCAGGGCGGTATCGCTTTCACGGTGGACAAGCGGGCTCTCCCATTCCAACGTTTTGGCGTGTTGGCGGACAGTGGAGGCTGTAATGCACTGTGTTGGCGATTCCAGTTTACTAAAGGGACAGGCAAGTGTGCGCGCTTGACCCAGGGCGTTGTTTTGCCCAAGTGTGTCTCTGTTAGGAGATACTGCATGAAGAATGTTTATACTTCGCTGACCCGACAGCGAAGCTCAAATAATTAATTGCACAAAAATTGTGCGGCTGATGCCCCTGTATTGTAAAGTGTGTTCTTCAAAGGGTTAATAACCAGGATTAATAGAAATAAATACATGCCCTGAGTATCTTACATGCCCCGTCCAAACTTTTCGGAATATGAGTGATCATGTACGATGATGATATAGTTTATTTCTGTCCCGTTTAAGTGGTTACGGGAACCTTGGCCAAGTGCCTCGGCACTCGGCGGTGTAAAACCAGGTGATTTTCATAGTTACCAAGTGGCCTGATATCTTGGTTTGAGTGGTTCTGATCGGTATCCTTTGGATCTCTCTTGACCATCTTGATCGGTACACATTCGTTGCCACTAATCCAAGGTCAAACTTTTTAGTATACAAATGGAAGAATATGGTTTGGACTGTAGGTCCAGTTTTTAATCACGGCGCATCAACTCATCCAAATAAAGATCAAAGGTTTGTATTCGCCTCACAGTACGTTCACTTGGACGAAATAGACAAATGTTATGCATCCGATGACACAAACCTGAAGATTTACAACCACAAAGGCCCGCATTTCTGTCTTGATTTGAAATCTTGCATTTCCTCTGTGATTTCAAGAAGAATGAGTAACGGGCGCGCTGTGCAGCGCGTCTGGGTTCATGGTGCCGGGCTGCATCAATGTGGTCATTTTGCCATGGAGGTGACGTTTGTCCATGGCCGTGACCCGATCCTTGACATATCTTGCTGTGACTGTATTTCTTGGTCTTGGTGGACCGAAAGTGATCGCTCTTAAGCGTTGTCTGGGTGGTTGTGCTGGAATATGCACCGACCGAATTGCCGGAGTGTCTCAGCACAAACATGTGCATCCCAAAAGGAAACACGTGGGAGTCACCGGCGAATCGAGACGGGCCCAAGACCGCAACATGGGAAAACAAATATATACGACAGTTCTTGCCAAGCAGTCCCTTCACAAGGTCGCAAGCACTGCTTGTGCACATCATCATGCACCGAGTTGGTTGTCTCTACCGAGTTTGGCAAAGCATTTCAATACATTTACATTGAAGAGAACAACAGACAAGGCAATCTCTCTCGTGCCTTGGATAGATGATGCAAGTTCAGGACTCTGGCAGAATGCTTGGTCCAGGAGCTTCAGTTTGAGACCAGAAAAGATGGCAAGCAAGAAGGAAAGAACGGAGAGGTGAAACGAAACGCTTCACAATACGTGGCATGGGATAGTCGTGGTAGGCAAGTTTTCTGATATTTCGCAATGAGCCACTATGACGAGTTGTACAAAATGCAATATAGCTTCGAAATTTTTGTTTTTACTATTATCCTTGTTTCCGTCTTGAATCCTGCTGGGTCGGGGAGGAAGAGGGTTCATCTGCTGATGTGTTTGTTTTGATAGCCGGTGGCGTTGTCCGACGACATCCCGACTCTACTGGACCAACAACCTTCACGGATAATGTGGTGCGGAGTGTGAAGAGCGATTCAACTACGGGAGAAAGTCACCCGCCAGAGCCGTGAATAGATAATTTTGGGATTGACCACAGCGACGGACTACCGCTGTGGCATAGATTGATGTACAGTCCTACAAAAGAAAGGTGCTCGCAGATGACAGGCCTCGAGGTCCCAGCGAGACTGGATATCCTTAATTCTCCCAGGAGCATAACCCCAATTGGCCTCCAATCGGCCCTTCCCAGGCGTGCTTGAGCCGGGGGGTAGGCCAAGTCTATCTATAACCTACTCGTGACATCCGCCCACCTCGTCTTTTTCTCATTCATCAACAACGTTCACTACGCCACATTAAGATCGCTTAGTGGTGCGACGAAACCTCGCCGCGGTAGCCAATCAGCTTGAATCGACCAATTATCTCGCCAACGGTGAAGAAGCCCAAAAGTTCAGCAGCGACAACGCCACCAGCGGCAACCTGAGCGGCACCGATATTTCGGGCCTGCTGGATAAGGTTCTGGAAAGACTTGAGGATGGTGCGGTTCTGGATGGACTTGATGAGGCCCTCGTAGTAGGACTGGAAGGTGGCGGCAGAGCTGTGTTGTGGGTTAGCGGCATGTCCCGTCGATCCGGATATCAATTGGGTGAGGGCTTACGGAGGGGCCATGCCACGGCTTTGGAAGATGATCTTGCCAACCTCAAGACCGACCTTGGAGTAGTACGCGACGAAGGGGATCTGTCCTGTTTAATTTGTCAGCGCCTGTTCCCCCGGGGTGCATTGCTGGGAAGGATCCCACACGTACGCTCGATGAAGCCGAAGATTTTGGCGGTTGGGCCGCCAACCTTGCTGAGGGCATTCAGGGCGTTGACTGCACCCTTGGCAGCGCCGGCAACGGCGGGACCAGCAGCAGCAGTGACGCGTGAGAGTCCCTCCTTTGCTTTGGCTGCAGTGTCCTTGGCGGCCTCGGTGGCCTTGGAGGCGGCGGTGCTCTCGAAGCGGCGAGCGGCCAGGCGCAGGGCCGGCGAGCGGAGCATGGGACGAGCGAGCGACTGCATGGCGACGGCGGACGGAGGCAGATACCGGGGGGAGTGAGAGGACCTCGCAGAATCGAATTCGGAGCTCCGGAGGGTGATGGGACCGAGGGTGGGTGGTCAATTGATGGCGTGGAAGCTGGTCGGGATCGTGGGCGAGGTCGTCTGAGGGAGAAAAAAAGCTCGGGAGAAGTCGCAAGGTGTTGTGGTGGGAGCCGAAGGACGGATGACGCTAGTCCTGTTTAGGAAATACTCTTGTACCTGAGCGCCTGGACGAACGGACGGCAACTACGGGTAGGGTCCGGCCTGCCAATTCACTCTGGCCAATGATAAGGGACGAAATACATTAATCGGGAGTCTCATTCCGGTCCATGCTTTCATTTCTCTATATTCTGAGATAAGGGTGTCATGAAGTCAAGTTACTCGGCCCAGCAACCTCCACCAGTGTACCCCAAAGCCGTTCACCAATCACCCAGTTACGCCAAGTACAATCATCCGTGTGTATTCATTTCCATCGATGCAAATCTCCGTCTAATCCAAGCTCTGGATCATGACCTTGATGGCTCCGCTCTTGGGGTCGGCCGATGTGTCAAAGGCCTGAAGTGCGTCCTCCAGCTTGTATCGGTGGGTGACGAGCTTGGACAGGTCAACAACACCGCTCTCGACGAGGCGGATAGCCCTGGGCCATGTGTTGGAGTATCGGTACTGCAGCTGAATATCGACCTCCCGAACACTGGCCCGCATAAAGGGAATATTTATCTCGTTCTTGCCTACGCCGATAATAAATACCTTGCCGCCAAACTTGACGGCCCAGATGGCCGCAGCAATGCTGCTCTCAACGCCAGTGCACTCCATGGCGAGGGCAGGCTCAATTCCACCGAAACTCTTGACAATGGCCTTGGCTCCATCCTCAGCAGATGCCCTCTCAACCTTGTGGGTGATGACACGAGGGCAGAGTTCCTTGGCAAATGCAAGTCTGCTTTCTGAGATATCAGTGATGACAATGGGAGCAGCGCCAGCAGCAGAGCAGCAGAGAAGCGTGATCAGGCCAATGGGGCCAGCACCACAAATGAGAACAGGGTCACCGAGGGTAATCTTGGCCCTCTGCATGCCGGCAAGGGCTACGCTTAGAGGCTCCAGCATGGCGCCGTTCTCATATGACATATCGCCGATCTTATGGCACCAGACCGCAGGGTGGTTGATGTATCGTCGAAGCATACCCGGTACAGGAGGGGTCGACAAGAACTCGACGGACTCACAACCGTTGTATCGGCCAGTCAGGCAGGGCTCGCAGTGGTGGCAGGGAAGGTTGGGCTCGACAGCAACGCGGTCACCAACCTTGAAGTCGGTCACGGATGGGTGCACGGCAATAACTTCGCCGGCGGATTCATGACCCAGGATATGGTCACCTTCGACAATCATGGGACCAATGCAGCCAGCGTGCCAGAAATGGACATCGGAACTGATTATTGTCAGCCTTGAAGAATGAATATATCATGGTCTGGGACCTCACCCGCAAATTCCGGTGCTTCTAATAGCTACAGAGACCTCGCCGGGCTTCAGGTCGGTGCCAGCCTTGACACTATCGGCGCTGGGCTCGGCAGAAGCCAGCCACAGGTCATGCTTGGGGTTGGTGTAAACACCAACATTGGGTTTCAACGACAGCTTGATATCAGCCGCCCCAGAAGAGGCATCGGTCGCAGAGGGGCTCATTGTTGCGAGATGATTTGTTATTCAGAGCTGCCTGTCCTTTCACTCAATACTGCTCCTGGCGGATCTTTTAAGCGGTCAGGGTCGGGAACAGGTATCGGGAAAAGAGATAGCCAGGCAACAAAGGTGAGGCCCCCCAATCCCTTTATATGATATCCATATCGGAGAAATTCTGGAGGTCATGCGCTCTCTCATCGGGATATGTTTGGTTGCAGACAAATCTGGATTCCCCCACGTAGAGCAGCTCCCACTTGGCGCCAATGTGGGGTCGCCTCAGAGCGGATGGGTCTTGGTTTGGAGGCGGAGGCTGTACGACCGATGCATCTCAACTCCCGCGCCAATCACGACGCTCGCCCGCCGGAGCCCTCGAGACGCGCGATCCCATGGCACCAGTCAAACAGAGTCGTGGCACATTCAGACGGCAGCATTACGCTAAGTGGCTCATGCGGATGGAGAGCACTGCCAATCTCTGCCGTGCCCCAACAGGCAACGCATACCTCTGCTCACCGCGTTTGACAAGGCGAAGCGCCTGTTCCAGGGCCGTGCCCTCCCCCAATCCATGTCTTTGACCTGCGGCTAAACACCAAGGGCTTACATGCGGTCGTGAAACTTCCGGGCAGTTAACAGTCCATTGGCATTCTGCCGACCAGACTAGAGCATGTTGGGGCTGCCAACGCCGCTCTTGACTGGTACGGCTAAAGAGCCGGAGACTTCACATCGTGGTCGAAAGCGGGTCCGAACCTTGACACCCAGTTTTATCATGTCCCAATATCGCCTCCTCTCGGTCCAATATGGCGGCCAGTACCGAGAGGGGGGGTTGGTAGAGGCTATCCCGGTCGTCAACCGGTCCAATTGCACACAGATGACGTTCTTTTGATATCGATACAGCGGGTCGGAGAGTGCTCCCAACAGAATGGTCTCGTGGCCATGCGTAGGCGGATCCGGGGCCTCAGAGGGGAAATGGTCGGGACCCAAAACTGGTTGCGCCTCCTCCACTCAGAGCTACGGGGAGTATCGCTGATCCATATCATCGCCCTGTGAGCTATTTACGACGTCTGATTCGAGAACTTGCCCCAGATAGGCTCTATCTTGGCGCTTTGTGCCACCACTCACATGAGTGTTTAAACGAGTTGTCTTCCCCATCATGCAAGTTCCCTCACGTTCGACATCTGTTCCCGGTCCTGACAATGGAACCCAAGCTTTGGTCCCTGCATGCAAAGCGATACGTGCTGACGCCTTGGCACTAGTTGCCCAACCCTTGCGCCAGACAAGGATTTGATCTCGGTTTTGTGATGCACTGGTAACTTGACTTGTAATCTGATGTCCATCAGTGAGGGCACATCGTGACTGAAAAAATGGGTTATGAAAAGAAACAATTTATGGCCCTCCTTCCGAGCAGTCATGACTCTGATTAATGGAAGAAAACGGCCTAAGCTTCCCCACCCACGACAGCATTTCAGTCAATCCCCACGGGGTGGTGCCAACCGAACAACTGAGCGAGCTGACACACTACGAACTAGTCCTGGATTGCTAAACTTTCCTCGGGATGGGGAGACATTAATGGGGCCAAAACCATCAGTTGAGTAAAAGAACCAATCTACTCTACAATAATGACACAGCAAGATTTCTTGATCAAAATACCTCAAAAACCAGTATGAATACAGTTGCAGGTGGCTGTAACCCTCCAAGATGCAGCATATCGTCTGTTGGGTCGGGAGACTTCGGGTTTAACGCTACACCATTCCCACGGTATGCCACCCATATGTACGCCTCTTTTATTTGGCGACCAATGGTGAACAAGAGTTGTGGGCATGCATAAGAGACAGCCATTGATGAGCCATCCGGCCGACATGTCCAAGGGCAGGATTCAATGTTGATCCCCTCAGAGAGCGAGAGAAAAGGGCAAAACATGCAGCGATACACTCAGCCAACTTTTATATTGGGTCATGCAGAGGATAGTAAAGCCATGCCTATTCACTAATTGGTTAACGGGTGTGACCATAGCTGCCACATTAGCCCGTTGCCGTCAGAGCGGCACAAAGGCTGTCCATGATGTCCACGAAAACCAGCGAGTTGTGATTGGAGCGAGAATATTTGCACAGCCACATATGCATGTAAGTCCTTTTTGAGAAAGGATGTGGTTTTTGTCCGCCACCCAATTCTTCGTGAGGGGTTCGGAATAGGAAGCTGTGTAAGGGTTGGCAATGGAGCAGTCTTGGTCCTGAGATTCAGGCGATCCTATATTGCCATTTTTTTTCCCGTGTTGGAAAATATAACGGGAATTTATGCTTAAAGTGGCCTAAGTGCCCCACGACTGTTTCAATTTGTTTTCAAACATGATTCTCAAACAAGAAACAGTTTCACCTCCATAGCCAGGGGCTCCGGAAAAGAACAACTCTCGGCTAGCAATATCCCGGCAAGCCACAGGTGTATATACATTTGAATTATCGGGTGAGGGGTTGGGTTACACTGTTTTATTGCAGTTCCCTGTGGTTAACACGAACTGGCAAGTTCAAGTGCGCGACAGAAGGACGCCCGCCACTAGGAATGATCCAACAAATCCAATGTTTCATCAGACTACTGCATATCAGGAATATATATTCGGCGATTCATCGGAATTTACTAATTGTCCTTTTTTTGTTCCCACAGCCTTTGTATCTATTTTGTGGGCTTTGCCTGTTTCTTAACTAAGGCAACCCACTAGGGATGGCGGTAATAGACTAGACACACCCAGCCGCAGGGGTTTTCCTCTAAACAACGTGCGCCGTCGTATTCTTCAATTAGGAATCATGACTCATGAGGTTCCTTGGTCATGCCATTGCTGCCTGGAGCACGGCATCGACCCAAGACCTGATGCTGCGGGAGTCAGGTCCCGATGGTCCATGGCATGTCTGTCCATCGGCCTTCTCGGAAGTGGACCTGCAGCAATGCGGCGAGGGCAAAAGCACAATGACCTATCCTGATCGTTTCTGGATCGGACCGTCGACTCCCTTGCCGTTTAACCGAGGTGCGCGTTTGAAGGTAGTTCCAAGGGATGCAGCGTGTATCGTGGGGTGCATTCGAGATGCGAAAAGACAGCAACTGAATGATTTATTGGGAAACCTTGAGAAAATGACGTGCTTATGATTGGCATTGGACGTTATTCTACGAATCTGAACCTTGAACGATCTAAGCATCATGACCGTGCCATGGCCCAACTCATCGACGAGCTGTTGATAATTTATCCACGAGAGGGACAGGGAACGGCTTAGTGTGTCGGGAAGGTTCAGAAACGGTGTCCATCGTTGCGAAAGGCACGGCCTTCTTGATTTGTACACTTCAATGGCTACGGCATGAGCAGGGTCATGTTTTGTTCACATTTGAACAATTGGCCCATTACTACGGATTGACGGGGTCATTGTCAAGTTGAACACAAAAACGCCAATCATTGGGAGAACAGCCAGGTCAGCGCGGAATATTTTAAGCGACTACTAATGACGTCAAGGAAGCAAAGGTAGAACAAGGTTTCACATAAATTCTTGTCTGGCGTTGATCCAGAGATAACGCTCAGCTCCACTCGCGGTGGAGTTATTTGATAACACAGTGGTACTAACAAATAAAATAAAATAAAACTGGCAGAGGTTATGATCTAAACCAGCAAGATCAATACAGAAGCGCATGATGAGAGGTGCACTGATTGATACCAATCACCCAAAATAGGGCCTTCATTGGTGACACTATATCTGATGCACTCAGCCCATGGCTGGTGGGATACAATTGGTCCGACGACTTGCGCAGGCCCTGGTTTCCGGTGCGTCTCAGACAGATTGGCTCCACCACTAGCCGACAAATGTAAACCCCAAACCCGTCAAAAACCAATCATTTTGACGGAGAAATAATAAGACGCAGGAGGGAGTAAAAATGCGTGGTGCGGATTGGTGTGATTTGCCTTGGCCGGGTCTCGTTTCGCATTTACTTCCAACAAACATCGCCCAATGCACAAGGTTTAATGGGACGTTGGCGTGGGTGTTTGAATCTTAGTCACAGTCGGGCTGCTGCGTCCGACGTTTTCACGCTTTTGTTTCGTGCAACTTTTAGGCCGTGGATTCGTAATGTCGTTGTGATCGTGTTAATGGTGTGTAGCGGTCCGCGCATCTCTACGCCTAACCAACTGAGACGACGACATCACCCTTGCATGTTCCGTAGGAACAACACTCTGAAGGGTCCATCTCGCCTTTGAGAATGGCATCGACCTTAGCCTGGCAAGGAATCAAAGTCAGAGAAAAGATCAACCATTTTGCAGCAGCAAGAAAACTCACATCAGGGCATGGACCATTGGGGCCGATTGGAGCGGCAACCACCACAGTGGTGGTAGCGGCAAACAGGAAAAGAGTGAACTTCATGGTGAATTTTTTTTTCGCGTCGTGGGCGGCGATACAATCTTGCCAAGACCGACTGGGGCGTTTCTGAAGGAGTGTGAAGAGGAAGAAGGCGTTGCTATAAAAAAGAGTGACGATAGTGTGTGGGCAGTCGCAGGATGAGGCCAAAGTTGTGTGGTGGGACGGGATGTCGAGACTTTATCAAGAAAACCTGCAGGGACAAGAAGGAAAACAAGCAGTGCCAGAAACGCCTTCCCATCCTAGTAGTTGCTTAATTATTACTTGGGCAGATCCTTTGATCCACAAAGCCCGCACTTTCCCCCGGAAACCGGTAGCTGTCACGGACTTGCTTCAAGTTCGAGGGCGCACATGGACACAGCAGCGGGGCTCAGTCACCCCTTAGCTCTTTCCTTTCTTCCAGCCGCTGCTCCCCCTCCGACATTTCTTCTTTTTCAGTTATATTACAGGGCCCTGTCATTGAAAAGGAAGAGAGAGAAAAACAAGAGAAATAGCGGAAAATGTGAAATCAGACAGCTGTCATGCTTCGAACCAAACAAACTAACCTAGCGCAATTTCTTGGCCCGTATCATTTCTTAGTCGTGACACCCACTTGGCGCCATTTGGCATCCACCTACCTTATCACCACCGTCGCAAAAGTCGCACACCGAGAGTGATTTCCCTCATGTTGATCTCAACCGCTTAGGACAATACGTTGGTCCCAGTCAAAGGCCAAGGGCACCTCGCTTCTGCCCTTGCCCCCACGTCACATATTGAAGCTGTTGGTCCTCCCTGCCGTGGCGCATAGGACAAGACAAGGGTGTAATCAATCCAATTCGGCAATTTCCATCACCCACGACACCCTGTCTGCCCTTCGTGATTGGCATCGGCATCGTCTTACTTATCACAACCCGAGGCCCATCTTGGCGCCTTGAGGCGATTCGGCCCTGGTGACGTTGTCGAGGCCCAAATATTGATATCAAGGGCGACCCGCCCTGCGACCAACATTCAATACTAAACACTGAATGGCCGCCTGCCTTTGGCTAGCCCTCGTCCAGAAAATCAGCCCTACCAGCCATGACCAAATCCTTCCGTTCTTTCGTAATTGCAGGGTGTTGAGCAGTAATTGTGCGGCAGTGTGGAGCACATCTGGCAGTTTCATTTCCGGCACTGCTCATCCTTGTGACTGTGCTGACTCTGCATTTTCATCTCGACTTCGGCTTCACGACTGCAGATCCGACACAAACCTGGCTGTCATCAGCTACGCAGGGCCAAGGTTTGGAACCTTATCTGCACAGCGCAACCAGCCGAGGAAGCAAGGGCTGCGCCTAATTGGAAAACTCTCTTCGACCACGTTCAATCAAGGGCCTTGCTCATCCCACCAAGGAACCAGTCTAACTCTGGCCTTTGAACCTTGACTAACGCAAGGCACAATGCAGGCTGACCTGCAGCTCACGCGACGCTAAAAATGCTAAAGGGCCGAAGTGACTTGACTGCTCTCAATTTGAAGGTCGGTGCAGATCTGTCACAACACAAGACGACAGAATGCATACGCAGGGCCTGCCTCAACTGACCCTGCCCTGGTGCGCTCTACCAAGCTTCATCTAGAATATTCCCTAGGCTACAGCTAAGGCACTATGACATCACGGCTCTGTGCTCCCATCGCGTAGTCTTGCATCATCTTATTCAAACAGGTGCGGTCAAATGTCCCAAATCTCGATACCCACGCCAGAAACCGCAATCCTTAGTTGGCCAGCGGTCTCGACCTCGGCATCACCTTCATCAGGTGCTCTCGATAACACTTCAACGTCGCACGGGTCCGCTATCCCGCTGTACACATCGGCAACCAGTTCTATCTTATGTGTCCCGATTCGCCATGCTTTGACACGCTGGTCATTGCTTACGCTGACTCCAAAAGTCTCATTGCCGCGCTGGAATAATGCTACTCCATTGATAGCAGCTCCATGTGCTTTCCTCACAATGCCTCGGTCTGATACTGTATAGCGTTGAGCTTCTGTCCCCCCAGGCAACGGTTTCAATGTGACGAGTCCGAGGCCATTATCATCACCACTCGTCAACACCTGGAACCCTTCGGGCGTTGCTCTCAGGTCAAGATTCTTGATGCTATTCAGGTGCAATGGCGCCAAGTGCACTAGGACATGGTTGACAGCCTTGTCGTTGTCAAACATCGCTTCCCAAGTGGCCAAATGGCCATCCGTAGAGGCTGTGAGCGCCGAAAGCCCGTTCTCATCCACCCCGAGATGACGCACCTGTGTTATGCAAGCACCTGTGTAGGACATGTGAGCCAGTAGATGGAACGATCCATCCGACTTGTAACGATAAGTCCTCAGGCTCGAGTTGGACAGGGTTATAGTGAGGATGATGCTGTCACCCGCCCCGACCTTGTGAGCATCAAACGACATGATGCGAAGGTCGCCGTCTTTGCTCTTGTCCTTAAAAATGCCCTCACACACGACTCCCAGTCCTCGGTAGCTAGTATTTTCAAAACTTTGCACCCGCCAGACGTAGAGTTCTTCTTGGCCAGCGCTGCTAATGAGATAATCATCCCCGAGCCATTGGAGCTGCTGTATCCCCGAGTTATGCAGCTTCATCGATGCCAGGCACCGCAGCTCACCTCCGCCGGTTTGGCCTTTCTGAAGACCTTCCTGGTCCCAAATCTTTATCAGAGTATCTTCAGCGGCGGTTGCGATGTATCGCCCGTTACAGCTCAGCGACCGGATTTCCCTTCCGTGTGTACCTTCTTTGAGTGCCCGATGCGGCACGGCGCGTTGCAAGTAGATTATCAGCTGGGACACCCTCGTGAAGCCGAAACGGATATTGTGAGGGTCCGTCGGATGGTGCGCCATCGTAAATGTTCGGTGAGAGCCACCGCACTCAATGGTTGCTATTTCTTCGCGACGCGTCTCGTTCCAAACAATCATCTTCTTGCTCTTGAAACCAAATAAGATCAACTCTGGGGCTGCGCCAGGGGTAAACCATCCACCCTCGATTACCGTTCCGAAGATGGAAGTCGTTTCGTTTCGTAGATGTAACCGCACGTCCTCGTTGTGCTCCACTACTTCATAAATCCTGTACTTGCTGTCGCGACACGTGGTCAAGAAGTATGGTGAGGCCGTTTTGCTTCCGTCCTTGCTCGGAAGCGGCATAATGCTGGTAATGGCGTCAAAGCCCTGCGTTCTCGTGTCCAGCACAGGGCGGAACCCTTCCTCCCCTTGTTTCAAGACGGATAGCCAACCCCAGCGCGACCCCATGACGAGCAAACCCCCTCTGATCTTGCCGGCAGACAAGGCCACAAAGCGGGGATCTATCCCTCGGACGTCGGCTGTAGCCAGCACAGCTCCCGTGCGCCAGTCGACTGTAAAGTGCTGTGCATCAGATACGCCGTGCATGTGAACAAGGAACTCGATGGATGAATTGTGAGCATCTCCCAGACTTGTAAGCAGCAAAATGTTGGTAATCTTGCCAGGCACAGCACCAATGCGTGATACGCCTTGGGTCTCAGCGTAATGATAGAGGTCTCCTGTCGTCGCGCCCAGTACCGCAGCCCCGTCGCCGATTCTCCGTATGATGTAACAGGTCTTTACACCCGCAGTGGCAGTATCATCAATATCAACCTCCCGCCACTGCATTCTCTTTTCAAGAGTGCCCAAAACGAGGCGTCCCAGAGAAGTTGTGGCCAGAACTTGATTTTCGGAGATGAAGTCATAACGTCCGACGATTTCCCGTCCTGGTCCTAGGGCTCTGGCGTTGGGATAAGAAGAAAGAAAGTCTTCGATGTCGAAAGTCACGATGTCTTGAACCACATCTTCGGTGGTACTTGAATACAATGACCTTGGCCGCGTTATGAGAGATATTTTACTGTCTGCGCCGCCGGTGGCGATCAGTGTCTGCCCCTCTGTGCAAACAATAGCGTGAGACCATAGGTGCTTTCCGCCGTGGAGTGCGAGTGTTTCCTGGCTCTTGAGCACACCAGACAGTCGGTTCGATGGTGCAGTCGCATCTCCAAAAGTCGTGACGTTAACATCAAGGCGCCAGCGAATGGTTGTAGAGTCTTCTCCAAACGAGTAGAGCGTGAGCGCGTTTGCCGGCAGCGCCTCTCCTGGCGCTCTAGGCGCAAACTTGACACCCCAGATGCGCGAAACGTGGCCCATGGCAACGGCAACAGCCTGGTCCGTCTCGGCATTCCTGCTTTCCGCAACCTTCTCCTCTGGCGGGCTCGTCCCGAATCCTGTTTCGCGCGGTGCTGACAATTCATGCTGCGGTTTCGCCTCGTATTGCCGATCCGTAATGTTCCATATTCTTATTGCCCTGTCGTCGCTGCAGCTGGCCAGAAGGCGCACTGTCGAGCCGTCTGCGCAAGGCAGGTCGTCGGATATTTGGACTCCAAAAATAGAGCCCTCGTGTCCGGAAAGTACGGAAAGTAACTCCGTTTCTCTTTGCGTGAGATGGTACTTCCAAATGATGATCTCACCAAAGACGGTGCCTCCGGCAACCAGAACGCAGTCTTCCGTTACCCACTTCACGTTTGCAGAATAGAGCATGGGCCTCGAGGGTGATGCGACGGGGCCCAGGACTGGGAATCCATCTCTGGTGTCGAATTGAATTGGGACAGCTTCGTTGTGCGCCGTGACAAGCACTGCCGACTGGGCGTCGAAGGGCGACGGGGCAACATCGTAGATCCAATCCGGCGCCGCAGCAGTCTTAACTTGGAGCGTATTAGCCTCCGCTCCATCAATAAATCTCTTCAGGGACTGTTCAGAAATGACGGCAATCCTGGAGGCGCCCCAGATCAAAACACGGCTCTGCAAGATGCGGATGCCGTGAATGGGCTGGGCAGCAAAGATGGGCAGGCGGACAACATGGTGCGCAGCGCCCAGGTCATAAATGGCCAGATGAGTGTCCTCGCCGGCAAGGAGATACGAGGCGCCGCAGAAGAAGGCGAGGGCGGTAATAGGGCCCTGGGAGTAGGCTCTCGCGAGGTGGACCTGAAAAATAGACGTCAGTTTTGCGACACGGCAGTGAGTGGATGGCGGGGGAGGGGCAGACCTCGCGGGGTTGAGTCATGGCGAGGGGCGTTGGACGAGAGGGCGACAACGAGTGTCAGGGAGCCATTCGCCTGTCTGCTACAACACGACGTTTTGAGCCCACCAAAGTTGATGCGGATCAATAATACGAATGTCCCAGGATAAGTGTTGTGCATGCGCCTACATGAATGAGGGCGTGTGAGTGGGTTCTGCTCGTGGGCAGAAATTTTTACAACTCGTTTGGTGTGGTCCCATCATCCCTCGACTCAGCCGGACTGCATCGCATCACTTTTAATCAGACATTTTCCAGAGGAAAAAAATATTCAGAATTCATAACAGAAGGTTTTTCATGTTTTTTGTAGCATCATACAATAAAGCGACGAATAAACTAAGCTATTGCGGCCTTCAGATCCCCCATATTTGGGTATCAATGCCATTTGCCTAGCGTCTTCCCAGTTCATTGCTAACTCGAATCTACAATTCGACTACTACCGCTTGCCAGAATAAAAACAACAAAGCGTTGCGCTGTCTTGGCCTCATGTTCGTTATGGCCAATCCAACATCTCCGATATCAACCCACACAGGTCCCCAATTATATCCAAACGCCGGCAATGCAAATTCATAAAGGGGTGTAATAAAAATAAAAAACGATCAGTCGTATCTTGTCTCAAATTCATGCAGTGGCGCCCAAACCGCTTAGGCGCGGTGAGAGTAGGGCTCGTAAGCCAGGTCAGAGCGAGGAGCTCCGCTGGGGTATCGAGGAGCGCCATACTGGTTCTGGTTCTGGTTGTAGTAGTTGCCGCCAGTCATTTCGTGGTCGTTGCTGAGGGGAGCATAGCCAGTAGTGGGCAGAAGCTTCTCGGCATGAGAGTCACGGTTCTTGCGGCTGCTGCGGTCGCGGTGCTCAGGCTTGCAGCAGCAGATGGTGAAGACCCAGAAGAGTGCGGCGCCGATGGCAAAGGCGGTGGCGATCCACACAACTGCAAGAAATCTGGTGTTGATGCTGGCCTTGACACCATACATCTTGGCGGTAGCCTTGATGGCACCGACAACAACAGCAGCCATGGCAGTGGAGAGGCCGGCGGAGGCACCGACAAGAACAGCAGCGAGACCAGAGATGATCCAGGTGCAGCAAGACACCATCCTTGAAAAGTTGGAAAAGATGCCGAAGATGATCTCAAGTGCGAGAGCCACAAAGGCAGTGATGTAGGCAACCTCGGTCCATTTTGTGACCTTCTTGAAGGCCTTGAGAGAGCTGGTGATCTCGCTGGGGAGGTCGATCTGAACGCCGGCAGCAGAGCCAAAGTTCTCAATGTAGGAGGTGTTCAGCGCCGAGACAGCCCAGTTAAACTTGGCCTTGGTGCAGTGTCGCTTGTCGTTCTGGTCGTTGTAGCAGTAACCCCAAAGGCCAATATCATAGACGTTGCCAAGACCGAGATCAGCAGTAGTGATGTTGGTAGTCTTGGCGGCACGAACGTCGAGGTCGCGGCTAGAAAGGTTGCTCACCAAATTCTCAACACTGGTGGAGTCGATGCTGAGGTTGGTGAGGTTCAGGCGGAACATGTAGAGCGACTTGTCGGCAATACCAGCAAGTGCGGCGACGAGTAGGAAGATAATGGAGCCGACCGTGAGCGCAAACGGCAGCGCCACGCAAAAGAAGCGACCGATATTCATTTTTGGTAAGTGAGCGGTTTGTTTCTTTGATATGGAAATGCGTGTTTGTTTTGGTTTTGACTGCTTTCTGCAGCAAGAATATCTGGGTTTATGCGGTTACGTCGACTCGTCGGGGGGCGGTTGAGGATGACGTAAGGTGTGTGTGTCGGATGGAGGCGGTGGTTTTGAATACGAGGCGAAACCGGTTAGCGAGTGCGGCTCGTCAACGACAGAAGGTCGATAGGAAGACGCCTAAACGACGGAAGGGAGGAGACGGATGGATGAGATGAGAGAAGGATGTCAGCAAACATAGAGCGGCTGCGGGTGCAGGATTTATAAAGTCGCTGCTGACGGGACTGGGATGGTGGTGCATGGATGGGCTGGGCGAGCTACGGAACGTGCTGAACTCTGCTCCCGCCAAGACCCAAGCTAGACCCGGCCACGACGACGCCCAAACTGCGGACTGTGGTTAGCGACAGCCCCGGGCGAGGTTGACGTGGAGTTTGGCGTGGCGCAGCAGCCAGAGTGGATTGTCGACGCCGACGAGTGTGTGTGGCAGTCGCAGCTTTTTAGTGGAGCAAAGGCCGGCAGAGTGCTCCAAGAGGCCATTGTCTGCCTTGGACCATTCCAGGGGCGTCCGGGGGGCTTGGAGGCTTGCAGCTTGCCCTCTTCGTGCTTACGTCTCCAGCGCACTTTATCCGCAGCACTCCCCATCACTGCTGGGCACCACTGAAGGGCGCACCCGTGGGGTTCTGTCTCCCACTAAAAAACTCACTGCACCTTGCAGCTTGTCCCTTGAGGAACCAGCTGGTGCCCGCTAGCTCAGCCACTCTGCCCGCTCAGGGTCCAGGCCCCAAGCCTGGCGCAGCTCTCGTTTTTCTATCATGACAAGCAGAGCACAGTGCACTCTGTGTCGAGCCTCCACTTAATTGCAGTCAATCTTTTCCGAATGCTATCGACATCAATACGATCAGCGAACGCCCCATGGACCTGGGTTTGACAAATCCCTCCATAAACACACGACAAGCACATTGTTGACCCGCCAGCTGGCAACGGTGAGCCAGCCTGAAGGATGGATCGTCATCCGACACAGTCAGCGGCTACAGGACAAGAGCAGGCGAAAAAGAGTGAAAAAAGAGTGAAAACCAGCCCTAGTGCAAGCACAAGTCCCATTGTCAGGCTTGTTCGCTTCAGGGACTAGCTGGATTTATTTGCTGACGGGCGGGCGATGGGCGGTTTCACTTGCCCGCCCTCACTCAGTCAGCCCAGCCATTTCGGTCGGCCCCTCTCTGAAAAAAGAATTCAAACCAGCCGTAAATTACCTCTGTTCGAAAAACCCAAGCTCCATCGGCCCCCAAGGCTCTAATGCGTTCCTTTGCTTGGCGTTCGCTCTCGCCCGACCCAAGTTTCTATCCAATGCCCAAAACCAAACCTCTTGACTCGATCGGAGCTGACGACGCTCGGCCGGGGATGCAACTTGGAACATGTTGGGGGCCCACCTCAGGAATCAAGCTTGACATTGTGTTGTTGATCAACTTGCTGCTCTGATCCAGCCGACAAGCTAGTTACAGACGAATTGTGAACATCGCGACAGCCCCACCACCAGTCCAGAAAAAAAAAATTGGTGCTGACATGCAGGTCCAGGACCTGACCAAACCAAAATCATGGCGGTACCGTGCTACACAAGCGCGCTCAGAGCGGTAGGACAGGGCAAATCTGAAGATCGTGTATGCCACAGAATGGCAATCCCCGTCCGCCACCTTTTAACAAACACTTGCCCCCATCCGCTGATGTCACCACACCAAAACGATGACTTGCTGCGTCAGGGAAGAAAAACAGAAACCCAACCCAGACGTGACGTGACGTGATGAGTGGAGGACCCTGGAGCTCGTCTATGCCGAAAAGCTGAGCTTGGGCCATCGGCAACGGCGTGTGCCATAGAAATGGAACCTGGCCTGAAGAAAGGCGACGCAGTCCCGAAGGGCTGAGCACGAAAGTCGAAGCCAAGCACCAATGACCCCCCAGGGGTCGTAAGGCGGGGGGAAGCTGGTGACGAACTTGCTCACACAGCCCTCCCCCAATTCCACTCACACAATTGCTCGTCCGCGCACACCACCCACCGAGCCCCTCCCTAAATTTAGAACCCTTTTTCGCCTCAGCCCTGTTACATACCGCGCTCGTCTGTTATCGGCGATTTTATGCCCATCTTGGGAGCTCGTTGCACTGCCCAGCTCCAAAGCCGCGCAATAATTTCCCTTCACGAGGAACTTCAGTGCCGATACCAGTTAAACCCCTGGCCGGGATCACCCCCAGGAACCCCATCCCATGCTCGCCTTTCAGCTTAGCAGGGTCGCTGCCGAATAGGACTACGCCTCCGGGACCATATCCTCAGAAGCTTACCATTGCGATCCTTCCATACCGTGCAACATGACCCCGCGCGGCATGAAGGCTCATTGGGCATCTTGCCTGGACCAAAATCAAGTCCCTGCGCTGACAACTTTGGGTGCCCGCCCGATCTTCTTGCGGAGGCTCCATCTCGGCCCACCTAACTAAGCTGCACCCGCATCCGCTTCGTTCCGATTTACAGCATGCAAGATGGCATTTCTTCCAAACGCTCATACATATCAAAAACGCCATCTTGTAATAGGGCGTACGTAAGCTGAACGTGCAGGACCCGAAAGGTATTAAAGCCGTCGACGCTGACAGCCGGTCAACAAAAAGAGCGAGTTTGCTCTCCTCGGCGATCTTGGCACCGATTCTCGAAAACCTCCGCTCAGAAGGCTTTCATGTTCTGGCAGATCAGGTTACTGACTCATGGAGCAGGCTTATGCATCATTCTCGCCTCAAAAATCCACGCTATCGGGAGCCTCAGATATCCAGACACGCAGGTATGCAAATGAATCGAGTGATGGCTTTCCCTGTTTACTCATGTCTTTTTGCGTTTTGGTTAAGTCAACGTCTCGGCACTTGGAGCCGGAAAATGAGGGCTGTGGGCGATCAGAGCCATTTCTATATATTTATTAATTCCAGAGTCGTCACAGGAGTCGCCTTGTTTTTGCCCGGCTCATCACCACGGTCGGCGTCCATCGCCGCGTGCCGAGACGCTGAACACAGCAGCACCAAGCTGATTGGCTTCCCTTTTCCGTACCGTTTCAAGATGATCCTCAAGGGTCCTGATTTTTTTTTCGGCCCTTTCTCTGCTACGTTTGCTTCCCAAGTGCCATAATCACACAAACCTCGTTACTTCGTTTGAGATGACAAACCAGCCGATGCAGTTCAATCTACATTGGGATTAGTTGCAATGCACCTTGCCACTAAACCACTCCAAGAAGCGCCAGCATCGCCAAAGGGGTGGTCCGGGTACGGGGCCGTGAGGGGCTGGGACTGGGGCTGGGTTTGCGGCTGGTGAAGGGAGCTTGCTGCCCTCTCAGATATGCTTCCGATTATCTGAAGCCAATCGAGTGGAGGCTACCAGCAATCCAGTTCGACTTGAAGTTCGCGAAAGTGCACAAAGCTCGGTCAACCTGACCTGCCTGGGCTTCGGTTTGAATCATCGAGCCACTCGATTATCTCGAACAGCGAAAGACCAACAGGTGCATACTCCCACCATCACGTCCAGGATTTAACGCAGCAGAACAAAAACAGAGACAAATACCCAAGACAGTCACAGCCATCAAACCAAGACCAATCACGGGATGTCATTGGAAATGACATGGGCGTCATGCAGAGGGGTGTGCCAAGGTCGCAGAAGATGCAACATGGAACATGCAGCAATGACAGCGAGGCCGCGTAGAACAAAGCTAGCATTTAGCCAAGAGACGAAGAGTCACCGCCATGTGCGTTTTTCATTGGCGTCAATGGTGAGTGGCCCGGGGCTCTTCAACGTGGAAACTAAGAGTTGTGTTTGAGGCCCGCAGCAAAGGGAATGTTTGGCAGCGGGCTTGAAATGGGATGGCCCAACCAAACTCCCGGTAAGGGCAACCACCCTCTTGTCGCAGACCCCACAGACACGAACAATCGTGAGCTGGACTGAATCACTGAGACTCAAACACGGCGCAGTCCGGACGGCGACCACCACCGTGGGCGGGTTGCGCCTCTCGAACGACATGCTAAACTCCCCGTTTCCGTGAACAGGCGCTTCACCAGATTCATCTTCCCGGTGGCCGCGGGAGGTGGGGGCGGCGGGCTGTCGTCGGTGAAGGTGGCGGCGAGCACGCGGGGAGGTCACGGGAGCATGTCCTCGTGTGCATCCAGCTAAGTATTTGCCCGGCTTGGTTGTGGTCAAGGGAGGTGAGGTGGTCTTTGCATTGCAAACTCATCTCCCAATTCCACGGTAATCATGGGAAGGCCGAGGCCGGGTAGTTTGGACATGTGGTCTGGGTGTTTGGACGGCGGGTCCCGCGGCCCCGGCTGTCTCGATGATAGTGCAAAGAGAAGCTCATATGTCGAATGGGACGAGCAAGGGAATTTTTTCCCTCCTCTGTTCTCCCCTCTGTCCCTCTGTCCCTCTGTCACACTCTTCGCGCAGGCCGGTGACCGCGGCATGCATTTCTCGCACGTGCCATATGGCATTCATGTCGTCTCCCCCAGACCCTGGTAGATAATCCGTGTGTATCCTGCTGCATGCAGCTGCGGCTGCGCTCAGTGGTTAGGTCGGCGGCGATTCTTTATGCGTGCGGTTTGCCCAGATGGTAAGACGGAGTACATGCATACACAACTCTCCAATAGTCGTTACGGATGGCCTGGCCTTGCAGCTAAAGAGCCTTGTACAATTAGGGAGCGGTGGGGGGGGCGGGAGGCAGGGAAGAGGAACAGAGAGAAAAAGACGACTCCATCCAAAGCCACTTCATGATGGATACTCGTCCTGTGCAGTCACACTCGGTCACAGTGTTTGTTTTTTCTTCCCTCATCCGACCCGTACGTAAATGTTCTCAAACTAGGCGTTCCCGTCCCGACCCCTGGTCTCGTTGGGCATTAGAACTCTGGGTCCTCGGGTCCCCCTTGGGCATCGGGTCCTAGGATCTATCTCTAATTCCCTGGATATCGGCAGCTAGTACAAAGCTCACGGGCCCTTGGCCCATTCTCAAGATTGGAGCTAGGAGGCTTGTCTCGCTCTGTGGGCACCGTTGACACGAATCCAGACCTTTCGGCCAATGTCCACAAGGCCGCAAGTTGCCATCCCGACCACGCGCATGGCTCGATTTTTTTTTTCTCTGTGATCGACACAGCCTCAACCTCGTTTCTTCTTGCCGCTTCCCATCGGTTTCTACAATGTCTGCATACCTTAGCTGCCGTAGGTCGTAAAATTATTGCCGCTTAACTTTGGCCCCTCCCCCACAAAGCTTCGACGACGTCTCGTCTCATTTCTTTATCGAGGAGCCACATCCCTCATCACCATCACACACCTTGACACGAGACGCACGCACGCACCTGCACTTGCTCACCCTCTCTCTTATCATCCTCGCTGGCCTCGCAACTCTCTCTCCAATCGCTCTTCCCGCTGCCACTTTAGTTTGCCTGCCACCCCTGCCACCCCAATCCCACTCTCAACCCTACAGTCCCAGCGCGGTGCAGCGCAGCGCAGTTCGTCGTCACTCGGGCGCCAGACGTACCATTTGTAACAGGTCCCGGGCGCCTGCTCGTCCGCTACTTCCCTTGTCAAGCACAACGCGAACCACCAGCATCAATTGTCCGTAACCGCCAGCAAATCATCTTTTTCCCCTGCTGCTTCTCCCGCAACCCACCATTGTCACCATTGCCGCCATCGCTCGCTTCCCTCTCTTTGCCTTGGGTCCAGCCAGCATCCCAGAGGTCAATAACAAACTGTGAGGAGGGGTGTGGAACCTTAAATCCGTAGTCGCCCGCCACTCTGCTTGTCGCCTTCGACCTTATCCGGCACCACGGAGCTTGCAGTGCGACTCTCTCCCTCGCCTACATAGTACACCTTGTACCTTCTTCATCCATCCCCGTCTTCATCTTCGTTCCCCTTCCAGACGATCATCTCAGCCATCTCACTCTCTCCTCTCCCACCTTGACCGCCAACCAAGCATCATCCAAGCAGCAATCTTGCTATACCCTTTGTCACTGTCGCCTCGTCGACTTTGTATTATTTTGCAACCGCCGCGACTTCTCATCCCTTTGCCGTCACCGAAAACCGGCGTCTCGGCCGCCTACAAGTGTCGTCGAATCCTCTCTGTCCCTCGTGTCTAGTGCTTAGCCTCGACTCGACACACCCCGGTCCAACAAACCCTGCGCAAACTGCCGCCTTCAGCAGCAACCACCCAGCGCCCAACTTGTCTTCCTTGACGCTCGTTTCTCTTCCAGGACTTCTTGGCAGTCTATTTTTCTCGCTTGCCAATTCTTCCCCTCCCGCAGGTACTTTTTTCCCATCCTACTTCATCTACGACACACCCGCCACTTTCTACCCGCGAGCTGAAATCACCATCCATTCCCGCCCTCAAAGCTGTCTTGCTTGTCTCCCCCCCCCGTATGCTCCACCTTTGAATGCGCCGCGCAAACTCGACCTGTCACTGCTGCTGCTGCTCGTAATATCTGTATGTGAGTCAAGCTGACGTAGGCCTATAGCAGATTTGAAATCGGCCTTTTCGCTTCAGAACACTATCTCCGACTGCCGCCCGTTCGCGCTTCTCGCCATCCCCGGCTGCATCCCCGGCGTTAGGACGCTCCCCTAACGACGTCATCACCGCCGCGAACCACACCCCCCAGCGACCGACTTCGCCTTCCCATCTGCCTACTCCGGGCGCCAGCCAAAACCACACAAAACGGACGCACCAAGGGCCCGTCGTCGCGGCTCCTTCTTCACTGTTCTCGGTCGACTGTTCCATCCTCCCTAGCACCCATCCGTGCAGCCATCCGTCATTGACTACGACCCGTGGGTGTTTGCACTAAAAGGCCGGCCACTGAGCCCCTTCGAGACTCCCACGCCACCACGCGACATTTGAGACAATCGTCGCGCCTGAGTGACACGGGGATCCGGCACCTGGCACAATGGGCAACCAGAATTCCAGAGAGAGCGGCGGCTCCGGGTCCAAGGGCTCCGGATCCAAAGGCTCGGCCGGCGCTGTCGATGCGCCCCTCCAGTCGTACCCTTCCTTCAGCAGATCCGACACCAAGGACTCGACAAGGTCTTTCCGCTCCCTGCGGTCCAAGATACCTGGAAGCGGTAAGACAGACAGTCCCAGGAACTCGGCTATCCTGTCCAACGGCGATGCTGCAAACGACACTGCCAAGAACGATGCAGCCTCGGTGCGGTCCGCGAGGAGCGCCAGATCAAGCGTATCCCGCCTGAGCCGAAGCGACCTCCCCCCGCTGAGGAACAACTCTACCGATCTCTCCACCCCAGAATCGGCTCTCCAGGAAGAGCAGCCCCCGCCATCGCCCGTCCACAGCTCAGGCAAGAGTGCCCACGACCTCAGCGCCGCCCAAGCCTCGGGCGAAGTCGACCATGTCTCTGACCAGCCCCCATCTGCCAATGCCGGGGTCAACACCCACATGCAGACCCCAGGCCAGTCTATCCTGGTGAAGCGAGACAACACCATCAACCCGATTCACCCCGCTGCCTCTTCCGATGCCAAAGGCGAGATCAACGCCAACGTTGCCATGTCTGAGATCAAGGATATCGACCTGGACGACTTCATCAAGCGACTTCATGACGCCGGCTACGCAGGGAAGGTCACCAAGAGCGTGTGCCTCAAGAACGCCGAGATTGTCGCCATCTGCCAGCGCGCTAGGGAGGTGTTTCTGTCTCAGCCAGCTCTGCTCGAGCTGGACGCGCCAGTCAAGATTGTTGGCGATGTCCACGGACAGTACACGGATCTGATTCGAATGTTCGAAATGTGCGGGTTTCCGCCCATGGCCAACTACCTCTTCCTCGGCGACTACGTTGATCGAGGAAAGCAGTCTCTCGAGACCATCCTGCTTCTCCTCTGCTACAAGCTCAAGTTCCCCGAAAACTTCTTCCTCCTCCGGGGCAACCACGAATGTGCCAACGTCACCCGAGTGTACGGATTCTACGACGAGTGCAAGCGCAGGTGCAACGTCAAGATTTGGAAGACTTTTGTCGATTGCTTCAACACGCTGCCCATTGCCGCCATTGTCGCCGGCAAGATTTTCTGCGTTCACGGAGGCCTCTCCCCTGCCCTTGGCCACATGGACGACATACGAAACATTGCGCGACCGACCGATGTGCCCGACTACGGCCTGCTCAACGACCTACTTTGGTCGGATCCGGCAGACATGGAACAGGATTGGGAGGCCAACGAGCGAGGCGTCAGCTACTGCTTCGGAAAGCGGGTCATTTCCGAGTTTCTGACCGTCCACGATTTTGACCTCATCTGCCGAGCACACATGGTGGTCGAGGACGGGTACGAATTCTTCACCGACAGGGTGTTGGTCACCGTTTTTAGCGCCCCCAACGTAAGTTACCCATGCTACGCTCCAAGCCCAGCCCAACTTTACTAACCTAGCGCAGTATTGCGGTGAATTCGACAACTGGGGTGCCGTCATGTCGGTGTCTGCTGAGCTTCTCTGCAGCTTTGAGCTTCTGAAGCCTCTCGACTCGAGCGCTCTCAAGAGCCATATTAAGAAGAGTCGCAACAAGCGTCAGCACATGCTGAACAGCCCTGTAAGTTGATCGCTTCCCCAGATTGCCCAGGCACACCGCTAATCTTTCTCAGCCGGCCCTGGTTCAACCTCAGAGTGTATAAAATGTGAATGGATTTGGCGTGGGGCCACGGAACAAACAAAGAATACTTTTCTCGGCTCCATCACTTGGAGCATTTAATAATACGTGTGAAAGACGGTCGTTGATCCGAGGGCAACCCGGGAAAGTCGGACGTCATGGTTTGGAGCAACACAACTGGACAGCACCTCAGGGTGCATTTTTTTGGGAAACGATTGCAATGAGGAGGGTTTCAACCAGAGGCAACAGAGTTATTCAGCAAGTCAAACATCTCCATTGTGCCCACGGGGTGACAACCGTGTTGGGGTGGCTCACGACGATCTTGCTCCGCCAAGGGACAGACGTAGCTGTCTGGTCCAGCCGACCTGAAATGGTCAACCGGCACACGAGATTCAGGTCGCCACCACTTGGCTCCAGCATCTGCCTCGTGGAATTCAGATGGGCTTCTCTTGTGCGACTTTTGTGTCGCAATGTACAGGTATCGCACTGGTATGGGGCTGTATTAGAGACAGTCTGCATTTTGATGGATTGGAAT
This sequence comes from Calonectria crousiana, assembly GCA_013406985.1. Taxonomy (NCBI): domain Eukaryota; kingdom Fungi; phylum Ascomycota; class Sordariomycetes; order Hypocreales; family Nectriaceae; genus Calonectria; species Calonectria crousiana. The sequence goes on from VTGD01000009.1 coordinate 497,719, forward strand.
GGGCCGTGTAGGAGTGCCGCATTGGTTTTGTCCTCGCCCAGAATACGTGGATCTTGCATTGCGTTGGCCTTGGAGGCCTCAGGTAGCTGTTCTACTCAATGAAATAAATGGGAGGGGGTGTTTTTGCTTTATAAATTGTATACTTGATTCAATCCAATTGTTGCTCATGGTTTACAACTCAAGCTCCAGGTCTTTGTATATGTGGGGAAGCATGGGCATGGGGGTTAGGTGGGTCCATTGAGCTTAGTCATTCGCTCGACTGACAATTGAAAATTGTACTGTCTGAAGTTGCCATCACCAGCTCACCACACCTCACCTCAGACGATATCGAGCAACAATGCAACGCCACGCCTTCCGTTCGGTGTGCAGCCGAACGAGGCCTGAGCTGGAGCAGGTCTCCGATGCTCTCCGAGATTGCATCCGCCAATTTTCAACGACTCAATTGCGGGCAGACGACAGCAAAGGCCCCAGCAAACCGGCTTCGAACCGTGAGCGATCACGCACCGCCACAACCGAGATCAACGCCCTCGCCCGATCCCGCAGCCCCGTCCGCTCCAACACTGGTCCTGCAGGCGGACCCAAGGTACTTGATGTGAAGAACCTTCCCAAATTGACATTCCGAGGCCGAGGTGGCCTGCGAGGTGGTCTGCGGGGTGGTGCCCGAGGTGGCAGCGCTGTCCCTCCTCGCCTGACGTCGCCATTGAGAGATGGCGGTCGTTCCATGAGGGGCCGCGGCGGTTTTGGTGGTAGAGGCAGAGGCGGCCGGGGTGGTCGAGGGCGCGGTGGTGCAAAGCGATTCACAGGACGACGCAAGGAATCGGACGAGGACAAAGAGCGCAAGCCCCGCGTTGACGAGTTTGCGCGAATGGACCCAGACGAGCAGGCATTCGATGACGGTTTCCGCTTCGGCACGCAAACCAAGTACAGCCCGTCGCTGACGCTCGACTCTCTCACAGAATTTGCCGTCGTCGCTCCCTCCACCGCCGCCGGCAAGACCGCTGCTGTTGTTGAGAACCTCAGCGTGCTGGGCACGGCCGAGAACGTTGGCGCCCCGCAGACCTTCCAGGCTCGCCACTATGCGACCGAGGTTGAGAAGAACGGCCTACGCTTCTTTGCAGACCCCCAGCACAAGGTTGTCGCTGAGGAGTACCTCCAGCAGCAAAAGAACAAGCCCGAGAGCGCCGAGGGCGAGGGCGAGGGCGAGGCCAAGTCTGCCGGACCCATCATCACCGACGCCGAGGAGGCCGTCCGCAAAGTCATTCTTCAAAGCGCCGTCAAGGGTCAGCACGAGACGCCCAAGTTTGCTACCGATCCCGTGGGTGTGTCCCGCTCATGGCACCTCCGCGCTGAGACATACACAACCAAAGACGTCAACACTTTTGAGACCAAGCTCACTTCACTGCTATCGAAGAACGCTCCCAAGGCGGGAGGGAAGACAGCAGGGAAGGCAAAGGCAAAGGCTTGAAGGAATATATAAAAAAAAGAATATGGATCTAGAGAGGAAAGATCAGTGTACACTTTTTTTTTTGTCACGATATGTAATATACAATGCAATGCCCCATCCACCTTTTACATCTTGTCCGTAAACATAAACATTGGCCCCATTCACCTTGTCTGAAGCCATCATCCATCTCGTGATCATACAACCATACATGCCATCTCAGTGTCAAGCGCTTGTTCTACCCTTGTGTCTTTTTTTCGTCCTTTCGCTTTATTTCTTTTTTTTTACAGCTGGCGAATGATCTGGGCCTCCTCCTGATCAATATCCTTCATCTTCTTGTCCTGGATCTTTTGGAGCTCCTTCTCGGCGCGCTTCACAATATCGGGCAGCACGGTGCCGTTCTTCTTCCAGTCCTTGAGCGTCCTCTCATGGCGGGTGCGCACCTGGCGGACGCGCTCGCGATAGGCCTGGGTGGCCTCCTTGATGCGGCGGACGACGTCGTCCTTGCGCTCGAGCTCGACCTTGAGGAGCAGCTCGAGGTCGTTGTCCTCGGAGCGCTGGGGCTGCTGGTTGAACTCGCGGCTGGCCTGGACGGCCGACATGATGGGCTTGATGTAGTCCTTTTCGTGGACGAGCAGCGAGATGGTGCGGCCGGACCGCGGCACCACCTGGGCGAGCTCGCGGAGCGGGAAGGTGGCGGCCGCCTCGGCGCCGTGCTCCTTGACGGGCACGGGGAGGGCGCCCAGGTTGTTGGGGTTGAAGCGCCCGCCGTGGGCCATGCCGGCGAGCTGCGCCTTGAAGTGGGCGTCGATGGGGGCGTAGGCGGCCGTCACCGAGGAGAAGTCGAGGGGGTCTTCGGGGTTGGCCTGGGGGCCCTTGGACGACGCAGCCTCATGATCTGAGGCGGCGCCCGACGAGGCGGCGGCGGCGGCGACGGCGTCCTTGTGCTTGGGGCTGTTGGGAGGGAGGGCAATCTTGCGCTTCTTGAGAAGGGGTGCCGACGAGCCGAAAGAGCGGGCAGCCGGCTGCACACCAAGATTGGATGCCAGGGGAGCGAGCTGCCGGCGGGGGACGCTCTGGAAAACTCGTCTGTCCGCGCAAGCCATGTCAGTCATGTTCAGCAAACCAAGACTCGGCTTCAACTCTGGCTCCAGAGGAGATTTGAGCGGGTTGCAGCAAAGTTGGACATACCTTTCGGGCGCTGCAAGGCGGAGACAGTGCCGCGCGGGCGCATTGGCTCGTGAAAATGCCATGGTCGTGATTGCGAGGTTGAGGGGTTGAGGTCTGTCGAGGGCGTCGAAATCCTTGATTCCGAACTTCAGACGTCTATTCACACAAGTTTCATGACCACGGTGGTACGTACCGCCGCAGCTCCGCTGTGGGGTATCGATGGCGCTATTCCCCATATTTTGGAGGACTTCAGGCAAGTCACTTACCCTGGACCTGTTGCTCCACGCCCTTCTGTACACGATGATCCTGCAGCAAATCAATGTGATTGTATAAGCGGCGCAATAAGTCAATATGATGGTGCGCTTCTTCCACATATGAGCTATGTACGGGAGATGCTCTACCACTGAGCCACATTGCCATTTAATTTAAATACACCGAATAGGTTTTAAATATATACCGCCATGTCAATAGAAAGGGGGCGAATCAGCATCACGGGTGGACGGCTGGCAGGCCTCCCGCAGGATGGTGTCTGAACCCCAGATGTATGTAGCGAGGTATGTATCCTGGTACTCTTTCGTCGCCGTGGCATGGGCTGATATTTTCTCGCGCTTCATAAAAATGGCCTGGGAAACGCGGCTTTCAACCGAACTCGGTGCAAAGGTCAACTTGTCTAGTCTGGAGCTGTTCCCGCTTCGAGCCAATATGCCCAGCAGCTGATGAACGACGCCCAAGATGATTACGGATCCGGACAAGTATCTGAACAGGCCGAGGTGGAGGCATTGAAATCACTCCGACAAAACTTGAATAAGGTAACGCTTCCAGTACCCAAATGGCAATGTCCCACAATGATTTGGAGATATCTGTTACCAGTACCCGAAATTCAACGTGATAACCCGATTTGTCACATTCAGAATCCCATTATAAGAAGAAAGGCAGTGTTCGCTACAAGCAAAATTCCATGTGTCCGTCTGTATAACCGTATATCAGAACACACTGGATGAGAGGCGAGAGAGCTGATGGTCATGGTCTAGTTATCGATCAGACCCGCGTTTAGCTGTAGTTGAAATGTCGGATATGATCCGAGCTAAAAAAAATAGCTCTGCAATACTTCCAGGCAGCGATACTGAAATAGCGACCACAAAGCTGTCTGGTGGCTGGCCCAAGGAGCCATCGCACGTCTATTTTACCCCTGTATTTTAGGAAGCGGCGAGAATGAGACGTCACCAACAACCGTAATGCGGGAGACTAACAAGAAACATGAATGATTTTCATACAGCCACTGTAACTGTGCGAACGAAGCCCGAAACTGGCGCCAAACGCGTCCGATTCTGTATCGCTTCGTAATTCATGTTGGGGGATTTACATATGCCAGTCTCGCGGTTCCCGTGTATTGTTCTACGACCATATATACTTCCGTCTACTGTGCAGAGACGAACGGCTGCCGAGATTTTAGAGGTGGATCAAACCCATAATCTGAACAAAATGGCGCAGAGTCTTGAACATGCATACTGGGGATGGTGGGTGTTTGCTAACAAAGGAGTGAGAGGACGAGTCCTGATTGCAGTAGAGTGCGCACCATTACTTCATAATCTATAATAAGATCCACAATTGTCAATTCAGTCCGGTCGCGTGGCCCAGTGGTTAAGGCATTTGCTTTACAAGAAGGACGCAAAGGATCGCAGGTTCGATCCCTGCCGCGATCAAATGAATTTGTTTTTTTGCCTATACTGTCTGGAAATTATCTTCCAGTCCATGGATCTCTTTTTCCTGGTGCGTTGGTCATGGTTGGTTGTATCAGGAACTTCTGCTCACATCGACGAAGCATTTAGTCTGTTTCAGATGCACAATTTAACCCGCCACTTTGAAAGATAAATAGTAAATTTCCCTTGGTATTTATTAGGGATGGTGGTGGTTATTTTATCTTCATCATCTTCCCAGGTCGCGTACACTGCTTAAGCTTGTAGTGGCTTGCCCATGCCTCCAGTTGTAACCATCTTAGTCACTTGATACTCGGCAATGCCGTCTAGGGATCCCTCACGGCCAAAGCCACTCTCCTTGACACCGCCAAATGGTGACGCAGGGTCAGAGATCAGGCCAGTGTTCACTCCGACCATTCCAACCTCGAGGTTCTCCGCGATGCGGTAGACCCGCTCCATGTCCCGGGAGAAGAAGTATCCCGCCAGACCCACGTTGGTGTTGTTGGCCATCTTGACCACTTCCTCCTCGGTCTCGAAGGGGAACAAGCCGGCAACAGGACCAAAGGTCTCCTGCGAAGCCATGTCCATTTCCGGCGTCATGTCACGAATGACAGTGGGCGCGTAAAAGTTGGCACCGAGCTCGCTGATCCGCCGACCACCGATGGTCACCTTGCCGCCCTTGCTCTCGGCGTCCTGGACGTGTGCCTCGGCCTTGGACACGGCGCGGTCGTGGATGAGAGGCCCGTGTGTGATGCCTTCCTCGAAACCGTTGCCTACGCGGAAAGCCTCGACTTTTTCCGTGAGCTTCCGAGCAAACTCGTCGTAGATGCCCTTTTGCACGTAGATACGGTTTGCGCACACGCACGTCTGGCCCGAGGAGCGAAACTTGGAGGCGACGACGCCGGCAACAGCAGCATCGACATCGGCGTCATCAAACACCATGAAAGGGGCGTTGCCGCCGAGCTCCATGGACAGCTTCTTGAGGGTGCCGGCAGACTGCTTCATCAGAAGCTTGCCGACGCCGGTGGATCCGGTAAAGGAAATCTTCTTGATGGTGGGCGAGGTGGTGAGCAGCTCTCCAACCTCGGGCGTGTTGTCCAGCGACGTCACAATGTTCACAACACCCTTGGGAATGCCCGCTCGGTGGGCCAGCTCCGCCAGAGCTAGGGATGTGAAGGGTGTCTCTCCGGGTGCTTTGCAAACGACGGTGCAGCCCGCCGCCAGCGCAGGACCAATCTTTCGGGTTATCATGGCAGCGGGAAAGTTCCACCTGTGACACCGGTCAGTTCTGCGTGATGAGACACAAAAAAAAAAAGGGGCTCCAATGGCTGGACTCACGGGGTGATGAGCCCGCAAACTCCCACAGGCTCCTTCAGAGTCCATACTCGGTTGCCAGGTATGGAGCTGGGGATGGTGTTTCCATACACGCGGGGCGCCTCCTCGCTGAACCACTCGAGGAAGTTGGCAGCGTACGCAGCCTCTCCCTTTGCGTCGGCAAAGGGCTTTCCGTTCTCCCAGGTGATGAGGGTGGCAATGTCCTCGGCGTTGGCAATCATCTGGTCGTACCAGGCGCGCAGCAGCTTGGAGCGCTCGCGGCCCGTCTTTGCGCGGAAGGCGGGAAACGCATCGGCGGCCGCCGCGATGGCGGACTGGGTGTCGCCGGAGTCGAACTCGGGGCTGGTGCCGATCAGGGCGCCGGAGGAAGGGTCTGCCCGCGAGAGAAAGAGAGAGGGGGTGATTAGCATCGCGGAACCAGCATCAATGGCGCGGGAGCTTGCGGGTGCGGGCCGCGAAGGAGGCTTCGCCCGACTCACCATTGACATTGAATGTCTTGCCTGACTTGGCGGGAACCCAGCTCCCGTTGACGTAGCACACGTTTTGTTTCAGCAGCGAGGAATCCCTGAGCTGCGACCTGTTAGAACCGCGACGACGCCACGGGTTTGGTTGCCAAGCGGCAGCCGGGAGCTCTGACCTTGGGCGGCGCCAGGTTGGAGGCTCGGCGAGCAAAGAGGAGGGCAATGCCGGGGCCGTGGCGCAGGGCTCCTCTGCTTGACGGAGCAGCGATGCGTTGGAGGAGCGCCATGTTGCGGAGCGAGAGCTTGCTGGGCTTTGGGGGGGGGGGGAGGAGAGCAAAAGTCAATTGGCAGCGCAATGCCCTATCTATAAAAGAAGTCGGCCATCGAGTTGGGGAAGGTTTCCGCCTGGCGGGGTGATGGAGAGAGCTTCTGTGGGGCATCGAGATCCGGTGCCGGTCGGTTCGTGGCCCGGCCCGGGCGTTTACATGCGGAGAGAGAGAGCCCTTGGGTGGGGAATTTGGCAGACATGTAATTTATTGAGTGCGCAAGGTATCCAAGTTCGCGCTTTATATACTTCTAGCCAGGCATAGAGAGGTTGATCAAGGGTATATTATATATTTTGGTATTGTATATCTGATACCAATTTGGTCAAAGACGCGAGTGTCGGCCGTCGGCTTCGTACCCGTCGCCACACTCCACAATCTCTCGCCACCATCAAGCGCGCCAGCTGGCGACGCAGGCGAAAATGCTACAGAGTAAATAAGAAAAATGTACAGGTCAAGGTGTTGTCCCGAGAAAGAAATGTTTCAGAGTCGAGTGGCCTCTCGGGGCGCCCAACCAATCCAATGGTATATCATGCAAAATCCCCAACTCCAGGCCCAATAAACTCAAGGAAAATAGACAGACTTCCACTGCAACTATCTCAGGATCCCACCGATTCAAGGCGGTATCCTTTCGCCCTCCATCGTCTCATCGTTTTCATTTACAAAAACAAACAAACGAAACAAAACAGAGAAATGCCATTCAGGGCTCTGGAGCGTGCTGCGCTCGCAGCGGTAGTTGGCGGTCCAAGGTGTGGAAGGCCTGCGTGCGAGGAGTAAAGGGCTGGTTGCGGTAGCCCATGGGGGACTTCATGCTTTGCATCTCCCAGTTGTGAGTCTTAGGCTCGGCAGCCGCAGGGCTGTACTCGTCTTCGTCATCCTTGCTGACGTCGTTGGCTGGGTTGGGCCACATGGCGTAAGCAGCAAAACCAAGATTGCAAAGATAGACGAGCATCATCCAGACGGATATGGCAAGCGACCCCTGGGCAATTTTGCAGTGCTTGTAAGAGCCGTAGGCCTTTGCAGGGCCGCATCCCTTGCGCCAGTACCAGGCCGTGGCCGCAGGGTATCGGGGGTCGACGTTGTCGGGACCGATGAGACCGTAGACACTGACAATGTAGAGAGCGGACATTCCGAAACTGATAAATGTGGCCAACGCGGGATACCAGACCCTCATAATGAAAGCAGTAAGTTTGGTCATCAACATGAAGAGAGAGAGGACTGAGATGGCAACATTGAAATCGGTAAACCTGAGTCGCTGTGTCAATAGGCGTGTCCTATTTTGCAGAGAGGAATTGGAGAGGGGTGGGAACACTCACGTCCGAGTCCAGATCAAAGCTACATGGGGGAGAGGCTTGTGGTTTGCGTATGCGTAGAGGACAATGGCCGGGTTGGAGTTCCATCTGTGATCCCAGCCAATCTGCCACATCTCAGAGCGCCAAAGGTCTGGCTGGGAGATGGCAAAGATGACGAGGCCAGCAACGGTTCCAGCAAGCTCACACGGCATGAGCCACCAGGTTCCCTTCCTCGAGATCTTGGGCCATTTGCGAAAGATGACGCGGTACGTTTTGGGTTCGTCGCGCTTCGGCTTGCGCTGGAAGAATGAAACGGGCATGTTGGCGGCGGTGGTGGTTGGTGTTTAGCAGGTGTGGGGGTGGGACTTTGCGGTTTCTTAAATACAACCTCGCAGAGGTAACTGGAATAGGTATCTATTGGAGTTTCCTGCCTCTCGTCGCTATCAAAGCGTCGTCGTGGCAAGAATCGCTGCGTTTGCGCTACTTTGCGGTCTTTGTGGTTTTGGCGGGCTGCCGGTGAAGCAGCTATAGATCACGGCCTCATGAGAGTTTGAGAGCGGGCGGTGGAGAGCTCGTTGATGTGCCGTCGTTGGAGGCCGCAGCTGCTGGTCGGGAAGTAGGCCACCCGGGAACAGGTCTCGGGTCTTTGGGGATCGTTCAGTTCGTCGGAGTGAAGGTAGAAGAGATGGAAGGGATTGGGGGCGAGCAATGGCGTTTAAGGGCCATGATGTGGCCGGGCGGAGAATAGGCGGAAGAGATGGGGCAAGGACCCTGGCGAGAAGTGCTGCAAGAAGCGCTGTGAGAGGCGGGCAAGTGGCATTCTGGCAGTCTTTGCAGGTGGCAGCCGCTCACCAAGCAGTGCCATGATCCGTGGCATCGCATGCGCTCGAGGCGGCCGCCCAATAAGAGGCCCAAGATGGTGTCGTCACAGAGCTGTAAGCGCCCGGGTGGGAAGCTTGGTGCCCCCCGAGGGCGGGGGCGCTGCACGATTGGACGGACCAGTGGCTGGGGTGCTGGGGCAGCAGCCAATCGCAGGCTTGGCCAGCCGCTGGACCATGTGAAATGCCGTGCAGAACCACCAGGGGTGGGTGTGCACCGTTTCTTTTTTCTCTCTAGGGCGAGTGGTGCTGCACATTCGCATTCCTTGCTGCCAAAATGTGAGGTGAGATTCCCTGTACCACACCGCTGCGCTGATCATATGCCCTCGACTGCCCTCGACTGCCCTCGACTGCCCTCTATATCCGCCCTGCATTCCCGGCTCCCGGTGCCTCCGACCCTCACCAGGCGCTGCGCTTCTCTCGTCACACCAGGCCGCGTGCTGCTCAACCAGTCTCGCATCCCCCGTAGCCGCTGCCTCTTGTATCATCAGCTGAGGCTCCAGTAAAATCGTGTCAGAAGCCCTCGCAAAACCTTCGATATGGGATGAGGGTTGAGGGATGGAGCGGCAGCAGACACCCTCATCACCAACAGCTGGTTTGTTGGTTCTTCCCATCACACCTTGCCGATTACTGCCGAGCTGCGTATCGTCCAACCAACTGAGCGAATTGCCATCGTCCGTGCTGATCGATTGGCGTCATGTTTGCTGACCTGGCGTCTCACAGGTGTGGGCGGACAGAGTACAGAGTGACCACAACAAAATTGCCTCTCTTATTAACAAGACTGGCTGGCATTTCCAGTGCGCCATCTTATCGTGCATGTGTGTGTGTGTGTGTGTGTGTGTGTGTGAGTAAAGCGATAAAAATATCTCCACTTCGCTCAACGAGACAATTGAGACATGCAATACTGGTGCATTTGCCACTAGCAGCGGCAGCGAGTGGCATGGAGGTCAACTATCCATTCGTCCAATTGCCACCGCGATTTTCGGAGTATTCTCATAGTGTTCCGAATCAAGCCTATGACCTGGTTTTGACTTACGGACAAAACACTCATGCATGTCTCAATGCCTTAGCACTGTTTGGGCTGGCGGGGTTGACACATCCAACTAGCTCCTGCATCTATGAATGTCTAAAACAAGCCCGCACGGGAAACAAGAAGGAAAAAAGGGTCCAGACCAACTGGGTGCGTGTGAGTAAACCCAAAAACATTGTAAACAAACATCGCGATGGCTTGTCGATCTTTGTTTTTCTTCTTCTTTGCTTCAACATCTATTTGCACGCCGCGCAGGTGGATGGTGGACCGATGACGTTAGAATGTCTTCCGTATGGGCTCATCCATGACACCGTACAATATCAAGGACGATTGTGGCGGCTCCACCATGAGTACGGCGAGTATCAGAATCGTAAATTCAGACAGAACTGTGATGATTCCTCCTTTTTATTTTGAGCTAAGTACAGCTTGTGGCTTAAACCAATACAGTGGTTGTTCATCAAGATGACTATCTTGCAAACATCTTACCAAAGTCATGAGGGATGTATTGAGACATGAATACAGCACCATTGCTCAGCAAGACTTAGATGCTCTCTCAGTGTCCGAGACAAGTAATGACATCAGGTCGTTGGCCCAGATTGAAAAAGAAAAAAGGTTCAAGGTTGCCACGTATTTACTTTTTTTATGTCACTGAAGCGGAATAAGCAACTGGCCGGTTTAAGTTGACATGCCGAAGCCAGCAATGATCCAAAGTCGTAATGTCTATTCAAGGTTACAGGTTCCACGGTCGCGGCTCGGTCTTCTTCTATACTATGAAACTGTAATTTGGCTTGCCGGAGGAAACATCCTCGGTTACGAATTCGGCGGCGCTACGCAGTAGGTTGGACCGGCTGCTAAGGGCATCTGGTTTGGAGAGTGCCATGTTGCGTCATTCTAGATCACTTGCGATGGCTTATTCTGTCCTAACAAGCCCCCGGGAGATAAACTCTAAGACAATAGCCAATGCTATGGTGGATGGAGGAGTGACTGTCAGAGCGAGTGCTCCTACGTCACTGACAAATTTTCGGTAGCTAAGTCGGATATGCTTGTGTTCCGAATGCAGACGTAAATCTATCCAGAATCGCAGTACTCCTGCTGAGAAGAACAAGGGCAAAAAAAAGAGGAGTGAGACTTTCCAGGTTGATCGAATACTAGCGCTACGTCATTCTGATGTTGCTGCATCGTCTCCCTAGTAGCATTGTCGTTTCCCGTGAGGATAACGTCACAATGTCTGATTCTGGTCTGGTTAGACAAGTGACTCGCATTTATACAGGTGGGGGGGCGACAGGAATGGTATTTATTAATACCGAATCTCGACTTTTCGTTTGTCCAGGATTGGTCAGCACATGGTGGTGAGATGGGCCCTTTCGACTTCGATGAGCTCCCTCGCGGAGTCGCCCTCAAAGAGACCATTGTCGGCAAGTTCGGATAGGAGCCTAGGCGTTGCGTTTGAACGTACCACTGAAGGGTGCGCAAGGAACGGGGTTCGCGTCTCCTTACATGGGGTTGTTCGCCCTTGGGTTGAATGCTCCGTACCATGTGTAGTGTCAGAGCTTTGAAGCGTGGTTAGAATATGGCACAGTAAAACCCCTGCCGATGGTTTCACATTTTGAGAAGCTATGCTCGACTTCATAATCAGGGATGACACCATGCATGAGGTGTTTGTGCAAATCAGGCTTTCCTTTCTAGAGTATCTTGATGGGCCTGTAGCGAGAAACCACCCGAAAGGTCAAGTCGGAGAATTGGGCGTTGAGGATTCCAAGTAGCTCGTTATTTATTGTTTTTTTATGTAATTTTTTTTTACAAAAAAAAAAAAACCACCACGAGTTATGCTATACTTAGCTTCGCCATTCTCATTTTTTGATACCGGGAAGCGAGACTGACAAAAAGAGTCAAGGGCATGTGGGAAGCAAGGCGCATGCTACCCTACAGACCGTGCGAGCTCATCGCGCACGTAGCATCGAAAGCTCGTTAGACTGATCGAGATCGTACAGTACGGGATTAACGGCGGACAAGTTGGGCTTCACGGGAAGGGCTGGGCACGAGACAGGATCGGATCCGCTTGGAATTAAACTGATCTTAGTAGCTCCCTTTAGAGGTAGCCGGCGCTTCCCCAAGTCTTACACCGCCTCCGTCTCAATCTGAACGGGCTGCTCCGTGAAATCAGAAACGTCGCAGCCCGAAGCGAACGAGGCATCCTGTCCGAATTCGAGGTCCCAAGCCACGGTGCGAAGTGGTCCGGCAATGGCCCTACTCTCTCTAGCTGCAAGGTCGGCATTGACAGGAACGGCCCAAGTCACTCGGCCGACAGTGGCAGTGGGAACGGACCAGAGAATACCCGGACGCCTCACAATCTCCTGTGCAATCAAACACTCGGACCGAACCCAAGAGTGCGCCCTCTGCGGATGCCCTCATGTTAGCGAGGACGCTGGAAGCTGGAGACGGTGGCTGTCTGCCGAGACCATGGGTCGTCCGTGGCGGCCCAGTCGGATTGAAAAGGCTTCTCTGCCACATAGGGTCGGTTGTGTGCCGTCGCCATACATGTGCGTGCGTGTGTGTGCCACATGCGCGACGCCGGTGCGCCCATTCTGAGACCCTCTCTCTGCTGGCTGGAGACAAAGGGAGGGGCAGCGGCGGCTGGCTTGGGATTCTTGGCTGCTGGGGATTTTGCTCATTGCCAATACACGCTCGCACACATATGCACATTTCACTTCACCCAAGGCGAATGAGGCGACAGGGGCACGGGACACGCGGAAAGTCCACGGCGGGACAAGGCGCGCCCAAGAGACCGTTCTAGACCGCCACGATCGTCATTGGCGTTTCTGGATCTGGGCGACGAGTTCCACTGCATCCGTTTGAGGCGCGGGAGCAAGCCCACGACGCCGACTCCGAATGACGCCAGTGCCTGTCCATTCGCTCTCTGGCAAGCGCTAGATCGGGAACTTTTTTTTTTTGCCTCTTCCCTCTCCTTCGCTCTTGGATCGCTTCCCTCTGGTGCGCCTCACTCACCCCCTACTTGTCGTCTTGGTTTCCCGTTAATGCTCGTCGCATTTTGGCTTTGGGATCTAGAATCCCATACCCACAATTCCCCTTTTCCGAGGATGTGAGGACATAAAGAGGCTTGCCAGCGTCGCCGTCGTGGCAACTGTCATTGCGCCTCTGACGGAACCTGCTCATCCGCTGGGCCCGTACATCCTCTCCGAGAAGGGAAATTCGAGAACGTAGTGCCCTACGAACAGGAACCAGGCTACCGCGTGCGGGTATACGCCACGCCTCCTCATCACGGCAAGGTTGCCCGTCCCAGTGCTGCCATGTGCGGTTTTGTATGTCGCTGGCAACCTTGGGGCGTGGGCATTTCCGGCACTCAATCAGTTCCCGCCCGCATGGCTCGCGGTCTGGACTTCTGACAGACCGCATAGCACACCCCTCAACAAAGGCTTGGCAAGAAACCATGGTTGGTCTGGTCGCCTGGCGTTTGTGTGCTTGGTAATCATGTAAGCGACCAGCAAAAAAAAAAAAAAGACAGCTACCAGGGTGGTGCCTAGGTGTGCTATCTCGTCTGGCCCTAAGTCTCGTGTTGTTGATGCTCTTGCATCCGCTACTAGTCGCATAGAGAGGTCGATGCAAATTCTAGGCCCTGGACCCCATGGTTCTTGTTGATCTAGTGGCCTGATGGGTAATCGGCCTGCCAAGCACGAGCACAATGATCGACAAGGGGACCAGGGGGTGCTAAAAGCCTTGCCAGAGCAAAAAAAGATTGCCCAGTGCCGGTACCGTGTCTGTTATTGTCAAGAGGGTGGGCGTCGTGGCCAATGCTCATGGCTATTTCCCCGACGTCGTCATCCCCCATTTCTCCATTCCCCATTCCGCATCCCGACTGGATCGACAGCCACGGGACACGACGAACAAAGACTGGGGCCCTCTGGCTCGGCCGGTCTGTGTCCGACAACCCGCTTGTCCCATCCGTTCCCTCGTTGGCTCTAAACCGTTCCGGGGAGCGAGGCGGCGGGTGTGGAGCGTCGCTGGATTCTGGAGCATGCTTGGATCCATGGGCGAACCCAATAAGGCATAGTGTCTCACGCACCTGGTCTTGGCAACAGAGCCGCTCTGGTCTCTGGCGAGTTCTGGATTCCGCCGATCAAAATCGTCTACGATGGAAGATTGGGAAAACTTGCCAGCCCAGTCCGAGGGCAGAATGCCATTTACCACCACAACGGGTCGGTTAGCAGGGGTTGAACTTGCAAGAGCGAGAGGGGGCGTGGAGGATCGCCGCACGACCGGTGTCTCTGCGTCGTCCTCAACGGCATATATCATCTGTCTGCGCTGTTGTAGCTGACGGCAGCAGCAGTATTGGCTGGCTGTATGACATGGGGGGGAAACAATACGTGGGTCACTTGCCTTCATCAAAGTCAACCCCCTCCCTTCCCTAGTGTCCCAAGGCCAGAGTTGCTGCTAGTCCATATCTTTGATGCGCTCCCAGATGGTGATCTGTGTAAAGCACGCAGTGCATGAAGTGTAACCCGGGCGTGTCACTTGCTATGCTTTTGGGCTCTCTGGGTCAAAGCAAGCCAACTGGCTTGGGTACCGGTATTATTGCATTGGGTTCCAGGTTCTGGTCGGAGTGGTGCCGGCGCTGCACCACCATGCTGTAATGTAATGTAATGCGCCCTGCTAGTGGTTGCTGGTTTTCCTTCTTCCGTTTTGTTTCCCATACATAGACTTTGGGCCTTATTCCGCGTCGCCTTGCTGGGGCCCGTTTTCGCCCCTTCTCGACCGCCGTCCATCTTTGCTTGTTTGGCAAAGGTACCCGAACCTTTTTTTCTACCCCATTGCCTTGCCTTGCCTTGCCTTGCCTTGCCTTGCCTTGCCTTGCTTTGCCTCGTCTCGTCTCGTCTCGTCTCGTCTCGTCTGGCCTATTCCGCCTTTGACTTGCACGCGTGCTTGCTTGAGCTGAGCCTGCTGTCGACGCCCCTCCTCGTTTCCCCAGTCTTCCCATGCCCGACTAGTCCATGTCCTTGCCCTTGTCACTTCTGTCGCTCCGTTTACTGCCACTTTGTGCACCTGCAACGGGAGTGGCTCCCATCTCATCTCTTCCCGCCAGACTGACACGCGCCCTTCTCCTTCACTCACATCCTCATTTTCTCCTCGTCGACGGAAACCGGCTTTTTGTGGTTGTTCTGATTCAGGCGCGCATGCGATACCTAGATGGCTCCGGCTGGACCCTTGCCCTGGATCCCTCCCTTATCTGCGCTGATCAGGTCTCATCCTCACTTTGCCAGTTCCGCCTGATGACCTAGATCCGTCTGCGCGTGCGGCTCTTCCGGCCCTACAGACGAGACCTGTGCCTCGGAGGTGTCCCTACTGCCCGCTTCCCCATCACCCCCAGTCAGCCCCCCCAGGGAACATCTTCTCCAAGCGCTTTCAATAGGAGCACGCTCGACAAGTAACCGACCTAGCTTGCAACCTCGCGCCACTTCGACAAGCACCACGACCGAAATCCAATTCGGTCGCCGCATTGCCCTGTTCCTGCGCACCACTGTTAACTTGTATCTTTGCGCCCTGGTTTCTCATCAATCGTCCAGCTCATCCAGTGCCCGCGCTCTCGTTTCCGGCACTGGTGACATTGCCTGAACGGACCCTGCTTCAGCTGTTATCCACTTCCACCACCCTCACTCCATACCATACCCCATCCACCACCCACTGGGGCACCTCCCCCCCTCGTCGCTGCGCATCTCGAGAACCCTGACCAAACAGGATTGGACGATTTAGTGCTTGGCTACTGTCTTGTCCAGCACCCCAGCTCCACATCACCCGTGTGCTGTCTGGGTAGCTTGGACCATTTTGCCGGCTTTGCCCAAGTCCCCGACCCCCATCACATACATCCCAACATCCCGCCCGTACATACACACTCGTTCGCTGTACATACAGCACACACACCAGCGCTGTCGCCTTCGCCTTCTCGCCCCCCTTTCGGCTCATCTCGATCGCCTGCCCGCCGCTGCGCAGGCCCCCAAGCCATCTGGGTTTGCTGGATTCGCAGTCCCTTCGGGGCTTCGACTCCGGCCTTGCTCCCGGCGTCTTCATGCAGCAGCTCCGCAATGACCGCTCTGCCTCAAGCCCCGAGAGACTTTCTCCTCCATCCGCCTCGTCCTCCTTCCCCGTCGCCGCTGCCGATTTGACCGACTCGAGCAACATCAACCAACCCCGCCATATTCCTGCTCCTCTCGCCGTTTCCGACGCATCACCTACCTCGGGGATTGCGACTCCATCACTGAGCTCCGCCACCGCCGTCGCTGCGAGCCACTCAGCGACTGCGCCCACGCCTTCACCATTGACGAGCCTTTTCGCATTCGAACGTTCTCGAGACCCCGCCGCAACATGGAAGCACGACCTTAGCCAGTCAATATCAGCCTCACACCTTCCCGCGTCGATCCCTGCGACCATATCGGGTGTCGCGAGTTCACTCACCAGTGCCATCCACCAGTCAGGTTTGTACGCGGCTGTCAGTCCGCGTGGGCTTCCATCGTCGAGCCGAGGGCTTGCTCAGCCCCCAATCTCCGCGAAGCGCCCACAAGGTTCAATCAGAGGCGACGCCGCCATGCATCCCTCCCCCGTCAAGAAGGCTCGCACAGGTGCGTCTCCGCCTCGCAAGGTCGAAATTCCTACTTCGGCGGCCGGTTTACAGATCTCCGCGAGAGCCCAAGGCGAGGGCCCAATTTCGCCGCTCTTCTTTTCCCATACGCCTTCCAGACATGTCACGCGACCGACCGCCGTACCTACCGCCGAGATTACTTCATCGATGCTCGCACGCATGCGAGAGGAACCGTCCGGATCAGTCACGACGCTGAAGCTGCCCCGCGCCAGCGTGAGCGCCGTGAATGCCGCCAGGTCGGAGAGTACGCCGGGAAGTTTATCGTCTTCAATGGACGTTCCGGCAAATTCTTCAAGCCCCGACAATAGGTTCCTTCCACCAGGATTGCAGGCACTACAAGGCGTGGGCGTTATCGAGTTTTTGGAGCAAGACGAGCGGCCCACCTTTTTGATTGACCTCGACAACTCAGCTAACGCGAGCCGCGCCGGGCTTCCCATCTTGTACTACAATGCTTCGTTGCGCGGGGCGCACGATGTGCTTCAATGCCTCAGCATAGACCAGGAAGATGCGAGCCCTGATACCGACTTTGGGCGTTTCAAATCGTGGATAATGCGGCCTTCCAGGTCTCAGCGATCGCCAGACCCGAATCAGGCGTCCCATATTTATGGTGGAATTACCTGGACCGTCTCAACGCTGCGAAGGAGATTCCGATTCGTCAGCGGGAGCTGCAACTTTGCTAGCGCCCGTCCCTCCTCGCCAATGCCGCTCATCGACGAGGCCGGGATGCCAAACGAGCAAGATCGGCCACAAACCCCAGACATCCCAGCCATTCCGGATGCCGAGATCGTCGACGCGCCTGACTATTTTGGCGAAGCTGGGGCATTTGACGCCAATGCTGCAAACGCAAACATGATGGATCAGGACGGCTCGAGGCTGCATCCGGACGACTTTACTAACCAGGTGTTCCAGTCTCAGCCAGCAAAGTCAATATTCGATTGGACAAGGATCCCCCTCACTGACAGCCTTCCCGAACACATCAAGCTTGCACGATCTATCGACTGGGCAGCAACCCCGCTCGGCCCCATCGAAGACTGGCCTGCCGATCTCAGAGCCATGTCAAATCTGGTCATGGGGAGCCCGCATCCTGCTGCAATGTATTGGGGCCCGCAGTTCGTTGCCATCTATAACGCGGCCTACGTTGATATGGCCGGTCGGAAGCACCCGCAACTGATGGGTGTAAGCTATCAAGATGCCTGGCCCGAAATATGGGATGAAATCAAGCCCGTGTTCAAGAACGCGCTCGAGGCGGGGCAAGCTACCATGAAGCACGAGAACCAGCTCTTTATCCACAGAAATGGCTTCCTGGAGGAGTGCTTTTTTTCGTGGTCTATTGTCCCCATGGTTGGCGGAGATGGTGAAGTTGTTGGTCTTTATAATCCTGCTTTTGAAGATACTCGGCGGAGGGTCAACGAGAGACGGATGCTTATGCTTCGCGAAATTGGGGAGAGAACGGCCGCAGCCACTACTGTCAACGGTTTCTGGCCTCAGGTGCGCAAGGGTTTGGAGGATAGCGAACACGATGTGCCGTTTGCTCTTATTTACTCGGTCAGAGATGAGACCGAAAGCGATGTCTCTTCTCTCCATTCGGGAAGTCTTCTCCACTCCCCGCAACTCGTTCTTGAGGGTTCCCTAGGCACGCCAGAGGGCCACCATGCTGCAGCATCCAACCTTGACCTCCGGCTATCCGAAGAGGGCTTTGCCCCCTACATGCGACAGTCGCTGGCTGCGGGTGGTGTGCCGATCATATTGTCCCGAGAGGCTGGCACTCTCCCGCTCCACCTGATCGATGGTTTGCAGTGGAGAGGGTTCGGCGATCCGTGCGGGACGATTGTCGTCTTCCCAGTTCTTCCGACCACTGCAGGAGAATCAGTTGTGGGATTCATCATCATGGGCGTGAACCCTCGCCGACCTTACGACGAAGACTACAAACTGTTTATTCATCTCCTGTCCCGACAACTTGCTACTTCGCTGGCTTCTGTGGTTCTCTTCGAAGAGGAGATCAAACGAGGCCAAAAGGCAGCTCGACTGGCTGCGCTGGATCGCCAAGAGCTTTCCATGCAGCTCTACCTTCGGACGCAGGAGGCCGTAGAAAGCGAATATCGGTTCACCCGGATGGCCGAATTCGCACCCGTCGGCATGTTCATCGCCAACTTTGCCGGACAGATCAGCTACTGCAACGACATGTGGTGGCAGATTTCGCGACACTCTCGAGATGAGGACTCGGCCGACACGTGGATGGACAGTGTTCGCGAGGAGGACCGTCCCCGCTTGGAAGCCGCTTGGAACAGGCTCCTAAAAGAGAAGGTGACCATTTGCGTCGAGTTTCGGTTCAAATGCAGCCAGAGGAATGGCGACAACACCATCGACACTTGGGCTCTCATGAGTGCCTTCCCGGAAAAGACACAGGACGGCGGCCTCAAGTTGATCTTCGGCTGCATCACAGACATATCTTCTCAAAAATGGGCCGAAAAGGTCCAAACAGAACGTCGGGAGGAAGCTGTGGAGCTCAAACGGCAGCAGGAGAATTTTATCGACATCACGAGCCACGAGATGCGGAATCCTCTCTCGGCCATCTTGCAGTGTGCCGACCAGATTGCCAACAATATCAGCGCGTTCCAGTCTCACGAGGAGAGAGAAGAAGTCGAAACCTTGCTCGACAACTGTCTCGACGCGGCCAACACCATCAACCTCTGCGCAAGCCACCAAAAGCGCATTGTCGATGACATCTTGACACTCTCCAAGCTCGACTCCAACCTGCTGTCGGTCGCGCCAGTGGACGAGCAGCCTGTGCGGGTTGTGCAGCGTGCCCTGAAGATGTTTGAATCCGAACTGATTGCCCACGACATCGAGTTTGACTTCCGCGTCGATGACAGCTTCGAGAGGTACGGGATCAAGTGGGCGAAACTCGACCCTTCCAGGCTCCGCCAGGTCCTGATTAACCTGATGACGAATGCCATCAAGTTTACTCAGGGTCGCGACAGGCGCAACATCGTCGTCAGCCTAAGCGCATCCAAGGATGTGTCAGAGGTGACCAGAAAAGGGCTTCCGTACTATGACAGGGTTGACCACCCGCGAACTGCCGTCACCGATCTCAACAACGTTTCGGAGTGGGGTAACGGAGAAGAAATCAACATTCACTGCACTGTCGAAGATACCGGTCCTGGCTTACTTGAGGATGAAGTCAAGTTGCTTTTCAAACGCTTTCAGCAGGCAACACCACGAACGCATGTTCAGTATGGCGGATCCGGCCTGGGACTCTTCATCTCCCGGATTCTGACGGAAATGCAGGGTGGGCAAATAGGCGTTTCCTCGCAGAGGGGAGTGGGAAGCAAATTCAGCTTCTATATCAAGGCCCGCCGCTCCTCGAACCCGCCTACCGAGTACGAGCGCATCGCTCCGTTCAAGATCCCGCGCAAATCGCAGTCCCCCGCTACGCCCACTCGACCGCAGCCCAGCCGCCAGTCATCGCGAACAGTGTCTCAGGACTCGACCCAGCTATATGATGTGCTCATTGTCGAAGACAATCTTGTGAACCAAAAGGTTTTGCAGCGGCAGCTGCGCAACTGCGGAAACAACACGTTTGTGGCAAACCACGGCAAGGAAGCCCTTCAAACCCTTCAGCGTTCTCGATTCTGGGCTGGCAAGGAGTCCGAGGGTGTTGACATATCCGTTATTCTAATGGATTTGGAAATGCCCGTCATGGATGGCGTGACGTGCGCCCGCAAAATCCGCGAGCTGGAGCGAGAGGGGACCATCGTAAAGCACATTCCAATCATTGCTGTCACAGCCTACGCTCGACCCGAGCAAATCGAGAATGCCAAGGCAGCTGGCATCGTAAGCACACCCGCCCCGTTAGTCAACGTTGACGTATTTCTAACTGCTGATTAGGACGATGTCATTTCCAAACCATTCCGAATTCCCGAGCTGATACCAAAGATTGAGGAGCTTGTCTCCAAGTACAGCAAACTATCCGTTTCCACCGGGTCACAATGATGAGGCCAATCGAAACATTACTTTTCACCTCAGCGACGCCTGCGTGACGGCTTCAGTCTTGGGCGTTGTTGCATTCTTGGTTCAAATTTCGCACCATGTCGGGCTGCTGCTTGACAATATTCCATTATTTAGATACGACGCACTTTTCTAATCCCCGCTTGATTTTTGGATTACCCCCTTTATAGCATGGCTTCGATGACCGGCATCCAGGCGTTTTGGAAAGAGGGTAAATTTTTTTCATGATGTGAATTGAAATACCTGCAACGGATGGGTTGCACACATATACATACGCGTTGTATTGGGGTACGATTTCTGGCGAGGCGTGGGTTCTGGTTGTGACGCACGACGCACAGGGCAAAGGAAAACACGATGAGCATTTTTGTTATTTTGAGACGGAAGACATACACGACTGAGAGAGGAAGAGGCTTAAATCATTACGGCGGCGTTTTTATTTTATTCAGTTGATTGCAACATGGGACCGATATCAGTCGGTGTTTACTGCCGCCCTCTAGAAAGGGGGGGCTTCTTTGGGACTTTTTGTGCCTAATGCGAGTTTTAGGATAGATGTCCAGTCTGGCGACACGCAGACGGATGGTATCAAACTTTGAAACTCATTGTTACCACATTTTGCTCCCGTAATCGTTCAGCTTTACCTCTGCGGTGAATGTGACTGGTGATGCCGCATCCATTCTGGTGTGACGTATAGGGTACAACTCGCTTAAATCGTTGTAACCTTTACTTGGCCGGAAGATGCACTCATGCTTGATGATTATTTCAGTCGACCCCAATCATATTCACTCATGAGTGCCCAATCATCTCTGCTACTTGTCCAGGGGAACCGGCCAACTCACAGGTAACCCTACCAGTATCTGCGCGTCAAGCCGGCGGGAGCTTAGGGTAGCTGGCGAAGCGAGCTGGACAAACCCGCCTCGCCTACTCCAAGCGAGGGCAACCAATCCTGACCAGACGTCACCTCTGAACAGCTACCGGGGAGCAACGGTGCATCCCAGTTGGCGGCCTGGCAATGGTCACGCCCTGGTCAGGGATGCTCATCGCAAAGCCGCCGTCCTCGGGGTGGGCGAGGGTCAAGACGATGGTTTCAACATGATTCGGGAGCAAGTTGAGAAAGCATCTGCCGCCACGTCGTGTGTAGCAAGCAGGGAGGCGACGGAACGCCCATCTTTTACCCCATCATTTCCCGGGACGCTTCTTTCCTGCACCCCCCTCCTTCTACCTGCCCGAGCTTTGAGCCTGTGCCGCGAGTCCCAGCCGTGGCGGTGGGTACGGCGATCCTGCTGCTGCGCGCGCATAGTTGCTGTTCCAGACGGGTCGGGGTTGGGGTTCAGCTGGTTCGCTTGCGCGGGAAGGTCTATTATTGCGGGGGATCCTTCATTCCAAGCAAAGCCTGGATACCCATGACTCGCGGGACAGGGCTGGGGGAAGTTGTTGCGCACGGAATCTTAATATATATATATATACCTTAATTCACATCCACGAGGCTATGGAGCCCTGGCGCGCTAGACCAAGTCGCAATACCGCACCCGCGCCTGTCACGGGCCATATGACATCGTCATGAACAAGCACTTGTGCCTGTTTGTGCCTTGGGCTGGGGCCACCGCGGGTAGTGGTGGTATGGATGGAGATGGCCACCCCCCTCATGGGCGAGCTTTGATAGCACGTTGGTCCTCCAGGCCTGCCTCAAGGTTTTGCACTCCCCCCTCACGAAAGGTAGGTGTTGGAGCGATATTATGCAACCCCCCGCTGCTCACGGCAAAGCTCGTGTGATGAATTGTTGATTGTAAGCTTTTGAAACCGGGCCGTTGTTGCTTGGAATATATCACCAAGGGGCGTTTCATCCAGAGGCGAGAAACTGGGCCGAACACTCCATTTTAATAACACGCAACTTCTTAACTTTGTTAGATACGGGCTGTTGATACGGCTTGTGCATCTTACATTAACACTGACATCATACGCTCACTAGGCTCGGTCAGACATCAACTTCATTGCTGGATGGAAAAGTTTGAGATCGTAGGGACAAGATTCATGATGGAACTGGGCTCACGTGACAACGGACGAGCATGACTCTCCACATACCAAGAACAGCAAGAGCAAGTTGGAATGGCAAAAGAAACAGAGCATCAAAATCACTGGAAGGGCACAGAGTATTCTCGAAGATATGTCAACACGAGCAGTTGTATTATTAGGTATTAATTATCTCCGATCGGGGTATCAGACAAAACCAAAGAATAACAGCAAAGTGAGCATGCCACTAACTGGCAGCTGAACTAATTTTTTTGTTCTTTTGGTGGCCCGTTCCCAGACCATTTTCAGTTTATCGTATGCGTTGAAAAGCAAAGTATGGAAATTGGTATCAGTAAGACAGTCTTTGACAGGGTATCTCGGTATCTTGTGAAGAAATGCAGATCCATCCTTCCATTCCCAACCCTTTCATGCGTGTTGAATTTTTAGATCAAATGGACATCAACTGCGACGAGTCGCCTAGGCAGCGGCAGTGACAGCGGGGGTAGTGGTGGCAACGTTCTCAGGCTTGACCTCCTCGGGCTTGGACTCCTCCTTGGGGGCCTCCTCGGCGGGCTTGGACTCCTCATCCTTGACCTCATCCTTGGACTCCTCCTTGGCATCCTCCTTGATAGCCTCCTCAGCGGGCTTGTCCTCGGCCTTGTCCTCAGCCTTGGAGCTCTTGCCCTTGATGGTAGCACGGAGCTTAGAGAAGGGGCTGCTCTTGGCCTTCTCCTCACCCTCGGCGGGGGCGGGGGACTTGTCGCGCTTGCCGAAAGCGAAGGGGAGAGAAGACTTGCGCTTCTCCTTAACCTCCTTCTTGGTCTCAGCAGCAGGGGACGTGGCGGCGGCCTCAGCTTCCTTGGGAGCGTCAGCAGGCTCAGTGACGTCCACGGCAAGGGGAGTGGTGGCCTCGACGGGAGGGATCACAGGAGCAGCCTCGGTAGCCTCGGCATCCTTGGGAGCCTCAACGGGCTCAGTAGCCTTGAGCTCAGGGGTCTTCTTCTCCTTCTTGGAAAAGACACCGAAGAAGCTGTTGCGCTTGACTGCAACAGGCTTGGGGGACTCAGCCTTAGCCTCATCAGGCTTGGCTTCCTCTGTGGCGGGAGCGGCCTCCTCAGCCTTGGGCTCCTCGATGACAGGAGTCTCAGCAGCGGGAGCAACCTCCTCAGCGGGCTTGGTTTCCTCAGCCTTGGCCTCCTCAGCAACAGGAGCCTCCTCAGTGGGCTTGTCCTCCTCCTTCTCCTCCTTCTTCTTCTCGTCCTTCTTGCCGAAGTTGAAGAAAGAAGTGCGCTTGCGGCTAGCAGATCGGCGCTTGGGCTCCTCAGATTTGGTCTCCTCCTTCTTGCGCTCGTCCTTGGCCTCCTCCTCAACGGGAGCCTCCTCAGCAGCGGGAGCAGCCTCCTCGGCCTTAGCCTCCTCCTCCTTGGGGGCCTCAGCAGGCTTCTCCTCCTTCTTGGCGGGCTTGAAGCTCTCAATGGTCTGCTTGTAGGACTCAGACTCGGTGACGGTGACGGCAAGCTCCTTGGCCTCGGCGATCTTGAGCTTCAGCTGGGCAACCCAGTTGTCACGCTCAGCGACGTTGGCGGCCTTGAAAGTGTGCTTGTTGCCCTTGGAGGTCAGGTGGAACTTGTTGGAGCCATCGGTCTCGGGCTCGTTGGCATCGGCCTGTGGGGACATGCGGTTAGTCTAAATGCCGGTAGTTGGGCGCACATGTGGATCCAAAGCTTACAAGGCTAATGACACCAGAGGGGGACTTCTTGTCACCGACGAAAAGAAGACCCTTGCCGGTCTCGGTGGCCCAGGCAACGTTGTGCTGGGCGGTCTCGAGAGACTTCTCGGCCTTAAGGTAGGCAGCGAGAGCCTTGGCCTCAACGGCCTCGACGCCGAAGTAGAAGAACTCCTTGCTGGCGATCAGGTTCCTTGGTGGTGTTAGCATGTACTTGACAGTGGGACGCGCGGGCGTTTTGCCCGGGGAGCTTACTTGGGGAAGCTGAGACCCTGGGCCTTGTGGCTCAAGTGGCCCTCCTCGATGGGCTTGACCTCCTCCTTCTTGTCCTCGGCCTTGGCCTCCTCACCCTCAGCGGGCTTGGTCTCCTCGGCAGCCTTGTCCTCTACGGGAGTCTCCTCGGTCTTGGTCTCCTCGGCGGGCTTGTCGACGGGGGTCTCCTCAGCGGGAGCGGGGGCAGGCGTGGTCTCAGGCTTGACCTCCTGGGCGACCTCGACGTTCTTCTGTTCCTCGGCCATTCTGAATGCGGGATAGGGGTATCAAAGGGTATTGGGTATCACAACAAACAAAGACGTTGGTATAAAAGAAAAAAAGAAAGATGATCCAGAAATAGACGTTGGTCTGGAGTGTCGGATGAGACTGAAGAAAGCTGGTAGAGCAGGAGGAGAGAAGAAGGAAGGGAGGAAGCAGTGGGACGTTGGGCTACTTATTTGTTGTCGTGCTCGGTGGGCGCGAGGCGTGAAGGAGGGAGAGAGTCAGAGAGAATGGAGGGAGGGCAGGGTGTGGGCGATCCAGGGGGGGCGTGCAGCGCGGAAAGTGTGCAGCCAGGATGCGCTAGGGTGTGTGGGCGTGGCGTGGGCGTTTTTTTCAATGGGCTCTCGGGTGGGCGTGGCGTCGATGGGGTTAGCATCTAGTGGACTCTTTCAGTGGGCGACGGGCAGTGGAAGCCGCTGCTTGAGCCGGAGGCTTCTGTGAGTGGCCGGATAGGGGCTGCCCACTGTGAGGGTGGTGTTGAACCAGGGTTTTCTCTGCCCCGTCCTGAATCGCATCGGGAGAGCCAGGCAAGCCTGCAATGGAGGAGGGACCGCAAAGGGTCTGGACGGGGGCCTGGCCGACTGGGCATGGGGCTTGAGCTTTTGGCCTTGGCTGGGCGGCTTCGGGGTCAAGTGTCAAAAGCATGTACCATACGAGTGGGAGACAGGTAGCTATGCCTTTTCCGTGTGTTATTGGTGATATTGTTGCAGGCGGCAATGTACCGTTTGTTGCAGACACATGATGTTCATGCCATTTTTTTTCTTCTTCTTCTTGCTTCTTCTTGCTCTTCTTGTTCCTATTCCTCGTTGTCTTCCTACACTCTCCTGTGCTCACGCTCAAGTAGATAGTAATCTAAAATAAAAAAAACGCTCATTCATGAATCAATCAATCAACTGAACAATCAATACCGCCTCCGTTTGCCCTGACTAGACGAGATAGTTGGCACCGAGGACCGGCTTGGCTGACCGGGGTGATGGAGCCATCCCCTTTACTGCTTCCCCCTATGGTCCCCTGTATCTGTCGGCGGGAGGTGCTACAGTCTTCCAGCCATGACTGATGGACGGCCCTGTGATTGAGCGCTAGCCAGGTACGGACGTAGCAGCAATACGGGGCTCCAGTTAGATGGACAATGCTCATGCTTTCGCCATGCACCCACTCATCCCCTACAGCAGCCGCTGATCAGAACTCCCGACTCGCTTGTTCAACGGCCATCCCCGACAATCAGTGGCTGGGAGGGGGGGCTCAACCAAACCAGACCGTCTCTTCGTCGTTTTTGCTGACCGTCTGCCGAGCCCGTCGGATGGCGTTTTCCTCACCTCTCTTTTTTTTCTTTCTTTTTTCCCCTATTTCATGTTTGTTTGCCTGTTGCTGGGCGAATCGTTGGCCCGTGCAGCCTTGAACCGAGTGGGCCTGAAATTGCAGACAAGAGCGAGACCCCATCGACTGTGCTGCCCCCCCCATAGCAGGGACCCAGTCCTACAGAGAGTTCCAGATTAGGTGGCCCGGACACAGCCAACCAGCGAGCGTTAGCCGCCGGCCCAAGACGCAGTGGCACTTTCAACGTACGGCTTGGCTGCCACGTACATTTGATGGCTCGTATACGGATAGGAGCAACGCTCTGCCCGTCAGGTCAGGCACGTTACGGTGCGGTGCATTGCGGTGCCGTCAGGTCAGGCCAGGTCAGGTCAGGTCGGTACAGAGACGGATGAATCAATCAACCAACGGTACACTTGCTGGACCAAGCTCTGCTTGCCGCCTCCCCCTCCCCCCCGTCACCGGGAACAATGCTGCTCATCGCCAGTCAATCACCATATTAAAAGCAAAGATAAAACACGACCATGCTCACTGGATGGGGCTTTCCATCTCTCATATCCATGCTAGACATCTCTCTTCTGTCCATCTCCCTCTCTCCTTCTGTAAATCTCATCTCGTTCTCCGTGTCTCTCACTTTCACTCGCCCACCCCTTCCTGTGGGAAAAAGTTCCTTGCCTGGTGGCCGATGCCTCCTGGCGCGGAACCACGCCCGTCTTCAATCTCCAATGCTGTACCGTCCCTGGATGTGCTGCCCCGTTCCCTCCCAGGGGTAAGAAAATGCCATGCCAAAAATCAACCGTGTGAACTAATGGCTGCCGCTTACGAAGGAGCCAGAAAGGTCCAGCCGCCAACCGTGCACATGGCGTTAGGCTCATGTCTCCTCACCTGCACCACCGCGATACCTGTGACATGTAACTCCCACCACGGGCATCCTGCGCCCGGAATCTGCCATCACCACCACCACCAACAACAAGACGAGATGATCCTTATCCGTACTTTGCCCTACTGCGTACTACTCCTGTGCTACTCCTTTCGGCTTAACGTTTCCCCTCCTGGTAGTCACTCGCTCACTGACTGACTCACCCCGAGCCCAAGAACCCACAGCCTGGCGCAAAGCTTCGCAGCCAGTCCGACGCATGCAGGTCGACTCAACCCAAGGCGGGTCAGTCAATATTCGCAAATATCAAATCTCACTTGCACGCACTGGTTGTGTTTTTTAGCCCCCCCAAGGGTCCCCAGAGGGACCCGTAGTTGCTAGGCCAAGTCGACCGCCATCCGCCATCCAATATTGATCTTCAATAGCTTCCAATCGCATTGGCAGTCGTCCCCACAAGCCACGCTCGCCTCTAGCCACCCGAGAACGGACACCCGTTTTTATTTTCTTCTGCCTCCCATCTTGTCCTGTCCGTATCAGAGCCTCGTCTCCTCCCCCTTCTTTCACTCGTCCCATGCCTACTCTCGCTTGCTCGGGGGTTAGGGTCGCACCTAATAATAATTGACCCAGCCAAAATCCACCCACCCCGGCACTGTAAAAAATACCTGGTCCTTTGAGCCTCCCCCTCCGTAGCTGCAATCATCGTCAGGCCCTCTTCTCTCCCTACCGCGCTCTGGGGCTGCAAAGGCCCTTGCTCTTACGCATGGATCAAGCCCACTTAAATAATCTTCCTGGACCCTGCTCCCCTGCTACTCCGATACCGTCAAGTGATCCGTGCCGGCATATCTCATCAACCGCCTTGGACCTTGACGCGGTTTTGAGTGGATCGCCATTTACAAGAGGAAAAAAAAACACCACAATCTCCAGGGGTGTCAAGGCAAAAAAAAAATTGTTTCGACATGGTCCTCTCCCAACACTACTTGCTGGCTGACAGAAGCTCGGCAGCTTGTCTGTGAGGCCGGCTTGGGCTCTCACTTGGCACCATCTGCTCTGCCATCCACACCCTGGGCAGCCACGAGCTCTAGGACATGGTGATCTCAGCTTGTCGGAGACAAATAGCTTGCCTCCGTCCACCCCTTTCGTTCAGCATCGTCTGCTTTTCGTCTGCTCTATTATTCTCCCCTCTGTGGCTTGCGTGCCGACTCGATACGGATTTGTCATTCAAACATCATGAGCCAACCGTAAAGCTGCATATATTCCTTGGCTTTGCCTTCATCGCCGGCTGTTGGGGCAAGACCTTGGCTGTTTTGAGGGACGTTGGAACCTTGGCCATGCACCCGAGCGTCAGGCCAGGTCATGTCATATCAGGTCACGCTCGCCGGAAGCTCAAGCGCCATCCTCCAATTCTCATCTGTCCAGTAGCTGGCCGCGGCCGACCCTCCATCACGATCAACGGGATCCAGTCTTTGACCAGCTTGTCAATTGTGTGGTCCATCTTGCAGGCCGCGGCCACCGGGAGGCGGCATAACAGCAAGCGACGCGCCATTGTTGACCGTTTTGTCCTGCTTCGTTTGAGACGGAGGCTCCATGCGTTTTAAGGTAACCCGGAGCCCTGCTGAAAGTTTTGGCGCAAGCCCCTCAAGTACCGACATGGCACGCTAGTAGAAAGGTCGTAATAAACGGGGTCCCGCTGCCTGCCCTATAAGTCGGTCCCCGTGATGAGTACTTACCTTGATTGACCTCCCGACGCCTGCCCTGCGACTACGAATCGCCAGTCCGCCGCTGGGCGCCCAGGATGGTGCCCGGAGGAATTTCGAGACGTTGGGGCCTGGGAGCGATTGCCATTCGCCCGCCCTGCAGATGCTGCGCTGTAGATGCACGGGAAGGGGGAGGTGCAGCAGCAGGAGCACGAGCATGACGGGCATGGCACGGGCACGGGCACTGGCACCAGAAGCTACATGGGATATGACGACAGCCCGCCGTGGCCCGTACTTTTGCACTCTATTGTTGGCCTGGCCATCGCGGGGGTGAGTGGTTGAGATGCGAGAGGTGTGAATCGCTGCAAAAATACCCCTGCGTCTGCATCTGACTAGAGAGGGGGAGAAACAACTCAGCATTGGCACCCTGCAATCTTTCTGCTGATCAACAAGCAGACGTTCCTTCAACTTGGATGTAAAGATCCTTACCGTCACCCGTTGGCTTGCATTTCAAGGCAATATCAGACACACACCGATGCGACTCGCGCTGCTCCGCACGCTGCAAGCACCCCACTCACACCAGATGCTCTCAGCAGCCAATCCGCACCGAGGAGCATCCAAACCCACCCATCCACACTGAATTGCCATGCTCTCAGGCCTGCTCCCGCGCCCTCGCTTCAGCCACTCTTGACGCCGGCTCGATCTGGATTGGAGCTGAGGCTCCAGGCTCATGGCTCGCGGGAAAGCCTGCGTCCCCTCCTCGTCCATGTGACTGCCCGCCAAGGTGGCGCACTTGGTTTTGTGAATAGTGCCTAGGCTGTGTGGTTCAGATTCTGCACCTGTCCATGTACAGTAATACTAGGTACTGTCTCGTGAACATCACATTCTGCACCATGAGGGAAGACGGGAATCACAGTGAATATTTGGCGTAGAGGCCAAGTCCGGCTCAAGCAGATGCTACAAGTGTCCCGTCCCTACTTCCATTTTTTTTGTTATTACCGGACACTCACCGCATGTATTCATTCATTCCTTGACTGACGTTGACTCAGGTGTCCCAAAATACATCCCAGCACCTCCCGGTCTGCCACTCTCGCCCAGACAGGTACCTTGGCATTTCGAGGTAAGACATGCAGATATCCCGTTCTTCTGGGATCAACGCCGAGACACATCACAAAAAAAAACTATAACGGTAGGCCCAAATGGTGTCAGCCCTGGTGTGATTGTGTTCGCCTCTTGCGGCGGGAGTGATGTACCGGTACAAAGCGTCTATCGCTTCCCCTCAGATGCAGTTCCATATGCACATATCCGTCACGGCACAGCAACACCCCTCATGCTTTGAGAACCTTTTCTTTTTTGTCTCTTTTTCTTTTTCTGGCATATCACCTGGCCAAATGTTCCAAGCATGTGCTGTGGAGTACACTTTCTATCTGTTTGAGACTCCTGCCGTCGCTCTCTCCGTCAGGGCCAACCCAGCTGGCACAAACGAAAACTAGAAACACTTACGAAAACCCAATGTACACCCAACGCTGGCGCGCACCGCGATCACCGCACACGGTCCATAGGTGGATGTTGGGCAATCCCATCGAGATCCACATGCCCGTCACTCAACCACGCTTTGGCTTGGCGCCGGCTTGTGGGACCAAGCCGAGATCCCTGCAGTTTCTGGCTCAAAACGGATGTCCCCTGGACCTAGCTACTGCCATACCCTCTTTAAGTTGGGGGGGCGTGGCCCTTTCAAACCATTCAATTCATGGTATCATTTCAGCATGGTTACGCCAAACCATGGCACCCCCCAGTTGTCTCGAATAATTCCCAAACAGCAATTCCTCGGGAAAAAGCCTGGCGGCTATGCATTCATGCTTCAAAAACGTTGCCTCACGTCATCTGGCGATTGTATAGACTGCGAACGACCTTTTTGCCATCGTCAGGCTCCCGGCCGAGACTGTCACGAGGGCCGCTTCCCAAGCCTCCCAATCTTAAGCCCGAACTACGGCACCCTAATGGTTCCAAGGGACCTGACCGAGGCTGACTCCGTCGGTTGCTGAAATTAAGCCCTGGCCCAGTTCATTTCGATACAAGACCAACAGAGAATCTCTCTCGCCAACCCGCTTGAGGCTCAGTAGATTGCCCCTTTCCTGACCACGGCCAGCCTTGATCTAGTTGTAATGCCGTTGTTTCTTTGGGCTACTAGGATGGGGGGCGATATTATGATGCCATTCATGGGACCTCTCATGGTTTCAACAGTCCCCGGGCGCTTCTCTCATTTGCCGCCGTCGCATTCCCGATCCTTTCATCCATTTTGATCCACAAACCCATACCACTTTTATTTTTTTTCGTCGTTGTGTATCATCATCTACCGGGGTCTAGACCGGCAACAAGGGATATGCTAGGCATAGCGAGCGCTTCGTCTTCGTCGTCATTGAA
Organism: Calonectria crousiana; assembly: GCA_013406985.1. NCBI lineage: Eukaryota > Fungi > Ascomycota > Sordariomycetes > Hypocreales > Nectriaceae > Calonectria > Calonectria crousiana. The sequence continues at coordinate 528,579 of VTGD01000009.1, forward strand.
GGGTTGGCCCTAACTCGCTACCCCCTTCGATGATCAATTCGCCATCAAGCAGAAACTCCGTTGGGTCCACAAGGCAATCCGATGCCTAATCGCCGGCCACATTGCGGCTTACTTGGGATGGGTTATGGCCGTGCACCATTGGGCTGGGGGTACTCCACCAGTGTCTTTGCTCCCTCCATTTTAAAGCGCCATCTCGCAATACGTGTGTGTGTCATCGTGATCCAACCCGTGATGCTTCCCCCCCAGACCCTAAAAAGACACATACAGCCAGTGAGGAGCGCGGACCGGGGCCTCAGTTCATGAGCACACTGCCACCTACGCATGCTTGATTGCCCGGCCCTGTAGGCAACTTCCGGCCAGGACGATCCGGAACATCCGTCCCATCAGGTGTTGTTTTCCGCCATAATTTTTTTCCCCTTCTTTTGCGGAGGGCAACTTTATCATATCGCAATTCGAGAGTCACCTGATTTGGTCGCCATCCAAGGTCGTGTCCGGGGGACGAGGGCCTTTCGAGGTTTGCCCCGGGAGGGTTATGTTTATAATTGCTTGGCTATGCGTTTCACATTGACCGCCCCATCTATGTGTCTTGTATTACCGATAGTGAACGGATGTGGAAAAAAAAGAGAGGCAATAAAGCGTGATTGGGTTCGTCTCATGTTCTGAAGAAACCATTGATGGACCCGCTTGAACCCCGAGAGTGGCGTTCCGGGGGGAGGGGAGCTTCTCGGGGTGGGCTCAGGTGCAACCCCCCCGAGACGCCCGATACCGAGACTATCCGCGATGTGCTACATGAGTGTTTTGTTGCTCCATGGTGGTGATGGTGGTGTGAGCTAGTTGCAGCAGCGTCTGCATCGGATCATGGCACCCCGGCTGGAACTTTTCGTGCCTCCGTCTTACCGCTTTGTTAGCTTTCTCATTTTGCAATTTTTTTTCCCAAACCCAGAAAGCCAGTGAGGGGTGCTGCGTACAAGCCCTGCCCTGCCCTTGTTTCCGCTCCGTACCGTACCGTGCCTTGTCCTGATAGCGAAGATCTCGCGCCTCGTTGGGCAAGGTATGTGCGACTTTTTTCTATTTAGGCTTCCGGTGTCATAACAATCTGGGCCGCATCGCCGTTGTAAGCGGAAGGGTTATGTATCAGCAGCCGGGCAAGACCACGAGGGTTAAAGTTCTCAGTAAATCTTGGCCCTCTCTTGGCCGCAACCTTTTTGATTTAGATGACAACAAGCAGCCGTGTGGAACCAATGACAAGGTCGTGCCCAATGATGTGGACTGCGGTGCGATGCGGTCGGTGCACGGCAGAAACCATCCTTATCCTCGCTCCCATGACATGCGGTGCGAAGGTGGTTGATCTGCCTTGGGCCTAGCTTTTTGCTCAAAAAAGTCTGACAATACATTTTCCTCGGCGCCGGCTCGAGTGATCTCGTGCCCTATGCTATCCCCATCCATCATGCATTTTGATACAGCCCGTTTCGCGACCTACAGGCCGCCCACTATCCGATGACGGCAACACTGATTGCACACCACCACCACCATCAACACCACCGCTAACTCCCTCCTCCCCCTCCCTTCCTTGCCCACCGCCTACTTCCGTGGCAAAGTTGCATGCCATGGCATTTCATCTGCGCGCCGCTGGGTGATCACAGCCCTCTTCAGAGCCCTGTTTGGCAATGTCCCATAACGTTCATGCAGCCCCCGCTCCCTTGCAGAGTGGACATGTGCCCTCCCATGTGGCCTAATCGCCCTGCCTGCCTTCCCCCCTGTAGCCGACCCTTCCCCCCCCTCCAAAGAAATGATGTATTGACAAGGGCGCGATGAGGAGCGGGCTTCGTTCGTCTACTCGAGGGGCCCGATGACGTCGGAAACCATCTCAGCGGGGACTTCCTGCAGGTGTGGTTGGTGTCGTGGCAATGAGACCGACGGCGCGCTGCTGCTAGCTTTGAATAGGTCGGGAACCTGCCGTCGTCAACAGCGGTTAACTGGTCCTGGGTGCGTGTGGGGAAGACGGGTGTGCGTGCGTGTGTGTGTTTGGATGCATCAGAGAAGGCCATGCGTATCGAGATGTGATTCGAGCCTGCTTTCGGAGGTAGACTCGGAGGTCCGTTGATCTAGATTCGCCATGTGCCAGATTACATAACGGCTTCGTTCTGGGGGTCGCTTTTGAAGATCAGCATTGCCATTCCCTTTGGAGGAGGCCTTTTTTCCCATGTTCAAGAGTGCTCGCCTACGGGATTGGGACTTGCCAGGGTCCCAAAAAATCACAGAGTTTGCGAGGGAGGTACGTGATGGAGGATGCAATGTGAGATGGAACATGGCCGAGGGGCATGGGGGATTGCCAATTGATTCAAATGCCAATGGGCAATAAGCGAATTGCGGTCAAGAACAGCGAATCCCAAGTCTCTGATGAGGTGATAGTGCATGCTATATCCCCGATGGTGACGTGTTGTGGCCAGTAATTGGTATTATGGCCGTGGTGAGCTGTGATCCTGCACAACGCTCCCGAGAAAACGTCTCGGTCTCTGACCACCACTGCCCGCAACGCAGTTTCAGTCTGGCCAAGAATCAACGATGGGGGCACGACAAGTTGACCATGATCACAAGGTCGAAAGGTACTTTTCACATCTTTTCTCGTGCCTGATCCCACTCTCAAATGTAGCAATGGTTATCCCAACGTTTTCTATTCTTCACTTCATCTCGTAGAGAACATAATACCAGAAGTAGCATGTGCAGCATTTCTTGGAGGTTTAAAGACTCCTGTGTGACGAGATTGAAAATACACAGTGGGTGGAATCGTATCCTCAACTTCGGAAAGAGAGCACACGACTTTGGTGCCCAGTAGCCATTTGATCCTTTTGGTGCTTCATTTCGTGCCCTCGTTTGGTTCGATCAGCCGCGAGCTGCTTCTCCAACGAAACTGTTGAGAAATACAGAGGGAGCCTGAAGTTGATTTTCATTCCGTGCATTTAGTGCGGCCCCTGTTTATGAAACTGTCAGCTCCTTCCATCATCCAACGTTAATCCCTACCTGCGTTCCTGGAATAATATACGAGGCAATCTCCCGCTCATCGTCGTCCCGGAAGAACCGAAGCTGTACTGATAGCCAATCCTTCAACTTGAGCTGCTTGGCATGTCGTCCTCGCGAAATCATCGTGACCACGACCAACTGGACGCCATCATCCAGGTGCTCTACTTGGGTAGTTGTTAGTTCCGACCCAAACATGGGGCTTCTAGTGATGTACTGACGCTGGAGCACTGGCTAGTATGGTTAGAAGTCGTGGCCTGCTTAGTGATTCTCGATACCTTGGGGAGGCTGGGTTCGATGAAAGAGGTTTCGCCCTTGCTGTGCACAGCTACTGTTCCATCGTTGCTCCCGCATCACAGGCTCGTCTTTCGTGATTAGAGCTTTAGATTCGCGTGTCGAGTATGATGTCGAGGAGGATGTTTGGGCCTGGGATGCCAAGTCCGAAGGAAACCACGTGTGTTCTTTCGCGAGTTGGTGTGAGAGGTATCTGTCGACGTCATCGGCGGTGGATGGGATGGGATCTTGAAGATAAGTCGTGTGCTTAGATGGAGGCTCCCTTCGGGCTAGGTTTCAAAGTTGTTGGCGATGCTTAGTTGGAGTGGACATCTTCAGGGGCTGTCTTCGAGACCTGAGGCGTGCGAAGACAAGTCAGCTTGGGCCCGCGGCGACGAATGATGGTTCTATGCCACGCTGTCGTATATAAGGGCACTTACCAGCGTTGCTGTCGATGTACCGTCTCGTCAATGCTTTGCTCTCTTCCGTGAATTCTGTTGGGGATTTTAGATGGATGAAGGCGTCTTTGTTAACCGTTCCGATTACAGAGGGGAGTTGCTAGTTCTGAATAGAACAAAGATCGTGGATGATGTAATGTGATAAAAGAGAGGACGTGCGATGCAAAAGGCATCTTTGAGGAAATATTTTGTCCGATAATCATGCGTGATACATCTCTGTGATAATTTTAACACAAACAAACCTCCAGGAGATGGCGATGGTATAGCGGGATGCAGCAGGTGGATACGTAGCCACGTCGAATGTGCTGAATGGGAGCCTCAAGCGCAATGAGGAGGAAGCTTTAGGGGGCACAAATCAACTTCGACACAACTCTCACCACGTTGGAAATTTAGATCGGGTCACAGTAGGGCATATTCCATAGGGACTTGGTTCTTTGATAATCCATTGAGATAGTTAGAGCTGGGCAGCAGACACATTCCAGTACCCTCACCGGCACAATTCCTACGCTACTCTGTCCGAGCCAGCCTATTGGTATAGGACACTGGACATTGGTATATAGATAGGCCCTCAAAATTGCAGCAGTGCTTCAATGCAGGCTTCGAGGTCTAATGCCTAAGATCCTGGCTTCGGAGCAGCTAAATCAGCCCGGGCATTAGCCCTAGACACGCTTCTATATGTTTCTGCATAATTTGCGTGTCCAGCGAGCAGCCTGTTACCATAGAGATCTGTTTATTTTCCCAATATCAGGCACGAAGGCTCCTCAAGGACCCCCGAAAATAAAAACCCCCCTCTTCTCTCCCCACTTTCTCTCCTCTTCCATCCCTCAACACCACTCTCACAGAAGAACTTTGGCTCCTCTAAGCAGGAATATCACCTCGATCTACGCCTGATCCACATTTTTCTTCTCTACTTTCATCTGCCTGTCTTTTGGACTCCAAGTGAGCTCGGTTTCCATCCTACCCCTTCACTTCCCCTGAGCCTGCCCCTTTCTGCGGGGACATCACGCATCGCGCATCCCACAAAAGCACATTCTTTGTTCTATTTTTTCAGCTTCAACCTCTATTTCAGCTTCATACTTTTCCTCCTTTCCTTTCCTAGTCCAGTGCTGTTGCTGGCTTGGACTATCTCTTTGTTCTCGAACACAAGCTTGAACACCTACCCCTGTCCTGGAGCAATCGAATCTCCCCTCTCTACAAGCCCGAGCTTAAGGCTGGAGCCTTCGTTTACGGCTTGGAGAATTCCCTGGTTCTTCTAGGTATTACTTGTGGTCTGATTGCGAAAAATACCTGAGCTCATCATACCCAGCGCGCCAAAAACGCGTTCTTTCCTGAACTCTACATAAAAAGTTCAGCTCTTTGGGAGTAGCTAATACAGCAGAAGACTTGTCTTTGTCGCCTAATTTCCCACTCACGCTCAGCAAGGTTTTGCTTTTCTGATTATGATCATCAAACGGCTGGTCCAGTCGTGTTCAATTGCGATTTGACGCGGCTCTGCTATTTCAAAAGCAGGTACGTCCATTTTACCTCCGATTCTCTATTTTTGATACCCACTTTCCTATCCCATCATCTACCTACACTCAAACCCTGTCTATTTTTCTTTGCTTCAAACAAACCTTGGAGTAAAATCGTCACCTATTCACGGCTTCTGGCTTGTGACTATCTGCTTGCCTCGTATCTCCGACACCTTGGTGGCTACTGCAGCGGCTCACCCATATCAAGCAACCCCTCTTCCTATCACCTCCGCTCCTCCTCCACCTCCTCCTTCTCTCATGCAGGTAGCCGTCGGGATCGTTTCTAGCTTCCCTTACAGCCGAAGCCCCCGATCACAACCCCCGCAGCCCCCTCCGATCTCTCATCGATCAAATTTTTACCTCTCATTCTCTCCATCCATTCTCCCAAATACCGTGCATCATGCCACGAAGAAGACGAAACAAAGCCAAGGCCAAGGCTGACTCAGTTCGGCAACAAGCAGGCCAAAAACCATTGCAAACAGCTCAAAGCAAGGGTAGCTCGTCCCACGGCGCCACGATGCCTTGCGAACAGCTTCCAACACTAGACTCGGTCAACGGTAAGCCCACCGCTCCACCTACCCTTCCATCAGTGCCTTCCCGTACTGACGTTCCTCAAGAGTACCAGGTCTTCAATCCTCAGTTGTCTTGTCAACGCATTGAGGTATTCGGTCTCGACTGCCAAGTCACCGAAAAATCCCAGGAACAGCTCATCGAGGAGTGGTTTGACACAATGAAGAAATTCAAAAACCGTCCCACTCTCGAAGAGTACACGGCCGGAGGGCATGTTGCGAATCTCGGTGCATACACCTACAGTGCGCTTTTTACAGGGGTAAGATATCGTTCACTAACTCGAATCAACTCGCTTCAAACTGACAAAATTTGCTTCCAGTTGACTCGAAACCGTATCAATTTGGAGACTCTCAATGCGATTCCTAACGACATCCGCAGTGTTCTATTTGGAACTATGCCCTATGGTTCACGAATCGGCGAGATGCTTGCTGCGGATGGTTACAAAACTCTTGAGTCTCTGGCCGCGGCCTTCCCACAGGGCTGGGTTGCCATGTCCAGCTCCATGGTCGGTTGTCCAACCTAGATATCTTTCATTCACAGCTGACGTAGTGCTAAAAACAGGCTATTTGGGATTTTTCTACCAAGGATTTTAATGGTACGCCTCAAGGCGCTGTCTTCCTTGCCCTCAACCCAGAGTACACGGTTCGTTACATCAAACGGAATAACGGTGTGCCAGGAGAAAGTGAGAAAATGGCCAAACAGCGAGCCATGCATATTATTGAGCAGATTCACAATCTTTGTGGCCCAACAGTGCCTTTCTGGGGCCCAAAGAAGGCCGCCGCCACCAATTCTGCCCAGGACGTGCCACACTCTCTCATGACCGTCCTCTATCCGAAGGCAATTGTGGCTTCCGTTCGTTCTCTTCCACACGTTGAAGACCTTGAAGAAAGGATCAATGACCTAGAGTCTTGCGGTGGTCTAGTCTACCGGCCCTTTGCTCAGACAGCCCTCGACGGGCTTCTCAGTCTCTGTAAGTTATTTACCCACCTCCAGAAATATGTTGCTTGCTAACATCAAATAAGTGCGTGCAATTCAAAAGCGCAAGGGTCAAATCAAGGTCCTTCATCTCGTTAGGGTTCCGCTCCTCGATCGACGAATCGTGGCAATCATCCTCCGCGCGTGCCCCAATATTACCATGGTTGGTATCTATGACTGTCCCATGATCCATTTTGGGGACGTCATTGCGCTCCTGGACTTGATTCACGAAGTCAACCTTTGGCGGGAATCTGAGAATGAGCTTCCCATTAATTCCTTCGACTTCTTCCCTCACTACAACTCCGGGAAACCGTACAAGGAAGAGGAAAACGATCCACCCTCTGCATACGGTGTTACCTGGTCGGCTACGAACCACGAACTTGCCCAACGCGGTATCTTGCGAATCGTCCTTGAGGCCTACTTGAAGGCCCGAGAGATGAATATTAACTTGCTTTTCGAAGAAGGCCGTGCATTCCGCACGTACCTCTCGCAGCTGCCTCTTGTTGCGATGACCCCCGAGATTTTCTTGGACGCAATTCATCGCCATCTTAAGTTGCACGAGTCTCGACCCTCTGGTCACCTTCAGACAACTGCCAATTTGAGGCGGGAGTCCATGTACGACATCTTGAGACAAGTGCGCCAGGGCTTAGAGAACCAGGCTAATGATTGGCCCATATACTACAGCATCCAAATGGCCGCCAAATTGATCTTTTGCTGTTCTTGCGGGCATGAAATGCCGGAGGAGTTTTTTGCCTCCAAAGCTCGGATTGCGGCTCCTCATGAAAGAGTTTGCGCTGGGTGTGCCTTGCGCAAGATCATGGATAAGGAAGAAGACCACCAGAAACCGGAATTGCGGGAGACGTTGGATCATCTTTTTCCAGACTGGAACCCAACTGACTTCAATGTTGACGCACCCATGCCATCATCTGCTTCTCATCTGTTCAGACTTCGAACCAACAAAAACATTCGAGACCCTCAGCCTGATCTTATGGTCAATGCAGCTGGCCAGATCTATCAGCCTCGCTACAGACATGAATTGGTCCGGGACAACAAGGTTCACCAAGACTGTCTTCAGGCACTTCCTTCCCTTGATGAGCTCTTGGGTAGACGATGGGCAGGTGCGCGCAATCGGGCCATTTACCAGACGATGATGACCGATGTGAGCCGAATCACGATTCATATTCTCTCCGATCTCTACGCAGAGTGGCAGGGGTGTCTCCCTCCTCTCAAGTTGGTCCGGCTTGATGAGGGGAAACCCAGCAGCGACTTTGAGGGTCAGCGATGCGCCCAAGGGCGAGCTGCCTTCAGCTTCGAGTCTGCGTCGACTATTCACAAGACCGTTGGTTCGAAAGGCTTTATCGCTGAGCCACAGTTTTGGTAAGTGTCATCAGGATACTCGAATGACAGTAGTGATTTGAATGACATTCTTTACGAGCATCCCTTGGGGATCCCCACGAGGAGGGACGAAAATAAACCCCTAGAAGAACAATTTTAAAAAAGAAGAGAGAAAAAATGAAGAAGACAGAAGAAAACAGGAGAAGAAAAGCATCCAAAACGATATTTGACAAACACAGTGGCTCAAAAGTGATGGCCAGGACAACAAGCCACATCCTCGCTTTCTGGATGTGACACCAATAACCTGCATCGGGTTGTCTCAAGGACCAAAAATATCGTTCCATCATCAATGGTTTTTGTCAGTTGGTCACTTGCGACGTATATCTACGCGCCTGATTCAGGGAAAAGGTGACACCTAATTTCGGCTCAAAGGAAAAGTTTGTTTGTATTTTTTTGTATTGTTCTCTAATTTAAAATATAAAAAAAAAGGCACTGGAAGTTGAAAAGGGCATTAAAAATCAATTGGGCGAAATGGCAGCATAGCCTCGAAAGGTGGCCATTTCTTTTGGCCAGGTCTGGCTAGTGAGGTGATGCGAAACCAGACGTTCAAATGCTTGGATGGCTCATGAGAAGAACCGCAGGGAAATGGGGATCCAATATCAATTGCAAGAGAGACTCAAGATAAGCTCGTAAATTGGATCATGGCCAGATTAAAATAAAAAAAGTTCTCGAACACATTGATGATTTGTGATGCTGAGCGTGTTGGAGACAGGTTGAATGTGAAGGCTTGTCGGTCGCACGTGACTTGGCGTTGGATTGTTCAACCGGGTCCTTGCAGCAAACCTCAACACCACCAAGAATCCTGGTCCGACCATTGCCGCAACGATCCACGATGGCATCTCTCTTGCGAACCCTTTCGCTGTCCGTGAGGGCGCTGCATCCGAACAATGCCCTCGGCGCATTTATGACCCGGGGCCCTTCTTCGATGATGGGCGGCATCCCCAAGCTTTTCGCTAGCGGCAGCGTTGGGGCTGCGCCGACTGCTCTGATGCAACAGACTCGAGGAATGAAGGTTCACAGCTCTATCAAGAAACGCTGTGAGCACTGCAAAGTATGGCGGGCTTTTGAAAGCAGCATTGGCCCTATTTGTCCTGCCAATTGGGCATTTTGCTGCCATTGACGAAGATATGGCATGATAGGCTGACATTGGCATTTTAGGTCGTTCGACGAAAGGCTGGCAAGCGACACAACGGATACCTCTACATCATTTGCAAAGCAAACCCCCGACACAAACAACGGCAGGGATAAGCTGGCGGCGGGCTATTTTGACGCATCACGAATAGAACTTGTACGATATGGGGAGCACATGACGGCAATGAGACGAGCATTCGAGCGGCCAAGATATCCCACGGCATGGATATAGATGATATACAAAGCTTGGGTGAAATAGGGCGCATTGGGCCCGGGAGTTTAGAGATCCAGGCGGTGACTTGGTCATGGGAACATCCGACATGTACAACTACTGCTATATTACATACTACCGACATATCTCTCCATTCCCTCCCACTCCGTTTTGCCAGTTGACAAGAGATATTTCACATGATCCTTTATTTGCAGAGTTAGCCATTGGAACTTGTTGGTGCAAGCCACAGCGAGTCAGCACACAAGCGAACTTACCGGATCTGTCACGCCTCGGTGTCTTTCAAACTCATCTCGGGCGAACTTGCGGGACTCTGCCTTGGTGGTTGGATCGGAAATGCCCTTGGTACCACGTAAAATAGTGCGGTAGAGAGAGAGCACGCGGCCACGTTGGATGAACTGGGTCATGAAATCAGCACGGCACCCTGTCAAACGGGCTCGGCTGCCACATAAAAAATCCTGAGCGGCTTCGTACCTGGTCCAAACTCAACGTCCCATTAAAACGGGAGCCGGCCCTGCGGGTGGCATAGCCGCGGTTCAAGGCCAGCATACGGATGCCAAAAACCATGCCACCGGAATATTCCTCATTGGGCAGAGGAATTGGTTCTGCCAAACTGATCCGGCTTAGACGACGTGAAATGTACTTTCAAGGTTCATTTTCTGGACGGCAAAGATTCGGCTAATCAAGGCACTGGGCTCGCCCGTTGGCGTGCTGTGGCAGGGAGGTGGGGCGAGGTTCCCATTCCATTCACTTGGTTCCAGCGAGCCGTGTTTGATGGTGGTGGTGGTGTCGCCAGCGCAGGCCAAGCTGAAAAGAAACGTCGTCGACTGTCTGCACACACACTCCAGCATCATTTATGAGGCTGGTGGGCGCTAAACCAATGACGGAGACCAAGCCTGCAGAGTCATCACGCGGGTCGGAGCCCAGTGCGGAATCCGAGGAGCCCAAGACGACACACAGCGGGAGACGACAGCGACAAAAACCTGTGCATCCAATTGAGACGGCGAACAAAGCATCCGATGAGGACTTTATCAGGGAATACGCCAAACCAGGGTAAGCACGGTTGTCTTCTTTCCTACACACCTGGGGAAACAAACCGGGAGCAAATCTAACGGTTTTTCCTCATGCAGGAGTGACAGCTGGCCGCGATGGACGCATCCCCGTACACAGGCGGCTTACACGTTGAGCCTCTCCCGACCAGGCAACCTCCGCGACGAGGAGCTGGATGCCTGCCTCGATCTCGTCGATGAGACGAGCGGCGCCCACTATCGCAGCTCATCGACAGGGTGGCACGTAGCTGTGAAGAAGAAGGAGATGCGATCACCAGATCTGCGGTATGTCCTCATCAAAGATTCAGACGGCGCCATCAGAGGATTCACGTCGATGATGCCTACATTCGAGAACCACGAACCCGTGGTGTACTGCTATGAAATCCACCTGAAGGCGGAGCTACAAGGGTAAGTTTACCTGAACACATCCTCATTCATCATATGAGTCACGGCCGCCTTCTAGTTGGCGGTGCGACCAAGGGACCAAAAACGGTGCAGAAAAAGAAAAAAGAAAAAAAAAAGAGAGACACGGGCCCCTCCACATGTGCTGCATGAGGAACGGTGGCGTCCCTCCCCGAGACACATACATATGGAGAAGAAGAAAAAGGTTGTAAAGTACACAGACTAAAGCGTTCTAAAATCCTCACAGGACCGGTCTTGGTACTCAATTGATGCGGTACCTCATGGACGTTGCAGAAAACATCCCCAAGGTGGAAAAGGTGATGCTCACTTGTTTCGTGAGCAACGCGGCAGGCCTCAAATTCTACGAAAAGCTGGGGTTCAGCAAGGATGACTATTCGCCGAGGGAAAGGAAGCTGCGCGGAGGCAAGACGGTAGTGCCGGACTATGTGATCCTGAGTCGACAGACAGCAGCTGGTGAGGCGGCAGACACACGACAGCGTCCTCGACATTGACGGAGGGCATGGATGAAATGCGATGGCAAATTGGGCTCAGGCCACAATACTGGGTAGATGCCGAGGATTGGATATTCATGCAGCAGGAGAAGGAATCAGCACCAGTGCAGCAGATACGATAAATCAGCACCTGCATCTCGCAAGGAGGGCCACTTCAAGTGAACAGTCAAGCTCAAAGCCAGACCGCAACCGACGTGTCAGCCTTGGGGCGCTCTTGGGTAGCGACCACGGCCCACACGTCCTAAATTAAACGCGCCAAAGGTGGTGTGGTTTCCAGACCGTTCACAGCCAGCGTCTTGAAATGGACATGCTTGTATGCGGCGCTTTCAGCTTGCGGGTTGGCACTTGACAAGGTTTGCGACTAGGAAACCGTGTGTCGACGGCACCAATGCCTCGCGGAAAACAACCTCCCCGGAGGATGGAGGCGGAGCGTGGAGGGTACTGTCCTCCCCCCCAACACAATGAAGATCTAAAAGACGGCAAATGCTCCCAAAGTCGTCGACAAGGGTGGATCGACAGCGAGTGACCAGGCACCCCAGGACCTCGCGCAGTCCCCACCACCCTATTGTCAGCCCTAGCACGCTAATACTGCCCTAGCAGCGTCGTGGCTGACCTCCTGTGTCCATTGCAGGTACACAGCCCACCTGAGCTGTGTTTAGCTGTGTTTAGCTGTGTGATGGAGCTTCCAAGGGGCCACAGGCATGGATTCCGCAGCAGCTCCCGTCAGGACACGGTGCGACGGGCGCGCATCCAGATAAGCCGGCCCAAGTTTGTCTCCGCCTGTGTCCCTGTTGCTTGCCATTAAGATGAAGTTTCCCAGCCATGCAGCCTGCCGTCACCGAGGCTCTGCCCATACCAAAGTCCTTCCAAGTCCCAGGTCGGCGCCGTCTTAAATAGCACCCCACGGCCCTCTTCCCTTGCGCTCCTCTATCCCAATTGAATCCTCCCAGCCTTTATTTGACCTTGGATCAGTATATTCGCTTCGCTACAACGCTCAACAATCCGTCACAATGGCTCAGCAGTACTCCCAGGGACCCAATGTCCAGAACCAAGAGTGGTCCAACGGCCTCTGCAGCTGTGGCCCTTGCGACACCTGCTTGCTCGGCACCTTTTTGCCATGTGTTTGTATGTTTTCTGCTTTGGCCTATAATTCGAACCGCGCGAGGTGAAAATGGCTAACACAGCTCATGACAGTGCTCGGCAAGACAGCAGACCGCATGCGCGATCCCACCATGCAGACGGCGGACTCCTGCAACAGCGATTGTATGGTCTTCTGCGGTATCCAGTGTGTCACAGGCTGTGGATGGATGTAAGTCACCAATCCCTACATGACGTCGAGGTGCACGACCTGACTTGCCCAACCAGCTATGCCATGATGAAGCGTGGCGAGATCCGTGAGCGATTCGGCATCCAGGGCAGCGGATTCAACGACTGCTGCGTCAGCTACTGGTGCGGCTGCTGTGCTCTCATCCAGCAGGAGAAGGAAGTCCAGGCTCGTCTGGCGCAAGGCCCCATCACCCAGGGCTACGACACCAAGCAGGAGGCTATGCAAATGTCTCCTCCTCCTCCCCAGCATCAGCAGCAGCAGCCCCCTCAGCAGATTGCCTACCACCAGACTCCCCAGGGATCCTTCCCTCCCCAGCAGCAGCCGCCCGTCCACGTCCCTCAGCAGGGCTATCCCCAACAGCAGGCGCCCGCCTATAATCCTCACCAGGGTCATCCCCAGCAGTACTAAGCGCTCAATGGCAGAGAAAACGCTGGTTGAGGAGGCTTGAGAAGGGAGCCGCCATGTTGCAATTACACAACGAGAGCGGAACGGGAAAGAAAAGGCGAGCCAGCTAGAAGATGCGCTGGACAGGAATGGACGCGCTTTGATGGGCACACACGCACTGGATTATACCCCCCCCCCCCCCATTGGCATAGAAGTCATTGTTTTTCTGGTTTTTTTTCGGGTTTGATTATTGGTGCCCCTTTGCATTAATTTTGGTCATGGTCTACTTGACGTGTATGGTTAAGTAATTCATATCTCGGAGGTGTTGCTTTTTATCTTTACTTTTTATTTAACGGCATGATGGGACCACGAGGCCAGGAATGGAGCCGAGGATGATAAAAAAAAAATGAGATTTTAGTCTGGGTTTACGTACCCTCTGAATGAACCGGCTGCATAATCATCCCTACTTTGTTTTATTCACAGACTGCCACAGTGAATTGGATGAAAACAGGGGGTCTGCGAGGAGGCACCGGGCTCTTGGCGTTCCAGATCCGACGTAGGTTGTGGAGTAGAGCTGACCGTTGGCCGGGATGGCATCGCAAGCGAACGAATTTTCCACGCGATGCATGGCCTTCTTCAGGTCGGTGACCAAGCAAGGCTACCTGTAACAATTTCTTGCCTAAGCGAGCAAAAGAGGTTAAACATGTTGGGGTCGTCACGCACGGCTCATCGCTTTGCGAAATACTCTATTCAACCAGGAGTGTGTGAGAGAAAAAAAAGAAAAAAGATGTTGCTGTTGAATGGCTCGCTGAGATACAACAGTGCAAAATATCATACTTGAAGCATCTCGCGTGAATGAATTGGATCCGAGTTATGGTGCTCGTAGCACGTCAGTGGAAAAAGAAAAAAGAAAGAAAAAAGAACATCGTTGCAAGGATCTGAACATGGCTCTTTTCCCGTCCATCACTTTCTGCAGAGTCCATTCCCCCCGCTCAACAGCAAAGGCCCTTCCGTGTTTTCATCTCATCTCTAAACAAGCAAAGACTCATTGTTGCATTTTACAGTCAGGCTTCTATGGCTTGATCCGTACCGTCACATGCCATTCTTACGAGGGCCCCCCAGCTCGCCTGGAGCAAGGCACCACTAACCGGGATACCATTCCATCCTGTCGCCCCATTTTCCAGCTGAGCCTATGATTTCTTTTTCTTTTCCTATCGTCTCAGATCGCCTATCTCGCCATCACCAGTGAGGCCAGGCATTCCCAGCCCAATCAGCTGGGGTTTTCTGGCGCAGTGCAAAACAGCCATGACGGCGAGATATTCAATTCTGCGGTGTCATGACGATGCCGTTACTAACTACAGTTTAAACCCAACTGGTGGTCTCCTTGGAAAAAGACAAGTGTGTGTTGTCTTTTTCAGCTCTCTTATCCCAATTCTGTTTCTGGCTTGACTGATGGACATCCCCATTTTTCAACACTTATCCAAGAGTAGAAATATTTCATGATGAGCACACACGATCGGCATTATACCCCTTGGTTCAAATGTCTGCACAGTGCGTTGGACGCCATACGGTTTCTCTCAGGTGATTCTGTATCCTTTTGCTCAGTTCACCCAAGCGCGCTCGTGAATTCATGACGTACCGTGAATAGTCATGAGCTGTATCAAAAACTTGCCCCTCTTTCAGATATCCGCCATCCGACATGACCCGACAGCACTTCAGTATGAGAAAAAGGCTTAAATTCAAAATGCCGTATCGGCTGTCAATTTCAAAAACGCCATGACCATGCCGCACCTCTAGTGGTTCTTCAAACGCCGGTTAAGATCTACGGTAGCAGAGGCTTTTTCAAGTCCTATGTTCATCCAACTTCCCAAAGTCTCTCATCTGAAAGCAAAAACCCAAGTCCGCCCAACCCAACTTTTTTTGTCATCATCATACCCATCCGTAACCCTTCCTGGGACATTTCAAATCATTACGCGTAAAGCTTCTTCTCGTACGACTCCATGTTGACGTTACCCTCCAGCTGGGCACTGGCAGTTCGGATCTCGAAGCGCAGGTTACCCTTCTCAGCCTCCTCGTGCATCTCAGCCAGACTGCGCATGCCGCTGTCCTGCAGAGAGTGCTTGAGACCGGCAGCCAAGTAAGGAACGAACTTGCTGACCGAGCTGTGGCATGTTAGCATGTCTCCTTTATTAGTACAGTGGTGACTTACCCTCGGTGCGCAACAGCACCAGAAACACCTTGGGCAACGAGAACGCTGTCGCCCTCGGAGAAGTAGCGAGCGGTACCAGCGTTGCTCTTCTGGCTGTCCTTGCCACCGCCGCCAGCCTTCTTGTCCTGCATGGCATCAATGCTGCCCATGCCTCGGTAAGCCTTGACCAGCTTACCCTCGCGGGAGACAAAAGAGGTGCCAGGAGACTCAGTGGTACCAGCAAGGAGACCACCCATCATGACAGTAGAGGCACCAAGGGCGAGACCCTTGACAATGTGGCCAACGTTCTGGACACCACCGTCGGCGATGCAAGGAACGCCAAATCGAGCAGCAAATCGGCTGACATTGTAGACAGCAGCAGCCTGGGGACGGCCAACAGCCATAACTTCCTGGGTGATGCAAGCAGAGCCGCTTCCCATACCAATTCGGAGACCATCGACGCCTGCAGCGATGAGAGAGGCAGCCTGCTCTCGAGTCACGACGTTTCCGCCAATGACATCAAGGTTAGGGAACTCAGCCTTAATCCATCGGATCATCTCAATTTGGTACATGCTGTTGCCCTGGGAGCTGTCCAGGATGACAATATCCAAACCAGCGTCAACCAGCTTCTGCAGGCGAAGCTTGTCCTCGGGACGAGTGCCAATGGCAGCGGCGCAGAGGAGCTGCTTGCTGTCGGGAAGCTTGGAGGCGAAGGGGAAGTGCTGGTTCTTGGTCAAATCAGAGCGAGAGATCATTGACACAAGGTTGAAGTCCTTGTCAACAATGGGAAGCTTGCCCTTCTTCGACTCGGCGAGAATCTTGTTTGCCTCGATGAGGGTAACACCATTGGGAGCGGTGGTAAGCTCGGTGACCATGACCTTGGACACGGGCTGGGAGTAGTCATCCTCGAACTGGATGTCACGGTTGGTGACAATACCCAAAAGCTTGGAACCGAGTTTGCCGTCCTCTGTAATGTTTCCAGTCAGTCAAGGCGCCGCGAAGGGAGTTTCAACAAAAAAGATGGAACTGGAATGTTTGATCATAGTATAAGGAGTCCTCATGACGGTGGCCGTCTATGCAGTGGAACGAAAGTTATATAATAAAAGTGTATAATCATGCAAACGGAAATCGGAGAAAAGGTTTTTGTGGCACTAACCTGTAACGGGGAAACCACCAAAACCCCACTTCTCTTTGAGGGCCCTAGCCTCACCGACGGTGGTGTTGCGGGCGATGACAATGGGGTCCTGGATGAAGCCGTTCTCGTATCGCTTGACTTTGCGGACCATGTCGGCCTGGGCATCGGGGGAGCAGTTGTGGTGAATGACACCAACACCGCCCTGCAGGGCCATGTGGATAGCCATCTCGTGCTCCGTGACAGTGTCCATGGGGGACGAGACGAAGGGAGTCTTGAGGGTGATGCGCTTGGTGATGGACGAGTCAAGGCCCACCGCAGAGGCAGCGAAGCCAATGTAGCCAGGAAGCAACAAGAAGTCATTGTAGGTCAGACCACCGTGCTTGGACGTGTCCATGAGCTCGTGGAGGTCGAGGCCATCCTTGGACGAGTACTCCTTGAGCACATCGAGGGCGGTGGTGTGGTCAAGAACCTGAGCCGACATTGTGGACGATGGAGAAAAGAAGGGGTGAGGTCGAAGACGGAAACAAGTCGATTCGCTGCAGCAAGCTGAGTTGTCTTGGTCTGAACCGACTGCTAAAAATTGATGGAGCGCTTCTTCCCGTAAGAAAGAAAGGAGAAAAGAATGTTGGTGACTGACCGAAAACTTTTTTATACCAGACCCTGGCCCGCCGCGACGCGCGATCTAGCGGGCAGGTGCGGGGCAGTCTACCGGCATTACAGCGAACGAGCAGCCTTGGAAGGAGGCCTGTGGGGCGCTATTTCTCTGTCAGAATTTTTTTTTTACCCCTCCACGCCCCGCCACAGCGTATGCTGCTTGTGATGCTGACTACCCTGGACTTGGCTTGCGCCAATGACGTCCCCGTGCCTTTCCGGTTCAATTTGTCATGATGATAGATTGGTGTCAAATTTATCTTCTTCCCTTTGTAAGGACCTTTCATTGGCTAGACTGAGTAAAAATTCGCGTGACTTGTTTTGTATTGGTCATTCTGTGTATCGCTTCTGACAATTCTACCTACTGCTTCGTGTGACCCTGCACTTAGTGCAGAAGCACAAATAACGAAAATTCTGTATGGTCATTCATCGCAAAGGGTCAGTTCGGGTTCTAGGTTTCCACATCAACCTCGACCTCAATTTCGTTACTCCACCTGCTCTCTAGCCCAAGCTCATCCCATGCTTTGGCAAGATCAATTTCAAGAACACAGCCGTCGTCTCTTGAAAGAGCCACTGCATCCCTAGGAATAGGGTGTCCTTGAATAGTGCCGAAGAAACCATCGTCGATCGTCATTAATGGCAAAGCCGACACATATATACCTGCATGTAACCCGTTAGATTTCATTCACGTAACTTGTGATATTCGTGCAGATGGCGTACCAAGAATTCCAAATGCCTTGATTCGTGTCTCAATCTTGACGCGACCATGCGCATCTTGCCTGACCTCATTCATGAAGATGGCTGCAACACCCGTCATTTTACCCAAAAGGCCGAGGTTTGACACTGCCACAGACCCATGCTTCCCGCTTGAGAATTTGGCGAGAGGGAATGCGCTGAATATCTCATAGCCTCGAACAGGTAGCGTTGTAGTTATCAACGACCCCGGGGCACCGATTCTGATTGGTCGACTCACTCTTCCTGTTGTATGAGCTCGCACCACGTAGTCAATTGTCGGATGAGTCCCTGAAAAGTCCGACAAAGGAATCATCTCGGTCACAGACCGTGTCGATACGTTAAAAATGGCTAGAATTGGATTGCCAGTTTGTGAAGCGCCTGCCTTGATTAGATGTGCCTCTGAGTAGGACCAAATGTAACGTACCATGATAAGTTCCCACCTTCAATAGGGAATCGTCGTCATAGCATGTGTAAGGGGCGATTGCTTTTCCTATCACACTGGGACGGAAAATGACAGTCTTTCCCCTCGGAGTGAGTCCAGTCATCTGTCCAATCAAGTCTACATTATGTTGTCCTGGGACATCAGTAATGTAGATTGGCCCTCCACTGACACACCTGGCAGCGGCGTGGAATCCAGAATATTCATGTACAGTTTGGAACATGTCCCAGTCTGGAATAACGTTCAGGTATCGCATGAAAATGCTGTTGTGTGCATTCGACCAGACGTGCCAGGGGTGCGACGATGGTACCTCTGGGAAAAAGTCGTCTGAGTTGCGAACTAAGATTGCAGGCCGGCTTGTCGGCATGTGAGAATAAAACAGGGCTTGGGGTATCTGTGACATGCATGAAATGGCCTTCGCACTGAAATAGCGGAGGATGGCAATAGTCCATGCGTCAAGATACTGAGTAGATAGCCTACGACGAGGAGAAGCGTTTGCCAAAGCATCAAGCATGAACTGAGCATCCGTTTTCACGGCATCGATCCCACAGTCCGAGAGAAATCGATAGAAATCAGAGTAGAAGCGAGATACGTCTTTCTCTGCAACAGCAGTTACTTTCTCAGGGAACGGAAGTTTAGTCCGAACAGTCTCCTCGACGGCCACCTCGATGGTTTCATAGTTCTGAGCAATCTTGCCGTTAGGGGCAATGCCGCCCCAGTACCCAAGGAGAGCATGCCATACAGCGATGTGTTGGATATGTGGGTGCTTCTCTCGGATTTGAGAAACGGTAGATTTTAATCCCTTTGGGAATGCCTTGGGTTCTGCTTCGAACTCTTTCCAGCCGTACTGGAACTGACTGGATCCGCTCTTGTCAATTGACTGCCAATTGTCATCGATGATGAGGCTGGACACTTTGATGTTGTGTTGAGCCAGTGTATCGACGGCACTGAATAATTTTTCATCCGTGAGCTGTTGTCCAAGTGCATTCCAAGTACCTGATTACCCCGTCAGATCTTTGAGCTCACGAGAAAACCAGACAGACACCTACAAAACCCGAGCCCATCATACCAATTCTCCATCCATTCTGCCTTGAAGTCATTTGAAAGGGCATTGGTTTCTTCGACTTCTACTTTGCTTGACTGCCTTACTCTAGCTACAAGTGATCTTGCATGGTACATGACAGCGGCGACTGCATTCTCGAAGCTGTTGCCCTCAGAGACCAAGATTGTAGCCTTTTCTTCCGATAAGCCATCGTTTCGTGCCTGGTAGCGTCAGTGGCGATTTTAAATTGAAACAAGGCGATGGCTTTCTTACACAGACTGAGACACCACCATCCGGACTGCGCCGAAATACTGGCAAAACGTGGCCAAGACCACTTATGGCTAGCAAGACTAGATTTTTACCTTGCGGACCCAGAAATGAACATAATATAGCGTCATTATCCAGCCCAAATTGTGATTTACCATGGCGAGGAGCAAGCCATGGGGACCACTGGCGGACCAACGCAAACCATCTGTGCCGGTATTAGTCACGAGGGTCGTTTGTGACTGGAATACCGCGCTGAGGGTTTGCACTGCCAACCTACCTCAAGAAAGAGCCCCAGGGATTTCCGATCGTGATATCTCTATAAGTTGAGTTGTCGCCCTTGGCAGGTGGAATGAATGCCTCAAGGGCCCAGAGGGAGGTCCTGGGCGATTGACTCATACAAGAAGAAACCATCCATTCATTCAGGTTCAAATCTGGAATTAGATCTGC
This sequence comes from Calonectria crousiana, assembly GCA_013406985.1. Lineage (NCBI taxonomy): Eukaryota > Fungi > Ascomycota > Sordariomycetes > Hypocreales > Nectriaceae > Calonectria > Calonectria crousiana. The sequence continues at coordinate 548,717 of VTGD01000009.1, forward strand.
CAACTTGTCGGATGATGTGGTAGAGGAAAACACGACAATCCGACCGTCATCTAATCCTTGCTCATCTCGAATCCATCTCCAGTCGGCATCCTGGCTGGCGCGAAATTTAAGGGTAAACTGTACAGACACTTGGAATGATAAAGACAATGCAAAATAAAATCGAGACACAGAATCTAGTTGACCTTGTAGAGCCTGAGGAGCATGGTCATCTTCCACAGTCAAGAGCACTGCATCCTTCCACTCTGAGCCATCTGCCGAGTGCCAGGCTGACACTTCCCATGACTCTAATGCAAGAGATTTAGGGACTTGAAGGACTGCGGTCAAGGCAACAGATTTAGCCGAAACAGTAGTGACTTGCCCCAGTGGAGGATAGCTTTGAAGCGTTGCCATGAGCTTCTCAGCAACTTCAGCAGGGGGGGGTTTTTGCTTAGGATAGTTAATGGCCTCAAAGACTTCGTCAAAATTATCTGAGGACATGGTCAAGGAACAAGGATTGTAATCAAGAATTGAGCAATATTGAAGTAGAATACGATGACATAAATAAATAATAAACGGACACTAGAAATGATCAACTCGATCAGGAATCTTAAGAATACACTGGACGGCTTTAGCAAGAGGGGTTGGACTTGGCTTGGGGCTTGCTGGCTCGCTCTGGTTGGACAATTCGGCCACGAAAACAGACCTGTGTCCGTGAGAAGTGGGGATGCTGGTGACCCAAAAACGGACTAGGAGGGTTAGTAATAGAGCCTTATGATTGGCTGGAGACCTGGTCCTCCTCGTGCTGATTCGGAGTTGGTCGGAATGACTAAGCCCTCCGCCTTAAAGCTCAGGCCGCAAATTATCTCATGAAAGCTTCTAGCCGAGCAGGATCGAAAGATTTCATCAAACCACTCAATTCAGCGTCGACCCTCCAAACCTCCGTCATGGCGTCCCGGAGACTGGCTTTGAACCTCTCGCAGGGCTTGCGAAACCGTGCTGCTCTGTCGGCCGCCACTCCTTTCCGACGAGGCTTTGCTGCGCCCGCCACCGTCGGCAAGACCAAGACTACAACTCTTTCCAATGGATTGACCGTGAGCACCATCAACGAAGGCCAATTGGCCTCGACATATCTCTCCGACAGCCTTTCTAACCTGCATGCACTAGGTTGCGACCGAGCACTCGCCCTTCGCGCAGACCTCGACCGTTGGTGTGTGGATTGACGCTGGTTCGAGGGCCGAGACCGACGAGAACAATGGCACCGCACACTTCCTCGAGCACCTCGCCTTCAAGGTCCGGACTCCATCAATGGATCGTGGTTCCTTGCTAACATCCATCGTAGGGTACCTCCAAGCGATCCCAGCAGCAATTGGAGCTCGAGATTGAGAACATGGGTGGTCACCTCAACGCCTACACCTCGGTCAGTCGGATGAAGGGGAGACGAATTTGGGTCACACTAACATTTCCACCAGCGCGAGAACACCGTCTACTTCGCCAAGGCCTTCAACTCCGATGTTCCCCAGTGCGTCGATATCCTCTCCGATATCCTCCAGAACTCTCGTCTTGAGGAGTCCGCCATCGAGCGCGAGCGCGACGTCATCCTCCGGGAGTCCGAGGAGGTTGAGAAGCAGGTTGAGGAGGTTGTCTTTGACCACCTCCACGCCACTGCTTTCCAGCACCAAGGCCTCGGCCGCACCATCCTTGGACCCCGCCAGAACATCCGCGACATTACCCGAACCGAGTTGACCAACTACATCAAGAACAACTACACTGCTGACCGCATGGTTCTCGTTGGTGCTGGTGGCATTCCCCACGAGCAGCTCGTTGAGCTTGCCGAGAAGCACTTCTCCGGTCTTCCCAGCAGCTCTCCTCAGACCCAAGCCTACCAGGCCGCCAAGCAGCAGGCTGATTTCTTCGGCTCTGACGTCCGTGTTCGAGATGACACCATGCCCACCGCCAACATTGCCCTTGCCGTCGAGGGTGTTAGCTGGAGCTCTCCCGACTACTACACTGCTCTCGTTGCTCAGGCTATTGTCGGAAACTACGACAAGGCCATTGGTCAGGCTCCTCACCAGGGCAGCAAGCTCAGCGGCTATGTTCACAAGCACGATATCGCCAACAGCTTCATGAGCTTTTCCACCAGCTACAGCGACACTGGGTAAGGCTATCATACGGAATAGCAGCGGGATATAAAAGCTAACGTACTCTCTCAGTCTCTGGGGTATCTACCTCGTCAGCGACAAGCCCGAGCGTGTCGATGATCTCGTCCACTTTGCCATCCGCGAGTGGATGCGTCTCTGCACCAACGTGAGCGCAGCTGAGGTTGAGCGTGCCAAGGCTCAGCTCAAGGCCTCTATCCTCCTTTCCCTGGATGGCACTACCGCCGTGGCTGAGGACATCGGCCGCCAGCTCGTCACCACTGGCCGCCGCCAGTCCCCCGCCGAGATCGAGAAGGTGATTGATGCTATCACTGAGAAGGACATCATGGACTTTGCCAACCGAAAACTGTGGGACCGTGACATTGCCATCAGCGCAGTGGGTACTATTGAGGCTCTTTTCGACTATCAGAGACTCCGTAACACCATGAAGCCCAAGTTTTAAGCTAGAGAGGGCCGACAGGTTGCAAAATCAAGACCAGGGTATAGAGTGTATGAGATACCGTTACAGGCCTAGTGTACCATAAAGTTTCCTTGTTCATACTAGGTAATGTGGAGTTGTGATCAATGTGTGTACGTGTGTGCATTAATGCCTTCTGTAATGATGGCGTAAGAGTGGCATTCTTTGACGTAAAAATCGTATCAATTATTTATTGCCCATGTGCTGTAGGTTTTGCGAGTACGACAAATGGCATCATGTGTCCATGTTGAAGCCACAACTTTCATTGCTCACTTTGCCCGCTGCATCTACTACATATGCATGTAACCATTTGACTGGCTAACTAATCGATGCTGAATGCGGATCATCCAATCGGGTTGAGTAAATGTGTCGATTAATCCCGGACAATATGTCAACTGTATATTGTAGAAACCTCTATTGGGGTACTGGATAATTGTCATTGACATCAAATGTGTTCATCAATGGCAGAGCTGGAGAAGACTTCTTGATTTAGTTTACATTTTCCTTTCTCTCCCCAGGTATCTAGCCTGAAAATCCTATAACCCGAACGCCAAATAACGCCGCTGCGTGGAGCCTCTGCGTTTGAGCTGCACAAACATATACTTATGAAGACCCTGTCATTGCTGTCCAGAGGAGCTGTGATGCTTGATGCCCGTGACTGACCAGCTTTACTCTGCCATCTCCTCATCAACATCGTCCCCGAACACGTCATCAACAGTTCCACCTTCCACTCCGTCTCCGCCAACATCTTCAAGTTCTGGGCCCTCAATTCCCTCCATAGCATCGCCTCCTCCCTCCTCATTGTCCTCATCATCCTCATCCCAGGCATCCTTTAGGCCCCAGCTTGTGCCACTAAGAACAAACCGCTCGCTTGGGAGCCGGACACCCCATTCGTTTGGCACAATCTTGGGGAGGGCGACCTTGTTGCGCTCCCGTGCTAGCTCTTGCATGTAATCCTTGCTGATGCCACCACCGGTGCTGCCTCCACGGAACTGGTAGCTGAGCCGCGCCGCTATTGCGAGCTTGACAGCATTGGCAGTTATCGAAGCGTCACCTGGGGCAGCTGCGGTTGCTCCCGATGATGCGGAAGGCTTTGCGCCAGCGTGGGTGACATATGGGTCACCTGAGAGGTGAAGCGCGTCGCTTAGCACAGACGAGGTGTGTCGGTACGCGAAGTCGAGGAGAAGTAGGGGAACTCGCTGTTCGTAGGCGGTGACACCTTGCGATGTGAGAAGAAGCTCGATGAGTCGGGCGTCGCGAGGACGTGGGGTGGTGGTGGAAGGTGTCGGAGGAGGGGCGTTTTGTGAGCCTGTCGCGGGCTGGCTGGCTGTGGTGGTTTGTGTGTTTGGTACAGTTTGCGAAGTGCCAGCTGATGAGGAAGGCGCCCCGTTTGTTTGCGGCTGGCTGGATGACATTCTGAGCGGTGTCACAACTCGGCGGAGGAAGCACTTGAGAGAGTGTGTGATTAGAAGGTGTCGAGGCGATGAAGCCTGAGCAGTCGCGCCTGGGGAGAGCGTGGTCGCGTTGTTTCAAGAGCGTAGAAGAAACGGCGTCATATATACGCTCCAAGAATAGTGCGTGAATTGAGGTGGGGGAAAAAAATCACGGCAACCTTGATGCCATTGACACTCAGCCGATGATTTACTTTCAGCCTCCTGTGCATGCGCGACTCTGGAGCTTGACGAGGCTCACCGTTGAGCGGGCAGGTAAGCGGAAAATATATGGCCCGAAAATGCAAGCACATGAGTGCACAGACCATACCTTAAATTTCTTACCCAGCGCAGCCAGTGAAAGCAGCTGGATTGGGTGAACGATAAGTCGGCACGAAGGAGGGGTGACTGTGCGAGGGGCAAAAGTAGTGCCCCACCAAGGCGCCGATGCAGGACTTCATCGTCACAGCCAGCTTTTTGGCTTTGACTCATTCAATTCTTCAGTCGAGCTGGTTATTCACAGAGTGAGAGTCCAATTACTCTGTAAATTCTTCATAGACCACGCCACCATGGAGACGACACTCCCCCTGCCATTCGTGGTCAGCGTTCCCGGCCCTGACGGGCAAACCGCTAGCGGCGGACTTTCTGCACAGGAAATATCCTTATTGGGCGCCGTTTTCTTCGAGAATGCCTCTTTGGATTGGATTCGCTTTGGAGTTACCGGAAATGTTCTGATAGATGCTACCGAGGTAGCCTCATCCTCCGAAATAGCCGATCTTCTTGACAGCGGGGTCCGAAAGGCCTTTGTGAAGGCTGAGAACATCTCAGAATGCCAAGACTTTGCTTCTCGAGTTATCCCAACTGTATCAAACCTGGATCTTTCTGCTGCCTCAGAGAACGGCCTCTTGATCAAGGATTTTGACCCTTCATCAAGTGGAGCTGACAAATTCATTGAGGAAGCCCAGGCTAAGAAGATAAAAAATCTCTTCCTTAAGCCTAAGGATGGAGTTGCTCTCGAATCTTTCATCGAGGTCGCATCCAAGGCCAAGGCCCTTCCAATTCTGTCTTCTTCTGGAATTACCACTGACAAGGATGACAGCAGCAAGTTGTTGCTGTCCAAGGTCATTGCCTCCTACTGGAAATCCGACCGACCAGACAACCTCATCCCCACTGTGGTCACCGACGAAGCAGGCATTGCGTTGGGCCTTGCTTACTCCAGCGAAGAGAGTATTTTGGAGGCTTTGAAAACACAGGCAGGTGTATACCAGAGCCGAAAGCGAGGGCTCTGGGTTAAGGGCCTGACCTCAGGTGATACTCAGAAGTTGGTCAAGATTGGACTTGACTGCGACAACGATGCGCTCAAGTTTGTAGTGAACCAAAAGGGTCGATTTTGCCATCTGGAACAATTCGGATGCTTCGGCGATCTCGCTGGAATTGCTGCGCTTGAGCAAACCCTCAAGTCAAGAAAGGAGTCTGCCCCCGCTGGCTCTTATACTGCCAGATTGTTTTCTGACGAGAAGCTTCTCCGGGCTAAGATTATGGAGGAGGCCGAGGAGCTTTGCGATGGAAAGACCAAGGAGAATATTGCTTTCGAGGCTGCAGACCTCATTTATTTTGCTCTCACCAAGGCAGTGGGAGCTGGCGTCAGCCTGGCTGACATCGAGGCCAACCTCGATGCCAAGAGCCTCAAGGTCAAGAGGAGAGCTGGTAATGCCAAGGGTAAGTGGGCAGAGAAGGAGGGTATCAAGACAGAAGAGCCGGTTCCTGCTAAGCCCGCCCCTGCTCCTGTTGCGAAGCCCGCGGAAGGCCGCATCACCATGGAGAGAATTGATGCCACCAAGACCTCCGAGGCCGAGCTTATCGAGAAGTTGAAGCGACCTTCTCAAAAGTCACCCGACGCTATTTTGAAAATCATTCGACCCATCATCGAAGAAGTCCGAGCTGGTGGCGACAAGGCTGTTCTGTCATACACTCACAAGTTTGAGAAGGCGACTTCTTTGACCTCGCCTGTCTTGAAGGCGCCCTTCCCCAAGGAGTTGATGGACATCTCTCCTGAAACTATCAAGGCAATTGATGTCTCATATGAGAATATTCGAAAATTCCACGCTTCTCAGAAGGAAGATACGGCCCTGCAGGTTGAGACCATGCCTGGCGTGGTGTGTAGCCGTTTCGCTAGACCAATCGAGAGGGTTGGCTTATATATTCCTGGTGGAACCGCTGTCTTGCCCAGCACGGCCCTGATGTTGGGTGTGCCCGCAATGGTGGCTGGCTGCAAGAAGATTGTCTTTGCATCACCTCCTCGCGCTGACGGCCGCATCACGCCCGAGATTGTATACGTCGCTCACAAGGTCGGCGCTGAGAGTATCGTTCTTGCTGGTGGTGCTCAGGCTGTCGCTGCTATGGCGTATGGAACCGAGAGCGTCACCAAGGTTGACAAGATTCTCGGGCCCGGAAACCAGTTTGTGACGGCAGCCAAGATGCACGTCAGCAACGATACCAATGCAGGTGTCGGCATCGACATGCCTGCTGGCCCCTCTGAGGTTCTTGTTATCGCCGACAAGGATGCAAACCCTGCCTTTGTTGCTTCTGATCTGCTGTCCCAAGCCGAACACGGCGTCGACAGCCAGGTTATCCTCATTTCTGTCGATCTCAACGAGGAGCAGCTTCAGGCAATCGAGGACGAAGTTCACAAGCAAGCCATGGCCCTGCCCCGTGTTGAAATTGTTCGCGGTTCCATTGCGCACTCTGTCACCGTTCTGGTCAAGGATGTTGACGAGGCCATGCGAATCAGCAACGAATATGCCCCTGAACACCTTATCCTCCAGCTCAAGGATGCCGAGAAGGTGGTGGACCAGGTCATGAACGCTGGTAGCGTATTTATTGGCCAATGGACCCCCGAGAGCGTGGGTGATTATTCTGCTGGTGTCAACCACTCGCTACGTAAGTGACCCGGTTTTACTAAAGCACTTGTCGATACTGATTTTTCTTCTTCTTTAGCAACCTATGGCTTTGCCAAGCAATACTCCGGCGTGAACCTGGGTTCCTTCCAGAAGCACATCACCAGCTCCAACTTGACCGCCGAGGGCTTGAAGAATGTTGGAGCTGCTGTTATGCAGCTGGCCAAGGTTGAGGAGCTTGAGGCTCACAGGAGGGCGGTAGAGATTAGAATCGAGCACATGAATGCACAATAGAGAGAGGTAGAGAGGGGAACGGCGTAGCTACAAAAGTGGGTTTGCTTTTTGGTTGGGGTTTGGAATAAAAACAAAACACGAGTGACATTTACCGGGAAAAGTGACATGAAGCAGATGTAATATGCAATATTTCAATTCTGATACACCCGATGCTAGATGACAACGCTTTTTTGTATCTGTACAGCATTTTGTGATCATACAAAAGCAATGGTATTCCCAACGCCACGCTATGTTGTACTTCCCGTATCCATTTATGACATCCTTGTTGCTTTCCTCCTCCTTTATTGTTGCATGTTTTCTGCTTTCATCTCGATACGAGTTGTTGAAATCTCATTGAGTAATCGAAACAGTCTAAAAAAAAAGGTCGAACGCCCTGAAACGCCCTTATTGTGGAATGGTGGCATCGGGAGCCACAGTGTCAGTCCTCTGCTCATTCACTTAGCCTAAACGCTCCGTGTCTATGCTTCCTTCTCGACCGAGAGCCGACTAACCCCAGTGATGAGCTCAGCAGGGACGTCTTCAACAATGATAGACTTGCGTCTTGTTGAGGCACCACTGGCTTGAGCATTTTGTTCTGGCTGGAGGACGTCGTTCTCTTTGTCCTCGCTGTCAATTTCGTCATCAGCCTCTTCATAGTGTTCGTCCTCATAATCTTCCTCTTCGTCATCTTCATAGTTTTCGTATTGTCCCATTGCTGCTTTCAATCGTCCCTCATCAACACTGGCGGCAAGCTCACTCTCTGCTTCGACGAATTCGTCCATTGATGCACGAGAGATATAGCTGTCGGCCAGGCCGTCATTCATGTCCTCATCGACATCCTCATCCTCCTCGTCCTCCTCGTACACGCTTCCATGGTCTTCGTGATCATCTTCATCGTCCTCATCGTCCTCATCCTCATCACTTTCACTTGCTGAAAAGTCAGCTAGAGCAAGTGGGTCGTCTCTCCAGTACTGAAAATCGGTATATTCTTCACCACCACCCTTTACTAAGGTGCTGACCGGCGGGAAATAATGATCCACAACCTCATTAATGTTGACATAGCTCAATTTCCGTTGGTGAAGGCTCAAGAGGTCCATGGAAACCTCAGAGTTGGAGTTGATGGTGAAAATTCGGTTTCGAGGGACGTCGACAGTGCGGTACGAGATTTGGTCTGTCAGACGGTTGCCGAAACCGGCGTAAAAGCAGGTCCGGTCCGGTCCGTACAGGCTACGAATATCTCGAAGAGTAGCCATTTTGAAGACGTGCGGCTTTCGCAAATAGACCTCACGCCGCAGGGCTGCCATGGTTCTATCTGGAGAAAGAATCGTGGGGCCAGGAGGCATGCGGCAACCATCCTGAACGATACCAGCGAGATATGCTCTCGTATTATCTGACTGGCCGACGGATCGACTTGTCAGGTACATGATGTTGTAGCCGTTGGCGCTGATATCACTGTAGAGCTTAGCAATGCCAGAGTGTGTCCAGTCACGACCGATCATGTTTAGCACATGGCCAAGGGCATCTGACTTGGTGATCGTCCCATCGATATCGGAAATCACCACAGGGGTCTCGTGCTTCCAGAGAAACATTTTGGCAGAGCATGTTGCACGGTTGACAGTGAAGCTCATGGTGTTCTCGCCTGGCTGAAGATTCAACTCCTTCAGCTGCTGGCTGGTCAGCCGAAGTGTTTTGGCGTAGTTCCTGTTGGGATCTCCAGCGTGGCCTGGTCCCAGAGGGGTTCGGGGAGGGGTTTGCATGTCGATAGGACCAGCATCAGACTCAGCTCGGCGGTGAGAATGTTGTGCCGGGGTTGTTGTGATATCGCTGCCGTCGCTTTGATAACCGGGATCTGAAACAGCGTCTGCAGCCACTGTTTCTCGGTGTGATTTGAGGGAAGACTCGATGGTCTTGTCCATGGCAGCTTGCTTGGCATCCTCACTGCTGTAAATCCACAGGTTTCCCTGTTCATCGAAGTCAAAGAGGGCGCCGATATCGTAATTGCCATCTAGTTCTTCAGTCAGAATCTTTCGGGCAAGAATTTCTGCACGCAGAACATCCTCATCGTTGTTCTTGAAACCAGACATATCCAGCATGAGATCTCCAGTCTCATTCACTTTGGTTGGGATGTTGGCCGCAGACAGTTCTCTAGAGAGTGTCATGGCACGTTCCAGTGCCTTTGGAGCGGGAACGGGGGGAGGGCTGTGTGACCGATCGGAGGGACCGTCGCCTTCCATCGAATCTTCGCGATTATTGATCGGAGATCGTGCGGATTGTCGCAGGATGTCGTCGCTGTGAGGACGTTGGAGAGAAGACCAGTCGCCAGAGGCCGGTCGTGAGCTTGATTGGCCCGGGGAATATGACACAGGTGTGATCATGCCTATAGATACAGTTAGCTTAGATCCCTTTTAGTTGAACGGAAGGGATACATGCCATTTTCATCTGCTCGAGGGAGGAGGACGGTGGGTGATGGGCGACGAAGCTTGCCATTCCCTCCATCCAATTCCAGGAGCTCTGGCTCCTGCAAGCCATGTGTGGCATCCAGAGGCGGACTGCTCGCTGGGCTGGAAGCGGGGGAGACGAGAGGAGATGTCTGGAGTGACTGCGGAATGTTGTCTGTAGTCTCGAAGACAAAGAATGCCTCACCACCTTCTCCCAGCTTCATGGAATAGTGCTGTTTACAGCCATTGACCTGGAACTCGACCTTTTTATCTGAAGGTCGCAGGAGGGAGAATTTTCCGAAGCGGACGTGGAACGGGGAGCAGGCAAGTGAGCCATCTTCCTGTTCGACGACAATGACATCAATGGCACCACTGAGAGTGGCTGGATTGATTGAGTTCCATGCTGTCGAGACCGAGTCGCTAATATTTCGTACGTACTGCATTTTCGACGCAGTCGCAGGGGTGAAGCGGGCTGCAGTGACAGTGGTAGACGGCGCAAAATCGAGGGTGGGAGCCGATGGCGATCCCGCGACGGGATGTCGGGGAGAGCTGGAGTGAGGCCGGGGTGTATTGACGTCAGGGTGGCGCTGCTGACAAGAATGAAAAGGGCAGCAACGCAAGCTGAATTTAAGCAGAACAACCAAAAAAGACCAAACGAGCGAGAATACTTTTTGGCCGGAACTCGGAAATGGTTGCCGACTCGAAAAGATGGGGTAGTATGTATGTATGTATGTATGCAGACCAGCAGCAGTTGGGAACGGTGGGAGGCGGGAGTGCGAGAGCGAGAGCGAGTGTCGTAGTCGGTGGATTGTTGGGGGGAGAGGTGGCGGGAGAGGTTGAGTGCTACACCGCGGGGCCACGGAGAGCAGCAGATGTGAGATGTAAAATGCAGGCAACTACGATGCTGGGCAGAGACGCTGGTTCATTTGCGGGCTTCTGCAATCAGCGCTAGGCAGAGTTTTCACAAGCAGGAGGGAGGGAAAAGAGAAGGAAGAGGGAGAGGGAGGAAGAGAGGATGAATTTCGACGAGATGCGCATTCCGTGCGGCGGGTTTTAGGCGGCGCACTCGAGCTCCCTGGGGGCGGTCGTCTAAGTCACCACGCACCACGCCGTCAGACGAAGCGCCCGGTGTTTGGTGGGCGGCGGCGGTGGAGTCCCTGACATAATTACGGGGCCCAACATTGAGAGACAGCCGACAGAGTGTTTTTGACATGGATCATCAGGTGCCGCATGACATTGACAAGTGGACAAGCGAACAGGCCAGAACCACGGCCAGCCAGCCACAACCTGGTCTGGCCAAGAAAGCGATCACGCACAATGCTGCATCTGTATCAATTCCATGCTGGGCGCCTGCAGAAGAGCCACAATTGCCAAACCTTTTCCTCCGTATTATTGTTATTATTATTATCGTTTTTATTATTGCCATTACGACGCGACTAGCTACTTAGCTTTGTGTTAGTCGTTTGTAGGTCGGTGCTTGCAGGAACCTAGAGGAACAGTGACGTACTGCCCTGGCCAAATCAAGACATGCATGTCTCCCCCTTCAGCTCTCGGTGAGAAGACCAGCTTCTGGCTCCGTCCCTCGTAGAAGAAGAAGAAGGGCCATCCAAAGAAAACGCGATTCCAACAGAGTGGCTATAATACCACGTGGGCAATCAGCATCTTTTGGTGGTCCTAGCCAAGGTGCCTGACCCGAGCCAAGCCGCATGGGGTCTTTTCTACGAGCCGCGGCTCAAACTTGTGATCATGTGCTTCGTCCCACGGCCGCTCAGTCCATGGCGACGGAGATTTCTCCTACGGCCAATGCTCTTCAGCCAAAACGCTAACGAGTTCTTTTATTCTCCCAATCTACTTCATTTACAAAGGGCTTAGCTTGAACCATCCTTGGACCAGCGGCAGCGCGTTGGTCATGTGCTTTGTGCTCCATGCCGGGTGATCAGCTGTAAGTGAACTCTGCTTCACCGAGTGAGGCGGTGGGCATAATGTCTTTCGCTGGCCTTGCACCGTGTGCCTCGCTTATTGGTGCGCTGCTCCTCAGCCTTGCCATTGGCGCTCATGGGATCCTGGATGTTCTACATTTGCTTGGTGCTTACGGTGTCTCACATGCCGTTCAGCCACCGTCACATTTCCATGATTCTTTCAGTGTTGGTTGGTGTCTCGGTCAGTCGCCAATAAAGACATGGCATGAGACTGGATTCCATATTGGGCATGCCAAGGGATATACACGAGGCAACGGCGAGAACGGGCACTAACTCAAGACGATCCCTTGGCTTTGGTTGGATGTGATCCTGGAATTCCACGTTGTGATTTACCTTGCGTCCGGGCCCCTGGTCTATGAGAGCAGTTTGAGAGACGCCCGAGCATGGTCAATAAAAATCGAGATGGGATGGATGGATGGGATGAAACTGTATAGTGTATCTGTTTCTAAGCGCTGGGGAATGACCTCTCCAAGGTTTTATTTCTTTAACTTGATGTTTTTATGAAGAAGCTGGTACTCTTCTTGGGGGACGATTTCTTGTTACTGTCACCTCCTTGTACCTATTATTGTATTTGTTTCAATACGTGGTTGGGCCCATTTCCGAGCCAGCCGGCACAGGCGAAGGCTTCCAGTACGTCACCGTTACGGTTGACAATAATTGTTTCTGTTCCAAGCCATATATACAACACAAAATGGGTTTTAAGATAGAAGGGGTTATCGCCAATCGTGCATGCGCCGGGTTTCCCGCTTTTCTGTTTGAGAACTTATGCTTGCGCCAACTTTCGCTTGTATTGACGCATGAATTGGACGGGGCGGTGACAAGCATTATTGACGACGATGGTGACTATTTCTTTTTCTATTTGCTGGCATTTATCAAGTTTTTCTCATTGAGCGATCAGCACGACTCAGACACCAACTAAACTAGACATTAAGAAGCCGTCCCAGCCAAATCCGGTCAAGACGACGGCCATGCCGGACCCAGCAAGAGGTTCTGCTTGTCCACCAACTCGTCTCAAAATTTTGAAGGTGGAGAAAACCCAGATGCTTTGAATTGTTTTTTTTTTTTGTTTTTTTTTCGTGTGGCTGCATTTTCCCCGTCAATTCTCCATAACTTTGGGTCGCTGCCGACGCCATGGCATACTACGTCGTCGTTGTCAAACTCTGATCAGGTGCAGGTCCCTGCTTCTGTCTGCCAACCCAACTCTTGCGGCCATGACCCAGTGTGGACGCGCTGAAGCCCGCATACCATGTGCCCAGGATTATGCTTCTTACTCTAGGGCTGCCGGAAACATCATTGACTGGCATTGGAATATCCAGTTCCGTGCACCAGTTGTCAACGTAAGCCATTCCCATGCAAGTCATTAATCAAGCTCAGCCTGGCTGCGTATTTCCAGCATTGCTGGCTACTTCATGTACCACATCGATAGAGATACATGTTGTGTGAAATGCATTAGTGCCCCAGACTGCCATTTTCGAACGGGGTTGCTGCTGTGTGCGCATTCGAACAACTCATGCAACGCGCACGTACTGAAAAATCGAAAGGTCTAGCGGTTGTCAAAGCGCCAGCGTGAGCGATCAGCGTTCCCAAACCGCGAATAGGAGTGTCTTCACTGGTCAACAGGGACCTCGGAACAACGGTGGCACAGTGCAGGAAATACGGACTCCGGTGGCCCATCAGCCAGCGTTTCAGCGCCCTGCTCCAGCACTTGTACGCCTCTTGCAGGCTTTTGCAGGCTCTTGCAGGCCGAATCCCAGCCAACCCTACAGCACGCCCCAGCCTCTTACACGGTGCCAAGTTGCGTCCTCTGCCCGCTGAAGCCTGCCCTCGTCGCCCCGATTGCCCGCCAATCGACTCCCAAGATTTACTGGGGAAACCATCACACCCGGTCCGAAGCTTGACTCCACGCCTTTTTTCTGCCATCTGCCGACTGACATCCCATCCCACCCACCCACACGACAAAACGAGACACGACGCCCGGGTCCGTCTTGACGCACTTTTCTTCCAGGCCGGGACCGCGCTGAGAACATGTCATGGGAGTTGCCCGTCTTGACTTCTCTCATCCTCAGCGTCCTCGGCTTTTGGTGGGTTTATAGCTCACACTCGAGCTACCAGAAGGCCATCTTCTATGCCCTACTGTGCGGCCTCACTCTGCTACTCGACCCTCGTCGCATCCTGCTGCACATGTCCGTCTCCGCGGCGACTCTTGACGAATTGCGCGACTTTCGCCTCCATGTTCTGCTAATTAGCCACTTCAAGATGGTTCTCACCCTCGGTGCCGTTGTATGGTCGGTCTACCAGAATTCTACCCCTCTCGCTCTACGGCGCCGATTGCATCGCCTCCGCGGCTTCCGCTCTTGCTGACCTCTGTTGCCTCTCCCTAGGCTCCTGCACCGTTCATGGCAGACACTATGGAAGCCCGTTCCTGATCTTATCAACATTCTTGGAGTCGACGTCCCTGAGTCCCCGGATGTTTCGCTTGCCGGCATTCGAGCCGACGCTGCGACATTGAGCTGGTCACGACCACCCAGCAACCGCCCCGTGCAAAAATACTCTATACAAGTCAATGGAGTCCATGGTTGGTTGCCTGATCGTGCCACCTACGGGGCCGTTTAGTCCGTATCGTCCAACCGCGAAGACTAACGATTCTTGCTACAGTGGGTGACTCGCCGGGAAACGAGGTCGCCATCACAGTGACAGGTTTGAAGCCGGATCACTTTTACAATATTCGAGTAGTTGCAGTAGGACCGAACAATTTTCAGGCGGGAAGCCCGGTAGTCCGATTGCGAACCTTTGGAAAGGACGGAAAGCCACAGCTCGGCAATTCGAGATTACCAACTAGTTTTGCCGACAATGATCATCCGCAAACCAAATCCGATGTTGACAATGACGATTTCGATGCTCACCGATGCTCGGTGCCTTCCGTCGAAGCCGCGCCTGTTCTCGATGGCAATTCCGCGCCTCCTGTTGATATGGGTGCCAGCATCCCGGCTCAGCGTCGGAACACGATAAACCGGCGGCAGCACTCACCTTCTGTGGCAAGCACGGATCAACCTCAGATTAAACCGCCCACACCCGATGGCCCCGAGTTGTCACTGGAGGAGTTGAATCAAAAATTTGAGAGCATTCGAAAAGAGATTGACGACACGTTATCGCAATGCGGAAAAGACGAAGCTGAGTTTCAGCAGCAAGAGGATGAATTGAAGAGGGAAAAAGAGCGCAAGAGATTGGCCTTGAAAGAGAAGGAGGAACAAACGACGCAACTCAAAGCTTCGGTCCGCAGCACCATGGAGCAGATGCGCGCCGTAGAAAAGGAGAGAGCGAAGAAGGAACAGCAACTGAAGGACAAGGAGACGAAGAAAGCAAAAGTCCGAGATAATATCACAAAGCTTGAGAAGGATATTGAGCGGATGAAGAAGGAGAGGGAAGGGTTTGAAGCTCAAAAGACCGAGTTGGAGCAGAAACGAGATTGCGACGTTGAAAAGCTTGATGAGACCAACGGAGAGCTTCAAGAAAAATGCGCTGAGTTAGAGGCCGAGCTGAAGGAGAAAGGAAAGCAGCTCCAAGACCTCAAGGCTGCGCGAGAGCAGCTCCCAGGAGGAGAGGACGAGCAATTCAAAGAAATGGATATTCAAGTCAGGAGAGAGTGGGAGGCAAGACGCAAGGAACTACACAACCAGTTGGTGGCGGAAACGAAGAAGGGGCACCATTTGGACCAGCATATTCGAGTGCTTGGCGAACAATTGAGTATCCAGCATCAATCTGGCCTCGCCTATTATAGCCAAGCTGATGTTGCGCCTATGGAGTTTGAACCTCAAGTCGACAAGCGGCATAGCGGGAACAGCAACTCGCTCAATCTCTCATCTCCACCTGCTCAACTCTCCATCCCCGACAGCAACTTTTTGGCATCTTCCGGCTTTTCACGCTCTGGGTTCGCCCCTGGCCCGTTCATGGATCTGGCAGCTGATGGTCCTGAAGATCATGAATCAGAGCTAGATATGAGAGCTGGGGGTGGACCTCTTAGCCCAACTGCACATTCCCTACTGCCATCTGACATCTTTGATGAAACATTCGAACCTGATTCGAGACCACAGCATAATCCGTTTTTACCTGACGCCATTACTGCTGACGAAGACGACCCTCAATCCCCAGCTTCCTCAGGCCACTCTCGCAGTTTGTTCTCCAGCCCACATGGCTCCTCACACAACTTGCCATTTCCTCAATATATAGATAATGATGGCAATTCGCTCAACCTGACATCATCGCCAACAGCACCACCCGCGACAGGCCATCGCCTTACCAGCCTGTTATCCTCGTTCCAGCGCAGCCGAGCACCCAAGATACCCGAAGACGGCGGAATCCCAATCGGGAGCCTCAAGCCCGGGCAGAGCCAGTCGTTTCCTCGTGGAACAGATGAGCATGAGATGTTTGGCAACAAACGCAGGATCAGCTTTTCATGGATGAACCGCCACTCGACTATAGAGGGAACCCGCACGAGCGCACCATCGTCGAAGTCGTTTTCCGCACGCAGGCTAAATCCATTTACCAGCTCGGCTGGGGCTCTTCTGCCTGATCGAGACCCGGAAAATTCACGGCCGGCATCCATCGCATCGTCAGATCTTCCACGCCCATCCACTGACAGTGGTCCTATTTGGGGAGCACCAGGAGAAATCTCGATGCTCGCCAAAAATCGCCTCTGGTCACCCCCCAATGAAGGACGTTGGCCCTCGCGAAACCCTTCACGTCGTCCGTCGATCCATGGATCTCCCTCGGTCCTGGAGACCACGCTAGCATCCGCAGATGACGAGATTCTAGATAATGATGATCTGCTAGATCCTCAGACTTCACCCAGCCAAGTTGGCGTCATTGGTTCCCGGCCTCCAAGTCATCGAGCATCGATGAGCCAGCGCTTAAATCCTGCTGCGCCAACATTCATGGCTCACATTTTCGGCAAGGAGAGGGATTCTAGCGCTGACAGGGAGAAATCCAAGGGCAAAGAAAAGGAACGACATAGGGATAAATCCAGCGATAGCAAAGCCAGAGTCAAAGACAAAGGTGCTAGCACTGCTTCTCTTGAGATTCCCGACAACCTTGACGACTCGCCATCTGATTCACGGGTTTCCAGGGATGGACACTCGGTGCATACCTTGATTTCAGTATCTGAATCACACGAATCCCTGAACCTGGACACGACCGCCTCCAACTCAACCACGGACATGGCACCCTCGAGCTACAAGGATCCTGAGAACGTTGTTAAGAAGCTGTTCCGCAAGGGAAGCTCGAGTAAGTTCAGCTTGTCGACCCGGCTAGGCAAGGATTCGGGGCTTTTCAAGAAGGGACCGGGTAGCGCGACTTACTCTGAGAAGAACCTGTCTGCGGAACATCGATCCAGTATCGGCGATGCCGAAGAGCTTGGTGAGGATGCTGCCCAGCTGGGACGAAGCCTGGATAGCATGGCAAGCAGCCCGTCATTAGGCGGCACGAGTTCTCGAGGCAAGGAGACGAAGGAGGGACGCATGGGCACTTGGCGATTCTCGATGAAGAAAAAGGGCAAGGAAAAGGAGAGCCTGGAAATCGACAGGGCTGCTGAGGGAGCAGGAGAGGTGTAAAATAAGGGTTTTGTGATAGATCAGGTAACATCAGGGAATATACATGAAGCAATGCACTTCGAGGCATCATGTGTGGTTTTGACCATTCAATATGGGTTCATTGGAAAGTGCGCGATCAATGACATGACGTGTATTGTGTATGCTGTATTCTCACTTGGTATCTTATTTTTCGACCTTTGGTCTCAACTTTGACGAAGCTGTATGTGTTAAACTTCGGTGCCGAGTGATGTTCAGGGGTACGTCTATCATTGGCATTGGGGCTGAGAGACCCACTTTTAAGACATCATGACAGTTTACAGGCGCTGGCAGCACAAGTCCCAAGAACCAAAGCCAACTATTCTGACACCCTTTGTTAAGGCGCGAGGGGTTGTGGTTATTTTTCATTCTACCAGGAAGTTTGTTTAAAGATGAATGGGATGTTGGCGGAGAGTTCCGCCCTTGACGCAGGTGAGCCACCAATATTCTTTCCCCTGACCCTCTTGACGCGGCTCATGTGCCAACACGGCTTCGTTCTGCAGTCGACTACGACCCGATAGACCATCTCAACCTCCTCTTCTCGCACCCATCCGCCATCTCATCCATAAGCCAGGTTTCAAAAACCCTCCAGAGCCACCAAAATGCCCTCTCCAGCGACATCTCCGTCCTCGAGACGGCCCAGGCTTACGGGCCTGACTCCAGCCTCGAGCGCATGCAGTCGGCACAAGCCGAGCTCGCCCAGCTCTTTCGCAAGATCGAAACTGTACGGTCGCGCGCGATAGAAACCGAGCAAAACATCACCTCAATGACAGCCGACATAAAGCGGCTCGACGGCACCAAGAAGAACCTCACCCTGAGCATGACGGCCCTCAAAAGGCTGCAGATGTTGACCACAGCCTATGAACAGCTCAGAGGCCTGGCCAAGACCAGACAATACCGAGAGTGTGCGGGCTTGCTACAGGCTGTTCTGCAGCTCATGAAGCACTTCAACAGTTACCGAAGTATCGAGCAGATTGCCACATTGAGCAGGGGCGTCTCAGAACTGCAGCGGGAGCTCCTGGAGCAAGTTTGCGAGGATTTTGAGATGGCATTTGCCAAGGGAGAAGTTGGTCTCCGAAGGGGTATGCTTGTGGAGGCATGCCTTGTCATGGACGCCCTGGGCGATTCCGCCAAGTCGCGGCTTATGACATGGTACGTCAACACGGAGCTGCGCGAGTACCGTCAAGTATTCCGAGGCAACGATGAGGCGGGGAGTCTGGACAACATCGGAAGACGATATGCATGGTTTAAGCGCATGATGAAGGCACATGATGACGAGCACGCCATGATTTTCCCGCCTCACTGGAGGGCAAATGAGACGCTCGCGACGGCATTTTGTGATGGAACACGGGACGACTTCAAAGGTATTTTGGAGAGACTTGTGCGACGAGCGGATGCAAACAAAATCGATGTCAATCTGCTGTTAAGCTGTCTGCAAGAGACGCTCGATTTCGAGCAGAGCCTCGAGAAGCGGTTTGCAACCTCCTCGCGGGCAAGCATCGACACACTGAACTCGGTCGAAGAGAAAACACACAGCTTCCATGGCCTCATCTCGGTTGCCTTCGAGCCTTACCTGAGTCTATGGGTGGAGTCTCAAGACAAGCAACTTGCCGCCATGATGCCCAAGTATCGCAACCAGCCGCTCATCCCGCCGGATGAGGAGTTCTCGCCACAGGCGGTCATTCAGTCTGCCATTGAGCTATTCCACTTTTACAAGCTGACCCTTGCTCAATGCGCAAAGCTATCTACGGGTGTGAGGTTGCTTGACTTGTCAAAGACGCTAGCACGCTATCTAGATGAGTATGCTCAGCAAGTATTGCTACATCGGCTACAGAGCAGCGGACCGCAAGGGCCCGACGCTCAAAATGTGGTGCTTGTTCTGAATACGGCAGATTTTTGGCACATCAACACAAACCAGCTTGAAGAAAGCATCAAGAAGCGCATCGATAGCGAGTTGGCGCCCAAGGTGGACCTTTCATCACAGTCAGATGCCTTCTTGGGAGTTGCGAGCGCCTCAGTGCTTGCCATGGTCAGAATGGTCGAGGTCGAGTGTGAAAGCGTGTGGCGAGAGATGAGAAACACAAACTGGAGTACCATGGAGAGCGTTGTGGACCAGAGTTCTTATGTCGCTGAGCTTATCAAACACGTGGATGGCAAGACGGCGGAGCTGCTGGGACTTATCACAAAGCCCCAGTATGCGAGAGCGTTCTGCGACAACCTCGTGGATCACCTTGCAGCGGGCTACGTTAATGGCATCGTTCAATGCCGACCCATATCCGAAGTCGGCGCTGAGCAGGTGAGTTTCCTCGCAGTTTGCTGGTAAGGGAAAGCTAACGGTGGTGACCTTCAGATGCTTCTCGATAAATACGTGCTCACCAAGGCGTTCGAGAAGCTGTTGTCACACCACGCATCATTCTCATCGCAGGATGCTCCGCCATCAAGCTTTGTTAGGAGAGTTCACCAATGCATGAACCGACTGGACCCGCTACTCAAGACGCTGCAAGTGCAACCGTCACCCCCAGAAGGCCTGGTGCAGGCCTATCTGATCCACATTGCGGACCGGTCCGACACCAACTTTAGGAAAATGCTAGATCTCAAGGGCGTGCGCAAGATGGATCAAGGACATCTCATTGAACTATTCGGAATTCATCGTGACAGCACACCTAACGAGAGGCTGGTCGCGAGCTCCCCACTCCTCGGCCCGCTTATGACATCGTCTGGATTGAGCAGCGGTGTCGGCGGTGCTGGCAGCTCGATGATGAACCCTACAGCAGCAGCACTGTCTCCTCTTATGGGATCTTCAGGCCCGCGGTTCGAAACTGGATCCTTGGGCGAGAAGCTGCTGAGTGCGGCTAGGGACATCTCACAGAGCAGCGGCGCAGGCGGGGCTCAGAGTGGGCTGGAGAAAGCCACGATCAATGAAAACCTGCGTAATTTTGGCAAGTTTTTCAAACGCGATATTGGATCGCTAGGCGCTAGATTCGGGATGAGAGACGGGGAGTGAGGGCAAACGACGAAGACGGATAGCGGTGATATAGTTGCTGGTTTTGATAGATTACAAGAGCCGCCTAGCCAAGGCCTACACTGGTCGAGGTTCAACACGAAAAAGCGTATTTCGCGTGGGGGTGATACAGCAATGCCCATACATTTCGGAATAAAAAGTGCAGGGCTGGCCGGTAAGCGCCGAGTTTAGCAACAACTTGAATTTATTCGCATGACTTATAGTTGACGAAACCCTTGTTGGCCATGAGCGCGAATGGAAAGACAAGGCTGCATGATTCGTCATGACGATTTCCTAATGCAGGCAACAGGGCCAGGTTCCAGCCTGAACGCCGCCCGCTCTGAACACACTACCATGGTGGTCATCAATTGCACCTTTGGCTTCATGATTCCAAATTCCACCGCTTGGTATTAAAAAAAAAACTCCACACGCCACGTACAAACCAGCAGCAGGGAACCGAGCCACGGGGAAGCCCGTACCCATGGCTTATAAATCGGCACCGGAAACCAATCAGGGCCGCCACTGCCAAGTGATAGGTAGCCCTCCTGGCTGCTCATCGCTCATCGTCTGCGTGGGCCCACTCGCGTGCTCTCCGCCGTCGTCATAACCACAGCAGAAGCAACAGTTGCCTCGACAGCCCGGACAAGATTCCAAACCAGAGAGAAGAAGGCCGAAATCGCTCGTAAAGAAAAAAGGCAATCTCACCCTTGCACGGTACCTGCCGCCGTAATCAATCGCACGCATTAGCACTGTGGAGGCTCGCCCTGCGCTGCCTGTCTCGCTCCGTCCCGTATCCGTCCTCGTGCAAGTCCCCCCCAGCGCCGCATGACAGAAGATTCCACATCACACACCACACGCCCCCCCGTCACACTCCGATAATACCCCGCCGCCCACCGTTGCGACAGCGTGCTGAGGGTCCAGATCCATCTGCGTCCATCCAATTCCGTCTCTTGATTCCTAGCTACCTGGGTCCTGCCAGGCCAAGCCAAACTTTTTTCTCTCTTTCCTTACTTGCGTCAAAGTGCCTAACCTCACACGCCAAACTAGCATACATATATATCATACCCACTCCCCCATCTCTTTCCCAGCTTCCCCCCCGAAAAGTCGCCAAACTGTTTTCCTCAACTTTCAAAAGGACCCTTCGCTCTAGCGCTGGGCTTTCCATTGCGGCCGCTGCCACCACTCTTCAGAAAACTTCTAGACCATCTACCACTGCCGACATTGGCGTCAGAAAAATGCACACCAAGGTTGTTAGTACGTGCTGCCCCTCTCCCGCCGAACCGCTCTCTGCCCCTCCTTTTTGCTACCCCTCCACAACCACATCGACCCAGAACCATGATGGGCACGCAAAGAACGCAAACTGACCTAGAAAACTAGTCATTGGCTCTGGGCCTGCTGCCCACACCGCTGCTATCTACTTGGCCCGAGCCGAGCTGAAGCGTATGTCCACGTCCATGTCCCGAACATCGACTCCAGAGCGTACACTGACGACACATCGCAGCCGTCCTCTATGAGGGTTTCATGGCCAACGGCACCGCCGCTGGCGGTCAATTGACCACCACCACGGATATCGAGAACTTCCCTGGATTTCCCGAAGGTATCATGGGTGGTAAGCTAATGGTAAGTTCCCTCCGCTCATGTTCGTGTCATGACGAGACATGGTCTCATATCCTCGACAGGAAGACATGAAGAAGCAGTCTGAGCGATTCGGCACCACCGTCATCAGCGAGACCGTGGCCACAGTCGACCTTTCCTCCCGCCCCTTCAAGTACTCCCTCGAGTGGACCCCCGAAGAGACACACACCGCCGATGCCATCATCATCGCTACTGGTGCCACCGCTCGCCGTATGGACCTCCCTGGCGAGGACAAGTACTGGCAGAATGGTGTCTCTGCCTGTGCCGTGTGCGACGGTGCTGTTCCCATCTTCCGCAACAAGCCCCTTGTTGTCATCGGTGGTGGTGATTCTGCCGCTGAGGAGGCCACCTTCCTCACAAAGTACGCCAGCCACGTCACCGTCCTCGTCCGCCGCGACGAACTCCGTGCCTCTAAAACTATGGCCACCCGCCTGCTCAACCACTCCAAGGTCACTGTCCGCTTCAACACCTCAGCCACCGAGATCAAGGGAAACGGCAAACTGATGACCCACCTGGCCATCAAGAACAACAAGACCGGCGAGGAGGAGACGCTCGAGGCCAACGGTCTGTTCTATGCCATCGGCCACGACCCCGCCACCGGCCTCGTCAAGGGCCAGATCACCACAGACGAGGATGGTTACATCAAGACCATCCCCGGCACCACCACCACAAACATCGAGGGTGTCTTTGCCGCCGGTGACGTTCAGGATAAGAAGTACCGACAGGCCATTACCAGCGCTGGTGAGTTTGACTTCTTTTCCTGCCTATCTCCCTACAGACGCAAACTAACCAATCCACTTAGGCACTGGATGTATGGCCGCCCTCGAGGCTGAAAAGTTCATTTCCGAGCACGAATGAGATTTGCGAGCGGACATAGATATCCCTCCCCCACAATCTACGATAGACGCATTTAGACACGGCATAGAAGTCAACCACACGAAAGTAAACAAGAATAGCTCCAAATTAAAACTGTAAAATTCCTCTATGGAAAATGACATAATCGCTCAAGCTTTACTTTATTTCTTTTTAAATCATAATCATCGCTGCGTATTTTTTGCTTGTCCCACCCTATTTTCTTCCCGGTTGCCCAGAACTAGTTCATTGCTTCTTTTGCCGCGTCCCATTGTGAATCTCGTGGTTTCCAAAGAACTGGCTCGTGGACCATGACGCTAAGGGAAGCCGTAAAGTAGCTTTCAGAGGCCAGACCCCAATTTACTGTCGCTCCACAGCTTCGGAGCTGGAAAGCTCCTTGCCCTTGTAGCTCTCGAGACCCTCACCGCCCTGCAAGTAACTAGTTAGCATCTCATTTCTGGTTGAGTCACAGTCGGTGGGGATAACTTACGTAGCTGACGAGAGGGGAGATCTCTACGCCCTCGCCGGTGACAGTAGCACCAGCAGCCTCAGCCCAGCGCTTGCCCTGCTCCATAATGTCGCGCTTGCTAGTGTTGGCGTTGTCATCGGGGGCGCTGACAGCGTTCTTAAGGGGTGAGAACTCATCCTCACGCTTCACCTCAAAGCAAGCAAACTTCTGAAGGGGCAAGAAGGGGAAGACGTCGAAGACGAATTGCTCAAGCTTGATACCATTGGGGCTCTCGGGTTTGACAGTCTCGCCAGTCTGGAGATCCGCAGCGGGAATCTTCTTCTTGGCAATGTGGTGGGGCAGCTTGTTGGCCCACTCAGGGATGGTGTCAAGGAAACGAAAGGAGTAGTAGTGGTTCACAATGTTGGCGGCACGGAAACGGAGGACGCCAGCTTGCTTGGGGTCGATCTCCTCAGCAGTAGCCTGGCTAATCTCGGAGTACTCGACAACGTCAGGCTTGCCGTTCTTGGAGAGGATAAGACCGACAGACTCAGTGGCATTGCGCTTACGAACGACCTTGGTGGCAATGTCGACGTCAAGAGCAGCGGAGAAACCAATGAAGACGGGATCGGCAACCTTGACGAGGCAGTTGTCGACGCAGTAGGCGTGGATGTGCTGGATGCCGCGCTTGCGCATGTCCTCGAGAACACCAGAGTTGACAAGGGCCTGGTAGATACCACCGTTACCATCAGGGGCGACGGCAACCTTGCCCTTGCTCTCGAGCAGAATCTTGCCGTCGTTGGAAATGCAAGGCAGAACACCCTGCTCGAAAATCTGAACGTTCTCCTTGGCAAGGCCGAAGTAGTTGTTTGACTCAAAGAACTTCTCGGTAGGGCCACGAGTAGGACCACTGGTCATGACGTACCAGGGGACCACAGCGTTGGAAGAGAGCTCCTGAACCTTGCGGATTCGCTCAGCCTGGATCTGGAAAAGAGACTTGTTGGAGGGAAGACCAATGTTGAAGCAGCCCTTGGGATCGGAGCTACCAAGTCGAGTGCCCTGGCCACCAGCCATGAGGACGACACCGACCTGTCCCTTGGAGATTAGATCGATACCCGCATCATACCATTTCTTGATATCCTCGGGCTTGGAATCGAGGATGCTGGCGGTAGCAGAGTCGGGGAGGGGCTCGAGGACATCGGGCTCGTTAGAAGCCTTGGGAGGGTTCAAGGCAAGCTTTGTGATCTCATTGATGCGGGTGGGGTCAAAGCCTTCGAGCTGCTTGAAGAGAGCGGCCTGCTCGGCACCGGAGAGGGAGTCGTAGAAAGTGAATACGTGTTCTTGGCCAGCGCTGGTGTACTTGGCCTTGAGCTGAGCAAGGGCTTCGGCAGAGGGTGCGGCAGCCATGATGATTGATGGAGCAGATGAGATTGCGGTGTGAAGTTCGGCGGGGTTGCGTGCGAGCAAGGGAGCTTCGTCAACAGGAACAGGGGGAGAAGGGGGATGGAGGGGCAGGGAGGAGCACTACCAGAGCAGGAGCTGAGGACGTTTGGATGTAGGAAAGAAAGAATGGAAGAGATGGAGGGGGAGAAGGGACAGCTATGTACTTATGGTGGAAAGGGGCTCAATAAATACGAAAAGACCCAGTTTACAGACACGTTCCCGTCATCAAAGAGGCGGGAGGACACAGGTGGGAAGGCATGAAGCCGAGCTGCACCTGCACCTACCTGCACCTACCCTGACCAGTTCCTCTCTTTCTGGATGTACCTGGAGCTCTCCAACCCCGCCACCGCTGCTGCCCCTCAGCTGCCCCGCCAAGTACTACGCCAAGGGAGCGCCAGCTCCAGCGCCGGCATCACTAAGGACTTACTATATCCATATTACCACCGTCATGGAGCTATGCGGCTATATTGTTGGGGCATCTGTCTATGGAAGATGCTGGCAGGGGTGCCTTTTTTTGGAGCCCACCAGCCGAGCAGAAGGAAATGAAGGAAAGAAGAAGAAAAGAACCCTAGCCGGCCTCAATGTTTTAGCCTTGTCATGATTTACCACGACCAGCCGCTGCTGATACGCCAGTGCCACCCCCAACAAGGTGCTGCCGGATGTGAGCCTACTGAAGCATCTTAGCGCCCCATGCCGCAACTTTGCAAAATCCTATTCGTCTGCTCCATGTGAATGCCGGTCTCGCCTTCATGTAAAGTTCCCTCCTTGCCTGATGCCAGCCCAAGAATCGAACATGCTTGAGCGACCGATCAATTGACGACATGAGTAAGTTGCAAAAGGAACTTACCCGAGACACGTGATGCAGCCTCTCAGACACCACTCGGGCGCAGGTTGAATCATAGCGCTCATGTCTTCAACCTGGGACTCCCATCTCGCTTTGCACGCGCACTGCACACACTGCCGTTCAGGGGTCCGGGCCTCGTAGCCCCACCACCATGACAAGCAAAGCAGTCAACTGAACCACCCCTTGCCGAGCTACGGTGGCTGGTGAGCGACCAGGCCAGAGGTCCCCGAGAGAGGGTGTGGTGGGTTCCTGCTCAATTTTCGGTGTGGCTGTGTCGAAGGCTGACAGCGGGAAATGTCCGGGGCGACCGTGGCGAGAATTCAGCTATAGGGGCCGAAAATAGTAACCATTTTCTGTCTTGCAGTAGCTCACCTCGCAATATCCATCTACTTCCACCCTCTTCCAGCATTTTCCAGAGAATCTCCATCGAGAAGAACACACAGGTTCTTGGCCAGGCAGAACCTCTGGCTATAGTGTCCTAGAACTTAGATTGATGGGAATAAAAAAGGCTATTTTGCCGCTTGGGTCAATCCAGCCAGATAGTGGAAGACAAGTTGTCTGTCAGCAGCAGCTTTTTCACAACCCCTGGGTCCCAATCCCATCAATAAGTCCCAAAGAATCCGGATGATATCATGCCATAAAGACTGGGATCCTGGAATAGACGAAACTGTTGATGAAGCCGGCCAAGACGAACTCCAATCATCACCCCAACCACCAACATTCAAGGGGCGCCTTCAATTAAGCGATTTCGTGTATAAGGATCCCGAGTCCAGTGCCGCCACGCCCATGCCTCCACGACGATCTCCACGTCTTGGTCTTATCTCACCATCCACATCTGTATCTTCGTCTTCGTCTAAGAGAACCAGGGCCAAGAGGAACGATAACGACGATGGTGAAAGGAAAACCAAAAAGAAGCGGGCCCGCACAGCCTCCAGCTATGCACCGCCCTCGACCTATGCTCACCTGCCGCTCCTCCCTGATGCCATCGCAAAAAACCTCCTTGTTCTTTTTATTGGTTTAAACCCAGGTATCCAAACAGCGCGGAGCGGGCACGCCTACGCTCATCCGTCCAACCTCTTCTGGAAGCTATTATTTTCCAGCGGAGTTACTCCACGACTATGCAATCCCACTGAGGACCGCCAGATGCCACAGCTTTACTCGTTGGGTCTCACAAATATTGTTGCTCGCCCGAGTCGCAATGGTGCCGAGCTAAGCAAGCAGGAAATGGACGAGGGCGTTGAGATTCTAGAGGAAAAGGCTCGCGAGTGGCGGCCGGAATCCATCTGCGTCGTCGGCAAGAGTATTTGGGAGAGCATATGGCGTGTTCGCCACGGCCGGCCGGTCGGGAAAGCCTTCAAATACGGCTGGCAGGATGATGCAGAGAACATGGGCGTCATTGATGGGGAGTGGAAGGGCGCCAGAGTTTTTGTGGCAAGCAGTACGAGCGGGTTGGCCGCAACTCTCTCGCCGGCCGAGAAGCAGAGTATTTGGAATGAACTTGGAGCTTGGGTGAAGATGCGACGAGCCGAGCGCGAAATTGAGGCTGAGAAGTGAACACACAAACGCGACATACTGGTTTGAATATGAGGCAACTTGGAGAATAGTCAATGGCGTTGGTTGCATTCAGTTAACTACTGTTGTATTTTATAGTGGGGGAGGTTGCCGTCTGTACAACGAAGCAGTGCAGATCCTTGTGTGTTTTTTTTGGAGATTTGTCGACATATATTCATACTATCAAATCTAAACCAAACTCTTTTTGGAGCCAGGCTTTTCCGTATTGTAGTTGAAAAAGTGCACCCCCTGCCCAACTCCGTACGCCTTAAGTCCACGCGAACGATTCCAGAGACCTTTACTTGCAACGCTTCTCGACCACGTTGGGTCCGTTCTCCTCGTACTCCTTTCGCGAGATCCACATTTGGTGGAAGGTACCCAGGCTGGCGAGGATGCTGCCGCCAATCCAAGCACCAAAGCGACGCTCGCTCGTCAAACCAGCGGCGTGGATCTTGATCTTGAGGCCGGGGTACATGGCAGTCAGCTCGTTGTTGAGTCGATCGTTGAATCCGTTGATCAGACTGGTGCTTCCAGTAACGACCACGTTGGCGAGCAGGTTTCCGCGCAGATCCACGTCGACAGCATTGAGTGCCGATCGGATTAGCTCAGGGATAGTCTGGCCCTTGGTGAGGCGCTCTGCCTCGGGGAGAGGGTATCCAGCGGTCTCATCCCACATGCCCTCAGTGGCGCGGAAACGCTGCTCGCGCCACATCTGATTGTAGCCATCGGGCATCTCAAATACTCTGCCAGGCTGTGTCTTGACGTACTCCTCATTTCCGGGGACACTGTATCGGCCTGGTCCTCGCCACACCTCCACTACAGACTCCTTGAACTCGGTCAAAACACGCTCCTCTTCGTAGGCGCGGAAAGAGTCGCTGATCTGGAAAGGAAAGTGACGAAGGCGGACTTGAGGAGCCGAAAGCGCATCAACGGGCGATTTGTTCTCGATCATAAAAGTAGGTGTCAGATCAACCTTGGGTTCAGAGGTTTCCCAGAGGCTTCGGATCTGAGAGGACAGCCACAGGCCACCAACGGGAGACTTTTGGATGGATCGCTTAAGCACCATGCCATCATGAATAGCCGTCACCGATGTATTTGCGCCACCGACATCAATAACAAGGGAAGTAGCCTTGCCAGCAGCGAAGGCAGCCAGCACAGGTGTCCGGCTGATCCAAAAGGCCGGGCATCCCCAATTCTCCATGATAATTTCAATCGCCTTTTCTCGCGACTTGGGCGTGTTCCACGGCGCCTCCGTCATCAAAAGGGGGTTCTCCTGGAGAGGCTTCTCTGCTGTCTCAGCCGCATCGTCCATTGCGACGTCGCCCTGGCCCTCCTCCTTGGGGTCGTCGTTCAGGCCGTTCTTGGAGGGTGGTGTCTGGCGGTCGGGCTGCAGGCGCTTCACCAGCATGTTCTCCCAGATCTTGGACGCGACATCCCAGTCCTCGACAACGCTATCTCGGTTCATGTAGTTTCGCACCTCGAAGTCGGCGCGTGGGATCAAACACTCATCACCAAAGAGGTCGGTTGCCGGCTCCTTGGTGACATGGCCGTAGAATGATGGAAGGATGGACTTCGGGACATCTTCACCAGCGAAGCCGGCGCGGGTGTTGCAGTAGCCAGGGTCGAGAATGAGGGCAGAGACCTCGTCTACATGATGGAAACGTTAGCGTACAAGCTCACAAAAGAATGACGCGCAAGGGGATTGTCGCACCTCCTCCGTAAATGTCGGTCGGCTGCGCCGTTGCAGGAAGAGGCTGCTGTGCCATGATTATTGTTTACAAAAAGTCGCAACGTGATGGCGGTGGAACCAATTGGGAGATCCAGCACGAAAAGTTGCTGGGTTTGGTGGAGTTGCGCCAGGTAGTGTCGCGTTGGAACAAATTTCAGCCTTGGCCTGGTGGTTGGTGAGCTCCAAGAGCTGGACGCCTCGCGTTGACAAGCATTGTTGTGCTGGTGGGGCTTGTGGCTGGTGGGCGTCGCAGAGGGGCTGGCGCGGCGCCCGGAAAAACTGCGGCGATTGACTTCGTACATAAAATTCTTGTCGCAAGCGAGGAAATTTCGCTTTCTTTTCCTTCTACACATGGAGCGCGAGTTCCATGATGCCATTATGAATGTAAGTTCTCACAATATTTTCTTTTCTCCCCAGTCTCTATATGATGAATTCGCATACTCGCTTCAGAACCGCTGCGATTGACACAGCTTGCTGTGGTTGATTATAACTGCCAATGTCTGATCTCAACTGAGCACAATTGACATTTTGCTTCAAATCTTGATTCTTGATCTCGAAGCTAACCAATGAATAGTTGTTATAATGTCTGCACAACATCTTCGTCTGGCCAGTCGGCCCGTAATACAATTCTTTTCTACAAGGTCGCCTGGGATTGTCCGAGGTTTACAGAACCTAAACCGAGGCACCTCTATCTCGAGTGGGAGATGGAGCGCGCAAGGTCTTGCGGTTAGGAGGACTCTCACCACCTCGCTTCCCCGAGGGGATTCAGCGAAGATTCCTGAGGATGGTGTGGAGGATCTGTCGCCCTTTAAAAAGCAGCGTCGAACGATGCTGTGGGAGGAACAGCAGAGCGAGGATCCTCTCTATCCAGAAAGTCACCCTCGACTAGAGCACAAGACGAAGCGTGTATCCGTTCCCGAGTTTATAGAAGCGTTCAACTCTATTGAACATGCCGATGCGCAAAAGACTACTGTATATGGCCGTGTTCGCTCGAAACGTGCTGCCGGAAAGTATCTCATCTTTCTGGACATTGTGAACGAGTTCGAGCGGCTGCAGGTCATGGTCAACAAGACCAATTGTATGGTGGACCAGGAGTCAAGTCACAGGAATCACAAATTCGCCCTGTTTAGGAATTTGATAGAAGTGGGCGACCACATATGTAGGATCCCAATACTCGCATTTGTTCCACAGATGCTTACAGACTGGCAGCAATTACTGGAGTCCCAACCCGTACCAAGGCTGGTCAACTCACGATATCTGCCACGGAGCTCCCTGAACTGCTCTCTCCAGCAATGGAGCAAATCCCTGAGACGTTGACGGATGCCAAAACCCGTATGCAAGAGCGCCATGTTGACATGTTGGTGAATCGTGAGGTTGTAGACGTGCTGCGAATGCGATCCGAGATCACCAAGCACATGCGCGACTACTTCCACTCGAAGAAGTTCCTCGAATTCCAAACACCCATCCTAGCTGAAAACGCAGGTGGTGCTGTGGCCCGTCCCTTTGTTACTCGCGCGACCGAGTTCAAGGACCGAGATCTCGCCCTCCGCATTGCCCCTGAGCTTTGGCTCAAGAGATTGGTCATCGGCGGTGTTGACAAGGTCTTTGAAATTGGGCCTGCTTTCCGCAACGAAGGCATCGACGGCACCCACAACCCGGAATTTACCATGTGCGAGTTTTACAGCGCGTACAGCAACCTGGAGGACTTGATCAAGGAAACTGAAGATCTACTGTGCAGCTTGGCCGAGCATTCCCAGCACCTCATTGCTACCCAGCTCACTTCTCTTCCACCCATCGACCCCGCCAAGTTCCAGCGGCCATTCAAGCGTGTCGAGTTTGTCCCTGCCCTGGAAGAGGCTCTCGGGCTCCGCTTCCCGAAGCTTTCCGCTGAGGATGCTCTGCCGGAGTTGCTTGCTGTCTTGAAGCTAGCTGGAATCCAGATTCCGGGCGAAGTGCCCAACTCTCTCTCCAAGCTCCTTGACCGTCTTGCAGCCATGTACATTGAGCCCATGTCATTTGAGCAGCCCGTCTTGATCATGAACCACCCGGCCTGCATGTCGCCGCTCGCAAAGAGCTTCCTCTGCCCCCGCACATATCAATTGGTGTCGGCCCGAGCGGAACTCTTCATCGGCGGCCGCGAGCTGGCCAACATGTATGAAGAGGAAAACGACCCTGAGGCTCAGAAGCAGAAGTTGATGGACCATCGCAACCTGGTCAACAAGCCTGGCGGTGCCATCGCCATTGAGCCGCAGGAAAGTGTTGACCCAGAGGCCACCCAAAACCGCCTCGAGTTGGATGAGGACGGGGAAGGCGCACCGCTTGACCAAAGCTTCGTCAGGGCTCTGGACTATGGTCTGCCGCCCACCGGTGGCTGGGGCTGCGGCGTTGAGCGAATGGTGATGCTGTTCTCGGGCGCAAACCGCATCACCGACTGTCTGAGCTTTGGGACCCTGAAGAACGTTGTTGGGCTTTCGGCTGCCGAGGAGACCAAGAACTCTTGAGCTCTGCTGCCAAAAAGCTGAGTGGAGAGGTGATTACTTGAATCGACATGTACTACGCCAAGTCGACGGTAACGATGTATGATGACAAAGACTTGTATATTACTGTAGAATTGCCTATACCCTAGAAAAAGGAAAACTACTATATAGATAGGAGACAACTCAAAATTGACGGGGTGACCATGACTTTGACGCTATGCATTCCAAGCGTGCGTGCCTTGTATATACATACCACTTTGTTAGTTGCTTGGCCATATCTTAGTGGTCTCTATTTCTGAATCAAGTTCCAATACATGGTGCGTTGTGCATTCTTGCGAGTGGCACTACAAGCTGCGACAATACGTGGTCACATTGGCCGTTTTTCGACTGCAAGCCGAGAGAAGACGGTGGATCAAATCATGGCAAGACACTTATTGGTTGTCGATGCAACATCCCTTCAAAGGTGTGGTGGTGGTTCATCAGTTTTTTCTTCCAACTCCATAAAATCTCCAAACATGCTGGGGTATTTGGATATTGAAGAAAAGTATATACACATTACGCTAAAGGGCGTGAAAACAACACCTCGTACATCAGACGCGGCTTTCGAGCCCATTCTCTACCATCTTCCCAACCCGCCCTCGTGGCACCTAAATTTACAAAGACACGGAGAGAAGCTGGAACAGGCTGGTGCCAATTGAGTCGCCGGAGAAGCTGTCGATCCACTCCTGGACGACGGAGTCGGTGAGGCTCTCGCTGAAGTCGAAGTCGTCGTCGAGCTTCTTGATGGCGACGCTGGCGGTCTCCTCGTAGAAGATGGTGGCAACCTTGATGTACTTGTCGGTGGGACGGTCGAAGTAGTCGGAGCTTCCGGCGCCGTTCTTCAGGTGGAAAGTGCTCTTGCACTTGGTGTCGCCGGAGGCCAGAACCTCGTAGATGTCAGCCTCACCGCAGCCAGTAGTCCAACAGCTGCAAGAGCTGTACTGAGCAGTGCGGGGGATGCGGCTGTTGAGGGCCCAGATGGCGGGCATGTCGCCGTTGAAGCCACGGTCGCCGTCAAGAGGCATCTTGAAGTGGAAGAGGAAGATCTTGTTGCCGCCCTCGAAACCCTCTGTTAAAGGCGCATTAGCACTCGTAAATCCAACAATACCCCAGTTTAGTTAGTCAAGGAAAACGTACTGTAAGCAACATCGTCGGCACGGCAGTAACCGCAGCTGGAGTCACACTTCTCGGAGCTGAAGATGGCAAATTCCTTGTTGGAGGGGATGAGAGCGTCCTTCAGGGTCTGGGGGGAGTCAGAGCCACCGTCACCGTTGGCATTGAGGTAAGAGAGGGAGTTGCCCCAGACGCTAGCAGGGCATGTCAGACTATGCTGTTCATCAACCGGAAAAGATGGTCTCAAACTTACGTATCAAAGACACCAGAACCCTCACCGCCGTAGTTTCCAAGGAAGACGAGGTTGTCAGTGACCTGCGACTCGGCGTTGTAGTAGGACACTCGCTGCCAGTCACCTGCAGCAGCAGTCTTGGACTTGGAGGAGGAGGAGGAGGTAGCCTTGGCCTTGGAGGAGGAGGTGGTCTTGGAGGAAGAAGCTGCCTTGTCGGAGCCAGAGTCGGAGGAGCCGGAAGAGCTGCCGGAAGCCTGGGTGGGAGCGGCGTAGGAGTTGCCGGCAGTGCTGGCAGCCCAGGAAACGACCTCGCCGTTGATGGTGGCGGTGATCCAGTCAGCACCCTGGGTGGGAGCGACGTAGTTGGTGGCGGCCTCGCCGGCGGGCCAAGAGACGACCTGGCCGTAGACGGTGGCAGTCACCCACTCGGTGCGCTTCTTCTTGCGCTGCTCGTGGAAGTGCTCGTGGCCGTGGCGTCGGGCGTGGACGTGGGGAGAAGGGGCATCCTCGCGCTTCTTCTTGTCCGAGGCGAGATTGTAGACGGCGAACTCCTTGAAGTTGATGGGACCACGGACGTGAACGGAAAGCTGGCGCGAACAAGTTAGAACAAATGGTCGGTGGTGCCATTGACCGGCTGGCGACTTACACCCTCGTCAAGAGGAGCGAGAGGACCGCTGTAGG
Source organism: Calonectria crousiana (assembly GCA_013406985.1). Taxonomy (NCBI): domain Eukaryota; kingdom Fungi; phylum Ascomycota; class Sordariomycetes; order Hypocreales; family Nectriaceae; genus Calonectria; species Calonectria crousiana. The sequence continues at coordinate 581,992 of VTGD01000009.1, forward strand.
CGATATCCTCAGAGCCGCACTGGCCGTCAGAGCCCATGCTGGTAACGCCCTTGTAGCTACCGCTTCCAGAGAAACCCTCATAGAGAATCTGGTTGACGGCACCACAGAACCAGTTACCACCTTCCTCGGCGGCAGTGCCGGTGCACTGCTGTGTGAGGGCCGAGGCCAGGCCGGTGGAGGCGAGGATAGCAGCAGCCGTGTACTTCATCTTGATGTAGCTGTGATCTGGTTAGATCTCTGGGAGAGGAGCCGGGGAAAAGCAGGTTTGGTTTCGACAACATACGCAACAAGAGAGCGGGAGACTGTGGAGGTGTGTGGTGCGGGTGTGTAGTGGTCGAGAGAGTCAGGAACAGCAAGCAACAAAGAGCGAATGAGCGACAATCAAGGCTAAAAGAGAGAATCAAAACCCAGAAAGCTTTGCGTGAGGCCTTGAAGAAGATGAAGCTACGATGGTCCGGCAACCAGGGAAAAGAGAAGCGCCATGGCCAACGGTCCTCGAATGAAATTAAGAGGCCTGGGCAAAGGCTTGGCCCACGACTTCACCTGCCATTTGCTTGCTCGTGGAAATTTGGCCCGGGTCCGAGTGGTGGGCGCTACATAGTCGCCAGGGCTTTCGATGCCAGTCCAGGAAAGGATCAAGTGGCAGATCAAACGGGCCAACCGACCAGGGATCACGATGGCACACACCCAACCTTGGTGGACAGGGTAGGAAAAACCGGCCGCGTTTCAGGCTGCCAAGAAGAGGAAACTAGGCTCGCGCAGTGCGGATGGATCTAAATCCTGGGCTAGCACCGGAGCTGGAGCCAAGAGCGTTCCGATGAAGAGAGGCGATTAAGGTCCGGGCGATTAGGGTCCGGGCGGCTATGAATAGAGCCTGGAGCTTAGGCTAGAGCCTTGGAGCGAAAGCGAGAGAAACCAAGATCTCGTCCCAAGGTTCAGACAGAGTTCTCACCCAGTCGTCCCTGGCATGACACGGCGCGACCCAACATGGACCGCCAGGCGCCTTCGCACCGGTGTGATAATGCAGGTACCGTACAGACAGCTGCGAAATGAAGACCCGTTTCCCCCGAAGGTATAATAGATGGCCCTGCACATTCGAGCCATGTCCAACTGCCAAGGGGGTGGGCGCCAATCGGCACTGAGCCCCGGCCTCAGTGACCAACGGCGACGTCAAAATACAGGGACAAGATCGTCAGGGCTGCGGCGCATGGGCTCGGCGCTTTGTTCCTCGTCACAGTTTATTTTTTTAGTTCACCCTTGGCAAATATCGTCTGGTGGCTGTGCGTTTGCCGCGGGGGCTGGCCTCTCGCGTGATGCTTCCGTGGAATGGCATTTAGTCGTGAGGTGAGCCATTTTCGCAACATAGTCGACGGGTTCCAAGTGTATTTTCTTTTTTTGGGGAAGGCGAATCTTTTCTCAAATCAACCCATCACACGATGCCGCCGCCAACCGTCTAGACCATGCCAGCTCATCACAAGGAGGGGAGGTTGGTAGTTGTTGTTGGCTCCAAGCAAGCAGGGATCCAGCGAGTCCAACCAACAAGCCGTCTTGGTACGGAGTTAGCCAAGGCGCCCAAAAAGGGCCAAGAAAGTAAGAACGAAAAACAATTGAAGCCTCTCTTGGCCAAATAAAAAGGGGGGTTGCCAAACGGCAGCACATTCGAGAGGGATCAGCAGCAATTTCCCCATGTCAATCACTGCTCACATAGTATTGCATGTTGTAAACCTGACTTCGTTTTTTGCTATCGACCCAATTCGTGAGAGTGGGTATCCGTGTGGAGCACACATGGTTGTTGTTTTTTTTTTTTTTTTTTCTGGAGGGCGGACCGCAGAATAAGCTGAACGCCGTCCACTCCCAACAGTAAATGAGCTGAATGCACCTTGCAACAGTTTATCCACCGCTGTTAGTCCTTAGTCTGCCAATCCAGCCCACTCATCCTCGTTGCCGCTGTCATCCTTATGCTGCACCTTTCTCCTTTTGCTTCCCTCAATGGCACCCTTCCGATTGTTTTCCTTGCGTCTCTCATAACCGCTCCTTGACGTGATTTTAGCCTTGGTGCCGCTGCGCCGTGCTTCCACTCCCCGTTCCTTGAGCTTCTTCCTGTCCGCTTTGGCAACATTGGGCAGGGCATCTAGGAGCCATTTCTGGACGCTGGCCTCGTCGTCCGTCTTGCCAGCCTGCTTCTCGCTCGCGGCAATGACATTTGCCACCATCTTGACAAATGGGATATCCTCCTTCGTGTAGAAAGTTACCGCGACACCGCCCTCACGGCCAGCGCGACCTGTTCGTCCCGCTCGATGGACGTAGGCAGCGCTCGAGCCAGGCACATCGTAGTTCACCACGCCGTTGACACCTGCGAAGTCAACACCACGGGCCAAAACATCTGTAGTAATCAAGACCCAGATTTCTCCGGCGCGAAATTTACGCATAATCGCTGAGCGTGCTGAATCAGCCAACCCGCTGTGGAGTGCAGCGATTCTGGCTGATCCGCCAGCCTCAAGAGGGATGTCGTATTTCAGCTCTTCATGCAGAGCGCTGGCTCGGTCGATTGTCTGTGTAAAGACAAGGAAGGGCGGTCTTAACGGTGGGCCCGAGTCGTCGCTCGACGTTGGCCGCAGCAGTTGGCGCAATGCAAGCAACTTTCCTTGTTCTGATGCCGTGTACGTGAGCTTGTGGGTGACGTTTGGCACCGCGGTATCCTTCAAGCCGACCACCAATCGGACAAAGGGTTTTTGGGGTGTATCCAGCGACTGAGCCCGTGATTCGAGTTCTTCCGTAACCAGTGCTTCGATATTGGATCCCATGGTCGCTGACCAGAATGAGATTCGCAAAGCATGGTTGGTGCAAGCTTTCCAGATGCCCAACGTGTGCTCGCGGAAGAGGGGATCAAGCAAAACGTCCGCCTCGTCTAGAATCAGATCGCGGGCAGTCGGTAGCACCTTTTGGGTGTTTTCTGATCCGGAATTGAGAAAGTTGAGCAACAAAAGAGGTGTTGTCACCAGAATATCCGCTTTGACGACGGGCTTCTCCTTCTCATCGTCATCTGTCTCCTCTTTTTCTGACTCAGCGGCATCTTTGTCCTCATCCTCTGAGCTGTCTTCAGATAGCTCTTGCTTTTCTGCAGAAATGCGCATTCCCTTCTTCATGCCAACAATCTTGATCCCTGTGCCTTGGGCAACCTTGTTGCCTTCATTGACAATCTGATGCACCAGCTCTCGGGTGGGTGCCACAATAATAGCTTCGAGTTCATGGATATCATGCAAGTCCTGATCCGCACGTCGGCGCATAATATTGTTGATGGCAGGAATAAGAAAGCTGATAGTCTTGCCGCTTCCAGTGGGTGCAACGGCGAGAAAATCAACTCCTCCATCCAGACCGCCCTCATCCTTCAAGGCGATTTCAGGGTGTAGGAGAATCGGCAGGCTGCCCATCTGAACCTCGGTTGGTACACGATAGCCCTGGGTAACCAGGTTCTCGGCAACTCGGCGCGAGATGTTGTAAGCGCTTCGGAGCTCTCCAAATGATTGCAATGGCTGAGAAAACAGCTGCTTCTTGGTGTCCTTCTTCACCTCCACCGCGGCCTGCTTCTTCTTCTTCTTCTTCTTCTTTGATTTTTTGACTTTCGATTGATCCTCCATCTTTGAAAGAAGTGTAATCTTGAGCCGATGCGATCGTAGCAGCTGGCGGCATTCGTCCTCGCTCAGAAACTGAGGTGCAGCCCGTGCAGGGCTCGGGGCTCGTTCGGCCTCACGAGAGTCGGCAGAGGTCTTGGGAGCATTTTCGGGTTTCGGAGAAAAGAAGTCGACTTCGGGTAGTTCGATGGAAGCCTGTGTTTCGGCTTCAACGCGATTTCTCTTTCTCTTCTGACCACGAACTTCATCATGAAAAAGCTGAGGGTTCGTCGTGGTTCCGGCCGAGGGCAGTTTCGCGGCACCACCGGCAGCGGCTTGGATGCCCTTGCCGGTTTTCTTGGTACCTCTCGAAAGGATCTTGAGAATATCCATTGCGATCGCGTTGCCCGACCGGGTCGTTGGCTGCGAGGTTTGGGATGCGATCACAAAATGCGGCGTTGGGGAAAAAAGTCGAGACGACCCTGGCTTTAGAAATTTTAGTGGAGCCTCGTCTGGAAAGCTTTACATGTGCGCTACGGTGCTGCGGGTGGTGGGGTGTGGGGCTTCAGGACCGACACCAGTTGAAGGATGAGCGACAGCGATAGCGGCTAGCAGTGCTAAACTATCCTCTCCATGCGCTAATACAACGCCCATCCGTTCCATAGAGACGGCTGAGCGAGACAACGTTGCGCTAGGTCTAAGAACCTACATCAGGTCAACATTTTTGCACCTGGATAAAGCAAGTTTCTCGCAATTGTATTGCCTTTAATTTACACAAGTCACGCGATATCTCCCAGGATGTTCATGGTTATATTCAATGGGTGTCGGTTGCCGTCATCTGCCACCACCAACTTGGATGGGGGACTGCCACCCAGACTGACGTCACGACCATGACTCCAGATCCAACAATCAGGATTTCCCTGCAGGCACATCATAGACTCAGAATGATGGCTGGTGTTTGTTTCGGGTGCTTGTGCAGGACTCGTCATGGTTTATTTAATACCTCTCCGTTCCCTTATTTCTTTGAAATGGCTAGATTTGCTTTGCCATCTTGATCATCCAACCCAGAGTCCACTGTCACCAAATCGTTTACACGTAACACCACCAACACCGCCCTCATGCCGAGTATGCTTGGTCTGACCACCGACCCTTCCCCTCATGCCATCGGTAGCCGGGGCAGCCAGTTGGGCGACCGCCACGTGAACGGCGCCATGCAGCTTGCTTCTCGCGCGCAGGGCAGCTTGACGCCTTCTCTCAACTCGGACTTCTTCAACAAAAACAAGGGTCCCAAGCATGACGACGATGAAGATGATGACGAAGAGGATAACCTCAAGACCATAAAGGGCCGGAACCACGCCGCCGGGAAAGAGATGGAGACGCTCCTCTGGCGCGCCCTCTGCGACAAGCCCAAGAGCGCCCTCAAATACATTGCAAAAGATGCCATCATGTCGAACCGTTTCCTGTTTGACGATCCGGCGCCGCGATCCAAGGAATCTGACCCGCCGCTCGAGGAGGAGCTCAAGCACTGCAATGAGTGGCTCTCATACAAAATGCACGATCCCCAAGTAGTCGAAATCGACTTGATGGCCGTGGCGCTGGCCTATCGTGTCACATTATTCAGGCAGGTTGAACAAGGCAAGGGAAAATATGGCCTGCAAACAGTTGAGGCTACCGTATCAAGTTCGTGGAGGCAGGTGGCGAGCGGAGACTGGGAGTTGTGCAGCATGCTTGCCACATAGGTAGGCACAGCCAAGTAATTAGTTATTATGGCTCAATCAGTGTAGTTATTTGATTAATTTTCGTTTCTAAGTTATGGGCTAATAAACAACATGACTGATAACATGAACTTGGAGATGCTCGATGACGCCCCTGCCCGGAAGCCAAGACGAATGACCAAGATGTCGTTGCTCCAAGTTCTTGAATAAATCTGTCACAAATCAAATTTCCGTTATACGTCATGAGCCGAATGACAGGAACCACAACTCAATGAAGTGGTCCAATCACGTGCATGGCCGAATCCATCAGATCAAGCTAATATCCATGAAACGTAGCGCAAAAGATGTCATTCCTGGACTTGCGATTGGTGAAGGACTTCAGTCCCTATCCAAAGCATAGTTGCCTACCATATATATATAGGGCAGATCCTGACAGATACTGAAGAGAAAGAGTGGTTTTGCATGCATGACCAGGTCCCGAGTGTTTGCCATCACCCTAAATTCTCTCGAAACCGAGCTTTTTGGAACATTTTTAAACATCCTTTTGACGTGACGAAAATCCACGATTACTCGTTTCGGTATAATTTAGAGGATGTTGCGAATAACCGCACAAATGTGTTTTTTGTAGGATTCCAGGACCAAGTGGTTCCTGCGTTTTGTGCCATTCCTCAGTATTTTCAATAGCGCGGCTCCGTACGACAACAAGTTGGAGCGGATATCACATCGGTCTATTGGCCTGAATAATTTGGCACAGCGACATGGCCAGGGCTTTGCGTTTGAACACTGGATGGTTTAATCCGCGGAACGAACGGCATCTCAGATGGAGAGATGAGCAAGATGGCCCATGTTGTGTCGGATTTTTGCTGCGACGAAGACGGAGAGAACCTAAGCGAGGCTGCGCAATTTACTCGTTACCTCCAGAAAACATAGTCAGACGATACAAGTATTTTTCCACGCCTCATAAACTCCAAGCAATGATTGAGCAATATCTCCCCACATGTCGCAGCATTTGATCTAGTATAGAGTTTGAGCCCTTCCTTTGCGAAAATCTTCTGTACACTTTTTGTGTACTTTTTGTACACAAAACTGAGTTGAGTCATGCATAAGTAGCCCGTTCTGGTAAGTTGAGGACTTTTTTGTTTCTGATTTGTAGTAATCGTTTCGTGCGTCATCCAGCCCAAAACTGAAACACATGGAGTATATAGTGCAACACAACATTCGCAAAGACTAGCTCTGAAGAAATATCTCTGATGGAGGGCGCACAAGCCAAGTTCCATCTAAACCGCAGCTATTTGTTGCCGAATGCCAATTCAATCACACGTGGCCTAAATTAAATTACATCAGGGCAAACAAGCCAGATATTAGTACCATTAATATCTGAATTTGCTATTGGTGAAAGTCAGTTTCCGGCTGCTGTCATTTGATCATGCTCTGCCGGACTAAATTATAGCGACACCTACTCTTTGAGAAGCACATAAGATGCGAATCGGAACACATGCGGATATTACTTCAAAACAACAATCTCTATCTATTCTCTCAAGCCAAATCACCAACTTATTTATTAAAATGGGAAAATAGTGTTTTTTTTTTTACGAAAATATTGATTCTGCAAACAAAGCGCAACAAACCATGACGTGGGTTGGTCATCGTATCCTTGCTTGACCAATAGCTACCCTATACTACGAGGTTTAACGCCAGCAGTGCGACCAACACTGGTGCATCCTCAGTCTGGCAAAATAGAGCACGTGGTGATGATTTAATCAAGTTTTTATTTTTTATCGAGTAAGTGTTTATCGCATTGAAGATGTATAAAATTTATTCAACTTAGCATCAAACCGATGAACAGATATTTTTGGTTGATTCAACGAGACATCGTTGCAATGAATTGAAGACAATCAAAAAGTGTACGAAGATACAACAGCCCAAGTATTACAAAAGAATAACAATAAAGGTTCTTGAATCGTGAATGTAAAAGACCATCCAAGCCGTAAACAGAACGAGCAATTTCATAAAATATACTCATTGGTCTCACCAAAGGTAGTCTGTCCTTGGACCATTTTTGCGCTCTAGACCCCATTCGGTTGATCCCAATTTGGAGTAAGAAGTATATCAAACACAAGTTCTTCATCGTTACCAATAGCTGCAAGCTCTCGACGGGCTTCTTCGAGAGAATCGCGATACACTGACCTCATCCTCTTGAATGCGTTGTTATCATTCGAGATTACTGTCCAGTTGTGCCTTTTTTTGTCCGGTATTTGGAGAGCAAATAATAGCATCGGCGTTGCATCATGGATATGAGATTTCGCTTTTATTTCCTGCAGAGACGTGCACGAGAAGTCTCCTATTGGAAATGTCCATTTTTGGTCTGATATAGCAGTCAAGTTACCATTCAATCTTGGGAGTCTCTGGCTTTCCTCTGTGACTCTATTGTCTGACTCGAGCATTTCATCTTGCTCTATAGTTTCGCGTGGTGGCGTTTCAGGAACGGTCCCGGAACCATCTGTGGTGCTACTTTGATGAGATTCGATGGTTGGAACTAGCCCATCAATGTGGTTGGACCGGACCTCATGCTGCGGAAACGGCGGAAACGGCGGAGGGGCTGGCGTGGTGTTGAGTTCAGGGCTGGGCATACGTGATTGCGCTATGGCTTCGGCAGAGATGCTGGATAGCTGCCCGGCATTTTTTGATATCAGAATGTTGGGCAGTGCATCTTCCATGTGGAAAGCTCCGTCTAATCTCCCCACAGTGAATGAAGTGCCTTCTCTTTGGCCGGGCGGGGGTGTTGGGAGATGGTTCGAGGAAAGATTCTGGGTGCTGCTACTTGAATCGACGGAATGCAGATTCCCAGACCCACTAACGGAATGGGGAGAGCCTTCATCTATGATTGTTATATCTGACCATGCCCTGTAGTCTGGGCGGGAAACCTGTTTTCGTGCTCTGCGGGAAGTACGTGGCTGGGAATTACGATTAATACTAAAGCTGTGACAAATGCGACTTCTTGGATGTGCTCTAACCTTGACAGATGTGTGCCTTTGGTTTCTTGGTCGCTTTGTTTTGGCAATTCTGGACTTCGGTTTGGCTCGAGTAGCTGACCTTATTGAGCCAGCACGATTCTATTTTGATTGGCATCAATGCAACGTTCAAAACATAGGGAACCTAAGCCTACCTGTGCGGCTGTTGAAGACTCAGCTACAGTGGGTGACCCATGGCCCATGTCAACCATGGGTGCCTCTGGTGCTCTGGGTAGACTTTTATCTCGACCCCCAAACGCGTCACTGGTATTTTGAATTTGGTATTCGCTTGTCGGAGGCCCCTCGGGGGGCTCGAAAGTGCGAGATCTCGGTTCCGGGAACGAAAGGATCGAGGCATTGTTATCGCTGATGAATCGTAAGTTTCAGTAAAGGGGGAGAGGAACGGGAACAGAACAAACCGATTCTGTTGCGTTATACTGGGATTCATGGAAACCTCTCCGTGAGATGCATAGCTTTCCACGTCAATGGGCTCATCGGCATGATCACCTCTGCGGCTGGCAATGCTGCTGGCCCATGAATCATTACTGGGGCAGGGAGAGGGACCTCGCGGTGTCTCTGCGCTTTGGAGGGGCTCTCCTTCGGGGTTGTTGATTCTCCAATACAGCTGCACCAACAGGCGTTCTATGCTGTAACATGTTTTAGGAAGGGTTTGTCGTGTTGAGAAATTGGGAATCTACCTGGTAGCGTCTTGAGAGTACTTGAGATTTCGAGCGTGAGCTTCAGGACCATCTGGCCAGAAGTGAGCACCGTTACCCTCATCCTGTAGGAAAGAAACTGCCATCTCAGTAAACCCAAACCTGTTTTGTCTTGTCCAATCTTTGAGCTCAAGACCCGGGGTATCTTTTGACGTGGTAAACATTGACATGTGTTGCTTTATCGCTTGGTACAAGTCTTCGTCTTTAGGTAAACCAGTGTCCGGGCACCCTATTTGCTTGCGTAGTTTTTTGAGCTTAGTTTCTGCTAGCCTTGCACCATGTATCCTCCATTTTCTGTTTTGTAGATAAGGTGGTTTCTGTGTTGAGCTGTGTTGATCCATGATCGATGCGTACAGGAGGCCGTAGCCCAGATCAAAACAAGATACTTGTTTTGTGAATCCTAGCAAGACATAAAAAAGAACAGAGTCAATATGGTCGCCTATTTATAGATAATTCTGCGGACTAGTTATCTTGGCGTGTCTGAGTTGCAACAAGGCAGCCGAGCAGGGTGCGAGCAAGAAGGGTCGATCTCTTTACTTGGGGCGGTGACGAGTTCTAAAATTACCCCGACAGACACTGACTGGGAAGACAGGAAGACCAGGCTTGGCCTCGACCCTGGGCACTTGCGCCATTCCATTTCCCTCTGTTCAGAGAGGAGATAACAAGGGGACCTGGAGCGCCAGAACAGCACATTAGCCCAAGCCCAGGGTCTCAGAGTCACCGGTGGTTTCCTGCGAACTGGGATGGATTTTTGTGACTGGTTATTGGCATCGTATCATGTGTTTGTAACCCCGGATCGACAGAGTAGCGGCGGTCTTCTGGTGAGGCCGCGTGATGGGCCACGATGGCCGCGGAGTGGGCCAACACTTGGGTCACCTTTGGGAAGCCAGCGCTGTGCCGTCCGGGCTGGCGCCTACGATACCACCCACAAGGCTCCCTCCGGTCGGATCAAAACACGGAAGGAATTGATTTGGGTTGCCGCCCACGAAACCTGGATTATTGTGAGAGGAGGGAGCCCATTTCTGGCAACTTGCTGCCCGTCGCCTGCCTGCGGGCGGTGGTATCGGTGCAACCCGATGAACCTGTATGATACGCAAATTAAAAAAAAAAAAAGAAAGAAAACGAATGACAGCACGTTTATCTGCCCTGTGAACCAGTGCCACGTATTTCCTACTCATTAAACCTGGAGGGGACGAAGCCCCTGAATAACGGCGTGGCCGTTGCCACGGACCATTTGGTATGAGGAAATGGTGTGGGTGAGCGAAGGAAGAGAAACGCAAGGATCCCTCTGACTGATTGGAATCGATCAGTTATCTATTGTTTTGTGTGCAGAGGTGCAGTTTCGTTGAGTAGCAATGAGAACTTGCCGACCCCCAGTGTGCCAGATTGGGCAACGGTCTCCAGAGCTGTTGGTTCCAACGCTTGGTAAAAAAAGAGCCACCAAAAGGGAAACCAGACCACAGTGGACGCAGAGAGACTCGAAATATAGTGCTGGATCAATGTGCAAAACGACGAAAAAAAACCATCAAGTATTGCTGAAAATTTGCACACTATGCCGGCGTTGCATTTCATGGCAACGCACCAGGCTGAGGCGATAATTAATGGGCAAATCTTGGCTGCAGGACAAGAAATTTGACTGACAGGGTATACGAGCAGAGATTTTCGGCATGTTGCAAGGCCGAGTCACATCATGGCTGCCTCGTTCCCCTTTTTTCCACTTGGGTCGCGCAGGCGGGCGCCGATGCCTATGAACTGGACTACCCATGTCTCTACACTCTGGCCCCTACAATCCACGCTCTACAGCCTTCTACTTGTATCCACATGTTCTCCGCTGCTACTATTTGGGATTCTGGTTTCTTCCATTTTGAACCATCTCCATCTCTTTTCCGCAGAAACTGTTTGACTCCCCATCGTCCGGCGAACTTCCCGCTTTTAGCTTGTCACGTATGCATGCCCGCAACACTTGCGGTCCCAAGACACCATGGAACAAAATGTACCAGAAAACTCTCAGTCCTCTCATCACGCGGAGCACCGCTGGTTCAGCAAGACCAGAGTAACAGGAATGCCCCACATCAAAGTGCTTCGCAAGCAGCTTGGTTATGGTTGCCCTCGCATGCGACGTGATATAGACTTCTACAATGTCGTGCGATCGCAAATCTTGAACTTCAAGTCGAGTGGTGGCGTAAAGGGGACAGAATTGGTTCGGTGGAGGTTCTCCCTCCACCGGGATGGCTTACTGGAAATGGCTTCCAAGTTCTTGGATGAACATCAAAAAGGACCGTATTACTGGCCCGATGACCCTAAAAATCCTAACTATGGGAAGCTGCAATACTCAAAAGACTCTAACAAGTGGGTTGTACAGTACGTCGTTTGATCTCGTGCAATTCTGACAAGCTTGCCCTTTTAGGATTAAGCATACCTTCATCCAACTCGTCTTCAGAGTCAACCAACAAACTAAATGGAAGGGTCCTAGGTCTGGGGACCGTCCCAAATCTAACATAAATCCAAAAAGGAAAAAAAAAACTCCCCAAGAACACCGTCATGTATGCGAAAATCGCTCCAATCCACTGTCTTACCAACCCGTGACCGGCCAACAGAGTTCCAGAGCATCCCATCCAGAGAACCCTACAGAAGCCCCTTCTCAGAGAGACCGCAACGCGGAAGCCCCTATTCCAATGAGGGATCCTCCATCGTTTAGCCCATTGGAACCGAATGATTTGTAAGGCTCTGGCAGAAACATGCCCTGATCGCTCACTAACGGTTCTGTCAGGGAGGCTGTGAACATGCCCACTTACGAAGCGACCTACACAACACAGTCCTTTCAACCTCAACCCAGTGGAATTCAGAGAGATCAAGGAGAGGCGGGTACGGCAAGGGAGAACCCGAACATGGCCCCTGTGCCGATGATGGTTGATGTATATGACGTCCCCCACAGCCCACAGACTTCCGTTCCTTCTGATGCTCTACATGTGTGTTTGCCCGGTCAGAATAAGATAATACTTGAACTAATTGGAACGCAGACCCAGAATACTGGAGACAGACCAGCTGCCGCGGCTCCCAACGAGCAGAGCACCCAGACACAACGACCTCGAACACACGTCCCACAACAAGACACACCCTCTGAAGCAGAGGCCCATCTCGAAAACGCAACAAACAACGCGACTGTTGACCAAGAGGAGCGCCGATGGGTATTGATTCGCTCAGATTCTCACCAAGCCCACCCCGAAAACACAACAAGTAACCCGACTTTTGATCAAGGGGAGCGCCGACGGACATCATCCCGACCACGTGTTCCAAGGACTCGCCCAGGTTATTATGAAGGCGACGAATATTCTGATATTTCGGTTCTTCGATCCCCATCAATCGCATCAACCACACCAACCACATCAAGCTCCGTAGAAGATGTTGATGAACCAGAGACTGCGCGTGAGCAGCCTGGTTTCAGGCCATTTCATCAAAGGGCTAAGACCGAGCCGCTGCAACAGGCCTTTGGCAGCTCCAGCGGAAACCTGAACCCACCAGCCTCAAACTACAGAGAAATGCCACAACCGTTGTCTGCGGCACGGAACAGCGGGGCCGCGTCCAACCCACAGCATCCACATGGAGAGGAAAACCAGGAGCTGCGAAGGCAAGAGCCGAAAAGGTTGCCAAGATACCACATTATATACAGCGTAAATGTCTCTGAAAACAGAAACACACAGTGGATTCCCGAGGGCAGGTTCCAGGAGAAATCTCTCCTGGAGCTTGTTGATGAGCTCCAGCCCCTCGTACGTGTGTATACGGGGCTCAAGTTCGTTTTGGAGACACCCACCAACATGATCTATGAGACCACCATTGAGGTAGATGACAGCGACGGCTTTGAAGCAATGCAGGCTCGGTTTGGCAAAAAAATCATGGCCGTTCTGCGCGATTCGCCTGACCCAAACAAAGTCTTGCGTTTTGAAATAGCCATTACGCCAATTGGGCGTCAGAGTTTTGGCGGATATCGCGACAGCGATACGCCCTTTTTTTGAACATTTTCCAAGTGTATTGTCGGGGTTTTCAAGCAAGTGTTTAAGCGGAGGAGAATCTGCAGAGGGATAATTTAATGGGCAAACGGGATTGGACAACCGAAATAGTTAATACGCCGTGTACAATGCAGTGCAACACGAAAGGATCAGGTAACAAGCAGGCTTAATGTGGGGCGAGAAAAGGTTCAAACTTGGCGAGGAGCAAAGGATTCAAATAAAGCACGAGAAGAAATCGTCCAAAGGAGAGTCCCAACAGATGGAAATGTATATAAATAGATCACAGCATTTGAATAGCCTATTTTACAATGTGTTTTGCAAGCATTGTGGCGCAATTGGCCACATTCCATCAGGCGAATAGCTGGGCGATTTTGGAATGATTTGCCTGGTCTCGTTGATTAGAAGAAAAAGAAGAAGGAAAAAAAAAGCCACCCTCTTTTCTGAAACGTTCCTTGGTACTTTTATTGAATTTCTGTAGAGTTTACAAGCATAACCTCTTTGTTTATTGCATTTCGTTTCACTCGCTCCTGTTTCAGCACAGCGTGATTAGCAATTGCACACGTGCTGATTGCCGGAGAGAGAAAGAGGGCCTTATTCTGTAGCGGCTACTTTATTTTGACCAATTTTCACAGCGAATTTAACATCTCGCTCATTACGGAGAAGATCAGTTCACGGCCGTGCGATGCAGATTGCAGAGTCCAAACACCGTCATTTTCACGAGGAAATCAAGAAGATTCGGCAAGCGCAGAAGTACGCTGCAGCTTCGGCTCACTGGAGGAATGCGGTTTCGAAGCACAACCGCATTGAGCAGTTGTTCTACTTGCGTACCTGTGCCTTTAGCCATGATGGGTTTCTCATAGGTGTGAATTCATTTATTTAGTGGCTTTAGTCTTTTCCCACACCAATTGAAAATCAGGCAAGTGAGTATCTACAAATTACCTTCTCTGGCAAGTTACAGTCCAACTCATTCATCATCAACATGCACTTTTCCAAACGCAGGCTCCACGCTTTTTGCAATTCAAGAATCCATTTCAATCATTATTATGTAGCCACCCATTTTCCTGGCGGGATCAAAGCCTCGTCCGTTCCCACAGTATCCCCCATAACGCCACGCCCAGTGCAAAAACCCCGGGCACTTTTTTTTCCCATCTCCATCTGTCTCTCTCTCTATTTTACATGCAGGGCATTACTCATCAAGACTCGTCCTCCACGTCATCAAAATCCTCGCGGCCCTCACCGTAGAGCACTTCGCAGACGCCCGCCAGGGGAATGTCCATGACGGCGTCGGTGCCCTCGCTCCAGATCTCGCGCCAGCGCAGCTTCCCGTTCCCCTCGACCTTGCGCTCGCGGTTGCGGCTGCCGCGCAGGCGGCCCTTGGCGTCGATCTCGGCCAGGTGGCCGGCGCCGTCGACAATGGTCTCGACGCCGGCGAGCGGCAGGGTCAGGATCTCGGTGTTGTAGGCGGCTAGCGCTACGTAGGTGTAGCACACGGCCATGACAGTGAAGGCGGGGATGGCCAGCGCCCACCAGCGGTTCGGGTAGTAGTAGATGCCCAGGGCGTGCAGGAAGGGCGACGGGAGGTAGCCCCAGAGCAGGTAGATGAGGAACGTCAGGCTGCTGAAGAGGTACAGCACGAAGCCGTAGTACTCGTACGTCGGCACCTTGGGCGCCGCGCGCGGGATGGGCGCGAGCGTGTCGTCGTCCGAGGCGTCGGGCGTCGTGGGCCGCGACGGGCGCAACAGCGACGTCAGCGACGGCGAGGGCGGCAGCGGCGTCGGCGGCCGGCCGTAGAAGGGCGGCGCGAAGAAGTTTTGCGACGACAGCTGCCGTGGCGGTGAGTCCGAGTCCGACCCCGACGAGCTGACGGATTGGTTGTCGGACAGCATCTCGTCCTCGTCGTCCGAGGTGACTGACATGGCGCAGGCTTGTCGCAATCCGAGGCCTGGATTTGGGAACAGGAGACTTAGCTCGATGCTGACGTGCCAACAAAGGCCAAGGAGCTAGTGGGGGGTTCCCAGCACACCGCGCGTCTAATCTGGCGGGTCGTTTGGCGCGCCCCCAACTTTAACTGCCGCTCCCGCAGCAGCCCTGGTTCCAACGGTATCTGCGCATTCCAACCCTATGATCATTGCCAGGTTTTAGGGATGCTGAGAAATCATCATCATTAAAATAACTCCTCTATGTCATACAACTGTGTACAAGAATCCCTCCTTCCCCTCAACCATCGATCGGACATCTATAGTCTCTGTCCCGTCCCATGGCTGCATTATCCTGCTTCTCTTGCAACGCATCGAGGCAGCTTTGGTGGTAAATATGCCGGCACGCCAGCACCACCAACGGCCCCAATGGTTGGTCTTTACCATTATTGACTGCTGCATCAGTCGGTTCAATCAGCATGCTTGATGGCCGCGTGTCCACGCCTTTCCCCTTGGCTCTGGCATCTGACTCGCCCGTATGACCCTTGGCACGCTCGGCGTTATCCGCCTGCCTCTCTTTCCTTCTCTTATCTTCAATCGCCTGCTTATCTTCCCATGCTTCAAACACTGACCTTCCGGCTACTCCAGGGCCCCATACCCTTCGGCTGCATGCCTCGCAGGTGGAGCCACGAGGACGCCATCCCCGTTGACGCAGCTCTACTGATTCTTTGACACTGACGAACAGACTCCGTTCCAGGAGCCTGTTTGATAATCTCAGAATCGACTCCTCGTAGGCGTACGCAGAAAAGATAGATGCTAGCACTCCTCTCAGGTCTGCTAGGTTTGGTGAAAGTGCGGCCGCCTGTGTGAGAAATGCTCGCAGCACGCGGAGGAATGACAAGTTGGCGCCGGCGTTTGTCAGAACGCGTGTGCCCGGTTGACCTGTTGGCTGGCTCGACGTTGCCGTGAGCAGAGCCGTGAAAGTGTGCTGAACTAAAGACCGTACAAGGGCAAGAAGTTTCTCCTCGTCTAATTTCTCTGTACCCTCGGTTTGTGTGACGACTGAAGTGATTGCGGGCGAGAGTTTCCGTGTAATCTGCACGCAAGCTTCAATCAGCCCTAGCCAGAGTGATTCATCAGGAGATAGTGTCTCGACAGCCGACTTCTGCTTCTTCTGTACCACAGTGCTTTTCCTGGATGTCTTCGTCTGCCCCTGGCAAAGCCAAATGCCAACGTGCACATATTTCTGGAGAGCTTGGAGCAGCTCCTCCAGTCCAGCCTGGAGATCAACAGCATGATCTTGGTTGTCTGTGCCTGCTAATAAACCTTGCATTGCAGATTCTAACGTGTCAAGGTGCTTGATTAACCGATTCATGGCGTCCTTGATTTGGCCTTCACGAGCCATCAGCACCACCTCGGCATCAATAACACCAGTCTCCTCCATCGTTGGAATAAGTTTTTCAAGCCTCAAGTCAGTTGACTGCACAAGTCCTACGTAGTCGGACACGTGAGATGGGTCAAACTTGCACATAAGCTGAACGTAGCGTTCAACCAAGTCCCGATCAGATATGGGCTTATCCTCGGATGAAGCTTCACTGGGCTCTAGCAAGGTTTTTAGGTACGTATGCTGCAGCTCTGGTGCGTCTTCCGCCGAGTCAACAATGTGCTCGTGAAGCTCTTTATCTTGAGAGCCAAAAATCTGTGCAGCCCGCTCGGCATTGATCTCAAGCAAATCCCGTGCATGTGTTTTGACAACCTCCAGGACCTCTTGAATTTGACGGCTCTTCAATCCAGCGTGGGGGCGTAGGCAATCCGCAATACATTCGAATACCATCTCTTGCTCTTCATGATCCTCAAAGTATGTCTGTACCAGCTTGCCGTATTGTTTGTCCACCTTGTAGATGCGTTTCAGGATGCGGTAAAAACCAGCCTTCTTAAAGAGTGGCATCAATGCGGGCATGTCGGAGGGCTGATAGATGGACAGTAGATACTCGGCACTGAGCTGGGCATCCTCCGCGAGATCAACCCCAGGATAATTGCAGAGCCCAGTAAGAACCCTCGAGAGAGTGGTACCGGGAAACAGGAGGTACTGGGGGAACTTTGGAAGGTTTCGGGCAATGAACATGTCGAGATATATGGTGTCCTCGGCTGCAAACTCGTTGTGGCTCATCACGTCGAGGAGAATCGACAATATGTACTGGCGGTTGATAGTAAGCCCAAATATCTGCTCCTCAGGCAGCTCACCCCTCATGCCGCCATTGACATGCTGCTGGTCAGGCGAGTCGTTCAAGAAAGAATCCTCAAAGGCCTCGTTCAGGGCACTCAAAAAACTTGGGGCATCAAACTTGAGAATCAGGCGTAGGTAAGGGAATGAAGGTTGTGTTTCCGCGCCAGGCATGGTAATAAATTCCTTAGCACTGCCCTTGGGCCAGGTAATGGTCTTTCCTGAAAAGAGAAACCAGTAGATCTCTGCTTTGGCCTTGGTTGCTGCCTCGTCGTCTAACGTCCCCCCGGTTGGGTAAACCCGACCAGTTAGGGTATAGGATAAGTATGGGAAAATCTTCAGCGCGCTGATGCTGTAAAAATCGTCGGCCATATTACCTGGTATGAAGTCTCCGTTTGCCATCAGGGGTATCAGGAGGGAGATGAGGTCAATCATGGGTGTGATGTAGTCGCTCATCGCCTGGTTCCAGACATAGATGAGAGCATCATACAGGCTATGCTGTTTGCACAACAGAGTGATTTGATCTAGATCAAGCGTGGCGGTCTCCATGTGGCAGATGATCTCTTCCAGCCTGCTTTCCCAGCCCTTGGTCACGAAGTGTGTGACCAAATCCTTCATCACAGTAGGCGGTACCATGGTGATGACCCTTTCTAGAATGCATGGTTCGAGACATTCGAGGAAGATGCCCGGAATGTCTGCATTGTCGTACCACTCGTACATTTCTTCGAATAGGAAATCCGTATTGTTGATGCTTTGACACGCTGTGAAGCACGTCTCTGCCAGTTGCTTCATGTGCTCGTCATCGGCGTTCTGCAGATTCTTCTGGCGCTGACCAAAGGCGTACTTGAGCGAGGCGCTGATGATCTCCATAATTTTGTCCTGAACCATGGTGTGTCGCGTATCAGAGTCTTCAGGCAGCCCGACAGTGAGCTTGTCGGCGTCACCTGTGTAGTACGAAGTCGCCAGCTGGATCGCTCCAATGTAGTCGCCATGCTCCATCATGGCAATGAGTCTGTCCGCCCAATTCGAGAGCGCACCAATGGAAACCTCGCTGAACCCTAGGAGGAAAATCCTCCCCTTGTAAGTTTTGAAGCTCATGTAAAATGCATCAGCCACAACTCCGTGCATAGACGCATCATCCTCATCAAGCTGCTCCACGAGAGTGTGTAGTTGCTTTGAAAATAAATCAGTGTGGTATATATACTTTTGGAGAAGATCAAAGCCTTCCGTCATTCGCATACTTCTGTCCTCAAGGATTATCAACCTCTGAGAAATGGTGAGAACGGCAAGAACGGAGCGGCTGAGCCATTGAACAGCAACAATAGCCTCCTCGCACTTCCATCTGCTTCGTGCTTTGAATCTGAATGAAGGTGGCTGATCCTTGTCCTCACGGGGAAGCTCATCCACATCCAGAACAGTAAGAACATTGGACCAACAGTACACCAGCTTCACTTTCGAAATGTCAC
Source organism: Calonectria crousiana (assembly GCA_013406985.1). NCBI lineage: Eukaryota > Fungi > Ascomycota > Sordariomycetes > Hypocreales > Nectriaceae > Calonectria > Calonectria crousiana. The sequence goes on from VTGD01000009.1 coordinate 600,658, forward strand.
TGCCAGTATGAGGGTCTGGAACTTTTAGCTGCACGGCAGGGAACCACGCCAGGCATCCAGTCATGGCACTGTGGGCGGGAACGTCCTTGGGGCGTGCCGACTTGTGTTGGGTCTGGGCAACGGGAGTCGTAGATACAATCACAAGGAGATAAGGAGTCAGCATGGCTGTCAAGCCTAGGGTATCGGTTGAGCGTTCGACATTCCCCAGCGGCAACGGCGAGAATGCGAGAACAGTGCTAGGCTTCACAGTCTTCCCTGCCGGCATTGGTGCATCAGGATATCTCCCGAGGATTCGGTACGTCTTCACAGTTCGTCCCAGCGCACCGGTGCCTCTAGTAGCAAGATGAGAGAACGCCATTCCTCGGTCATCCGCAGAAACCAGAGCCGTATGTCGAGTGCCGAGGAATCCCAAGTGCGTAATTGCAACATCAGGAACATGTCCATCTGCCGACCTATTCTTCAGCTGTGCAGGATCCAAGGGTGGTATTGTTAAAAATGGCCTCGAGACCCTGCTCGTATCCCACGTAAAGATACAGCCGTTTGCATGCCCTCCCGCGATAGTTGTATGATCGGCAGAGATTGCAATTGCGGTGATCGGTCCACATTCAACAGCTATCCCCAGTTAACACAAAGAGCCTGAGCACTCCTTAGGAAACTCACCTTTGGTTCCGGGCCCGATGATCATCTTGAGGTTCTGATTGTAGTCGAACACCAGTATAATTCCCTTTGAAGTTCCTAGCACGATAGATGCTGAAACTGCCAGACATGTTGGTGATCCGAAATTACGCTTTCCTGCCTCAGAGAATGCTTGCCCGTTGAGTTTTCGCAGACGCGTCCACCGGACCACCTCCCAAGGCGGCGATGGAGTATCCGCATCAGTCTGGTCGGGCATGAGCTGTGAGCTGAGCGACACATTACGGCTATGCGTAGTTAAAAATGCTGGAGAGGGCGATCGAGGCGTGGGTATGCCCGAGGAGGAGATGCGAGATTGGAATCGTCGATCAAAGGGACGGAAGGAAGGCGTGGGGCTACTTAGGCCTGGGCGGGAGGCGACAGAGGGAAGCACGCTGCTTCCTGGAGAAGATATCAAGGAACCCTGAGTCTTGTTAGAGGTTTTCGATCCCTGGTTCAAAGAATCTAGCCGTACCTGAACGGATGGGGAATCGTCGGGGCCCGACAGTACCGAGTCGATTGGACTGCCAGCTCGTTTTGGCAGGTCATGGAGATCGCTTCCAGCCAGCGAGCTGACATCAGAGCCATCCTGATGCTGCTGCTGCATAATTTCACGATACCGATTCTTGACGGAGCCATTGCCGATTGGAACCGGCGTTGCGTGGCCGTTGAGCGAGTCTCCATCGTGGTTGCGCTCATTCAAGGAACCAGCACCGTCATCTCCACCACCAACACCAGCCCCCTCCACGGCATCGTTTATCGTGTCGCCATCATCTGAGGGGAGGTCCCCCGCGAGAGACATGTCTTCTGGATCGGCCATTGCGCCGTGGCTTCCATCACTGCATGCGCAAGCACTACCGTATCGAGGTCATGGCCTGGGCGCAGCTGAAGGCGATGGGAAGCTCGTGATTGCGACGGGGTAAGTATGGACGGAGCTCCGGCTGGGGGATTCGATGGACCGGGCGGGCGTGTGGAGAAAGTGTTGAAAAGTGGCTGGGGCGCGGATGTGAGGAAATTGTTGCGAGAAGTCTGCGCTGTTCCGTCGTTCCGATACGATGGGTTAGCTTTAAAGCATTCGAAGTTGGCGATATGCAGCCGTCATTCAGCTGGCTCAAGCTTGGGATGGTTCGTTCACCAGCTAGCTGCCTTGGTGCTTGGGTAGGCGCAGTGATGAAAGATCGCGGGCCGGGGATTCTCCGGCTCTAACCCTGCCGATTTCCATGCGTTCTCCAGGTAGCGCAGTGACGTCTTTAGCACCCTCTGTCGCAGGCCGCGGGTCCCACTGTGAACTGGTTCCGGATGGAACTACGCGTCTAGCTTTTGTTTCGTGTAAACCTCACATCAGCACTGGACGAATCACTTTTTTGCACCAACCGCTATGTCTTCGATCGGCCCCCAGCTTCCACCGCATCTATCGAAGCGAAAGCGAACCCCCGAGGGAGATGAATCGCCCCCGAGCAAACATCAGCGCAGCGAGTCGCCCTCCAAGAACGGAGACGAGATTGATCTCGAGGACTCGGATGACGATTACGGCCCCAGCGCACCTGCTCTTTCAAAAACTGCTGTTGGGCCATCGCTACCACGCGGCAATCAAGATGAGATTGATCTGGACGACGATTCCGATTCAGATAGCGGCCCGGCGCCGCCCCCACGAAATATCGGACCGGCGCCACCCCCCGCCGATATCTCGACCCGCCCTACAGAAGATGCCGACTCATCGTCCGACTCGGATGATGATTATGGCCCTGCGCTTCCTGGATCTTCAAATGCCAACAGGCCTGTGCTAGGCCCTCAGCTTCCTGAAGCGGAACCGCAACCGCAGCGCGACTCCTGGATGCTTGCGCCGCCAACCTCTACATCCTACACCGAGCGCGACCCCACGCGCATCCGCACTCGCAAATTCGCCTCGAAGCCTTCGGCCTCGGCGGGCTCCTCTGGCATCTCATCCATCTGGACAGAGACCCCTGAAGAGAAGCTTAAGCGCCTGCAGGATTCGGTATTGGGTCGCGAGGATAACACCAAGGAATCTGCTACCGCCGGCCCTGTGCGATCAAAAGAAGACGAGGAGCGGCAGCGCAAGATTGCAGCCAGCATCGAAGCACAAAGAGGCAAGAGCTTATTCGAGGAGCACCAGAATCGGAGGGAACAGAGTGGCAAAAAGGTCGAGGAGGATGACCCGAGCAAGAGAGCTTTCGACAAGAAAAAAGATATGGCGTTGGGAGGGCAGATCAATAATGCGAAGAGGAGGGAGTTGCTGAACAATGCGGCCAATTTTGGAGGAAGGTTTCAGAAAGGATCATTCCTCTGAGATAACCGATAACTCTATTTGGGCATAACGGCTGGTGTACTACTGCTCACACGATTAAAGGCTTATGGCAAAACCAGATACGATAAACATGAATCAATGTCACTAATCAGGTTCAAAAATTGTGGTTGGAACAGATATTTATTTGCGCCATCCAACTATCGAAGAGCCCATAACGACCAAACTCCGCCGCTCCTCCGTTTCCAGCTGAAGCCCGAATTTTCCAGCCCAATGCAAGATACATAGCCTGCCCTCTTACAAAAATAATATCAGACATCCCTCCCGCTATCCTAAAAGCCTTTTGGGTGTACACTGGGATGTAGGCGTCCTTCAGTGCCCCAATTAAGGTATATATAGCCATACATCAAGACATTCGCCATGTCCTAGAAGACACCCCCATTCTTATCATTTGCCCCGGGCGTATGTTGATGAGGGTTTAAAAAAAAGCCGATTCGTGATGCGATAAATCGATTCCGGTGTATAAATCATGACGGTTATGCCAACCCACAAAGTTGGAAAGGAGAGAAAGCCATCGCTAAGGTGATAGTGCGTGTCGTAAAGGTTTTGAAGGTATCAAGGGAGATCAAAATAAAAATAAATCAGCGTGATTATGTCGCAACTGCAGCGCGGTTTCCAGCTTCAAGCTGTGATGGTGTGACTTCAGTAGTAGCAGTATTGCTGTTCTGATTCTCATTTTGCCTTCGCCCAAATCGGAAGACGCCACGGACCGACGACAGCATGCCGCCGCTGGATGTCTCTGTGACTTGTTGGGTGTTCTGTCCAGATTGATCACCCGATTGCTGTCGGGCACCATCGGCAAGTTGAGGAGCGGCTCGGCGCTGGTCGCGACGGAAGCCTTCTGAGGGGCGACGCCTGGATTGGGCCGGTTGTGATGGTCGTGACGATCTGAACCAAGCATTGCGGATTCCGGAGGGGAGGTTGAGGCGGTTGTTATTGCGTGCGTCAAAATTAGCGTTACTGTTGGCAGCAGCATCACCACCTTCGGGAGCAGGCCGAGGCTTGGGAACGTAGTAATCGGCCTTGCAGAGCGGGCAGCAAGCACGGCGACTGGTCAACCAAGGATCCACACAAACAGCGTGGAAGGCATGGCCACACGTCAATCCACGAACGTCCTCGTCATCCTCGAGTGTATCGATGCAAATAGCACAACTGTCACCGGGAGCCTCCAACATCTCCGGCGGGAGGGCACCGTCGATGTGCTCATCATCGCTGTCCTCGCTCGAGACTCGTGAAAGTTGAGTGTCGTTTGTGGTTTGGTTTCCTTGCTGGTTTGTCGAGGTTTGACCCGCCGCGGCAGGCTGTGTCATGTCCCTGGGCTTCTCGGAATCGATCGCAGCCGCGGTCGTCTCCCCCTCTTTCTGCGCGGACGGGGCGACAGTCGTAGAGCGTCGTCTGTCTATAGAGCCGCGTTCCTTGGCTGACAACTCGGGTACAACTCCGTCGGCATCTCGAATGCTGTTGGCTCGACTCGGGGGAACGGAAACACCGCCAGCCGTCGGCAGACCTTCCTTGGCGCGCTCGGAAACCCAGCTCTTGTACTTCATCATAGGGAACTTGTCGTTGACCTCGTCCATGGTCATCAGCTTCTTTTCGCGGCGGCGGCGATGGGGTCTCGGCATGTTTTCCATGTTGATGGGCTCGCCATCTTCGTTCATGCGAAGTTGCCGGTTGCGAGCGTTGTATCGGAAGCAGTATTTGACACCGACAATGATCCTGCACAGCGTTAGATAATGAAGCTTGCGAGCGCGTCCCAAGCCATGCACGCCGGAAAAAGCTTAAGCATGCACGAGCAGAGTCTCTCTCACCAGAGGTTTGTAAATACAACGCCAAAGCCCAATGCTACAAAGAATAGGAGTGGAGAGCTCGAGCCGTTGTTGTTGTCCTTGTTGCCGTTGTTGTTGTTGTCGTTGCTGCTGCCAGTCGTCGTAGCGCTGGAGCTGCTGTCGGATGTTGTTGAGGCGTCGGGAGCGGCAGCTCTGATGATAAGGTGAACAGCCTCGTCCAAGACTTGGTGGATGATGGCCATCTTCACGAGCGGGTCGGTGCGAACACAAGATTGGAGCGGTGGAAGGCGGGCTCGAATTGACTCGAGGACTGCTTCACGGGTACCATGGGATGCACGAGGTGAAACTCAGAAGAACTGTCAAGTCGGCGGGCGCGGTTTAAGGGACGGGATATGCGGGACCGAAGGCAAGCAGATGCAAGATTTCGGTTTACATCCAGCAACTTTATTCGGTCGATGGTTGCCGTCACCAGACTTGTCTCCGTAGGGTCCGGCGGGACAATAGATGGCACGGAGGAGATGGGGAGAAGCGCTCCGGCGGGATGACGGATGGGGAGGATGGGAGAGGGCGGACGGGGATGGACGGGTTAAGAGTGATGGTCGACGGGTTTGTATGGGGATGGGGTGACGGTGGAGGCGGAGTGCAGGTGGAGTGGATAAGGCAAGACCCAAGCAAAAGAGGAAAAAGGAAAGGGCGAGAGGAAGGGAAGGGCGACCGGGGCACTGGGCTACTGGACTGGGTCTAGGCCAAGGGCCAAGTGCGCGACGCCGGCGTGCAGGTAGGTGCAGGCGCAAGTGCAAGCGCAGGTGCGAGTGGGGGTGGGCAGGGACTGGGGGGGGGCACTGTACGCAAAGGAAGGGCGAGTGCGCTGCAAGAGAGGAATGGGGCGACGCCCGGGCCGGGGGTCCAAGGGTCGAACAGCGAGAGATGAATGGCTAGCGGCCGAGGAAGGGAGTGGGTCGGTAACCGGGCCAAGCCCAGCCAAGCAAGAGACGGAGGGGCCGTAAGAGACACTGTGCAGGGGTACCTAACCCGAGGGGATGAGGGGGCAACAGCCTCCAGGCCAACTACTGGCCTGCTGAGGGCCTTGTTTCCAAGTCAGTCAGCCGCAGCAGTGCCCTGTGAGATTTGCGGAGTGCGAGGGTTCCCCGTAGGCGTCGCCATTGCTGCAGCACAGGGTACCGTGCTGTCAAAAACCCGCTCTGGCCACGGGAAGGCGCTGGCGCCCACCCAAGAAGGACCCAGAGGCGGGGTGCTGCTTGCTTCTGTCTTGCGACAACTGCTGCTGGCTTTATCGAGTTGACCTTGAGACCGCGAGCGAAATCCTAGTCCTTGTCTGGGGAAGGGCTGACTTGCTGCACTGTGGTTGGTCAGAGCCCCGGCGGTGCTAAGACGCGCGCGAGTCCTTTTTTATCTTTTCTATTTTTTTCATCTACGTAGCTCTCGCTCGCAGCACTGGTCTGAGATTTACAAGGTTCTTGGGCAGATGAGAATATCCGTGCTAAGAGTAACGGATGTGGAACGAGCCGACTCAAAGGCTAAAGTCAATACAATTAAAAGGGGCCCAGTCGTTGCACGGACAAGCCTGCTATGTAGTGTTGATCCATTACCAATTGGCCTAAGAGAAAGAAAGAAAGAAAAAAAATCGATTCCAAGTGGATATTTGCATGGCTCGCCTTATAGAACAAATCATTGCCTTGCACGCTGTAGTCGGGCCGCGCGCTTGGATATCAATGGCGCCCTTGAGAAGAAATATACCGGCAGGGGTTCGTTCGTTTTTTTTTTATTGGGAGCGCATCCGTGCTCTCGGCCATAATTTTCATCCGCAAGCATGGGGTCATCGAGAAGTTCGTATATAGACATGGAACGGAATATTACAATTTATCCCCTTATCTCATATCGACTCAGCTAGGCGTTGCAGATGACGAGGCATTGCCTCGCGTGACCCTGTCCAGGTGCGCGTGTGTAGCCGCAATTTTCGTATCAGACTTTGTACCCTTCATTCTGGGAGACGTGCACATCCACAGACAGGCCGACAGCGCTCCGGAACGGAAATGGGCTGTCATGCTGCCGTTTGACTCGGGAGGATCATCTCTGCGCCTTCTTTTTTCACTCGTAAACCGGAAAACAATGCTGCCGCTGACAATTCGTGGCGCAGCGCCTTTCGGCGAATGTGGAGCCATGACGGCGATCTTTGCAGGGCCAACGACACGAGCGAGCACCACCAACGATGCAGGCCCTGTCTTGGTTCCAGGTCTGGTTTGCAACACCAATGCCGTCATGACGTACCGAGACGAGGTAGAGATAAAACCTTCAGCGCATATTCCCGATCGACCCGTGGTGCATCCTCATGGACAGGGTCTGTTTACCCAAACCTGCGACTTGCGCATGGTGCACTTGACCATACAACTCTCGTCGGGATAGGCGAGACCATCTTGGTCCTGACTCTCCCTTCCCATCGTCGGCGCCGTGATCCGTGAATCACGCCGGCCCACTTGATGATGCCGGCCAACTGTCTCAGTCTCCTCCCGGTCCGCACGACGTCCAATACTCAATGCCATTCCCCCCCCCACTGCCCTGCCAGTGATGGTCGCGAACAGGAGAGGGAATGGTCTCAGAGCAATCCACCTCAACGGCTTTTCTCGCAAGACAGTCATTTGAGCTTAAAGGTCATGTGTGCACCGTCCGTCGTTTTACCGTGCCGCTACCCAAAATTCGCAGCGGAGTAGCCGCCGCAGCTTGTCGCGAGTTCGAACCTTGAGAGGGCTGTGGCTGCAGGTCCAGAACCAGCACTTTGCCCATGTTGGATGCCCGTTGGTGAAGGCCTGCAGGCCGACGGCCTCCTACCGGGCTCATGCGGCGCTCATCGGCGCCACCATGCCCGTGCTTGTCCTATTGCCGGCATCCAAGTGTAGCAGAAGCAGGATATGGGTTTTGCGGTGCGTCCGATGCATCTGGGACATGCCGTGTCCGAGCAAAGGGGTCAACCACTCATTGCTTTTTTTATTATTTGCTTTTTTTATTATTTCGTGTCTCGATGGGCTCCCCTCCGATGAACTGGACCGGGATTGGCACAGTAAGCGAGTGAACCAGATGGGTGGATGCGCGTTGGAGGGATGAATCTTGGATGAGGATGGAGGGGCATGATGGCAACAATGCGTATTTACCTACGTAGGTGCTGGGCCAGGGTTCTGATCCTTTGTGATTACGATGGGAATGATGACGATGGCCAGCCACTCCACAGCTTGTGCAATGCGCTCGCTCTGTGCCCAATTTGCACGATATTATTCCTTGGCACGCGAAAAGTTAAGAACAAAAAAAAAAAGTCCATTACGTCTGCCACGTTATCGCGACACGTCCTTGCACGACAGTCCCGCTGCACGGCCCATATTGACATGGGCCTCACACGCAGGCCAGGATGGATGGAATGTATCGACTAAATCTCACTTGGGCCTGTCTCAGAATCATCAGGGGTGAGGATCTCAACCAGACGCAGATGCAATACAATCCTTGAACGATTGTCACCTCTATACTCCGTTGCAAGGGACCCTTGTGAAAAGCCCATGATTCTCGGTATTTACGGTCCAAGGAATTAGGAACATTTGCCAAATAAAAATATCCCAGAGCCATTATTTCATTATTTTTGCTTTCGGTTATTGGGCTAGATTAACCAGGATGCATTGGCGCGGCGGCCCAGCCGAAGACGCACAAATTTTGTCATCATTCAAGGATTAAATCGTAGTGAAAGAAAAGGGAAAAGGAAGGGAAAAAATGTGACAGATTACGAAAGGCCGCGTTGGGACGCGTTCCGTATCAAGGGCATTGTTGTCGTACCTGGCCCCCAAAGCGACCCGGCCGCGACTTTTCATGTTGCGGATGCTGAAACAATGGGTTCATCTTGTGTCGGCGTCCACGGAAAGTGGGCGTGACCAGACGAGGGCATGATGACTGTGAACAATGCTTCTAGATGCCGACGGCCAAGGCTCATCACAGTCATGCCCATGGTGGGGAATTTAGGAATTCAAAGGGCATAAGACGTCGGGCTGTGCCGTTGCATCGAGCACGGCAAAGGGTTGTATAAAACAATAATAACAAGAGGGTTTTGCTTGTTTATTCTCACTGCCCAAAAAAGAAACATGGCATACATGTACATGTATGCGTCGTCGCTGTACATGGGGGCTGCTTGTCAAATCTCAGCTCAGCTCAGATTTGGTCGCTTCCAGCCCAAAGGCCCAAAAAAGCACACACAAGCGACAGACACAAGTCAATTACAGTGCAGGTGGGAAGGTGTTCACACTGCCCTTTAGCGCCGATTCCAGCTCGCTGGTGTGTCCAGATGTGAGTGGGTGTGATGGGTGGGCTCTCTCTCTCTGTTCCTTCTCTTCTCTAACCAAGCTTGGTGCATGTGTACATTCAGCGTGGTGCACGGGCTGGTTCAAATCTTTGGACATGCGGGCAGGTGCATTTACCGCCCATCACATCACCTCGCATGCTCGCAAACTTGGCGATTGACGCCTTCGTCGTATCATGGCTGCAGCCGTTTTGGGCGTATTGACTACTGGCAGGCGTCAATGTTATGTTTGATTCTGCTGCTCGCGTACCCGGCCTCGCCGTTTTGATTGGCTCAGCTTACAACGACTCGAGCCCCTTGACATCACAATCACAGGGTGTTCGTCGATGGATGCAGCTGCTGTCCCTGTTGCTGGATGGGGATGGAGACGGAGAGAGGCCAGGCAGTAAAAGCACGCACATGTATGACGCAGTATGGTCCAGGCGACTTGCACGTCCGCGAAGAGGCATTGACTTGACGCCAAAGATCCCCTCTCGGTACTTGGACAAGCTTTGCTCGCTGTCGTCCCCAGAGCAGGGTTGCGGAACCTACGGATCGTTCGGCTGCAACGGCAACCATAAATGCCTCCTTGAGCCCCATTCTGCGGGTTCTAAGCAAAGAGTTTATCGTGCTGGCATCCTCTCTCGCCACCGTCAAACTGCTGTTAACTCCGCTGATCCCGGTAGATGCGAAGATGATCCACGTCCCGTTCCTGGTGAGGCGATGACGCTATCGGATCCAAACGTTGTTGATAGTCAGACGACCACTCACTGATATGCCCCACGAACCTCAAATGTCAGCCGGGCTGGTGAGGAGACAAGAGAGAACAAGAAGCGTTAGAGCGACCTTGTTACTTGGGCAGCACAAGCATTTCCACTTGGATGCTCAATTTTTTTTGGGGTGGCCTGGTATTTAGATTTTCCTACTAGACCCCCCGTATGTTGCGGCCTCAGAGTGCATTTTTTGAGGACCCGTGGTGGACGTCAGCTTACGGATATGGATACGCGAAAACCCATGGAAAGGTTGCCAAGACATGATCTAGAGACTTGGCACCAAGAAAAAACAACCTTTTGTCGTCGTCAACGTTCGGCTGTGCAAGCTATACGTGGACGTTTCATCCTGAGCACCTCAATTTTGTGCGTAAACCACGGCCAATCAGTTTGCAGCAAATAATTTCAAATCAGTGAGGCTATGGCGGTTTCCTGTGGTCTGGTTTTCACCGCTTATTAACTGGTGACCTGAGGGTTTAAAAAAGTCCCTGTTGGGCCATGAGAACCAGTGGTGATACTTGGCGCTGTCAAGTTTGGGGGGCGTTCGGCCCAGGCCAGGCCTGCATCTCGGCGGCCATGTGCGACCTAGTGCCATGTATTAGACCCCTCCCCGTCTCGGCCGCCATGGCAGGAAGTGCCACACTTCGTCACCGAACCGTGTGTTGACCCGATCCTGATACAGCAGGTGATGTTGTGTGTGTAGATGGGCAAACGGTGAGTGGCCAGCCATGTCTCGACATCGTCATCCGAGTCTCTGGCGACGGTCCAGTCACAGACATGTAGTCCGATTACCCAGCAAACCGGGCGAGTGCCGGTCTTGATTTGATTCTATTCCCGCCGTCTCACGCACTCTCTTGCTCGACCGGTCTCCGAACAAGGAGCCCAAGATCAGCACCAGCCATGCTGATCCAGCGTGTTCTGGGGCCAAAAACGGACACGCTAGAGGGCCATGGCGAGAAAAAGAGGCATTGGCTCCGCGCGGGGTGGTTGAATGATTGTACATAACATGCGGGAGCGGCACCCGAGCACACACAGGCGCCCGGCGCCGTCTGTCCCCATCCCCATGGACGAAACGGTCTCTACCCAAGCGAAAGCCAAGCACGAGCGGCATCTCATTGTCCCGTCTGTGACTGCACGCTCTCTTGGCTTCCCCGCGTCCGATGGCGTTGCATCGCTTCCATGGCGGCGTCGTCACCCACCCCCGCCTACGCCTCTCTTTTTTTTGTCCTGCTCCGTTTGGGTGGTTCACCACCCTGGCAGCACCCCCGGATCTGGGTACCAGGCTGTGAGAGGGGGGCTAGCTCGTTGGTGGAATTCGAGATGAGGGACAAAAGTGACCCCATAAATTTTACGGTCCCGCGACGTTTTCAGTGTCATGAGTGAACAGAGGAATAGACGACAGGCTTAATCCAGCCGTTATAGACGGAATTGAGTATATTGCCAACTCGATTTGGCAGTTGCAGTGGTCATACCCGATTTTCTGAATCGGAAGCGAACAGACTAAAGAAGATCTGGTAATTAATAAATAAAACACATTCATGCAAGGTACTCCGGATGAATTGAACCCTCCCTCACTCACGCTCCAAAGTAATGCCTCATCAGTGGCTGGTGGCTGGGGGCAACGCATCATGGGCATTCATTCGCTTGTGGGGAAAGTCGTCGTTAGATGCCCGCACTCAGTTGGGGAAAGGGAAAAAAATGTGCCCCACGCTCTCTCTCTCTCTCTGCCTGTAGAGAAGCTGGCCGAGTCAAGTTTATCCTCTCCACAAAAAACCCGGCAGAAGGCTAAAACGGATACAACCGATCACCCAACCTCTTCTTCAACTTGCAAGACTCGAACGGTTTGAAGGGGGGTTATTTGCCTCACGCACACCAAGATTCCCCCGGCATACCGCGCCATAATCCCTAATCCCCTCACCTCAGCCTCAGCCTCGGTCTCAGCCTTGACCTTGACCTTGACCTTGACCATGCCGCCTACGCAGCTCCCCGAATCGGGTAACCCGCTGTGAGTTGCAGCTCTCTACTCTCTCTGCCTATGCCTCTCTCTCCTCTTTGTCTCCCTCCCCGGAAACCTTCCCTCTATTCCCGTCCGGCCCGTCCGGGGTAAAGATAGCCTCTGCGCCTGTCACAGGGAATGACCCCTACCTGCCAGGCCAGTCAAGGCCCGCTTTCCATCACCACGGCTCATCCGCGAGAGGTGCTCCCCGGGCCCCGCGGACAGAGTCGAGTAGAATAGAGTGAATGTGGGCTGATGCTTGGCTCTGTCTCCATTGTAGCGTATTCTTCGACATCACCATCGGAGGTAAGCCAGTCCGTCTCCGTTCCCGCTTTGCATGTCGGGGTAATTGTTGCCGACTCTTTTGAAGCCATTCCCACCTTTTGGCCCGAGGGTGCCGATCAAAGGACTATCGGTCCAATCATGTCGAACCTCGATATTGCCACGGCCAATCCGTAACCCGCACCGCTCAATCTGGATGTTCATGGCATTCTTCATGGCCGCCGCAATATCATTACACCCAATTGCGAGCATCCATCACTTACATGTCATCTCTTTCTAGGCGAACCCCTTGGACGCATCACATTTGAGCTATTCAAAGATGTCGTCCCCAAGACGGCCGAAAACTTCCGCCAGTTCTGCACCGGAGAGTCCAAGAACGCAGCCAGCCGGCCCCAAGGCTATAAGGGCTCCAAGTTTCACCGAATAGTCAGTTCCTTTGTTCCCCTCCCTACTTTGCAAAAGCCAGTCCAACTAACACCCTGGGTGAAGATCCCCAACTTCATGTGCCAAGGAGGTGACTTCCTCAACGGCGACGGAACCGGCTCAACCTGCATCTGGGGCTTCAAGTCTTTTGAGGATGAAAACTTTACTCTAAAGCACGACCAGCCCGGTCTGCTCTCCATGGCTGTACGTCTCCCAGAACCATGTAAACCGTTCATTGCCCACGGCATCACGCTAACGCTGCGCCCAGAACGCCGGCCCTCATACCAACGGCTCCCAGTTCTTCATCACAACTGTTCCTACTCCCTTCCTCGACAACAAGCACGTCGTGTTCGGCAAGGTCGTCGACGGCATGGACGTTGTCAAGAAGATGGAGGCCACCAAGACCGGGTACCGTGGAAAGGATGTCCCCAATCTTGACGTGGTCATTTCCCAGTGCGGTGAGATGTAAAAAGAAAGGAAAGGAAAAAGGGGGGGAGGGGGACCAAAAATTGCAGCTACAGATGGAAAACTAGGGAGGAAAACGGATCCATGACAAAAGAAGACGTTGCGTCACTAGGAGTGCATTGGCATGGTAAGTCTTGGACGCAGCAAGGACGAAACGATGTAGATACCCGTAGAAATTGCGCCTTGATCATTCCGTCGTCGGCAGTTTCCTCGCCCCGTGCATCGTTCCACATGCTCCCTCCTTTTTCTTCTTCTTCTCCTGTCCAACGTGTGAGCAGTTTCAAAAAGCACACGGCCGTTAGTCGAGCGTTTCCCGCATCACGCAGCATCCCACAAAAAAAGATTGCAAGCACGGTCACAAACACGAACGCATCGAGGTGCAAATATTTGCAATGTAACAAAACTGTTTCGATTGTTCTTTTTTGTTCTTTTTCAAACTGTTTCGCAAAGACCTGTCTTTGGAAACGCCCCAGCCAAGTTTCCCGCTCTACTACTCTAAACTGCCCCTGAAGATCCGATCGACGTCGTTCGTTTTGTATCCATCCATGCCCGTGAAACCAAATCATGAAAAAACAAACCAAAAAAAAAGGCCAAAGCTCGCATAAAAAGGAAGAAGATAAAATCAAGAGGAGGGGAGGGGGAAAAAATAAAACAAAAAACGAGGGAGAGAGAGAGGTGTGAATCGGTCCTGGATGTTTGCATCAAGCAACAAATGAGGACCGTCCAGTGTAAACAAATGGTATCAATGTATCCAACGCCGTTATATGCTACCCACGCCCCAGTGCCTGCCAAACGCTGATTCGCTGTGTTGTCATTTTCCCTTCAAATCGTGCGTGCCTGCGTAAAAGGTTGCCCTCTTTGCTTTTGATATCTTCCCAGTCTTGCCCTAACACGCTGTGGTGATCAAGGTGGTTCCCGTATATATACTGATGAAAGCGAGAATGAAAAAAAATGAAAAAAGAAATTGAAGAAGAGATATAGGCGTGCGTGAGCTCATAGGGGGGGGCCTTGGGGACGAAGGAAGATGGCACTGTCTTCTTCAAACTGGAAGCGAGGGGGCGTGCATATGCCGAACACTACCTCTGCTTCCGGTCACAGATCGTCTAAAAGTTACCCAGGGCCCAGCTATCGCGACGACGGAGGAACGGAGTAGGAGTGATGGCAGAGTCGGAGGTCGCTGAGCTGCCAGCAGAGGCCGAGGTCTCACGGAACGAACCGCCCGGGATAGACGCCTGCGTCGAGTCCGGGCTGCTGTTGATGTGAGTCGTGAGCGTCTTGACGACGGTCGACGTGGGCTGGGCGGGCTCCTGGGCATTGATGTGAGTGGTCAAAGTCAGGAAGTATGTCGATGTCTTCTCCGTGGACTGCCCGTTGATGTGGGTAGTCAGTGTGAGAAAGTAGGTCGAGGTGGACGACTCGGTGGCCTGCGCGGCATCCGAAGCCGTCCTGGATCGAGTGACCATGATGGTCTTGGTCGTGGTCGAGGTGCTCTGGGGCGTCTGAACAGCGCCTTCGGCGGGGACTGTGACATACACAGTGGTAACAGAAGCAGGAGGACGAACCGTTTCCGTCACGGTCACGGTTGAGACTCCGCCGTTTGAACCTCCGCCGCCGGGCGTGCTGGCAACGGGGGCCGAGGTGGGAGTTGCGGTCGGCGTGCCAATGGTGCTGCCACTTCCGCCCCCGCTGCCGCTGCCGCCCTCGCCCACGTCGACCTGGAAGTTGCTCTGCATCTGAGCCTCAATGCCGGCGTTGTAGATGTCCTGGTCCTGGATGTAGTCCAGGGCAACCTCCTTGGCACTGAAGGACTGGGCGCTAGTGCCAGTGATCTTGATGTCCATGACGCTCGAGTAGCTCTCGTTCCTGGCGATGGCGGCCATGGTATAGCCGTTTGGGTCCTTGTCCCCGCGCATAAAGGTACCGGCCCACGGGTACTCGCCGTTGCTGGTCGAGTTTAGGTCAATGGCAGCCGAGTTCAGGTCGGGCCAGTCCCAGTACCAGTAGATGGTGTAGACAGAGCCCTCGGCAAGGTCGTCAGGGAGCTTGATGTCGGACTGGCAGGCCAGCTCCTCGTCGTGCTTGGCTCCCTTGTCGGCCAGCTCGGTAGCACGAGAGGTGCTGATCTCGCCCCCGTTGGTCTGGTAGCACTGGCCATCGTCGTAGTTACGTGTGGCAAGGAGTGTGCCACGGCCGTCGCCACCAGTACCGTTTTTGTTCCAGAGGAGGTGAACGTCAAACAGCTTCTCCTCGTCGGCCGGCTTAGTTGTGCCGTAAAAGTAAATGGTGCCCCGGTTCCTGGGCTTGTTGGGCTGGTTCTGGGGAAGTGTTGTGTGGCCGTTTTCGAGATGCATGATGGCAACGTAGTCGCCCGCCGAGGCCTCGAGCATGGCGAACTCAGGGTTTGCATCATACTTGTACTTGTTGAGAATCTCGTCGCCCGAATAGGCTGACTGACCAGAGACGGGGAGAATGTTCTGAGGGATGGTGTCCGAGTAGACAGGGTTGGTAGAGTTTCGCGGGACATATCCTCGAGGGTATCCAGTAGCGCCAATCATGGTTCCATTCTTGGCCAGCTTCTTGGCGTATTCGATCCAGGAATGCGCAAAAACAGAGGGAGCCAAGGACAAGAGACCGGCCACGAGGGCGGTGGTGGAGTGTGGTGAGAACTTCATGGTGGTTGTGAAAGTGTGATGATGCAAAGAAGAAGAAAAATCGTGGAGAACAAGAAACGAAAAATGGAAAAAAGAGTCGTAGATCAAATGGGTTTTGGCTCTCAGTTAAATATGAGGAGCAGGCAGTGTGTTCCACGGACAGAATGAAGGTGTGTTTTCCTCTTTGTGGGTGAAGAAAGAAAGAGAAGCAAACCTTGTCACCGGGTGAAGCCAGGTGATTTGGTTGAACGCGCAGGTATGTATATATGTCGAAGGCTGCGTGTGTTTTTCTTTTGTTTTGATGTGAGAGAACAGTGAGTAGGGCTTTGCTTTAATGCAGCTGCTGGACAGCTGGCAAGCAGTGACGAGGTGCAGAACGACCAGCTGGCGACAGAACAAGACGCAGGGGGATGCTTTGTTCAATTAATGAGCTAGGAAACGTTGATGGAGTTTCTTTTGAAACCTCGTGAAACTTGTTCGGGTTCCTGGTGTTCGGGGTGGTGCAGAATTGGCCGAGACGTGATCTGTCGGGATCTGAACTTCGGGTGAATTTCGTGCGTGATCTGCGAACAAGCGAATTCTGGTAGCTTGTTTCGTTTGTGTGAGTGTTGTATGAGCGTGTGTTCGGGAGTTTTTTTAGTTGTTTTTTTTTCTTGGTCAGTCCTGCTGAGCTCAAAGAGAAGTTCCAAGACTCTAGGGAAAAAGAAGAAAAAAAATAGGACAAGTAAAAAGTAGTAGATGTCGAAAGAGTTTTGTTGCGAGAAGAAGCGAATCGTAACGGAACAAAGGAGAAAAGAGAAAAAGAAAAAGGAAATTTCTGTGAACCTCTCTAGACCATCTCGATAGTTCGTGATTCACCGACAAGAAAGGCGGAGTGACGTGTGAAAGGTCGCCAAGAATATGCAAGGCTGGGCGAGGCGTGAAGAATGGCCGAGAGAGTGCAACTCAGGAAACGGGGAAAGCCAAGATAAAGCAGGAGGACAATGCGGGCAGATGAAGCGGATGCACCAGAACCAGTGCTCTACAATGACACGACGCAATCTAGTAAAGCAAGCATGGCAGGCAGGCAGGCACACAGAATCGAAACACTTTGGGGGGGCTCACGGAAGGGGGACTATGCAGGTAGATATCATGGCCCAGAGTGAGCGGCCGGTGGCCTATCGTTGGGCGGCATGGTGTTGGTCGAGGAAACGGGCCTTGGCTTGGGACGAAATGCAACTGGGCGCTGGAGAGCAATGCAACTCAGGACGGGCCAGGCCCAGACCAGGGGCAGCTGCTAGACATGGACATGGGTTTAAGGCACCGATGAGCCGGGAATAGCATTGCGCGGGAAGAGAGCAGGGAGCTATTTCTGCAGCTAAGAGAGAGAGCTATAGCTCCGGGGAAGCCAAGATAGCACCAGCAGCAGCAAGCGCTGGACCAGGAAGAGCTCGCGAGCCACTCGGTGCGGGCCCCAGAGCCTCGAGGTTCATGGGGGCCGTGTGTCGCACAAGGGTCAGAGCTGGAGGCGGGAGCATGGCTGCTCGTCTACGAGAGGTGCTGGGGGTGAAGTCGGCAGCGTTTCGAACTCGGCTGGTTGTAGCCGCCCGGCTGGGGATGTGGGTGCTATTCTCGACTCCTGCTCCACCGGTGCAAGCTCACCTTTCGCCTCGTGGCCGCGCGGTGGAGCCTGTGGCGCATCACCAAAATTAAAAGCCAAGAAATAAAAACGAAACAAAAAAAACTGGGTGGATGGTCCGAGTCCGAAAACCTTTTTCGGGCTCACCACAGCTTCTCTTTGCTGTATGCAAATGCGAGATTGCGGCCGAGGGGATTGGTCGTCAACGTCTGGTTAGCGCCCAAGCAAAGACTTGAGACGGGCGGCTAATCCCTACTAAATCGAGGTCCCGTCGCAAGCGCGCCGCTGTGGCTGGCGGCCAATTGGCTCTCAAGCTCTCTTTGCAACCCCCACGGTGGGTTCTTAATATGGATCCCAGGTCCCCCCAGCTGCGAACCAGGCTCGTCTTGGCCACTCAAATACGTCTTGCGACTCATTCCCGTCTCATGTTTTTTGCTTCGGCCTGCGACGGCGGCCTTGTGGGCTCGTCCTCCGGCGAATGTGGACCTCTTCCATTCGGATCTCACCTCCGGGCCCTCTGCGTGCGTCCGGGAGGCTGGTGAATTTGCTGGGCATTGTTGGCCCAGGTGTTGAAAGCTAATTATGGCGACGCCAGAGAGTTCTGGAAAGCAGAACGCGCGGATTGTCCGCAGCTTAATTTCTGCCTGGAGCTTGTCTTGCTCTCTGTGTATGTGTGTGTGTCTCTCTCTCTTTCTCCCGGCCGCCATCGTTCCACTCAGCCCATGCCGTGGTTCCATACCCAAACGGACAATGCATTAATCATGTAGCGCCCACTTGGTTTGGCCAGCCGCCCAACCAAACCATAGCCGTTCGAGCCGTTCACCAACAGAGAAACAGAGCAGAGCCGTGGTGGAGGCGGCCGTTGGGCACGAGGCCCGACGAGGTGCAAGACAGAGATGAGTGCGAGAATATTCCCGTCTCGCGTGCTGAGATCAAAACGTGACGTGTTTGGGGACATTCCACTCCTGCCCGCCATTTACTCCAAACATTGCTGCGAGCCAACGACACAATTTGCAAAACGACTCCCGTCGCCGATCCGACCCTTGTGTTTGGCCCCAAAACAATTGATAGGAATGAGATAACATGGGAATGCCCGCTCGGGATGGGACGAAATAGATGGGACGACGGCATGGTATGACAAACAAGCAAACACTTTCCCCCACCTCGGCCTTTTTTTTTCTTCACTCTTTCTCTTGTAACTTGTTGTCATTTCCTTTTACTTTTCACTCCGGCTTGCGCTCACCCGTGTGACGGCATGTGCACTCACCCACCGTGCAAAGGCATTTTTTATCAATTGTATCTTGAATTAAGGCGACCTTGTGACGTGGTTGGTGGAGGTGCCGATGCTCCCCAACCACACTCACTCACTCACTCACTCAACCCATCACCATGCCACGCAGCACGGGCCCTGCAAACCTTTTGCCCCCATCCCAGCACATCCTCTCGCCCTCATTCTTGGGGGCCCTCAATTTAGGAAAATGCCCTTCTAATAAGCTCCTCGGATGCTGCTTTTCCTAGATTGTTCAATACCAGTAGCCCTTTGTTCATTTCTCAGCACCCTTCACCCTTCCGCACGCCCCCCTTTCCTCCTCCTCCTCCCCCATCTCGCACCCCCTAGTCCCGATCTCCTGGTTTCACATCCCTCCGTCGACACCCACGCCCTTTGTTCATTTCAACAAACCCCCGCGCAACTCTCTGACAATCACAAGTAGCACAAAGGGAAAAGGATAATTACCATGCCCCCCATCAGTGACGATTGTGAAGCGACGGTGCTAGCCCAGTGCAGAGACAAAAAACACAACCCAAACGGCGATATCTCAACACTGCGCATCCGCACCCTCCATCTCGGATGCCCGTGTCTCAGCCGTGGAGAATTTCTGTCTCCCCCATGTCTCTCCATCGTCGCCTCTCCCGTGTGAGCAGTGTCCCTCGGTAGGTTTCGCCCCCTCTTTCTTCCTAATTCGAGTTGTTGCCCAAGGGTGGGACACCCTCCCACTCCCGTAATGATTCACCAGTAGTACCCTGTGCAGAGCCCCGTTGAAGAGACACCGGCTTGCTTCTTGAGACCTCCGAGGAGGGTGTGCGGCCTGCTTGTAGCTTCGTATGCCTGTTGCTGTCCAAAGGTCTCAAACCCAAACCACGGTTGCCAAGTCTTTGAGGCAAAGCGTAGCTCGGCATCACACCAGCCATGCATCAACCCAAGCGCTCGCGAACTCAAAAGGAGAAGGAACAGAGTTAGTTGTCCAAGGCATCGCAAGTAGTAGTTGTGTTGTGGCAAGTGCAAGTGCAAGAATTACTCTGTTCATTCAATTATCGGTACCAGCAAAAGATGCCCTTTCATCAATGTGGTCAATGTTCAACCCCAAATATAGGAACATGAAAATCATTGTCATCCAAACGCCGTCCTGAGAAATACACACCATGAGCTCTGCCGAGATCCGTGACGTTACCAATGTCCCAACTATGCATTACCCGAGCCTCCATGTCATTCCCATAATCTCCTCTCTCCCTCCCGCCACTGCAATTTTTTTTCTGGGGGGTGGTAAAACTACTCAAAAGCCATCAAATCCAAACAAACTGGTTTTTTGCCTTCACCAGCCCCCAGTCGCCACCGTCACTGGAGCGTGACCATCAATCGTATCTCCCCGTCTCCGCTTCATCGGCCTGGGACTTCCGTCGCGCTCTGTAGGCGTGCTCGCCGCCATCTGCGCCCACTGTGTCGGCGTCCACATGTTGGGCTGGTCGCTGGGCTCAACCTTGGCTGGCTGAGCTCCCCAGTCGGCGCTCGCAGGCGCACCCGCCGACCAAGGATCGAGCGCTGGCATGTCCCAGCCCTGGAGGCCCGTATCACACTCCGAGTTGTCGTAGACGAGAGGGTTTGACAAGTCCAGCCCAGTCGTGGATGCCGCCGCCGTAAAGGGGTTGACCACCGACATGGCAGGCTTGAGGTCCGCCAGGGTCGTGGCTCCGTCAAAGTAGGCTGCCGCCGCTGCCTGGCTGTGGGCGGCGCTGGGCTGCGTCTCGGTTCCCGCTGTGCTGCACGTGCTGGGCAAGAAGCCGACGCCTGTCGATTGGGGCATGTTGTGGTCGAAGCCCGTCGGGTACGACGGGTGCAGACCTGCTGTTGGAGGAGGCGTGGCGAGTCCGTTCGAAAAGGACTCGAACAGTGTCAGACCGTTGTTCGTTGTCGGTACCGTAGCCACCTGCGGCAGCGTCACGTTGTTGTCCCATGCAGAGCTGAATGTCTCGTTCATGACCGCCGTCATGTGCTGGCCGACCGAAGGCGTGGGTGACATGACAGAATCCCTTGGAACCGATCCTGTGGAGTTGACGAGCGCATTTGACTGGTGGTGTCGTGACATCGGATCATTGATGGTGAGCCACCGCCACGAAGTGCCGGCCGGCTTGAAGACTGGGTTGTACTTGTACCATTGGTTAGTAGTGTTGAACCGCCAGAAGATGATGGCCTGTCGGGTCCATCGCGAGGAATCAGGGGCGCAAGACCAGAGCTCCTGGTACATGGCAACTTTGCAGATCAGATCGCTTCCGGTGAGCTCGCGCCTGGCCCAAGAAGCAGCGTCTCCGTCATCCTCAGATCGCTTCCGCTTGCTGCCGGCCCGCTCGAGATCGTGCTTCTTGCGGTCGCCGTCGCCGTGCTTCGATCGCTTCTCCTTCTTGCGCTGGTGCTCGACATCGGGGTACTGGACAGCGTTGCTCAGGATGGTGGCCCACTCGACGGCAGGGAAGGGAACGGGAATGTCCTGGCGAGGTCTCTGGTGACAGTCGCAGTCGTGCTTGGAGTCGTTGCAGCCCCGTCGGTGGATCCCCGTCTCGTTGGTGTACACGGTAGCCTTTTCGTCCTCGTTGTGAAGCTCGTGGGGGCGGGTCAGTCGGGTGAGACACTTCCAGCGATGGTTCTGGAGGCCGGGCTGTGTAATGGTCACCTCGACGAATCCGGTGAGCTCAGATCCAGAAGGGAATTTGGCCTGCTCGTGCAACTCGATGGTCGCGCACATCTCCAGAAGGAGGCACTCCTCGTCGTGGCGGGGGAGGTCGAGCATGTTGACCATGTCGGGGGCATCCTTCTGCCACCGGCGGGTGACCGTCTTGACGCAGGCAGAGGTCGACCGGTCCAGAGAGCGCGTGTACTCGTGGAGAAGCACATCTTTCCCCAGGATGTTGGGGCCGTCGTCGCAGTTGTTGTACTTGTTCAGGTGAGGGAACGAATCCTGGTCCAGCGGGTTGTCGTGCGCATCGTAAGCAATGTCGTCCCTGATCTTGACATTCGGCGATGACACAAAGACATCGCACGCCTTTGGTCGCACGGTGATAAGGGACTGGAGCGCCAGGAGCTTGGAAAAGTACTCGTAGTTGGGCTTGACATCCGGCACCCGACCCTCGGCGAGGGCAGTGAGAACAGGGTTCGACTTGAACGACTCTTGCTCTTCCTCGTCGTAGTAGTCGTCAGAGTTGGTCGATCCTGGCTCCTTCTTCTCCTCAGAAGGGAAAAGAAAGTGAACTGCAGTCAAATCTTGTCAGCGCCCGTTTACATCTTGACGATTCTTGACATCTTACAGCAGCGCAAATCCTCAAAGAACTTCTTGACAACCTGCATGTGGCTGGAAACCTGCTTGCGTCCCATCTGCTCGATGCTATCATTGCTGTTGTCGATGCGGAAGATTTCCTTGCTGCCGAGCAGAGCAACGCAGATGACAAAAATATATTCGCTGATGAGCATGTTACGCCCATGGAGCTTCCCTCCCATAGAGAACTTTCTTCGGCCCATGTGAGGCATCAGCAAGACGGCTGTTTTTTGGTGCTCTGTTAGCACGGCTGCCAGCTCGCCTTTGGAGGCACGGGGCTGGTTGTTTTCTTACAGTCAACAAATGCATCCTCAAGCTCCGGTCTCCTCCAGACACCTCCCTTGTCCTTCTGGGTGTCTTTGTGGGCTTGTCTGTTACGGTACTGGCGAAACGCTGGCCAGTAGTAGAGGGGATTCACACCATGTCGTGGCCTCCGCGGGAAGCGAGGTTGGTTGCGAGGAGTCGGGACGCGGTAGAGGCAGTCGAACGATTGCGAAGGAACCATTGGGGCTGGGATGTTGGATGACATGGACGGCGAGAGGCCAACCGAATTCGGGTAGCATGAGACCATACCATTGAAGCTGTGTGACTGAGCATTACCGTTTGACTCGCGAAGCGGTAATCGACCAGCGCCGTAGGTGCTGCTTCTCCTGCTGTCGACGTAGTCTGCTGGAGGCGAATATCTCTGCGACGACAGCACCGGCCGCGGGTGATAGAGTGATGAAGACATGACTGTGGTGGGAATAGAGGCAAGGAATGCCGGCAAAGATGCTCACAAAGAATAAGCTCGAGCCAGCACAAATGCCTTTTGCTGCTCTACGAATGGAAGCAACGAACAGGAGCAGGATGATGAGAATGCTGATAGGAATTCAAGACGTGGAATGGTGGGATAGATGTATGCTTGGAAGAAAGGAGGTCCTGGCACTGGAACGATGAGGTCTTGATGAGAAACTATTAGAGGATATAAATCCAAGACCTGGGGGGAAGAGTCTAGATAGTCTATGGACAGTGTTCGCCGAGGCCAGGGCTGTTTACTGGTTCAGCAGGCGCCCCTCCACAACCCAAAATATCAACTCAAGATCCATTCATTCACACATCCATCGAGACAAGGAGGGTGCGTGGGGAGGGTGCGAAGTGAGAAGGGCGCTGCCCGGCGGGGAACTTCAGCAGCCTTCGACGACGCCCGAGGGATGCCCACACCCCAAGGGCCGTGGCGACCAATTGTGACGGCCTGGCGAAGCCACCAGCACATGGCAGCTCGACCTTTGTGTCGAGTCTCGAGGGCGTTTGGACGCAAGGGAGGACCAGTGCGGGTCCGCTTGAGCCAACCAGCATGGTGGTGTGCGTGGGCTTTTTGTCTCATCACAGAGGAGGCGTGTGGCCAGCAGCTGCAGCACCTCGCAGATGGGCCGCCAGACGGTGTCAGGTATGTGGGAAACATTGGGATCAAACACAGCGAGGATTCCGCAGCTTCCGTATACACGCAAAGATGAATTCTTCAACCATGGACCATACCCATAATGGCTCCCTGACGAGCTTCGCCCTCTGCTGAGGGTTTCGGCACAGCAGCAAATAGTGAATACCATCCATCCCGCGGAATTCGATCGATCCCTTCCAAGGGGGCCCCACCCCGGGGGCGAGGGCAACTCAGCCTTGCCTTGCCTGACTTTGGCCCTCCCACTCTTTGCCGCTGTAGACAGCGCCGGCGCCTAGAGAAAATAGTTTCTCTCGCCTCAACCCTCGAGTTCGTCCTCGTTGTTCCCAATATTGACCCTGCTCCTCCCTCGCCCAGTCAACTGCTGAAGGGCTACTTTATTGACTTGGCCTCCTACTTTCCTCTGCATCTTGGCAATCTCCTCCTCGGCGTCAACCGCCTCTGCCTCTGCAAAATCGAGCACCAGCTTACGGCCCAAAAGGTGGGTATCCTTCAGCGCGTTTAGTGCGTTCTCAGCTTCACGGGGAGTGACAAAGTCTGCAAAAGCAAACCCCCTTGCGGTATAGTCGGCCTTCTTCGGGACCCGCACAGACCTGAGCTGCCCGTAGGTGCCGAATAGCGTCCGGATATCCTTCTTGGTAGCCTGGAAGGGCAGGTTCTTAATGATGATCTTCGTCCTCTGCCCGGAGGCCTTCTTGGACTTGTCCTCGCGTCGTCGCTCCTCGGCCGCATCGTGGCCCTTGTGGGAAGCCTTGACACCCAGGGTGTGATCATCCAGAACATGGCCATCCATCACCTTGAGCGCTGCCTGCGCCTGCTCCTTTGTGCGGAACTCCACAAAGCCGAAGCCCATGCTCAGCGTTTGGCCAGGCTTCTTGGGATCCATCTTGGTCTTAACTCTGGCCGAAACAAATCCGTCCAAAGACTCAAAAGCTTCAGCCAACTTAGTTGTTGATGTAGAAAAGTTTAAATTTCGGACAAACAGCGATGTCGTCTCCATGTCCTCTTCCGTCTTATCGCCGCGTGACAGCAGCTCGTTCACACTTAACTTTTGAACCGTCGTTGTCGGCCGATCTTTTAGCGCCACGACCTGATCGATTTGGTCACCTTTGAAAAGATCTCTTGGCGCCTTCTCCAAAAAGAGAAGGCTGTCTTTGATCCGGCGGTACGCCAACTTTCCAAATGCGGATTTGGCGTGGCTGGGCTGCGCAAAATGGACAATGGCGATTGTTCCACTTGGGGGCATGAGTACCCGCAGCACAGGCCCAGACTCCTCAAAGAGCTTCCTGAGTTCATCGATCGTCGTGCCAAAGGGGAAGTTCTTGACCAATATGGCAGTGTCGCCCCGCTTGTGGGACTTGAAGGCTTCCAAATCAACACCGTTAGCGGCAAAATAGGCTTTGGTCTCTTGTATGACGCTCGTCTCCGCGATAGCCTGCTTCACGGCAGCATCGGCGGAGGTTGGGTCGAGCAGCTCAGATTTTGAAACACCAAGGCGTGCCGCGACGGAGGCATTAACGGCATCTTGGCTCATGTACAGAGCATTCCAGTTGAAGGTGTTGGCCGCGGCCTCGGCCTTCTTCCTGATCATGTTCTGCTTCTTCAAGGGGAGCCTTGAGATGGCAAGCTCATCCAAGCCAGTGTCTCTCTTTGCACTGGCAGGAATGATGTGGACGATTCGCCCCTGAAACGTTGCCCCGTCCATGGCTTGGAATGCTTCAACCGCTTTGGATGGGTCCTTGAAGAGAATCAGGGCAAACCCTTTGCTGGCCCCTGAGCTATTGACGGGCAAATGGACCTAGCATTATTAGCGGCCATACATGATAGATGACTTCAAACAAAATGCGAAGAAATGAAGGCAACAATATCAGATAATCGAAGCATCTACTAAAATATTCGCCCAGGTTCTCAGCAGTAAACATCAGCTGTCCCTATCTGGGGTTCATCACGTTGCATGTCCTATTCGAGGAAATTTGATAGAAAAGAAAAGGAAATGATATCCACATACCTCTTCGACCTCTCCATACTGCTCGAAGCTCTCGCGGAGATCATCCTCGGTAGTACTGTAAGGCAGGTTCCGCACAAAGAGCCGAGACGTCCGATGGATTGCCTCGAGTGTGTCGTCCTTTGCTGGTTCATTCGCTGC
This sequence comes from Calonectria crousiana, assembly GCA_013406985.1. Classification (NCBI taxonomy): domain Eukaryota; kingdom Fungi; phylum Ascomycota; class Sordariomycetes; order Hypocreales; family Nectriaceae; genus Calonectria; species Calonectria crousiana. The sequence continues at coordinate 626,139 of VTGD01000009.1, forward strand.
TTCCTCGGAGGCACCCTCCTCTGACACCGCCACCTCAGCAGCTGAGGGTGTTGCGGGATTAGCATCGCCGCCATCCCCTCCCTCAGGCTGGCCAGTTGCTGTGGGAGTGCTGTCTTGCTGAGGAATTCGTTCCAGATCATCGGGATCAACCAGGTCTAGCAAGCGGTTTGTCCTCGATCGCAGCCAGTCATCATCCGTCGCCTCCAGCCCTGGCTGATCTAGATCGGCCTGCTTCGACTGTGAAATCTCAGCAGTCTTTTCAGCGGCTGGGCCTTGGTCACCGCCAGAGGGTGTGTCTATCTCCATTAGTCGCGGCGGTTGAGATGGCAAAGCCTGGGCCTTCTCCGGCGGATCTATCCGGCGCTGCTTCTCTTTTCGAGCTGGTATTTGCTCATATTCGTCATCACTCTCCTCTTCAGGGACGGCGGCAGCAGGAACGATAGGCAACTCGCCATCGACTTCAGTGCCGCCGACATTATCCAGCGCGCCCTCGCGGCCAGGCTTCATGACTTGAAGGAACTCGCGCAACTTGGGATCGGACACATTCAGCTCGTCTCGCTTCCTCTTCTTGGAGCTCGACTCCTTCTCAGCTGGACGGTCCGAGTCCAACGACTTGCCGCCCGGCAGGATGTGACTGGAATGCGATGTGTTCGAGCCTTTCGACAAGGTTGGATCTGAGATCTAACATTCCATGGTCAGGAGGAGGTCCATCGAGACACGGCGTGATGGGTGACTTACGGGCTTTGCAGTTTCCACAGCAATCTTTGACATCCGAATATAAGTCTTGTTAAAGTACTTGACGGCCGTAGAGGCGTCATCGGAAGTCTTGTAGCCGACATAGCCAATGCGGCGCTTGGGGATCAGCTTGACATCGGTGATCTCGCGGCCATTGGCAGAAAAGTGTTTGCGGAACTCGGCCTCCGTGAGGTTGGGCGGTAGTCCCTTGATGAAGATTCTGGAAGAGGCCATGATGAAGACAACAACTCCCAGGTAAGGTGAATGGTTCACCGTGGGAGATATAGTTGTAATTGCATCGTCGCGTGGGCGCGCTTCTTATGAAGGGAGAGAGGGAAGAAAAAAAAAAGTTTCTCTTCATTCTTTATCGTTAGGGGTGGGGCATGATTCTGGTCCGTGCACCCGGTTACATCGTTATGTGGAACCCACCCAACTACCAATTGTCTCTGTCTATCCAGGAACCCGACTCTCAACTGTCACGTTGAGAAAACCTTGAATAAGCCAGCGATGTGAGAAATTCCTTCAGGCCATTGAAAGAATGACATATATGACTCGCTCTTTTCTGAGGACTCCATGCAATATCTCTTCATGCTCGTCACAGCACCTGGACTACAACTTGGCACTTCAGGTTTAAGTCTGTGGTCGTTCTCCACAGTCATGTCCAGTCGCGTCAGCTAATATCCACCTACAGATTTTCCGAGCTTGACCAACTATGCCTAGAAACCTAGGATATCTTCAAGTAGTGGACTACCGGTTTTCATTCCACTCCAAGAATGTGGGCGGGTTTTTTGCAGGATTCGTGTTCTCTAATTCCAATAGTATCGTATCGCCGACGCCGCATCAACGACCGCTGTTTGTACAAAAATTGCAAACTACAAAAAGCTTCTCCGTCATCGAATATTAGAAATATTCCTGTATTTGGTTTCATATATACCATCTATTGAAGTAAGTATCTCCATTAGCATTGCGAGCAATGTGTGCGACTTGTGAATCGGGTCATTTCTCAAGTATTTATCACCACACGATGTGAATGGACTACAGAATAGACGTTATCCAGGTTAACGCAAGTCGTCCTCAAGGCCTATAGTATTTGACATGTTTTATCGGTGATCCTCAAATCCGAATATAGATAGATGTTCAAATCTACCGATTGGGCCATAATGGCCCACAATCCACAAGACACCACACGCCAATGCACATCGAATGAGCAATGATTCAAATAAATCACACTCTGCGAAGGGGTAAGGCTCAGGGACCTCGTACTAATTTTCCTTTCGCTGTGATTTTAAATGTTCAAATAATTGGACACTTGGGACGCTTGCTTACATTACCCTGAAAATTTGATAGGACTTTTGGCCATGCATCATGCACTCACAGTCGCCATATATTGAAATGCAGTCTAGCGCTTGTTCCCGGGTAGCATGGATTAAATTCATGCGATTATGCGTGTCGCTAGCCACTCGCTCCAGTCTCGTTCAAAAATGAGCCCCAGCATTTTACTTCACTCTCATGCCTTTCTACAGCTCCCAGTGCTACTTGATCCCAAATCAGTTGGATTCTAGGGATGAATAATATTGGTGCTGCTTCAAGTATTCTGCTATATCCATTCGAAGATAACATTGCTCTTGTGCGATATGTCCAGTCTGGGTACAAACCACCTGTGCACCTGTGGTCCGCGTCTTTCTTCAAACACATACATACACCTCTCGATTCTCAGGCTTAACCACATCCAAATAACAGTACGCCTACTAGTCTAAACATTTTCAGATGGTGTTCAATTATCACGATGGAGACGGGATAGTGTCACTCCCCTGTGGATGAATACAAGTTGGGCGCAAAACGGTCTAACCTTGACAAGCCATGCACACCGCAACGTGAACAATGAGGGCAGTCTTTTTTTCCACTTCGCCTCCTCGCTACTGTTTTCTTCTTTGGTCTTTGGAGGAACTAGGCATGGCCGGCCACGGACGTTCCGGCTTTGGCAATGCTCCGGCAACGAGGCCGCGGCCCACACGCTCTCGCAGACTTCCGCAACCGTCGATTGACACCATCAAATCCTCATTTTGACCCAGCTGTATCGTCAGGGGGATACTATAAAAATGGTTCGTGCATTTATTTAGCTTTATTTGGCCCAGCACTGCGAAAGTTGGCAGAAGTACCAGCAGAACGGAACAAGGCTGCTGAATCACTTTCAGTTTGGGAGGCTTGGTGGAGAAACAGACGCAAGACAATGTATTTAACAGCGGATTTCCGTTCTTATTTCACCTGTTCTTAACGTGAGTTTCATCGCCAACCATGTGGGATTCCACGTGGACATCAAGCCGGCCCGTGCCTTGACGTACTCGTGAGCCTGTCTTATCAAATCCGAATCGAAGTTTGAACCGTGCCAGGTCAATGAAACCGTACCAGAGTTTTCTTGAGGCATATTTGCATGATGGTAGGTGTTTCTCATTTTTCGAGGGTAGATTTGTGAACATGCCATATCAGTTTTATTCCAATACCATGCTTTGGTGTTGTCAACCTAGTTAATTTTCATGAGACGCTCGAGGTGATATGTATACTTGCCCTAAAGTCTAACATCTTAATATTTCGCGCGCTTCTACCATGCTCATGCTTGCTTTTATGTTTTGTGTAAAGTTTTAGCGTTTCAGTCAGAGTAACATGTGAGTCTCGTAAGAAAACATGTGTTTCGTCTCCATGCCCTTACCAAACACATCAACTGTCTACCCCACTGGACACTCCCCAGAATATAATTCCTAGTCAGGATGATCCTTGAACTGTCCAAGCGTTGGCATATTTTTACTAGTTCTACTCATTAGTCGGGAAGTTTATTGTTGACTGTGGTCGCTCTCGCAACGTCTGTAGCATGTATTTAGTTGATCTGTTCTAACGACATTGACATGGCAAAACAGCACTGGGTTTCTCTTTACCGCACAATGGTTGCGGGATGTAATTGAAGCCATTGTTCTGTTCTGTCATGGTCTCTCCCTTTCGATTCATGTTAGGCTCTGCAGTGGTTCGCATCCAAACTTGGGTGTTTAAGATCACTGTTTGCCTTGGGGTACACCGACTCTTGAAATAAAGGAGCCCAATACAGGGGGGAAATGCATCGGTATTTCCAAACAAGACAGGGATTGCACAGACAAAAGGAAGATGAGAGATGGGATCCCGATTGTCAGGCCACCAAGCATTAAGCCGTCTCATCAAAATGATGTATAATATGGCAAGGCAATATGCATTACCACCAGCCAACCCGAGAACAGGGTCTAGGGTAGGGCGGGGAGAAAACTGGGTGACGGGCCGCCCGCTTAACACTGGTGGCGGGCGGTCTAACGCACGTTCCACGAGGCCATCCAACGCCAGACCAACTTCATCCACGCGACTCGCGACATCACTGCACTCCACTGGCCCCCGTCGTCGATCCAAACAGCAAACACAACTACACCGCCGCACCGCCTGCAACCGCTCGCTTCACCAGCACACACACGACGTGTCCTCCTGTGCCGCCACCTGTACGTACCTGCCGCCGCGAAAACAAGGCTTCCTCGTCCGAAGAAACCGCCAAAAAAAAAAGGGGCGGGCGAGCGAGGCAGACTCTCTCGCGCGCAACTCGCCTCACAATTGCACGACCTGACGCATCGGAGCTGACCAGAACCGTACACACACGCAGTCGCAAACACACCACCGACCGAAAGCACTCTATCCAACCAACATGTCTGACAAGCAAGGCGCCGACCAGCCTCCCCGGGAGAAGCTTGAAGGTGGGAGGACCCCCCCCCAATATGCAGAAGGCATCGGAATATAATTTTTTCCCCCCTCATTTAGCTAACGCCCAAGCTCCAGCTCAGATCAAGTCCGCCGACATGGTGAGCTACGCCGCACGAAGGAAGACGAATTAGGCACGATCGCTAACTGTGATACCAAAGACGGATGATATGCAGCAGGAAGCTATCGAAGTTGGTAGGTTTGCTCGGGCACCCATGTCGACGTCACCGCGCACCACTCCCCATGTCAATGGACAAGGCTGACAAGGCTGCAGCTCAGGAGGCCATGGCCAAGTTCAGCATCGAGAAGGTGGGCTAGCCTGATACAACACAACATGTCATGCGGAGACGTCAGGCTCACACTCTCATAGGACATTGCGCAGCACATCAAGCGAACAGTTTGTGTTACCCACCCGGAGGCATGCGATTGTACATTAGGCTGACTAGGTATTCTTTGACAGTTCGATGAGCGAAAGGGCCCTACCTGGCACTGCATCGTTGGTCGAAATTTTGGCAGCTTCGTGACTCACGGTACGTTGTCACAGATGCGGACGCGTTCGCGCTGCTGCTTCTTGGCCACCGCCCCCCTTAGGCTGTTGTTGAATGTCTGGACTAACACATGGCTGGCACCACCCTACAGAGACTAAGCACTTCATCTACTTCTACCTCGGCCACTGCGCAATTCTACTCTTCAAAACGCAATAGGGGTGGGAGAAAGAGCTCGCAGATATCTGGCACGACATTTGGCCTTGGAATTGGAAGTGCAAGCTGTGAGCTGCGGAGGGTCAACGCCTGTGAGGAAGACAAAGAAGCAGAGAAAAAAAGTCCGAGGCATCCAAGGCTAACGTGCCACCACCACACTGTACGACCGGACAGACCCCCGTGTACATGAAAGCAAAGTGAAGAGAGAAACAAGGAGAGAGAGAGAGAGAACGAGAGCGAAGGATAGAGGGAGCAGGAAGACCGTGTACTATAGCTAGCCAGTGTGCCAGGTTCACGATCAAAACGATGATGGGCCGCTCACTCAGATTAATTTTCCCATCGTCGACAACAAAAAGCGTCACAGCTATTTTCACCCTTAGAAAGCATTTCTTTGCCAACTCGTGCGCAATGCCGTCTTGTCTCTTGTCTCTTGTCTCAACGTCGTATTAAACAGAAGGCCAAACTCGGCCAGCCCGGCGCTGCTGCTGCTGCTCACAGTCTCACGAAAGCGACATGGCGAGTTGCCAGAGAACCAAGCCCGCAGCTTCCTGTTTTCGCCTGGCGTTGTATCCGTTCCTGAGACACAATGACCGAATTGTTGTGAGACATGCTCCTCTGGTTTCACCGCCCATCCCATCCCATCTGCCCGCTAGCTAGCCACCGGCGGCCCATCTCTTCAACAGCACGGTTTCCCAAGATGAAGAATAAAGAAGTAACAATAAAAAGAAAAAGAGAGAGAACGTTGCACAATGAGACATGGGCCCAACCGGCCTGCGTCAGCCCTTACGCCCGATTCCTGGCAATCGTGGAGATGTCACATGCGCGATCGGGCTGCTCTAGTCGGTGCACAACGAGTACGCGCAAGCAGCAGCACACCATTTCTGTTTAACCCATCTGCACAACGCTGCCTATTAGGCCACCCAGTCATGCATTGTGACATAACTGAGAGAGGCCCTGCCTAAAACCCATGATTACGAACGCGAGGAATATGATATATAATGCAGGGCCTCTTGTGGCAAAAACCCGCCTCCTTGTCACGCACCCATCTGTGGTGAACGGACGTTGGTCATCATCGGAGGCGCACCCAGCCGATCGAGGTGTCAGTCGGGTTGGAGGGGGACTAACACCCGACGACCTAGCACCCCGCTTTTTGGCGTCCTTTGGGACGCCTCTCGCGGCCCAGGGGGGGTGCGAGTGAGAAGAAAAAAGAAGAAGAGACACAAGAGGGAAATAAAAAACAAAACAAGGTGGTGGGCGGAGGGTTCGGCTTTTCGGTGGCTTGCCGTGCGAGTTGACCGAATGACCCAGCAGAATATGCCGGCAGCAGCAGCAGCAGCTTCTACAAGGATGGAAGTGCCCGTGAGTCGTTCAAGCGCCCATTCGGGAGGGGAGGGGGCGAGTGGGTAACGAATGACCTCAGCCGAGACGGCGAGAAGAGAGGGAAAGAGAAAGAAAGTAGTTTTGGCCCCAAAAAACGCCGATGTCATGGGCCATGATGTGATTAGGCCAGCCGAAAGACCAACGGATGCAACGGGTGATGCGAATTCTGCCCACCCCGTTGCTGCAGACTTGCACCAAAGCGAAAATAGAAGGTAGGAGGAACTAACGAAACGTATTTTGGTCCTTTCGTTGGAGCGTTTGTCATTCCAGGAACAGCTTCGCCACTGACTTAACTCGACCCGACTTGGGTGAAGGTAAAATCAACCTACAAAACTCTACCCCAGTTGTGTGCTATACGAATTTTTGTCGCTGCTTGAACCGTGAATCATGTGGCTGCGAGATGCTGTGGGTGAGGCCGTATTGGGTAAACGACGGTTGTCGTAAGAATTGTCGCTGCACATGTGCCCAGGGGAGCCAGAATGGGACAGACGGGCTATTGAAACCGGTTCAGGTCACTTTTCCCTCTCGCTCTCATCGTCACCATTGACGACGGCCTCATCAATTCCTGCACCCTCCACCAAATCCGCCCCGTCCCCAATAGATCCGGCGCTAGTCCAACTCCAACATGGATGGCCCCTCACAGCTCTCCATGTCGCAGCCCACCGTGCTTCTACCCACCCACTCATCTCTGAGGGTCCCGGAACCGACAGCAATGGCTTCCGAGAGCAAGGGCCGCTGGGGAAGTCCGTGTGTTCCGTCCTGTTCGGCGCTGCTTTGGCAACTGTTCCGATTTCTAGGCTTGGCCTAAACATATCATCTGAATCACTCGTACCAAAGCGCACGAGGGAGAGGGACCGAAAAAAAAGCTTCCCAACCTCATCTGCGTCATTGGCCGTCTCGACAAGAAATGAAGGGACCCGGTCAAAGGCCAGGAACCCGGGTGGCGAACCCGCCGACAAAGCAACCACCTGCGTGCCTGCGTGAAAGCCTCTCGTGTGTATACCACGTACCTGGAACCCTGCAGGTAGAGCTCTGAGCGGCGAAGATACCTACGGTACGGAAGCCTGGTCGACGCTACCTGCATGCGTTACGCAACACTACCCAAATCAAGATGGCGCATGGCGGGCTGGCATTGGGGAAGAGGGGGGGATTTGCTGACGGTGCGTTGTGCATGCCATTGCGCCATGCCTGATTGGCATGACTTGCAGCGGCCCTATCCGGACGACGGAGACAGACGGTTGGGATAGGGTGGGATGGGTGAGAGCGAGGGAAAAACGGGAACGTCACGGCGCTGCAAGAGTGAGAAGTGACAGAGTGAGTCCTTTGCCGACCCAGGCGTGCCGGTTCGGTCGTGGGGGGACCAATGCCGCTGAGCTGACTGTGACCCGAGAATGGCCAAGATGAGACGAGCTACATGCGTTTGTCCAGGCACTCGGTGCTGGGCATCGATTTATCCCACAGCGCAACTGCTCAGCGATCAACAGATTCGGGCCTTTGCCTACGCCTCCCAGTGCGGCTGGGCCTGTGTAAGGCAGTCCAAAAGGTAAGCTTTGGCTGGGCGTAAGCAACAACAGGACCAATGTCGTAAATAGCCTCAATGCTGTGCAGCGGTTGTAACATGGACATGATCCCCCACGAATGAGTGACTTTGCATCATTGATTTCTCACACTGTATAGCAACACTGCGCCAACTTTTTCTCTCTTCCAACCACCCAATCCCCAAGTGCGGAAGGGCCCTACCGCGCCGTCAAATATGATTTCCCTCGCATGGTTCTGAAGGCGTCGGCACGGACTAGTCCCCTTTCCGCTGGCGGCCCCGGTCGGCCACGCGGGAGAGGATTGGCGCCTCTCTCTCTGGCCAGAGTTTCGGAGCATGAATGGGGACGATATTCTCCTCGGCTCCTAAGTACGAGGAGCCGTTGGCCGAGTCCAAGGAAGCTTTCCCGCCGCCCGCCGCCCGCGCCATGGTTTGGGCTGTCATGTATGCACGCATACCCCGGTCGAATTTTCTCTATGATTGACATCTCGGGCTCCTCGATTTGCGGCGCGGGCTCTGCCAGACAGCACAGTTGCAACTCCGTTAATCGCGGTTCCCGTTCGAAAGCAATGACACATCCGGGGACGACGAGTGAGTCGTCAACGAAATGAGTCTGGAACCCGCCCGTCTTCTCAAAAGGATCAAATGTCTGACCTTTTGGCTGCCTGGAGCGAGACATTGGCTGGGTCCCAAATATCCACCTGTTTGCTGCATCTTGCCTCCCGCTAGATGCTTCCCCCCTCTTCGTCCTGTATCATCAAGTCGCTTCATGTTGTGCTGCGCCAAGTTTGAAGGATTGCTCTTGTACCTGCGTTCCAACTACTCCCGAGGGACCCCACCGAGGTCAGCCTTGATGGGTTGGATGCTGATACACAATACGCAGATGCCGCAAAAACCCAACAACGTTGTTGGGCTGTTGGATCTTGATCCCTAGCCACCGAGACAATATAGCGCTGCGCGGCACATTCCCAGAAACTCGCAAGCACCGTGCACGTACATTGTATGTGCATAAAGTGTAGCCAAAGACATGCGGCGTCCGTCAACGAGGTTAGTCGTTCCCGTGCTTGTGCGGAAACACACCACACTGCACGTACCCATTCGTTGCCCGGCCCCGCCACAGTTGATTGTCTGGATGAACACCGAACATTGGAATGAATTGATAGCCATGAATGCAATTGCATGCAGAAAAAAAATCGGGGCAGGAATTATCTCGGTATTCGCCGCTGCTCATTGGCGGTTGCATGCTATCGTCGTCTTGGTTCACGTCTGATCGTGCACCACCTGCGGCTTCTGCCAAATCACGGCGTCCAAGACAGTGACAACCTTGCTGCATCATGGACGCCCCCATACCATCGGAGGGTTCAGCGATGAATAGAAGCTAAATCAAAACCCTCAAGAGTAATTGGGTAGATAAATGGTAAGCCGAAGCTGAAGAAGCAGATCACTGACCCTTTGGGCTGGTGTCGCATGGCCTTTATGATATCTTCAACGCAGCATTCATGGCAGCCGTACATGTCCGAAGCCTTATTTGCACCCATCATTGTTTCTATTTAAGCTTTGTAGGGTCATAGGCATACCGAGAGGAGGCGGGCCAGGGAGGGGGAATATGGAGAGAGAACCTTGGCCTGATTAGGCTGGTCGTGCATCCACGGCTCAGCTTGTTTTAAAAAAAAAAAAGACCAGGCTCGTTGAGCCAACCCCCAAACGGACCAGAGACATCTCGGACCCTCTAAATGAAATGCTAGGTGAATCATAGGCGGGGCAGCGGGCGAGCAATTGAGCTGGTCTTCTGCACCAAACCGTCACTTTGCTCGATTGTCGATTCATCAATTGGGCGAGAGTGTGAATTCGTCGGCTGGGGTCCCATTGCAGCGAGCTTGAGATGTAGAGCCTCCCGTTGGCATTGACCATCCACCCACGGACATTGCCTAACAAGGATGGCTCGCTGCAGAACGAAGTGATGTGCCAAGTCGCAAAAACATACACGCGACATGCTGCACTTTACTAACACCGCCTGCGCCCGTCCACCTGACTCTTATCAAAAATGGCGGCACCGCAAGATATCAAGCTTGTCTGGGTAGCAAGCTACCGGGATCCGCTTTAAGTGTCTCTGCATCTTCCCATCTGTGTCTCCAGGATAGCTATTCGTGCCGGCCCTGCCCGTCCAACTGCGTAACCGGGGGTCGCTTCGGCGCACCACTCGGGAGGTGTGGCGATGCATTCGTTCTCCGATGACTGTGCTGCCAGCCACCCCTCGGCAGCACCTCTGATGCTCACTGGCCATGGTCCTGGTTCCGACAGCGACTGACCAACAAATAACTCAAGATCTGGTGAAATACACAATTGACCTGAGCGGAAATGAATGCCCACGCCTTCTCAACATCTGTTGGTTTGGGTTCGCGTTCGCGGTCGCTTAAAGCCGTGGCTCATCTCGCGGAGCAGTCCCTGCTCCCTACATCGTGGAGGGGTTTGGGAGGGCAGTGAAGGACCCTTGGCCACCGCTCCAAGACATCCGGGACCGACAGGGCGTCACCCGGAGACCCGTTTAGGCTTGGACGTGAAGTTGACCGGCGTGGGATGGGACGTGGGATGGCGGAGAGACGCCAAAGGAGAATTCGTACACCACCACAGTTGCAGTCAACTGGAGTGAGCGAGCACCTCGGCGCCGAGTGACTGTGGTTCCGCCAAGCCCAGCCAGCACACGCCCCTCTGGAAGGAGGGCCTCCCCGGTCGTACCCATCTTTCAAGTCGTCTAAGACCTCCCCGCCGCCAGGCGCGTGTGTGTGCCTGCCGCCAGGGCTGTTTGTTCTCCGTATCCTGGAGGGTACTGACGAAACGATTCCAGCCAGCAGCTCGCAGTACCACAGCGCGGTACCGCACTCCGAGATGTAAGGCAAAGGGCAATCTTTTGGAGATGGAGAGGGCATGGGCGGGATTTCTATCCCGGCGTGCATCATTACTTCCGCCGTTGGCCTCCGAAAAAAAGTCGCAGAGATGCCGAGCTCCGTCGCTACCCCGGGTCTACATCCCCAGAGACGTGCTTACTGTATTGTGCTGGTGTTGCACCGCCGAGCTGATGTTCGGTGATGTCAGCAAGCCTTGTGTTCGTCCCTGGCCTGGACGTCCCGTAACGATGGCGCTGGCACTGGATTGGCATTGGCGCTGGTGCTGGCGCTGGCCACTGCAGGCTTGTGTGGCTGCTGCCCCGACCAAGGTTGTTTCTTAACTTCCTCCAACCTTTTGCCTCCAAACTTGCGGCGGCGCATATCCACATCAACATCAACAAATACCTGCCTGCACCCACATCCCCCCATCTGCCCCATGTCCCTTCCATGTGCATGTTCAGGCCGGGACCAGGGCCTCCCGCCTGCTCCCGCCAACAGGTGCGCCCAGGAATGTGCGTTGGCTGTCGTTGTCACAGTCCTGCTGGCCATGCCAACGACGAGGTTTCAAGTTCCCTCAGCTCTTGCGTCAATCCAAATCAGGACTGGTGCCGGCACCTCTTCGCCTGAGTCGTGTCTCGCCTCGCCGCGAATGCCTTGTACAAAGGGTTTGCCTTGAATCGTGCATTGGGCACTTGTGCATCTCAACCTCCATCTGCTAGCGGGAAGAAGAGTTGGATGGAATTGAGATTTCAGAGCACTAGCAGTCAAGGCAATCAGTGGTTGGCTCACCGCAGACACCATCGGGTAAATCAGCAAGACGGATTTATTGGTTACCATCTTTCGTGCAATGCCTAATTGGGAGCGAGGGCGTCGGGCTGAGTTGGGCCCTCCCTTTTAGAGTAATTTCGTGTATTAGTGTTCTCGCTCTCGCTGACGTGAAGTTCTCTCGCTGGGTTGCATTTCCCGCAGATGTGTTTGCTGTTTGTTCATGTCAGGCGTCAGGCAGGCCTTGACCACAAATCGCATGCGTCTATTTCTTCATCTAGTGCTCTGCACGCGAGGGACGCTCTAGCCTGCTGCTTTACTCCCCTCAGTGCGACGCAGAGCAGAACATGTCGCGCTGCCTGTGCAGGCGCGGAATGTCGTGGCAATTCTAATAATCCTCCGATTGTCAAATTTCCCCGGCGACCGGCTGATATGAAGTGGAGTTGCTATTTTCCAAATAACCGCCCACATCAGCCTCGCAATTATCAATATGAGCAAAAACCATAATACCGGTTTCTCTCTCTCATTCAACTGGACTGTCCTTGCCGGGCGCATCTGGAACATGACCTCAAGATCACACACTCCCTATGGTCAGAGAATCCTCCCATGCCAAACTCTACGTAGGCGCTCCAAGGATAAGACAAGGGTGACACGGCCCCATACGCCATCAGCCACGCAGGCGTGGACCTGCTCATGCTACTGGGCGAGCGCTCACAAGTGAACACCATCATATCAACTCCGAACACAACACTGTTGCGCCTTGCTCAAAACGCTTCCGATCTCAGAGTTGCAAGGGGTGCCGTTTCGCCCTGCCGTGACAAGTGCCTGGAAAGAGGATGAATTGATCTGCTTGATCTGCTCGATCCCATCCACCACGTCGTCGTCATCTTTATTAATTTCATGCGCCACAAGGTCTCGGCTGGGGCACCGTGGGGTCGCAATCCAAGAGCGATTCACTTCCAGGGAATGCCCTATGAGCTAGGATGTGCTTGACTACAGTTGAACTAGAAAATATTAAACTTACGAAAAGGGGTCTGTCTGTCTTCTTTCACTTGGTTGCCTGAACACCAGTATCAAATATCAAGTGGAAAACCAGAGGCAGGGCTGGTTCAGAAGATAGGCTCTTTCAGGATGAACTGCGTGCTGGTCGCTGAGAGTGGGCAGTCAAACAAACCACCAGGCGTCGTCTGGTCAAGCCGAAAAGTTAAGCTCACTCCCAATGCCGAGAATATTGAACAAAACCAAAATGAGTCTGCCTAGCGATTGGCTTGTACAAGTTTCGATATGGGTACCGCCAATGCCAATCGTCCGCTGGCTATTGGGGGCTGTCCGCAATTGGACAGGAAGCGTGCCCAGGGCGCCATGGCGCCCTGGGCAAGGCTGCATGCAAGGTCCCGGGCGACGGTGCCACGAATGATCGACACTTGAAATGCAAGTTGTCGACGAAACAGTACAGGAGGCGCATGACTAAGCCTGGTAGTTTCATCATCAAAGTTCGCGCATGTCGAATACTTCTCCAAGGCGTTCGGTGGCGGCTTGTTCAACGGATTTGTAGCCCTTTTGCTGTCAGTCATGCATGCAAGCAACCTAAGACTGACGTTGGCACTGATTGCGATCGGTCGTCTCGCCACGGGCTGTGCGCCTAAGCGACTTCGTATTCACCAGAGGGATGCAGGCGCCCAGAAGTACCGATCCCGAAATAATGCGCACAGAGCCAACCTGTTGGACGCCATGTGTGAGAGTTGGATTCGACTGGGCAGGGCAACCTGACGGCAAAGCCAACTTCTGCCCTAGCTGACATGCACTTGGCAGACTTGGCTGCTCCGAAATGTTAACTAGGAACGCATTGTGTAAGAAGGACAAGTGTGTGTGTTTCTAATTCGTCCAGCAAACGTCCTCGTCCTATGCGGGCGATCATGGCGGAAAAGGCTAATGAGTACATGCATCTTGACAATGACCGATGCACCACTTGATTTATGCACGGAACGCGTGCCAGTGAGCTGGTCGCTCACCGGCTCCAGCACAGAGCGACAACAAGCCTGTGCTCTCCGCGTAAAATGTAGCAGCGCCCGGTATGGAGCGTTGGAGGCGACTAAAATACCAGACATACCTGCAACGATCGTGGCGCTTGCTAGTAGAGGACATCCTTGTGCAGAAGAGTAGGTTTGATTCTCGTACCCGCGGGACCTCGCCCACATCCTAATGCTACTCAAACGATGATTCAAAGGGCTATTTTTGTTAGGCGTGAGACGTGATATCGGCATGCCGCATTCACAGCACCTCGTGAGAGAGGGCCCTTTTTCTCAGCGGGAAACCCGGCGTGGAAAGGCTCGGCCAATGGCAGTATTCGCAAGGCTCTTTTTGTTCTACATGTGAGCGTTCTTGACGGCCCGTTGGCGGGTGGAGAACATCCCTCCCAATCAAAGCCCAGCGTCAGGGGAGCCGTCGTTCCCAAAGGTGGTCGCATGGTGATCTGAGGATGACTGTGCCGCTGATGATTTGGTCGATTCATGGCGCAGAACCCATGGTCAGCACGGCCGCTGATGTGTTACATGGGAGGCCCATTTGAACAGAGCCTTGTCAAGGTGAAATGGCACTCCTCTCGCGCTTAGGGAAAAGCCATTGTCGCTCATCTATCCTTCGTATGTTGTGTACCTTGGAAGCGCTTGGCCCTACGACGCTTACTCAACATGGCCAGCATGTGGGCCGTGGAGAAGAAGGGTGGTGTCGTGCAATTGACCTCGAGAGCTAGGTTGGCGGCCGAGATGAGATCCTACAGTCAAACCATGTGGCAGCGCGATTGGAAGGAACTATTCCCTTGGACCTCACCTCTGGGCCACCCCGTACGCGATGCGCCGCATGTCCGGGGCGGGCACCCTCCGTCCTGACGTTTCCAGAAGGTCGTAGTAATCAGAATGGCCTCGGGGGTGAGCTCTGCTTAAAAATACAGTTGAGCTCCCTCATTGCCAAGGATGCAGGCAGGTCGGCCTAGAAATAGCGTCAGGCGCTCCACAGGTGCTCAGGGTAGAAATGGATCCGTTGCCGGCCGATTGGAAGCGGCCCTCTACGTACTGTGTGCCGGGATGTCGAGACACGCTATTGCAATTGGGGGCATAACAGACTTCACTTCCCGGTGTAGCGTCGACTTCAGATTCATTACCAGGTATACGAATTGCAGGGCGGGGAAGTGAGGGCAACAGAGCAACAAGGGATGGGATGAGGGATGTCGCTGGTGCGCTGAGGATCGTCTCGGCTTGGCTCGTCTGGATCTGTCTCATCTCATCTGGACTAATCTTGGAGCGCTCATCATTGGCGTTTTGTGTCGTGTGCCGTGTGTTGCGCAAAGGCGGCGAGGATGGAGCGAGGTAGTGGAAAAAGAAACAACGCCAATGCGTCCCGTCGGGTCATGGCTGGCTGGAAAAGAGAGAGAGAAAAAGAGAGGTCGCAGTCACGCAAGCCTCCTTCGTGCTATATCCCCATGGCCAGCAGAGGTATCCAATCCACAGGCGAGGCGAGAGACCGAAGGATACACATGATGCTCGCCTGCAGTAAAGTACCGCGAGCCCAGCGCAGTGCTGCAGAGATACGTACGTTCCCCCCCACAGCCCACGGCGAAGAGGCAGACCACGTTCCAGATGACAGATCCGTTAGTGACTCCATTCCGGGCCCTTGCCTGTCTCGCCAAGGTCCCCATGGATGATGGGTGACGGAGCTCTGTGAGCGAAGGGTCATGGAGCCCGGTCGTCGTTCTAGCTAAGAGGGTAGCTCAACCTGCCCGCCGGATCCAGCCCGTCAATATCGTTTCGGTCCCCTGGGCCGTCCAATTATGGACGACGGCCGTAACAGGAACAAGGGGTAATTTACAGCAGACCCAGCGCAAAGGATTAACAACATGGAAAGAAAATTATTCTCCTTTGTTTTGCCTTGTTTTTCCTTTTTCCCGTGTTCTGGCCCAATCTCAGCTCCCAATACCCTCCCTCGCGCCTCTTCCGTTCTGCAGCACGTTTGGCCTCCCCAACGAACACCAACCCACCTGGAAGACGCAGACGGCAGTGCAGCGAACAAGAAAACAGGCCGGTCAACGGGACGGGAGGAACCCTTTGGGGGTGGTGCTACATTCACACTAGCACAACGCCTCGCATGCATGCACCACCAGCTGTGTCCTCGTGGGGTCATCCCCCAGGTACTCGTCAATAAGGTATCTGCTAAGTGGAGCCTCGGTAGCCGCGGAGTACCTTCCACCTCCGCTGAGCCACTGTAACTGCCCCGTAAGAGCGCTGTAACTCCATCTGGTCCGCGCTAAAATACTTGGCGGAAACATTTGAGGGAACATTCTCTCGCAGTAATCCGCACACATACAGGACGCACCACACGCACTACAGACGCCACACCCCAGTGTGAGCTAGCGCAGCTAGGGGTACTTGGACCGGTACTCGGCGAGTAGTTGACCTGGTGCCTTGTGAGGGCGGCGCAGCGATCTGCTGTAGGCGATGCCGTGGGCGGTGCTGATGCCCTACGGGTTCCCCGAAGCCACGCCCGCGATGCGCTGTAGGCGCTGCAAAGCAGCCCTGGTCCGTTGTGGTCTTTGGTACCTCTGCAAGTATCAACCCCCGGTGACCATTTGTAGTGCATCGTCCCTTGAACCTTTCTGGGCTTGGCCTCACAACCCGGTGCCGCCAAACTGTGTCGTTGTGTTTTGCCGGCTGGTGCTGGTTGGCGCGAGTGTCGGGCGCTGGCGCTACCGTCTGTATTGTGCAGTGTCCATTTGTGCCAGCCGTTGTGCTGTGCTGCGTGGTGTTGTGCTGATGCACTGTACCCCAAGCATACTGTACCTTACTGTGTCGCTGCCGTGCAGTGCTGTGTTGTTGTGCTGTGCTGGGCCTCTTGGGGTCTTGGGGCCGCCCCCCCCCCCCCCCCCCCGGGCTGCTTCCCTGTTTGGCAGCACGATGCCTACCGGTACACTCCCATCTCCCCACTCCCACCCACTCTAGCACACTCCCACCCCGTACCTTCCTTCGTACACCCTCCTCTCTCTTCTCGTCGCTGCCGTTCCCGTTCCCCCATTGTCTCCGCCCATCCAACTTTCCTTCTCCTCCTCATCTTGTCTCCAAGAGAGTTACCTCTCTCAAGGTGTTTGCAACCTCGTTTTGTTTGCCTGTTGTGCCTCATTGCCCCTGAGGAACACGGCAACTCTGGATTCTTGCGGTCTTTGTCCCTACGCGGAACATTTGGCTTAGGTGATTCCCTGCGCCAGCCAACCGCCCATCACAGCAGCGGCCTCACTTTCCGCTCACTTTGGGATGACGATGTGACGGCGCCCTCACTCTCAACTCACATTTAAAATCCCGCGGCAATATATAGCTCGATTCAGTTCCGAGTCTATTCTTCTTTTCACCATTTGCATTTTCTACGCCGCATTCGCTTTCCACCAACACCGACCGACCAACACGACTTTCGATATCGCTGATCGACGCCTTCTCCATACCCGCGTCATTTCACACCCCACGGCCTACGCAGGCTCGTGAAGACCTCCAGCATGAACTCGCTCAAAGTTCCCGACGGCGGGTGGACGCTGGAGGGCTCTGGAAAGGGCTCGCACCTCCCACCCCAGGCTTTTGCTCTGACGCTCAGTGACAATGTCATAGAGGACATGATCAAGTGCGTACAGAACGGCGAAGGCATCCAGCTCTCTCTCGGGGCCAGCCCTGTAAGTCTCGCTCTCGACATTGCTCGCGCTTCCCTCAGGCACCTTTCCGAGAAACTGTTTCTGCAATTCCCGACACTAGGCGTCAATGTCATGATATGCCGCTCCATTGTAAAGCACTCCCGTTTTGAACCGAGACTGATGTTTAGCCTCTGCTCTAGACCTTTCTCTATGGCTCCAACTCGCACGCCATCACTCCTCCTGCCGACACCTATCCTTACGATCTCTTCCTCACACAACCATTCGAATCGACAAGGGTCGCTGACAGACTACCACACGCCGGGTCGCTCTTCCAGAAGCCCAAAGGCGCTACCCCTACCAAAGCCTCAACCAAGACCGATAAGGAAACCGAGACCAAGGCCAAGGGAACAAAGGCTAGCAAGAGCAGCACACCATCCGGCCTTGATTCCGACAGAGAGGCTCTCCAGCATGAGATAGCGGCTCTTGCTGCGGGTCGGGAGAAGTCGGTCTCACCTTCTTCTCACTTTGACATACTTATACTGACATATAGCATTACAGAACACGCATGGTTGGAAAACTCCCGGCAACGAAAAAGGGCGCCGCGAAAGCAAAGACTAAGTTGCTGCCCGGCTACACCTCGACCCCACGATCGATACCTACATCGCCAGGTCACGCATCCCATGGCTCACCCAACTCGACTCCTGTGTTGTCTGCTTCGCAGCAGCACATGGAGCGAGCCAAGGAGCAGAGAGTCATTTTGGTGCACGAACTCGCCGTTCAAGATCGATCGCTTGAGTACATTGCCAGTAAGTGGGCTGGCAAGGAGGAGGATCTGAGACCCACCTTGGAGAAAGTTGCCGACAACCTCCCGGACAAGAAGTGGGCAATGAAGAAGGCGTATTGGAAGGAGCTTGATGTTTGGAATTACAATTATGATACCCCGGAATTGCGACAGAAGGTGATTGAAAACGCGGTCAGACAGTACGACAAGCAGCGGTTATCTTCGTCAGAACCAGAGTGGCAGAAGCTATTGCCTAAGGAGGAGCGAGGAAAGGGCAGATGCCTGAGTCGACTTCAGGCCAATCTGGCCAAGGGTCCGACCCAAACGGCGCCGAAGATCAAGGTGCAGAAAGCAGATGGCAGCCCTGCGTCAGGGGACGATTCTCTGGAGGTTGAGAGGCCCAAGGCCAGTGAGCCAATGTCGCGGTCAACATCGAACCCTCTGCCTGCTAAGCCCAAGAAACCTTCCGGACAGGATGCTCAGGTCAAGCGACTTCTTGGAAACAACAAGCCCAAGCCTGCAGCCCCGAAGACATCACCCACCAAAAATCGTGCCACGACAAGCAAGGCCAAAGATGGCCGGATCCTCTCAAAAGAAATCATTGAGAACTCAGACTCATCTGGGGATGAGGCTTCTGTGGTGGTGAAGACGAAGCCTATCGCTCCACCAAAGATCAAGGACACCATTGCAGCCAAGCCTCGACCCGTCGCCAGAGAACCCATCAAGCCAGCCCAGGCAGTGAAGCGGCCCCGTGAGGACGACGATTCGAGCTCGAGCTCAGGAACGCCTTTGTCGAAGCGCATCAAACCGAAGCAGCCCCTGCCGGCACCGCGACTCAAGCACCGCCCTTCGGACGCGAGCCAGAATTCCCGTGGCACCGGTACGACTTCTTCGTCGCTCAAGAGCAAGAACACTTCTCCCACCAAGTCGTCACCCCTTGCTTCTTCACCACCTACGAATGCGTCGGACCTCGAGAATGAGGCACCACGGATCGCTCCCCCAGTAACGAAGAAGCGCAAGGCAGAATCCAGCGAGAAGCCTCTGGCATCCAAACGAGCGGCCATGGCGAGTGTTTCCGACGACTTGGTGCACAAGGCACAGCGTTTCAAGGTATTTTACGAAAAGTATGAAGCATTGCATTACGAGATTTCGGCTTTGGACAGCCCGCGCAAGAATGATTTGAGTCGCCTCAAGGATATGAGGGATCAGTTGAAGCTGATGAAGATGGAGATTTATCGAGAATGCCCTCCAACCAGGGCTTAAATGACGGTGGTAATCGTGGGCGGGCTAAAATGATATTTGAAAGGGCGCACAGCATCATGAACTTTGCTTTGAATTTGCATCAGCATCAGGGGAAACGGTATTTGCATGTTACATGATGAGAGCTCCCATGGATGGAACAGGAGCTCCTTTGATTTGATTTGGTTCTTTTTTGATACCACAATACCAGCCACACGGCTAGCATAGGCGCGCAAGCCAAAAATGAAATACAGAAAGTGTTATAACCAAATATGGGATCCGAGCGAAACATTGTAGGGGCATCCTACCATAGTAGCTTGTTTGAGCCAAAGCAAGTAGAAGTGACTTGATGAGACGCATGTGATGGAAAGGCGACATTGGAAGGTATGGCAACCCCGGCTGTCAAGGGGTGAAGTCCAGGGCCCACCCGCGGGGTAGGCTGGAAATGGTCTGACACCAAACTTGGTGCGCCAGGTTGCGAAAACTCCAGGGTAGAGACGGTGAGTTTGACTCGCTGGGGACAGCACGACGTGGTTTTTTTATCGACTGCTCTCAGCTTCCATATCAGCGTCTCTCCAGTGGGGGTTTTGAAATTGGTTAATATTCTTCGTCATTTTACTATCAAAACCGCACTTATTCCAAGGGGTTGGCATGACCCCTGTAAGGAAATGTTTGTGGATGAACGGGTTTGTTGTCTACGTTTGTTTACTTTCTCCACCAGGAGGCCAATGTTCGCCGAGGAAGTTAAAAAAACATATGGACCCTGCTGTAGTCTCAATTGAAGACTCGAAGACTCAGTAATTTTTTTCTTGCCATGCACGCCGACACTAGCCAACATGCGACAATCAATTCAGCCAGCCACACCCTACCCAGGAGGTCGTTGCGAGTCGGTGTTTGAGCCTCCTGACGACGTGTTCAGGTTGTGGAGCACTTGACTACGACAAAGCAAAACTTGTGACAAGTCTTTTTTTACCTTTCTTTTTTTAAACACTCTGTATGTATGCAAAAATGGTATTTGTTGGGGGCAGGATTTTGCCTCATTGCAGGCGCACACATATCGTGGCAGCTATATTGAGTGCGTGGGCAGTGATGTCGTATCCTGCAGTTACACTGTGGCTATTTGCGGTGCAAGATTACAAACTAAGCTTACCCAAGCTGAAGGCACCCGGATTAGAATGCCAGAAATCATAGAGGCCATGGAATCCACAGAAGAGGCTGGAAGCTTGGTGGGACGTACCACCTGGATGGAGGAGCACAACTGAATCCCACCGAGAGACCAGGGCTTTGCAGAGTGGCAAAGTTGTTGATTCACAAGGGACGCTCTGCAAATCCCCACCCGAATGTGGGAACCGACACCGCTCCGAAGAAGTGCTCGCGAAGATGCTTGCTGAAGCCATACCGCCAGTTACTAGCAGGGATGCGCTGGGCAAGCCTGGAAGGTCATTCTCGCGGGGGGTTGGCCAACAGACAAGGTTCCAGGGCGAATGCGGGAATGCATCAAAAACATCCATGATGATGAGCCTCAACGAAGCAATGCGGATGAGCCGGGAAGATGCCCCAGATGATGGAAACCTTGTTTATTGGGGTTGCTGCACAATCAAGAGGGTGTGGTCACATGACTCAATGGCCAGATTCTAGCGTGGATGAAGGTTGAGCGAGTGGTTGGAGACTGTTCCAAAAGAGCGGTGGCTGCGAGAAAAGAGAAAATGAATCATAACCTGCCAAATGTTAGGAAAACAACAACAAAAAAGAACACACCCCTCCAAAACCAGCTGATACATCACATCATGTTGGTTCATGGCTGCTGCGACCCATGGCCCATGACGATGTCGGGAGAAGCTGTCAGATGCGACGGGACGGGCGGGTGCGCCTACGCGCACGCGGAAAAACCACTTAAGGCTGGCCAATCGGGAAGGGAGGTGGGGGTCACACTGCACCTGCCTGCGCCGGGCATTGTATTCCTTACCCGCCACGTGGGAAGGGCCCGGCGATCCCCGAGTCGTTTCGCACCTGAAGCGAGATGCGAGATGCCTGAGGTCTGAACTCAGGCTCCTTCCCGACTTGGGAAGGGGGACTACCTGTGGCGGTGCGCCTCGCGCAAATGTGGCTTGCATTTCTGTTTTTTTCTTCTTATCCCCTGCAGCAGCGCCTTTGGCTGCATCGTGCTTCGAATCGCGTATCGCCCATCTGATATCCGAGCGGGCGTTTCCTTTCTTTTCCTTTGTTCCTTTTTTCCGCTGTCCCTTAATTTTAGAAAAAAAAAAAAATCAGACATTGTATTTTGATGTCCTGTCCCTTTTTCGCTTTGACATGTTCAACCGTCATCTAACTGCCGCCGCGCCATGGACTTAGTGCCATCTGTCAGGGGGTCCACTGCCTCTGGGACAAAATTTGGGCACCTATCAGCGATCCACACCGACAAGTGCGAGTTTTGAATTTTTTTGTGTCCTCTTTTTTGCTCTCTCTATAAGGGTCCAGCCAGGATCCTATTCTCCGCATGTTCCCCCAGATTATGTCCTCTCCCTCCACACTCCCCCCGTATCTGTCAACTCCCTCGTGCTAGTATCCCGCTTGTCTGGTAGATCGGCGACAAGGTGTGCGAGTCAGTTGGTAACTAGTCGATTTATCCCGTTTAGTCTATATTGTCGTCGCCTAAGATGCGTGTTTAAAAGTGCTCTTCCGAGAGCGTAGTCGACAATAGCCCCCCCTTTTCACCTATTCACATTTTACTGTTCTCCCGCCAGATCCATAGTCCTTGTTCCTGCATCCATTGACTATAGTCGTTGAAACCAAGAGACAAGTCGTCATGGTTCCTCCTATTGAGGACTTCCCCCAGATGTGGCAGCGCCCCGGCTACGCCGAGTTGGTTGAGATTCTCGAGAGCCTCGAGTTGAGCCCGCCCATATGGAATCACAAAAATCGCCGAGAGGAAATTCTTGCCCAGCAAGAGTCGCTTGCTACTCAGCACAAGGCCGAAGTTACTCGGTATCTCTCCTCCATCATCAAGAGCCCCCTTGCCTGGATCGAGGACGACGATGAAAAGGAGCTTCTCTGGGAGCAGGCTAGTAAGCGTATGTCGGAAAGATGCGGTCGCTCTGCTATGGGCGAACTCATTCGTCGATGGCCGTTCGAGGCGGAGACATCTGCGGGGGAACCTTTCGAACTCGTCATTAAGGAACCTGCTTTGACTGGCGACTCACTTGGCTTTAAGACGTGGGGATCATCCTATGTGCTCTCCCAGTATCTACCAAAACTTGCAGCGACATCGCTGTTTCGCATGTTTGACGAGACACTTGGCCAACCTCGACCCGACGTGCTGGAGCTGGGATCAGGAACTGGTCTGCTCGGAATAGCAGCCGCTGCGCTCTGGAAAGTCCCGGTGGCGTTGAGCGACTTGCCCAATATCATACCAAACCTCAGAGAAAATGCTTCCAAGAATGAGAGTCTTGTTGAATCCAAAGGAGGCTCGCTCAGAGTTGGTCCTCTGACGTGGGGCGGGAGTGAAGACGAAATCGACCAAGAGCTGTTCAAGGAACCATACCAGTTTCAGGTACGTTCTTGATAGCAACCATATTTGTGCTATTTTCCGCACATATGAACACATGTTTGGTGCTGTAACCATAAAAAAACCCTCTCTGACTCCTGGCTCGCAGATTGTTCTGGCAGCAGACCCCATGTACGACGATGACCACCCGGCCCTCCTCGCCTCGGCCATTTGCGATCATCTCGCCCTGGGCTCTGAGTCGCGTGCTGTAGTCATGGTGCCTAAGCGTGATGCAACGACTGTGCGGCTCCTCGAAGCCTTCAAGCAGGCCATGCTGGATCTGGAGACGCCGCTCTTTTGCGAGGAGGAGGATGAGCTTGCGGGCCAGGATGACTGGGTCGACGACGACGATGCCGGCCAAGTAAAGTGTTGGCTGGGGATATTTTCGCGCGGCGGATCGCCGCGGACGGTTGTCAGTGAGGAGGATGCTTTGTGATTGACTGATGAGTGGGAAAAGAGGGAAAGCAGACCATCACACAAGGATAGACAAGGTGCACGGGCAAAGCGAGATTAGATGCCGAGCATTTGATTCCTAGACACTTAGACATAGACAACTAGACGCAATGACGCGATCAAGCAGCCATCTAGGTCACAAGATGGAGAGAAAACAACAAGAATCCAGTCAAACTGGTCGCCTGCTATGCCGCATACCACATGTCCCCCTGATTGCCCGGCACTCGTGGCCCTTTCTGCTCGCCAACCGCCAGCTGCCTGCTTTGCTCACATTTACTAGATACTCCACCTCTCACTATGCCTCTTGCCTGGGTCCTGCATAGCCTCTCCAATTCACACACTTTTCATTCTCTTCATTGTCCGCCCAGCTCCATCACATTCATCAACCACTTTGGCTTCTATTGTGATATAGACACCTCTTCCTTATCACAGGCTTCCTTGAATCACTGTGGCTTTGGGTATACCGGTCTTACCGGCCTGAGTATTTAGGCTCTTAGCTGCTGCTGCTGCTTCGACTCACCACAGGACAATTCTCCTACTCACCTCATTGGAACAAACCTGGACTTCCCCAGACGGCAATACAGCTGAGAGTTGTTCCACACCTGACTGTGGAAACAAATTACACAAGTTACCCTTGTGTGCGTCTCTGATCCGCGCTTCGCTTTGGTTGTGACGAGCGGTTTCCCGATAAGCACTGGCTCCCTAAACTGGTGGATTTGCAGAGTAAAATCCACATTCATTCTGTCTCAACATTTCAAGTTCTTTTTTGAATCCTCTTCCACTTTATTTGCTGAGTTTTCCTGCATCTCTTTCCTTGCAAAATTTTGCGTTGCTGCGACGTGCTGCTGCAACTCCTCACTTCAACTCCTATTCGAAATTCAGCGATACAATTTACTTCCCTGATTCCCGTGTCCTTCGGAGAAACTGAACCAAATGCTACCGCTAGATTTATAAATTAAAAAAAGCGCATAATATTTCGAAACCTTTTTTTCAAGAGATTTACGCTCACGGCCTGCAACCGATTCGCTCGTCCTTCGACGTGGCCGCGACAACCTTTGCCGTCACTGCACACGAGGCAGGCAAAATGGTTGGCCAGAATGTATACACCTCAGAGGAGATTAAGTTTCTCCTCCAGAGGTTTATAGAAGGAAAAGATGGATCTCAGATTGCTGAGGAATACTATGAGGCGTTTGAGAAGGTTTTGACGCCCAACCAACTGCGCTACGTCAGGAACAAGTATGGAAAAGATCCAAAGTACAAGTAGGCTTGTTCCCCGTTCACCTGATTTTTTGTTCCCTGTTCTAATGTTCACGTTAATTACAGCACAGCCATGATAAACACCAACATGGGCAAGAAGAGGCGGCGAGCCGATGACGGGTATGTTTGAAACTCCCCTCCACTCCCCTCCAGGAGTACCGAGTCTAACAACCCATCCCTCCCAGAAGTGACCGCCAGAACCCCAGTTCTTCTCCGGACCCAAAACCCAAGAAGCAGCGGAAAGAAAGCGAACCGAAATCCCAACCCGCCGACAAGAAATCCGCCGAGGCGACCAAACCGTCCCCCGAACCTGACAGCAAAGGCGGCAGAAGCAGCGAACAGGTCCAACAAGCCCAACAGTCCCGCATCCAGACTCCAATAACTCTCCAAGCCCCGGTGGTTACCTACCAGCAGCTTCCAGAATCCGAGGCTTTCATAGAAATGGCGCAGACACTCATGTCTCCCGTTGCTGCTCCCGTAGCCAGCATGGCATCGTATCAACAACCTGGGCACATCCCAGTCGATTATTGTCAACTTCAGACTCTCTGGAACAACGAGGGCCAGAACCCGGGCACCTTTTCCGATCTCGGGGACATCGCCAATATTCCGACCATACAGCCGTCGCCGGCCACGCCGTCCCTGGCCCTCGCGTCTTCAGGAGGCCAGCCTCGGCCCTTCGTCAATAGCAGTGCTCGGTTTGTCCGGTCGAACTTTCCCATGGCCTCGCCTTACCAGATGATTTCTTCGCCGCAGCTCACGAACCATCTAGGTCAGAGAATCCCCACCCAATCCATGTCCCAGTACATCATAAACCAGCAATCTATCGATGGGATGGCTCCTGTGGGCCAGTTCTCACCACTGAGCCTGCCTCTCCCCGTCGCACCATACTACAGCGCAGATCCACAGGAAAGCGCTCATTCTGATATTCAATCCCCGCTATGCGAACCTCTGTCGGGCGCGCAAGCCATTCTTCCCTTCGGCAACCAGGACTGGGCGTCATATCTATCTTCCGGTCCGTACAATTTGCCCCAGCAACAAAGACCCGACATCGACCTATCTCAGTTCCAGCCCACCCCCCAGGCTGCTCCCGCTGAAGTAGAGGCAGTTGTGAATACCACGGTGGCCAGCGGCAGCGACATCATCAACGCGAAGAACAAAGACACATCCGCCGGAGCGCCCCCCACGGTGGCTTCGACCACCGAAGTTGCACCAATGGAGAACACCATCGCAGCGGCGCTCCATGTCGTAAGCAGTCAAACCTCTGGTCCTGGTGAGGGCCAGGAAGAATGCCATGGCCTTTCGCTAACAGCAGACTTTGATGCCTGCCACTCCTCCTTCGCGACCGATGCCGATGCCGATGCCGACGTCGACCCGCTCACCGAGTCTGACCAGATCAGGAATTTGATCACGACCTTGTTCCCGCATCTTGAGCAGGCCGAGGAGCTGGAAGAACACGAAATTCCTGACACAATTGATCCAAAGTTGCTGAGTGACACGTACACCACCCATCCTGCGCTTGAGCGACGCACTTCGAACTCCCCTTCCGAGGGCGGACACGAGACCGTTGGCGATCTTGCCAAATCGGGATAGATCGGTTGATGAGAGCTTTGTTTCATTTCTTTTGTCTACTTCTTCTTTCTTCATCTGTCATTCAAATTTGCTACTGTGGGCCTGTTCCCTCCACCCCCGTTGATTTTGCATGGAGGTCGGGCTGAGACGGGTGTAAGGAACTCCTGGGATAGGTGATATCAGTTTCGAGGATGCAAATAGAAGGCTCTCACTATGAGGAGCCATGGAGATAAAATCTGAATTCAGTATAATTTGGATACCTAATTCTGCTAACGGAGCTTTGATGCTATCTCCATGAAACCCATCCATGACCCAGAATACATATTAACCAAACTAAAACAGGGGTAATATCCACCAACGAATGATAGTGGAAGAATTTCTTCCTTTCCGCTTCACCGAGCTTGTTATTGAAAATGTATTGTTTGCACCATATCCTTGCCCCCCCCTCTTTGCTTTCTTGGCGCCTGGTTCTTCCAACAGGGTATCTAGTGCATCCAGAAACGAATAGACCGCCGCTTAAATCTCTGTAAACTAAAAAAAAAAACAACTCATCTCTCTCATGTATATCGTGTCGTCTGTTGTGATGTGAAAATATTTCGAGACTGGACATCCTCATCTTTGCATCGCGCCTGAGTTCTAGGTAGTAGGAAAGGGGATCTTTTTTTTATAAAAAAAAAAAAAGTCCAAAAAAAAAGGGTCATTGGATCAAATTGGTGGAATCCAAGAAGAAGAAAAAATAGAATAAGAGAGAGAAGACACTCTATACCACAATGCTGAGGGGCCGTCTCGCATCCACTTCCTCAAGCGGGAATTGGAAAACGAAACGGAAGAGCTCACGAAGATATGCATACCTCTGTGAACTCCTCACCATAGTGTTGATACTCTTTGCCATATCCTGGGCTGAAACTCGTTTGCCTCGGGCTGGAAGAGAATGGTGGCGGGGGATGATGGAGTCCGTGAGGACCGAATTCTTGTATTGGGATAATAGTGTGGCATGAGCTGACTGGCTTCCAAAGGAGCCGGCTGGTAGGTCCTGGACGAATTTTTGGAGAGTGGCCGGGGCAGACTTGGGTTCTATTGCATCACGGTCGAAGCCAAGGTTCATAGCTGCCTTGAGCACAAGAATCTTTGCTCTTGTTACATTCACGTCTTCGCCTCCCGTAGCTGTGGTCGTTGCCGTGCTTGAAGTCCTGGCGCTGCCCTTTGAATAGCTCGACAAGTTGGAAGCGCTGCTAGACCATCTTCCACTTCGGCTGTTTTCGCTGGGCGTTCCAAGCACGAGGATGTTTGGCATTTGTGGAGAGTGGCTCTGAGGGGAGATTGGTGTATCTTCAAACTCAGTCACTGGAGTCTCAGGAACCGGGAGCGGGGCCGGCTTCCTTGACTTTTCTTCTCGGCGCGCACTCTTGACACTCTCCTGTTTGGACAGGGACGATCGGTTCGAAGCTTGACTTTGGCGACCACTTTGGTCAAAGCCTTGGTAATGGAAACCTGATTGGCTTGGGCGTGGAGTGTTCCGGTCAGGCCGGACCTGCGTCCACCCATTCCTGAAAATGTCACACAGATCCCAACAAGCCTGGACTGCTGAACCCAACAGATCCTCATCCGGGGGCCTGCCGTCTCGCTTGTTCTGTCGAATATTGAACAACATTACAGCCAGCTCCCAGCATGACGCGAGCAATTGATCAGTCTCATCCTGTCTATCACTGCGTTGCTTCATGAGCCGGTGGCAAAGGGTAACGTAGAAGTCCAGTGTCCTCTCCCGAAACTGTTCCGGGAGGTTTCGGCTGTCTTGGGCGCTATATAGGCTGTGGAGTTGTTAGCAAAGCAAGATATACGCCGGAACGGGAATACTGACTGGTTGTTCAATTCGAAACTAACTCGCAGCACGGAATCTGCTATCGCATCCTTGCGATCGCGTATATCAAAGAGGGCCTGGCAAAAATCCCGGCATAGGTCAAGATTCAACTTGGCGCTGAAAGCATTCGCATCTTCGTCCCGGTTATCATAAAGACGCTGACAGAGTTTCCAGCAGGTTTTCCAGGCTTTTTCATGAGCATCAGGTATGCCGGAATGGCTAAATACCCGGGCTCGGTGAATGGAGCTCAAGTTAGCGAGGGTGTTGCAGAGAGTCCAGCACTCTTGGAGGGCGCTTCGCAATGCAACAATCTCATCATCTTCCTGGGAAACTGGCGCAGCATCGGAGACATAATCTTCGTAATCCCCCTCAGCCTCCGTCTGTTCTTCAATTTCTGTGTCTTTGTTATTATAGTGTCCTTTAATACAGTGACTCAACATACTCTCTAGACTGCTGGTGCTGCTTGACCGCAATCGTGTTTTATCCTCCAACATGGATTGCAGATCCTGGGCACGGGGTGTGAAACTGTCCACGTTGTACCGGACGGGGCCAACGTCGGTGGAAAGTGCAGGGCGCAATGGTTGGCCGGGCGACTGAGGAAACGGGTGAGCGATGGATGGGCGCAATGGTCCAGGGCTCGACATACCTTCTCTGGGGTTCCATTAAGGGCGGCTAGGCTGGCAGCATTGGCCTTGGGTGATGATCTCGGGCTGGGCGTTCGTTGTTTGGCCACCGGCTCGGATGAAGTCTATGCCCTGTTAGACCGACGATCTTGCATGTGCAGCAAATATATCCATATACGTACCCACGCGGCAAAGCTCTCTGGTGCATGAATGACTGAAATGGCTTCCTCATTTGCCTGTCTTAAACCTTCCGAGATGCTCGTTGAGAGCATCAGAAGCTGTGACTGGCGTCAGCATGAGACGGGCTGAAGTGGTCAAAGCGAGTTTACGGACCTCAGATCGACGGATTTGATCTTCACTAGTAGATTCCCGGTGCACATAATCTGAAACATCATCTTCAATCTCAGTGGTTTCGGTCCCGTTGGACGTCACTGGTGATGGCCCTACAATATCGTTGGGACTCATAATATTCATTGAGTTGGATGACACTCGATTGATAGAGTCGGGTCGGAGGGAGGCGGAGTCGGTCGCCGGAGGGGGGGAGGAGCTAGAAATACGAGTTAGTGAGGATCCAGGTAAGACCAGTGACTAGGTCGGGACATACACAACTCTAAACTGGGGCCTAAGGCGGTCCGCTTCAGCAGGAGCAGCCATGTCTGTTTGGTAGGAGAAGGGGAAATGAATGTTTCCAGTCGAGGAACGGAGGGGAGCTTCGAGTGCCATTGCGATAGCTCAGGAAAAAAATAGTCAGCGGCGATGGAGGGCCGGCGTCGAGAGGTCCCGGATTGGCGGGGAGCTCGACGTGGGTTTATTCAAGCCCAAGACAGAAGTGCCTTACAAACCCCAGATATGGAGTTTACGAAGCGAATCCAGGCAGCCGACTCGGAGAGCGATGAAGATGTGCCAGAAGCGATAAATTTGGCGAAAGAAATTACGGCGACAAGAGATGGGGTGGTGGTGGTGTGGGTGTTGGCAATGCGATCAGGTCGGGCTAAGACGATAGAATTGAGGATGGCAACGGCCAGGGCGAAACGTTCAAGAAAGCCAAGGATTGACAACGACCGGGTGAAGGGGAGGCGATGAAAACAAAAAAGATTGGGGTTAAGAGAAGAGGAGAGCCGGCTTCCAAGAGGAGGGAAAGCAAGCTGGAGTCGAGATGGAGCTCCAAGTCAAGGTCGCCGCGAGGAAGGGAAAATGGACAGTGGGAGGTTTAAAGAGTGAGCGAGCCAGGGAGCGGCGGCGGTAGAAGCGAGGCAGACGCAGGCAGAGCAGGGGTTGGGTGAGCAAGCGGTTCCCTGTAGGTACCAAAAGTAGAGCCAGAGATGGGGCCCTTGTCGTGCCCCCGTCAAGCCTTGTCAGGGTCTGCAGTAGTCCGGTAGAGCCCGGTCGAGTCCGTGCCTAGAGAAAGTAGCGTCTGCTACAGGGACTTGGTGTAGAACGCGGGGAAGAGTAGCAGGTGGTACCTGGGCCCTGTGTCTGGGTACAACACAAAGACAAAGGTCAGGGCTCGGGTAGGGCCAGCCAGCGGATGGATGATGGCCTCGATGGATCAATCAACAAGCCGGATGGATGGGTGGGTAGATGCGGATGCGGATGGCGCTCAGACAGGACGGGCGGCGCGCACGCACAGCACACAAAGGTGCGTCTAGAGTGGTAAAGGCGGGTGTGTGGTATCTGATGGAGCAATGGAGGGGCGACCGGAACTGCGACCAGCGCTTGTCAGGACGGACGCGAGTTGGCGCGGCGGGATGACCAAAGAAGCGCTGTCTCAGGTGGTAGGGATGCGGGAAAACAACCGCGTTGTTATCAAGTAAGTGTTTTTTGTTGATAAGTTGGGAAGGAGAAGAGTGGGACGAAGGCCAAAAGAGAATGACGTGGACCAGGGGACCGCGTCGAGCTTTAGAACGAAAAGAGAGAGTGAGAGAGGGCAGAGAAAAGGCTGGGATGCGAGTAGTGGGAGTGGGAGCAGAAGCTGGCAGCAGTCAGTTGGACTGAAGGTGAGCCTGAGTGGGTTGGTGGGTACGTTGCTGTTCAGAACTGCAGGTGGGTGGCGTGGCCGCCGACAGAGGGGCGTGGAGAGAATGGGCGAGACAGAGGAAAGAGAGACACAGTGGGTTGGTGTGCCATGCAGAGCAGCTTCAACGGGACTAATAAGGCGCAGCCGGCAACGGTGATGGCGGCAGGCTCAGCTCCCACCAGGCTGAGAGAGGGGCCATTGAGACCTCCGAGCCGTGTGACAGGGCAGATGGGATGGAAGTGAGCTGTGCGTTGGAGCGCAGTGGACCGCCAACACGGTGGATAAGTCCAGAAAAAACAATAATAACAATAACAAAAGGACAGACGCAGACCGCCCAATCCAGACAATGCGAACACAGAGACCAACAGGATGGGGGGGCAGAAAGAAGCTGATCAAGTGAGGCCGTGAGACGGCAAGGGTGGTTGTGATCCGAATATTGCAATCAAATTGAGTAATGGTCGATCTACTTCGTAGGTGGCGCTCCTCTGGCTAACTACTATCACCTCCCGAATAGGCGCGCACAACCACTCACAAAAAAAGGGTTATGAATTTCATGTGAGCTCTCATTGGGTTGACCCAGGATACTAGCTATGGTCCGTCGGGAGAATTGTAGAGATGGGATATGAATTCGCGTGCATGTGAGCGGATGTTTGACGCGCATTATGGTCCGCTAGCCAAAGCGATTATATCCTAACTTGTCGATTATTGTTTCTCTTCTGATTTTCCCCCTCCGCATCTCGTCCACCACGTTTTGCTGAACGGCGCAGGTCTTCAACATGGCCTCCGCTGGGGTCTTGGAAATCTTGGCCTAGCGGCGATTCGTTTGGTGGACGGGAACCACAATAGGGTGTGGTCAATGCAGCTGTGACGCTGTAGGCGCCTAGGCACCTTGACACCATAGTTTTAGCCCCCACAAAAGTCGCCTCAAGCTAAGACCAAGAACAAAAAGGAAAGAAAAATCAGGAGATTCGGTGAGTTGAATGGGTTGGCGCACAGGGCAAGAGAAACAAAAGAGACTGGCGAATACGGATGCTCCAACACATCAAATTTGCCATCCACCCACTTCGGATACAAAGGATGGTCGGCAGGATTTGGAGGGCATCATCGACCAGATAGATGGAGACTCGGGGATGGGGCGTGCGCGGGTGCAAGCGATGAAAAGGCGAGGAAGATGGGATGGAGGATGGAGGGCTTCAGTGAATGGATGGTCCACTCCCACAGCACCCAACCATACAGCTCCATCTACAGCACCTGCTTGTGTTTCTATGTGCATCCACCTTACCAGCATGTCCCGTTTCACACCCATTCATCTGAGTCCCGACTCGACTCGTGCAGCTTGCCGGCCACAGAGGCTCTACCGTCTTCCTGCAGCGCCCTCCGCCTCTTCCTCTCTTCTCTCATTCCACGCTCCCGTCTCATGTTTCCTCGACTTTATGTGTACCGCCAGCCGACCCATACCACTTCCACCTCCATCAGGAGGATTGAGAGCTCCTGCTTGCGCGTTACTTTAGCTTCGTCTCCCGACCTTCCCAGGCGCCGACCCTCGCCTCGGTCCAATCAACGCTGGGATTTGCGCCTAGTGGTGGTGGATGGGGAAATCTTTTCCATGCCCCTTCAAGGGTCCCCCAGGCCCCAGCACACCTCAATCCGTGGGGCTGCATCAAAGCGGACAGGCATGGGCGCTTAAATCAGGTGGGGGGATGGCCCAATCTGACCAAAGAGAACGTGTGATTGCCAAACCCCTCGCATGTCCCAACATGATGCTTGTCCTGTCCATCTTGCCAATGCCATGCCATAGCTTGTCGGCTTGGAATACTTCAGCCCCGGCCCTGTGGCGTCGAATGTGACGCCGTTGAGTCTTTGGCATTCAGCCTGAACCGTCAGCCTGGACACGCTGCACAACAGAGCGACGAATGACTCCTTCAACCTGTGCCCGCACTCGTTACTGTCTCGGTCGAAAGCAAAGCCCAACTCTACCAAAGTGGGTGCTTGAGGAACCAATAATGCTGGTCCCGTACCCCCCTTTAGCATCACAGGCGCTGAAGCAGCAAAAGGTTGACAAACATCTCCCCAGTCTAGCACCCGCTGCTGACCATGGCCGTGCTTCACTCGTTTCGCCCAGCCTGGTACTAACTGTCTAGTGGTATACTCACTTCCCTTTGCTAACTTCCGCGGAGAGCTGGGGCGCAGCAATGCCTCTCTGGCCACGACCTGAACCTGAAGCAAGACCCTCAAAATCGTCCTGACTTAATCCAGATGTGCCATTTTGGTATGAATCCGCCATGACCGCCACGGTCGCCAGAGATGCGACCTTCCCTTCCCTCAAAGCCCCCAGGCCGTAACCCCAGGCCAGAGAAGGGCGGCCGGCGCAGGTCCCATCACGGCATCCTACCAGCTTGGGCTAGCCAGCATAGAAGCCACGCCAACGCCCTGAAAGGAAACGGGTATTGCTGGGAGTTTACCGCCGGTGGACGCCTCCCCCCGGTGGATGGATGGACCAGTCAGCACAAGGTCTTGTGAACCCGGCAGTCTGGTCCCGGCGGCTTTGATGACGCTAAAAGCTGCCAGTGGCTCCACTACCGTAGTAGCCTGCGCGGGCAAGGTGGGCCCTATCGCCAACTTGGTTTTTTTCGCGCTTTCTCTGGGCCTTGTCGGGTATTTCCCAGAATATTTCCCCGCCAGTTATGACAACTGACGTCTTAGTTGGTCAATAGCAGATTAGACGAAGGACTCGGCCCTGTGTTGCAAAGATTGATGATGAACGGGGCGTGCACGGCTTCGAAATCCCAATGCGCAATTGCTTTTTGTAAGCGGTTTGCCGTAAACCGCAAGCGAACCTTATCTCCCATCCAGAGACGAATGGTTTGTGTGATCGATCTCTTGGGATGGCAGACACACCTTAAAACTGGCCTCCACAGCATGTACCATGTACGTAACCCGCAACTTTTGGTATCATGAATGTGCAACTTTGGGATGGACTAAGGACCAAGCTGGCTTGGCGTCTTAATCTCATCATCTGACTCTTGCTCACGCTTTTAGTCTTTGATCGTCCCTGGCCATGCCTTTTTTCACACTCATTAACACCAATACAGCAAACTTTTTTGTCCCAGCCGTCATTGTTAGCGTGGTGACAGCCCAGAGCCGGCTGCGTCGTTCCCGTATCACTGCGCTATACAGATTGTCGGAACCGCCCCAGCGATCCCATCCCAGCCCCTCGGTGCGGGGGTACTGCTTCCTAGCCAGCTTGTTGGCCAGCCAGGGTCAAGCCCCCGGAAGGTGGTTCCCGTGGGTTCATCGTGACCAAGCTCATTTCTCTCTCGAAATCGGCCTTGCTATTCTCGACTCGTCCCTGGTCCGAACTGATCCAGGGTCCGTGACATCAGTCATAGCTGGAACGAACCCGGGCCCCACTCAGTCATTCCCCGAGTCTGAATCCTACTTGATTGCCCAACATTGATGCATTTCAACCGTCTCCGAAAGAGCGCATACAACAGTCGGAGAAAAGATGGTCAGCAATGCAAGCCTGCCATGGAACAATGACACTAGAGGTTGATATGGCGGACTAGCCAAGAGCCCAGACGTTGACGGACGGGGCGTGGCTTGTTGGTCAGCCTAGAGTTGGATGAATTCCTAGCTGCATTGCATAGGCGCCGGCGCGTCGGTGCAGTTGAGACAACCCTGACCTTTGGCGCGGCCATTATTGCATATTGACTACGCATTGCATTGAGGCTAGAACTCTTTTAGTGGCCCGTTTTCTGCTCATGTTTGCCCAAGTGAACAGCATGGTGTTAGATTGACGAAAGTAACGGGCTGCATCTTGCGTGCGTGGGTAATAGACCCCATCGGGTAATTCGTCTGGTCATCTCACTACAAAATTTGCCTTTGCAGTTCCAGGGTGGCCATCGGTGGCTTGTCAACATAGGTTCTTGGCGCGGTGGCGAGTGTTGGTTTGGCAAAAGCCGAGTGACTGCCACGCTGTGGTGGAATTGACCGCCCATCCGCAGTGGCCGATGCAGCCTGCTATGTGCTGTGCCAACATGCAGGGAATGTGAGCTGCGTAATCGACTACCCCTCCGATCTGTCGGGCTGTGAGGTTACAATGTCCGAACTTACGGATGGCCGGGCACAAAACTGGTTGGTTGGAGCAGAGACTGAAATCAGGCCTCACAGCTGGCTGGGCGACCTGCCAGACTACTTGAGCCTCAATTGCCCAGCAAGGTGTGCGTCAATGCGATGAGATTTTGAGTCTCGCACGCAGAGGCTTGAACCTTGCGCATATGCCGCCTTTTTTGTTGACCGCTCCTATGGCCAAACCACAGGGCAGAGATCGTCAAAGCCCGCCCTCTTAACCTCTCTTGGGTTTACCTATTGGCAGCAACGCCCGCCGGACGACCCCAAAAACCGCCAATCTAGACATGGCTCGACTATGAGGGGGTTACTGCGGCAATGCCGCGAGGCAGAAGTAAGACGATTTTCGTTGTTGGCCGGAAGTGCCTCGGTTCCGACAGCCTGGGTCAACAACACTACCGTCATGCATGCTTGCTGGTCAACTAGCCATATCCGATTAGAGCCAATGTTGAACCACAAAATATTGACGCCGTCCTCGTTTATGATTCCGGAAAGAGACTGTTGAGTCCGAATCACGGACTGCTGAGGTTGACTACGATCAAGGCCAAGCCCACTGGCACTGGTGTCAGGTGAGGTTGGCGATATGCGAGGTAGTGTTGGTCTGATCCCCCCTGTATACAGACTGCATCAATAATGAAACGCTGTTGGTTCTGGTTATTGAAATACGGCCAACGCCGTTTACTTCGCTCCCCGGCCACCTCAATTGAGCCACCACCGCTTTTTAATCTCGGATTTATTTTTAGTTTCTGGACGCGTGATGAGGTTGATTTTAGTTACTCGTTGGTTGGACCTGGTTGGTTGTCGCATGACACTCGAGATTCTGTATTACCCTAGACATCAATCAGAATTCTTTCGACAAGAACTCGTCATGTGGTTTGCCGTTGCTATCATGGAAACAAACAATCCGATTCATTATTAAAGCCAAGTCGTTGGCCATGGTCCGTTTGAGTGTCTAGAGTTGCCTGTATGACTCCAGCTGTAGAGACATGTTTGCACACATGGGCAACAGAAATGAGCGCTCGAGTGCTCAACGACAAGACTTTATTGAAAGCGAATTTATCCATACGCCAGCCCACGAGACACTTGATTCATTTTCCTAAAACGCCTGACTATGCATGATCCCTTGAGTCTCTTGGAGGCACTCTACTCTGTCTCGTTCAACCGCTGCTTCTTCTCGTTTCGGCCGTCGGGGGTGTACCTGCGATCAATTGTATTAGTATGTTCTCCGAAAAAAAGGGCAAGATTGCGCGGCCTCATCGTACTTGAGAAGCTTCTCGATTAAGTCAACGTGGGTCATGATCATTCGGCGGCAGCAGTAGCGCTTGAGGCCGAGCTCGTCCATGGCATCACTGGATGGATAAGTCAGTATCACATAGCAAGCAAGGGACTCCTTAATTCGCGTACCCATCGGTCTTGCGAGGGTCGGCAATCAGCTGAAGGTAGCGCTCCCAGAGGTCACCAGTGACCTGGAGGTTGGTTAGTCAGGTTTGACACTTTTGCAGGCGCAAATTGATGAGGTCGCGTACCTTGCCGCATGAGAAGCAACGGATGGGAATAATCATTTTGGCGATGAAAGGGGGTTTGCGCACAACTTTTAGGATTACCGAAGCAGTTTGCGATGGACGGGAGCCTGTTGTCTCGAAGAAAGCTTGGTTATGGGCGCGCCTCGTTGGTGTTGAAAATAAATTCTCGTCTCCGAGGTTTCTCCGCCCGCGTCTTATCTTATCGCAGAGCAAAAAAGTTCGCCAAAGCGGGACCAAAATTTCTGCGACCTGGAGCACAGGCAGTTCCTCACCTTTCTCGATCGACGATCTGGTTCACGGTTTGGCCTTTTCGCGCCCCTCCCAACACTCGAGCTTGTGAGGGCTGCACACTGAAAACTACAGGCAAAATGGCTGGCACAAAGAACTCCCGGACAAGAGAGGACGGGACCAAGAAACGCAAGAGAGAGCTTGCGGAAGCCGATGCAGGATCGAAGCGACAACGCGCTGAACGAGGAGGGAACAAGGCCAATGGGCGCAAATCAATCGCAGACATTCTAAACGCTGCCGATGCCGCGCATTCAGCGGCGAATGGATCGTCTTCAGCTCTCACAACGACTGGAGACCGTGAATTAGAGGTTCTCCGTCAGTTTGACAATGCTGAGGCAGGATGGCGAGTGTCTAAGCCTATGGGTGGAAGAATGCTCGACATTGACCCCATTCTGACTGAGGATGAACAGTAAGTGTTTGAATGAACATACCGTTTCGATTGAGTCTCTGACCCGTGCTAGATATCTTATCATTTCCTACAACACCTCGATTCAAGTCTACTCGGCTGTGGACTCTTTGTTAGTGCGCCGAATCCCTATAACTGTTACCGATTCCCTCGAGCAGAGCGGCCCAACAACTGTTGTCGCTACGCGTCAGTCAAAGCAGAATCCAGACTTTGTTTGGGTTGCCTGCTCAGACGGCCGTGTATTTCATATCGACTGGACAGCCTCTAAGACCCCCGAGTTCTTCCAAACTCGCTCCAAAACCGCAAAGGCCTTGGTCGTTCTGACAACGTCGATCTCCAACAAGGAGCAAGAAGTTCTTTTGGTCGCCGAGTCGGACAAGTCGAGCAGAGTCGAGGTTGTTGCCTACGAAGCAAATGTGCAAGCGATGTCTGAGCCTAGGATTATCGTGGCCATGAAGAAGGCTGGGAACGGACTGCAGCTGCTGGAGTCAAGCCAAGATGGCCGGGTATTGGTTGGAGCCATCAATGACCGACTATTTATGGGTATTCAACTTCAGAAGCAGGCTGATAACCTCGCTGCATTGGAATACGAATTTTACTCGTTCGACGTCCCCGATCTCGTCACGGCTCTCGATGTCCGGGTCCACACGAGGCCAGTTACCGGCAAGAAGTCACGATCAGACCCTGCTCCTGTTGATGTCTTGGTTGGTGGCGCTCGTGGTGCCATCTATCTGTATCACGATGTGATCTCCCGAAGCCAGGGAGTTGGAAAATCTGGTTCTGAGAAGGAAATGATCCAAGCCCAAAAGTTCCACTGGCACAGAAAAGCTGTCCATGCTGTAAAATGGTCTCGCGATGGTATGTTTTTAACTTACTACAAATCCACCCATCTCTAACGCACCATAGGAAACTATATGATTTCTGGAGGTTCCGAAAACTCCCTTGTGTTGTGGCAGATGGACACTTCAAGAAAAGACTTCCTCCCCCACCTTTCAGGTAGCGTGGAAAACATTGTTGTCTCGGCCAATGGATCCTCTTACGTGGTTCATCTTGATGACAACTCTACGATGGTTCTTTCCACGTCTGAAATGAAGCCCACTGCATATATTGCCGGCATCCAGTCCGCTGCAGTGCATGCTTCCACCCCCAAGGACCTGCTCGTTCAGCGAACATGGACAGCACCTCAGTCCGTGCGTCGTCCTATTCCGGCTGCCATCAAGCCGTCAGATCACTCAAGACTGCATGTTTGCGTGGGCAGCGGCAGCCAGGCGAGCTCTTCTGGAGACTTTTCGGCCCCCCTGTTGCAAACCTTCGACCTGGAATCTTTTCGCAGTGTCTCTAAGCAGGCCTTGGCCCGAACCCAGCCGACTGACGTCAACATTACCAACAAGGGACACGCTATTGATGAGCCAGTTATCACCCACATGGCCTTTTCCGCCGACGGAGAGTGGCTTGCCAGCGTAGACACTTGGGAGCCTTCACCCCGGGATGTGGACAACGTTATTGGTGACTTGAAGACTCAGTTTATTCAAGAACGACGAGAGGTCTACCTTAAGTTCTGGGAGGCTCGGCAAGATGACGACCAGATTGCCCTTGTTTCTAGGATTAATGCTCCTCACGCCACCTCCCGTAACGAAGCCGTCCTCGACCTTGCTTCAAACCCAGTCTCAACATGTTTCGCAACTATCGGAACTGATGGTATGGTTCGTTTATGGCGACCCAAGACGCGGTCACAAAATGGGGTTGTTGTTAAGGGGACAAATGGAAAGGAAGTCTTTTCTTGGAGCTGCTCACAGGTAATTGCAGTCGGTGATGGTCTGCCTCAAGAGGGTACAGTGGACCTCCCAGAGCCTACGGTTAAGCACGAGCCTCAGGGAAGCATTGCCTTCTCTGAGGACGGCTCCACTCTCTTCGTTGCCTTTGGAACTGTTGGTGTTGGCGCTGTCTATGTCATCGACGCTGCGTCTGGCGAGGTTGTTAAGACGCTGGAAGGACAGTGGAAGGGCCAGTTGTGTTCAGTTCGTGCGCTATCGCCATTCGTTATCGTCCTGTCTGACGAGCTACGTGTATACGATGTCGTCAGCGATGAGCTGCGATACGGTGTCTCGATTCCCAAGCCGGCAGGGGACAGCGGCTTGCTCCAACTGGCTGTAGACCACACTTCTGGCCACTTTGCCGTGGCTCTACCATGCAGCGAGGGCTCTGCATTGGGAGTGTTTGACCCAGAAGACTCGGAGCCTCTGTTGGTGCGAAAGACACCTCAAAGGATAGTCAGCCTTGTGTCTGCACCAGATACTAGTGGCTTCATTGCCTTGGATGACGCCGCACAGGTCTGGGTCGTTGCCGAAGGGTCGGATCCTTCGTCCTTGGCGACAGTTCAGCCCCTGGAGGACCTGCGCCTCGAGGACGCAGATGTGAATGATGAGAACGCCGTGGCCTTGCTTGACGACGACGAAGACATGGCAAGCGAGGCGGGAGATGTGGCTGAAGAGCCCGCTGAAGAAGAGGATGTGGAGATGGAGGACGATGATGTGCAGACGAGTGTGGTCCACCAGCAGCACCTTGCAGACATCTTTGACGCTGCACCGGCATTCGCGGCGCCGCCCATTGAAGACATGTTTTACAAGGTCACCAGCCTTCTTGCAACGAAACCTCTGTCGGCTTCGTCGTGAGCAATCTAGACGGATAGAATTATTAATGTAACCAACCAAACCAACCATTCATGAAGCATTGCTTTTCCGTGGCATGATGGATGATGCGTGGGGTCAGCAGCGTCGACATGATTACCAAGAAGCGATGGGGCCAATGCGGGATGCTGCCGTGGGACGGACGACATCTCCAACGCCACCCGGCACTCGTCGGTTGGCTTGTCCGATGCGGGGGGAGAGGCTCGGGAATGGGCCATGGGTTTTATTAGCGTCGTCGGGTTTGAGAAAAGTAGGGTATCGGGAATCATTTGCAACGAGTAGGGCGCGTGAACAGTGACGGGTGGACCAATTGCGCAATTGCGCCGTGAGGTGATAAAGACAGGCCTTCTTTGACTAACTGTGCCAATATTTTTTTTTACCTATTTAAACACAAGCACGGCAAGAGAGGGAAGATACCAGTTTGCACACTCAATCAAAAGAATTGTCATCATTATCATTGCTTAGTTTTTTTTTTTTTTTTTTTAAAAAAACTCTCATCCGCTTGCACTTGTACTTCTTCTTTTTTTGACTGTAGTACATAACCCATCCACGTATCCATTTTCCCCATAATGTCATCATTCACGTCAATCCCGATGCTGGACCTGGCATCTGCCAGCAACCCAGCTACCAAGCCAGAGTTTCTCAAGGAGCTCCGCCACGCATTGATGGAAGTTGGCTTTCTTTACCTCAAGAACGTGGGCATCTCAGACGATGAGTTCCAGCGGGTCAAGGCACTGGGCAAGGCCTTCTTTGACATTCCAGAAGAGGACAAGTGAGTGTCGCGTGCTGACTTTTGACATGCTGGCTAGCTGTTGGAAAGCTTCTGACATTTGCTAACCAGAAATTGTTCTCCAGGCTCAAGATTGAGATGAAGAATGCCAATTCGTTCCTGGGTTACTCGCGGCTCTCGGCCGAGATCACGGCCGGAGAGATTGACCACCGCGAGCAGATTGACCTCTCAACCGAGCACCCCATTCCCAAGCCAGGCTCTCCTCTGTATTATAACCTGTTGTCGCCCAACCAATGGCCTGCAGTGGAGTCGCTGCCCGGGTTTCGTGAGACTTACACCGAGTATATGAACAAGATGGGCGCAATCTCCGTTCACTTTACGTCGCTCATCGCCGAGGCCATTGAGCTGCCCAAGGATGCCTTCAACAAATACTTTGACGAGGATCAGCAGCACAAGCTCAAGATTGTCCGGTATCCCGATCTCCAGCAGCTCGGGAAGAGTGGAGAGTCACAGGGCCAGGGCGTCGGGCCTCACAAGGACTCGATGCTGTCCAGCTATCTGCTGCAGGCAACCGAGCACCGTGGCTTGCAGGTTCAGAATGTCAAGGGCCAGTGGATCGACTGCCCGCCGATTGACGGAACCCTGGTCGTGGCTATTGGACAGGGCCTCGAGGCGCTGACGCAGGGCGTGTGCGTCTCGACGACACACCGTGTCTTGTCGCCGGCTGCCGGAACAGGTGCCCGCTTCTCAATCCCCTTCTTCCAGGGCGTCAAGCTGGATGCTGCGTTTGAGGATCTGGAGACCGTGGGGGTGGGTCAAGTCCCCGAGAACGTGCGGGAGCAGAGGCGGCAAATCATCGAGGCCCAAGGCGGGCGCATTGACGACGTCGAGTTTACATTCCGCCGGGGTGGTGTGGCTAAGACGCTGGGTGAGGCGACGCTGCGCAACCGCGTCAAAAGCCACCCAGACGTCGGAGAGCGGTGGTACCCAGACATCCTGGCGGCGATCCGCGAGGAGCAGGCCCAGGCAAAACAAAAGGCAGCGGGAGCGCCAGTAGGGGCACCGGTCGAGGTGCCCCCGGCAGCGACAGTGGAGGCTCACTGAGATGGGATCAAAAGAGACCAGTCTATGGTGGGTGTGGAGGTTTAGGACCTGAAGACAGATCTAACAAGAAACATCTTCCTTTGTAAAGCAGAAAGCAGAGAGTGAAAAAAAGTCACCAAGTAAATCATTTGTCATGATCATGAGTTCGTCAACGTCAATGTCAACCCCACACCCACCATGCTGTCATACCAACTTCTTAGACGCCGCGCTGAATGCCCCAACTCGCCCACTACGCCGTCGCCATCACCATCATGTATGCCAAAAAAGGATCCCCTCAGTAGAGAAAATCTACTGCTGGAAGGTAGGGAAGCATTCCTCCAAACTCTTGCTGTGCTTATTCTCGGCGTGCTCGTTCAGGCTGAACCGAAAGTTAAGTGTTAGTTGGATTACGGGAGTCTCGACAGAGTGGGACGGGTTCTAGAGGGGCACGAACGCAGGAGCTTTGGTGGTCTTGAGGAAAGTCGATTTGCAAATCTGGCACTGGATATCGCAGGCCTGCTTGTTCTACTCAAACAGTCAGCACTGGAGGCGTGTTCAAGGAGGGAAGGTGGAGGGCCAAAAAAACATACAATCTTGAGTTGAGACTTGGCAACCTTGTCGTTCTTCTGGTTGCGATCACGCTTCTGCTGAGCCTTGGCGCCCTGTGGTGATGTTGTCAGCACAACAACGGCGAATCAGGCGTCTTTAAAATGCCGTACGTTACCCATGATTGCGATTTGGTGTGAGGATGGAGTGGTTGCGGGTGTTTTTTTTTCTGTGCGAAGTTGGGTGGTCAAAGTTCGATTGGAGAGCGATTGGCGGGAGGATTTACGAGTAAGTGAGAAGGGAAAACGGACCATATGCGCTTGCCCGTTTTGGTGGGGCGAAAAGTCTCGCTTTATCTACACAGTGCGGTTTCGTTTAATGCATTTGTAACCATTGGTCATGGCAATTCTGAATCGAGATGTCATGATTCCTTGGTATTTCTCGCAAGCTGTCGCCAACACATAAGTGCATCGAATTTCTAGTATTTGAATATATTTAAATAATGACTGCTGCTGGGACGATGTTGGAACATCGTTCGTGTTGGTGTCGCCTTTCCGACGATTCTGACACAGCGCTGGTAAGAAAGATGACACGGAAGTCTGGTTACATCGATGTTCCAAAAACTCTCCAAAAATGCATGAATATGAATCTGGTTTAATTGGAGAAATTGGGGCCAATCGAGACTTGAGCAGATTGTCCAATTTGACATGGTTTCTCCAATCTTCTACCAGGAAAGATTCTTTGCATCGGTCAATTCTTGCCAAAGTAGTTTTTTATCATGGTACGGAAGGAAAATCAATATTATGAAATTTGTGGAAGAAATTAGACAGAATATATATAGATTCATCTTTACATAGTACCGTGACACTTCGGCTTTGGCCGATTCACAAGTTTATTTTCTTGTTTTGTTTCTTTTCGAGTCTTCTTTATTTGTATCAACTTGCACCATTTTCCTATCTCTCGCTTATTGCTCCCTAAACAGAGCACTGAAAAGTCTTCAACTACTCATCTGCCCACAATGTCGCATCAAGTTGAGAGTTTTATCCCTGACGGCAGGGTGCGTAGCAGACAGTGCAAATACTGTAAAAGGACCCACTTGCCTCCGTTCTCTTGGTCTGGACCGTTCGGGATTTTCGAAGTATTTGGTACGTACTCTTCTATTCCAGATCTACAGTTTTTGTCTTGCGCAGATGAGGATGAGTATATTTGATTAAGAAAGGTAAACTGACTAGAACGAGACATGGAAATTTTCTGTCGCAGGGAGTCATGCAGAATGAATTAGGGATTTCTTACCATTTTTTTTTTGCTCTGTCTGAATACAGCTCATTGCTAACTCGAGGCGGCTTTTTAGGAGGCGGCTTCATGCCCAACTAACCGCTGGGTGCGAGCACCCGTTTTTGCTCTGATCTCCAGCATGCCGCTAAATCAAGCTGCGTGAGAATGCTGGGATATCCTGGGATATCCCTCGTTTGCACCAATCCTTGAACTCTCTTCAGAGTCATTTTCAGGCTGGCGTATATATCGCGCGTAATATATATTACCTTGATAACATTGTTTTCATTTTGTTGAAGCTGAAAACGACATTGAGACATTCTCCCACATCGTCGCATGATTTTTCTTTTCTTTTTGGCATGCATGGGATGATCAGCGGCGGTCTCAATCAAGTTTACGTCTTGAGCTGAGTGCTCGCGCCTGGTTGATCATCAAATCCAGTGCGTATTTGGTCGTTTCAGCGGGCGTCTTTGTGTCAGCCACCGGACATCCCGTCCTTGTAACGCAGCCCATAATTCCAGCCTCACCAACTCATCAGGCCAACCAGCGTGCATTAGTCGCAATCTTGACCCTTCAACCACCTCATTAGACCGCGCAAGCGTCTGTAGCTTTACACAACTGGCGGCCTCAGTTCTGATGGCTGAGCTAGGCTCAGTCCTGATTTGTGAAAGATGGACATGTGGACACCTCTTGATGGAGCAGAAGTCGTGCCGTGTCGGCGCATCCATACGGCCCAAGACCTGCCTATAAATGGCCACGAGGCGCTAGGTGAGGGGGACGGATGGAGAATGTGGGAGATTCCAAGACTACTTCTCGGCCGGTGACTGCATCCTCCCCTGGTATCAAATCAACCACAATCTTGGCAACTATGGCTGCAGAAAAGTTCTTGGCTTTGCGTGAGCAGTTTACGCAGGGACGCGTGCTAGTCCCAGGTGACGAGGGCTATGATGAAAGCTTGCAGCGGTGGAGTCTCACATGCGTGAAGCCGGCAGTAAGTTGAACCCCAAGCTCCCAATCCTGTGTATTAAATAGCCATGATCCCCCCCCGGATCCAACTTCTCGTCGCTGATCTGGATCTAGGCTGCTGTAGCACTCCCCAAAACTGCTCAAGAAGCAAGCGCCGCCGTCAAGTTCGCGACCGCCAATGGCATCGCTTTCAATGTGAAAGGTGGCGGCCACAGCACCGCCCAGGCGTCTGCCTCGCCATCCCC
Source organism: Calonectria crousiana (assembly GCA_013406985.1). NCBI lineage: Eukaryota > Fungi > Ascomycota > Sordariomycetes > Hypocreales > Nectriaceae > Calonectria > Calonectria crousiana. The sequence goes on from VTGD01000009.1 coordinate 670,787, forward strand.
CGATGGTATGGTCATCGATCTATCGTTGATGCGCGATATCACAGTCAAGCCTGATGAGAAGACTGTTACCTTTGGCGGTGGCTGCGTCTGGAAGGACGTTGATGAGGCATGCTGGGAGCATAGGCTCGCTACAGTTGGTGGGACTATCTCACACACTGGAGTGGGTGGGCTCGTTTTGCACGGTGGCTTTGGTGTCTTGATGGGGCTTTATGGCATCTCGATTGATCTTCTCATCTCATGCCAGGTAGTTCTGGCCGATGGAAGCATCACCACAGCATCCAATGAAGAAAACCCGGATTTGTTCTGGGCCATCCGAGGTGCCGGCAGCAGCTTCGGAGTTGTAACCCAGTTCACCATGAAAGCATTCCCCCAGGAAGAGGCGTATGGAGGCATCATTGTGGTCCCCATGGAACATCTGCCGGACATTGTTGAATTCATCAACCTATGGGACAAGACCAATGATGGCTACCAGGCTTTCCGGACGGGCTTCTGCCGAGCGCCCCCCGGTCCTGAAGACGACCCCAGCGCGATACGACCTTGGGTAATATTTTTGCACATTTTCCACTTTGGAGACAATGCGCAGACGGCTGGACCGGAATTCTATGCCCCGTTGCTTAAACTGAAGTCCCTGATGAATACAGTCGGGCGAATGCCTTACCCTGCCGTCAACCAAATTGGCGACAAGACGTGGTACCCAGGCAGACGTTATCTCTTCGGCGGAAGCAACTTTACCACTCCTCTGAAGCTCGAGACAGCAAATACAATCCGGGACCAATTCACCGGTTTTGTCGACGCCAACACTGAAGCCAAAGGCAGTATGCTCATGTTTGAGTGCTACCCTGCCCAGGTTGCTGGCAAGGTTCCAGCCGACGGCACTGCATTCAACAGCCGAGGGAAATACTACAACGTCGGCGCGGCATGGACGTGGCAAAACGAGTCTTTGGACCAGGCGGTACGGGAGAACAACCGAAAGTTCCAGAAAAACGTCCGCGAATTGGGCTACGACGACGCAGAGTACAAGGATGGCACTGGCACCTATCTGAACTACGCAAACGTGGAGAGCATCTCGGCAAAGTCGGTTTTCGGGTCCAACACGGATCGTTTGAAGGAATTGAAGCAAAAATATGATCCTCAGAATATCTTCAACAAACCACATAAGCTTGCGGGAAATAGTTAGAAAAAGAGGGCATCTCGGATCATAGTTTGGTTTAGAGAAGAATCATTCTGATGCGTAGATATCTAGTTGTGGATCTTGAGGCAATTTGTTAAGGCTGTTGAGCCCCTGTTCTGATGAACGGTCTTTACAAGTAAAGCAACGAGAAAACTTTTCATAGCTTTCTCTATTATAAATATATCGCAATAAAAGCATAACTTTCCCACATTACAAAAGCACACGCAACCATTGCATACAAAATCTGGAATAAAATGAGTGTCCAATAATGTATGTTCTACAAAGGCGATAGCCCTTTCGATAGCGAGTCTGACGACCGTTATACAAGGAGAAATGCAAGCCACGGGTATCCAGTTCACCAGGGCCTCTATAACCAAGATTAAATTGATCCTGTGGGAGCGTAAGCTACTGAGGAGGAAATACCTTGATTGTGATCTTAAATTCACTGAGTAATAAGAAAAGGTGTTGAAGATATTCTTGAATTATTTTACCAATTAATAGAGCGAAGTCTTAAGAGAGGGTTTCAGAGCAACTGAAAACGCAGCATACATGGATCAATAATTTGGAATCATGAACGATGGAAGTGCGACAATGTATGCTCACTGCATAAATATTGTGGTTTTATTGAATATAGAAGCTTGCTGAAAAGGGATGGAAGAAAGAAGAAGAAAAAAGCAAGAGAAAAAAACTAATGCTGCCAGCTGGATAAAAATAAAAAAAAAGCCCTGTAAAATTCAATTCGGAATCTGTAGTTGCAGATTAGCAACTATACGGGAAAAAAGGCTGGGGCCCATTGACCAGGGTAAAGGAATCATGTGCATTTGCAATGTGCTGAAAAACGATAGGATTGAGACGACGCTATTTGACGCAAGTGATCAAAAAAAGAGTAAAAAGCCGATGCATATTCGCACTTTGCCGGCGAACCAGAAATTATGGCTTCATTTTAAATCCTGTATTTCGTTTGAAATTCGCAGTCGTTTCTTGTTGAAATTCCAAGTTGAATTGTGAGTGGGTGGTGAATGAAGTGTAATTTAGCACTGTACTGCCGCGTGCTGCGCGACTAGGGTGTCGCGTTGAGGAGGCAACCTCTTGTCTTTTTGTCACCCTTCATCCACCCACCCGATCTCACACATTTCCATTTCAGCCATCTAGCCAAAAGCGTCATCGCAACTCTCCCAAGCGGCTCGTAGTGAGAAAAATCAAGCCATTCGCACGGATTGCTTTAGGTAGTTGATTCACGGAGCAACAGGTGCCCGTCTAGGCACATACCTTTCATCCCTGACATTTGGTACTACCACATTATGAGTTCTAAATCGGGTGTTGTCCGGGTGGACAAAATTACAAAAGCGGATTTTGACAAACTTCTTGAACAATATCCTGATCTTGTAAAGTCGATTTCGGTCGCAAAAGGTGGTAGGTCAAATCCAAGCACTCCCAATGTCATCATTGCTGATATGATATTTGTAGCCAAAGATGGGCAAAAGACGCTTGAGGAGCTCGATAACTATCGATACGGAGAAGTCCTCCAGATATTTGGTGGAGATAAGCCTCAGCGTGCAATGAATTTAGATGATGTCAAACTCCTTGTCGAATGGAAGTTGTAAGTTTTCGCCAATTTGTGTCATGGACTCTCTCCTCACCTGTCTCTAGGCGTCATGGAAAGTTCAGACCGACGCTGATGAAATTCGTCTCCTCGAATGACGAAGCTATAGCTGAAGGGATAATCAAGGATGCGCTTGATGTCTACCGCAAAAAGGCTGACGCCCAAGCAGCGCTCGATATTTTGACAAAGCTCAAGGGCATTGGCCCGGCGACTGCATCTCTACTCCTCACCGTCCATGACCCGAGTCGGGTCATCTTCTTCTCGGACGAAGCTTTTTATTGGTTGTGCTGTAATGGCGTCAAGAGTCCTATCAAGTACAACGCAAAGGAGTACGCCAGTCTCCGCTCCCGCGCTGGGGAGCTGTCCGCGAGATTGAGCGTCTCTGCTACTGATGTGGAGAAAGTGGCCTACGTGCTCATGAAGCAGCCAGAACATGTCAAGTCAGAGCAGGCCAAGCCAGAGCAGGATAAAGTCTCGTCAAAGGGCAAAACCAAGGCCCCCTCAAAAAGTGAAACGAAGGCCACCAAATCCTCATCAAACAAACGGAAGCCTGCCCCAGAACCAGATCAATCAAAGGACAATGAACATAAATCGACTGCTCTTCGGAGATCAAAGAGAACAAGAGCTTAAGTGCACACCTACTCGGCTCCGCATAAGCTCTGCATAAGCTCTGTAGCGATGCATCTGCAGTGACACTGTGGGGTTGTAGGAGAGGCCTCATCAACTTGCATCGAGGAGAGTGGTCATCGAAGGGTGGTTGTCTGGGATGCTAGTTGGTTCTCTTTTGGGCGAAAATCCCCGATTGGGACCGGAAGACACAACCTGCAACAACCCCGGTTCGACGGGCCGTGATAGCGAGAATCATCCGAAGAATAGGCATGCTGACCGAAGAATTTCCGCCAGATGAGAGCCTCTGACTGGGTTGAGTGGACGTCACGATAATGAATGCAGAGGCAAGTCGTGTTACATATCGCATCGGTTGCTTCGGCATAGACCCAGGCAGGGCAGATGCAGCACACCGCCGCGCACATGCCTCAAGCGACCATCTCCGCTTAGACATGATGAGAAATCGTCCAAGCAACCGCTTATTGAACCCCTTCTTATTTTTTCCTCTAAATCATCCTTTACTTGGGTGATAACTTCCTGCCTGTCATCTGTTGAAACGTGTGAATGAGTTCTGAACCCACAATGTCGCCGGCAGATCACAGCCATGGACCAACCAGCAGTATGTTTGCCGAGACCACGGAGCCCACACCCTTACCTGCTCGGTTCGCAAGGGCAAAGGATGCCTTGATTGCCGGAAAAGAATCGCAGATTGTGGCATCTTGGAAGAGGCTTCTTACCAAACTACAAACCGAGATCGAGGTCATAGCCAATGCAGGCCCGGACATCTTCCCCTCCATCAACTTCGAGGAACTCTCGGATCCATCAGCGTCACAGGACTTTGCATCAAGGTTGAAAGAAAGAGGCGTGGCCGTGATACGGGGTGTCATTGCCCGGGATACCGCAGAGCGGTGGAAGTCGGCCACAGATTCATACCTCAGCCAGGATCCGCGAACCCGACGGTTGCCCACTCATGATCCACACTTGTACGGCGTCTACTGGTCCCCCACGCAGGTCCAGGCACGGGCTCATCCCAATATCCTCTCCGCGCAGCGCTTCCTCATGAATGTCTGGCACTCGTCCGACCCGGCTGCCCCCGTGAGTGCCAACTTCCCCATCAGCTATGCCGACCGGCTCCGCATCAGGAACCCAGATGATGAGGCGTGCTCCTTTGGCATCTACGTCGACGGTGGGAGCGTGGAGCGCTGGGAGCTAGATGGATACGGCGGAGGTCGACCGTATCAGCGCATCTGGGACGGCGAATGGGAGACGTACGATCCCTGGGAGAGCAGCACGCGGCTCAGGGTGACGAGCGACCTGTACAACGGCGACGGCGTCTGCACCGTGTTCCGCATGTTCCAGGGCTGGCTCTCCCTCAGCGACCTGCCCGTCGGCGAGGGCACGCTTCTTCTCTGTCCCATGATCACCATGTCCATGGCCTACTTGCTTCTCCGGCCCTTCTTCGCCCCCATCAACACCTCCCCGAGCCACCCTCTCTTCCTGGCCCCTGAAAACTGGATCCTCGAGCAGCCGTCCTCGTCCATCATCCAGGGCGCCCTGCCCTCGTACCCGCAGGAGCTCAACGTCGCGCTGCACCCTCACCTCCAGCTCCCGCGCAGTATTGTTCGCATCCCTCGCCTCGAACCGGGCGACTACCTGGTGTGGCATCCCGATGCCATCTACGCCCTGGACCGGCTCCGCCGTCCGGATCTGCCCGAGACGGCCATCATGTATCTGCCAGCATGTCCTTTAACGCAGACCAATGCGCTCTACCTGGCTCGTCAGCGAAAGGCCTTTTTGCTCGGACACCCGAGCCCGGACTTTGGGGGCGTTTTTGGCGAAAGCGCTCGTACAGGGAGTACGGGTGTCCAAGAGGTAGGCGAAGCTGGTGGTGTTGACGGGCTCCGTGCCATGGGGTTACTGCCTTGGGATGAAGATGAAGCCGGTGATGACTATGAGTTGCAGGTGTTGGAAATGGCCAATGGCATTCTATTCCCAGAAAAGTATGATTCGGGATACAACTAAGGGCGAGCCTATGGAAATTTGATACCAATGGGGCTACTAGTGAAACAAACAAAAAATTGTCTGCGGCAATCTTATCCGGTGGTTTAAAAATGTGGCCTGCGTAATGATGTTCATGATTTGAAAGACATTATTCATTTTTTCGCTACTAAACTGTGCCAATGTTTGACTCAAGTTTAAATACTAACACCTTTTCTCGCCCGCCAACTAAGTCTTCCGCAGCTTCCGGCGATGTTCTACGAGCATACTCGCGACAAACGCACCCATTTCGTTCCGATAATTTATTCGATTCCGACAATACATCTCCATGTTTCGTTTCGAGTCGAGTCAAATCAGATTCGTACAGAGAGTTTATTTAGCCTTCTTGCCCTCGTCAGTCGGTTGAGTGGCCTCGTATTTGTCACTGAGCTCCCTGTAGCTCTTGTGGAGCTGTTCACTTTGCTTCTTGAGGGTCTGGAGGTCCTGGTCCTTGAGGTCGAGCTGCTTCTTAAGAGAGACAATCTCGCCGGGGTTGCCGGCAGCGGCCAACTTCTCAGATTCCTTAGCGTTCTTCTTGGTGCCCTCGTAGTCACGGATCTTGTCCTCAAGGCGCATCATCTCAAGGATCATGACGTAAGTGCGGTTGAGGATGAGAGAGAGGAATAGTGTGAAGCCGCAGAGGTACATGTTTCGCTGGGAGTAGAACTTGCGAGCCTGAACCTCCAGACGCTCGTGACCCATGACGCCGGCACTATTGGGACATTAATGTTAGTGAATGGGACAGTTGAGAAACTTCATGGGGAGTTATGACGTACCCGCCCAGCTTGGCCTGTTCAGTGGCAGCATGGAGCTCGATCTGGACTCGGTAGACACGGTTGACACTGTCGATGAAGAGGATAAGGATGAAAATGAAGGTAATCTTCATCCAGTACTGAACCTTGGCGACAATTGGGTTCTCAGAAATGAAGCTATTCGCAGCATGTCAGCTATTTTGTCGTCGCGGTGGGGGTTATCAGAACCGCACGCACGTGAAGATCTTTCGCTTGACGCCGAAGGGGAACGGGACGATCAAAAGCATGAAGAGCATCATCTCGAAGACGAGCAAAAGAAATACCTGGAGCGCAAAGGGTTAGCGATTGGGGAAATTTCTTGCGGTGCCGGTTGGACTGGGGACCAGTCCGGAAAAGCGTCACGCACGAGACTGTAGTAGAGCGTCATGTTGACGGCTTTGTTTCGGTGTGGAGGGGTAGCCTCAGCGGTGCAGAAATCGAAAGAAGACTGGATGGGTTAAAGACTGGGAGACGTTGAACAAGTGAGACAGAAACGTGCAGGAAGCCCTTGGTCTTTTTGTAGTCGAGCGATGCAGATTCGTGGCTGCAAAGTGGTGTTGCGAGGGGAAAGGTGGTCAGTTGCCTGGCCGGAAGAACTGTCGTGTGTTTCGTGGCAGGGAGCTCATGTTGAATCGACAACGTCATTGCCTTGCCTGTGGCTGTGGCTGGGGCAGCTCGGAACCTGCTGTGGGGCGCCCAGCCCAGCCTGGAGGCATCCGTATGTGATTGAATGTTCCCCGACGCCGAACATGTAATTTGCATGTGTTCGGAGCTTCGGGGAATAAGTCAAGTCCAGGGTTTGAGGACACGAATCAGACAGGGATCGAATGCGTATTTTAGGTTGGGCACATGGGAAAACATGCCTCACTTGATGTCGCCGTGAGTCTACATTGATGGATGGGTTCTTGGGTATCAGTTAGATTGCTCATTAAGTCTCCTCCTATCATCCAATTGGTTAGACACTTTGGCCGAGTGGTTAAGGCGATGCCCTGCTATTACGCATATCAAGGCATTGTGTTCGCACGCGCAGGTTCGAATCCTGCAGGTGTCGCTCTTCATTTTTTTCCGTTGCGGCTTTCAAGAAAGAAGTAGCTTCTATTTTTGATCAAAATGTCCACAAACTGAACTTGCTTTGGAGATAATGCCGTCTGCCCCGTGCGCAGAAATTCGATCGACCACCATTCCCTGCAAGTCCGGTTGTCTCTTCCTTCTCTATGACGAGTGAACAAGGCTGAGTATCCCCAACCAAGTAGGAATACTTACTTCTCTATGCAATACAACCCAAATGGCGGATTTATGACGACTCGTTAAATTGGTAGCCTTCCCGGGGCATTCCAGTGAGGCAATCCCCACATCTTAATATCACGTACCCATATTGATGTGGTGGACTCAGCTCTGGCCACATATACCTTGGAACATACATATGCACAAAACATAAAATCCAACACAAATTCGTATTTATTATACATCCCTGATGAAACAGACATCTGAAGATGATGCCGCTTTTGTCAAGACACATATCCCACATGTCCACATATTACAGTTGAACTTTGACGATCTGCGTCGGTCATTATATGATCAAGGCCCAACGATTGACAGTCAAGTCTTCTCAGCAAGAAAAAGACAGCAATCAGCCAACTCACGAACTTTGCAAAAATACTACGACACCTGCAGGATTCGAACCTGCGCGTGCGAACACAATGCCTTGATATGCGCAATAGCAGGGCATCGCCTTAACCACTCGGCCAAAGTGTCTTGACTGGCGAAATTGTGAGTTGTTGCAATAGATACTCGAAGCGGCCAAAGGAGCAATGTCACAAACCCCCCTCCATGACGACCGGTAGCTCTTCTACAGGGTCTTTTCCGTGAAATATGAAATCGTCGCTTGTTTTTATGGCTGGGTTTGATGCTAGGTACGAATAACTGCTCTGATCTCTCCAACTTAACCAGCCCAGGAGCCAAATCCAGAAACCAATGTATTGATTGAAGAGGCATATTAGGCATATTGTAGCACTCAAGGCTCGCTGCGCCTTTACTCAACTTCTCAGCCTTGCGACTTGAATCATTTTTTCACTCTTGGTAGCAAATTTCCGTCAAAAGAACAATGGATTAAACAGTATGTCTTGCTCCCTCAGCTGAATACGCAAGCAGCCTGCACCCGATGAATGCAGCGTCATTCTTTGGTACTGTGTAATGTGACAACAAATATCATTAATCAGCTCTTGGACTTCAAAGGTTCCAGATTATCAGTGATCCCAAGCCGCAAATCGATGGAGCGTTGCTTGGCCAAGCAATAACGATCTTTACTATGTGATTCTTCTCATATAACTCAACAGCATCATAGAGATTTTCACAATGTCTAAAGACAACAGGCCAATACGGTGAACAAATTTTTTTTTTCATTCAGTCAGGACCAACATGGCGCATTATACCAAATGATGCAAACATTACACATGAATTTAGTTAAACTGCTTAAATCCCCGACCGACGCATCCCAACCAATGCAATCCCTTGCACAATATTTACCTCCAGATTCACCATGCCCCTCATGCAAAGCCCAGTCAGTAATCAAGACTGGGCATTCATATAGTTTGTTGGATGTCGGCTATCTCCATTATATCGTACAACACCCAGCAGCCCCTTACTGTCTCGCCACCTCCACCTCTTCCTCCTCCCTAAATTTGGCGGGCATCCGCCGGTTTCTCTTTTCCCGATCAAGAAGCGCATTTCCGTCAATAGCATCTTGGCTCTCGTCCTTTGCATATTCATCCCCGATCAACCGCTGCATAGCGTCATCTCGACCATCTTCACTGTCTTCGATTTCCTCTACAATGCTTCGGAGGGGTTGATGAGGTGGCAAGCGTGCGATCATGTCGGTGGTCCCAAGGTCTGGACTTGCAAGTTTGGGCACCTCAATAGTCGCAGTGCTTGATTGAAATTGTGGAGGGGTCGCATCAGGAGCCGAAACGGTAGCAGAACCTTTCAGTCCCCGACGATACTTCTTAGGTCGGCCACTGCCTGGCCGAGCACCACCTCGTTTGCCCCGAACCTTGGGCTCACCACTGGTATTGGTAGGGTTGGGCATTGACAACGTCGGTTGCTGTTTCCGTGTTCGTCTACGGAGCCGACCTGACGGCTCATCCTCCAAGTCAAGTTGCGTCGGAGAGTGCGCCTCATCCAACGATGCGGTGGCATCCGTGCCTGTCGGATGATACTCTTCCTCTTCTGAATCATCTTGGCTTCTTTTGCGCTTTCGAGATGGCTTCGCGGACAGGTCAGGCATTGGCACATCCTCTTCCAGGTTGACCAGGGGCGGTGCCGGCGCCCCAGACTTGCTCTTTGCAGGTTTCTTTTTCTCTGGTTTAGGCGTTTTTCTCGCAACACCTTCGCCGTCATCTGTCCTTGGCCGACGCGGTACTTTCTTCTTCCCCGGTGCAGGCTTTCCTCCCGCCTTATCGTCGAGGAGCTTCTTTGTCAGGTTGGGGAAATTTTCACCATAGTTGAAAAAGAGTTCTTCTCCTGCCTTAATGTCTCGCATTGCTGTGAACTTGATTCGGTATTCTCCGTTGACGTAGAGAATTCTAGGCGTGATGTTACATCCACGCTTATCACTCTCTGAGGCATGGTTGATGTAACGGCTCAAGTTGCCGTATGTCGCTGCATCTACCCAGATGCCCTCGTTCTCCAAAAGGGTGAACACATAGGAAATGCTGGATTCTTCGTCAAATACATCGCCTCGTCTGGCCTCTCTCCGAACACCTTCGTCATGGCTGATGAGTTCGCCCACATACTCGATGATAAAGTCGTCTTGAGAAATATCCTCAGCCGTAAAGAGCCCATATCCGACGCCTTCGAGTTGACTTTGGCCGAGAACAAGGCCTTTTTGTTCGCCACGCTGCAAAGCACAGTTTTGACAGCCCGTTAAATGAAGGGCCTCATCCTCCGCATTCAATGGATCAGCTCGCTCCAGGACGCCACAGGAGCCACAAAGTTCGGGGTCGCACTCGCGATTCAGCTGGACGCAAATGCAGGGTCTATCTTTCTGCTTCGACATGCATGTTTTGCCTTGTGAATGACAGGCACAACCAGTAAATTTATACGCGCATGTGTTGCTTGTGCAGTGGCACAATTTCTCACACAGCAAGCCGTTTTGGACACATGTGCAGCTCTCAGAAGTACAAGGTCCGTCATGCGAACAAGGCTCCAGTAGCTCGCGACGTTGGTGTTCATGGGTCACAGTATGGTCTTGCCAATCTCCGATAAGCGCCTTTTTAAAGCGATCATACCATGACAGATGTCTCAACGTCGGCTGCTTTGGCGGCGGCTGGCGCTCCGGTATGGTGATTTGCAAAAGTTGAGATTCGCGATAGACATCGAAACAGTCGCGGTCGAGGAAATCGGCTGCCAAGCAGAATTTATCTCGACTTACTTTGCTGTGCTCCGCCGTAATAAGGATAGACCTCAAGACATCATGCTCATCCTCTGACCACGGCTGAGAACGGGCGCTTTCAGGAGGACCCTTAAATTGAGTATGACAGCGGCGAGCGCATGGGCTTGCATGGCCGTTGGCGTGGCTGTGATCGGGATCAGAGGTGCATCGTCTTCGTTTCAACACGTCCGACAGCCGCGGAGTGATGGACAAGGTTCGCTTTTCATTGTTTGAATCATACTCGCCATGTTCGCAAGAGTGGCTATAACAGATGACACATCCCAGGATACAGTAGGTGCCCAAATTATACTCCACCAGCTCGTCTTCATCCTTTTGGGAACTGGTTCCATCTTTAGCTGTTGGCTTAGAATCCATCACACTGTCAACCGCTTCATCGAGAGACAAGACATGTTGCAGTTGCAAATGGCGCACTTGAAGGGGTTTGCCTTTCTGGTGAGCATCGCTGGTAATGGGCGGCAATGCGCCACGGAACGCCTGATCGAAAGCCTCAGTAAACATCTCAGCTACCTTATTTGCCTCCGATGAGGTAGTGGTGCCGGCTTCGCGGTGAGAGTTAAGTATATCTGATTTCTGGCGAGGGGTGATGGCATCATCAGAAACCTGGTTGGCCATATACCTGATCAGTGTGGATTTGTTACAGCCGGGTATCGCCAGTTTCTCTAACCAATCCTCGAGATACATCGATACTGTCGCCGCATATTCCGACCTGTGAGTGAGAGGAAGTTTATCATCTTGTTTCATAGGCTTAAATCCCGATTTCCGATCAATCTCTTCCAGTTCCAGGAGCCAACTGCTGTATTTGCTTTCTTCAGAGCTTTCCAGGTCTCGTAAATGAGGAACAAATGTCAACATGGTGTTGGGTGTGAGCATATTCTTTTTGATTTCCACGTGGTGAAATCGATACCGAGGAACACGCTCTTCCTTTGTGGGGATGCAGACGGCTTCATATCGCGCTTCGCGACCATCCTTTTTGAATTTGCTGTGTTGTTTGTGTTGCTTCTGCGGTGTTAGTGAGGGTGCTGGTGTGGGGTACCGAGGGTATATTACCTTGAATTTAACTCTCATGCTTTCGTCCGTCTTCTGCTCTGACGGCTTTGCTTTGAGGTTGGCAAAGAGATCGGTGCCCGTGCGAATGCGTCGCTCAGTAGCCTCAGTTGAGTCAATGAGGTAAGCCGCTAACTGCGCATGGTTCCGTTTGATGTCCTGCTGAAAAGCCTTCAAGGAATCTACGATCCGAGGAATGTCCCAGCCGCTTCTGCGAGGAGTCTGGGCCTTGGGAGTCGTGACTTTGATGGGCTGGCTCATCTTGGCAGGCTGCGGCTCCAAGGGCGGTGTCACCTGCTGGGAGCCAGTGCTTACCCCAACTCCAGATGGCCTAGCCATGTCGCGAGCATGATCCGCAGGCAGCGCTGCCGCGGGAGAAAACTGAGATGCTCTGGGATCCAAAATAGGCGCAAACGTGGTAGTGGAATAGGAGGCCTGAGCAAGAGGGAGGCCGCCAGAGAGAACCCTTCTGACAGGAGGACTAATGGGGACCCGGTTGGTGGTACGATAATTGTAGTTGGCTGGTGACCGAGAAGTGGATGAATCACCACGAAGAGGGAAGACGCCAGCGGCAGCAGTTGGCGAGTGTTGACGATGAGACAAGGCCACGCCAGCTGGATTGACATCAGAATCGCTCGAGGCGTCCAGGGTCAAACCAATGCGCTCCGCCATCTTGGCTGCAGCGGACGACGGTCCAACAAAGTTTTCAGGATTGCCCCTCTCTCTATCCCGTGGCATCTTCGGCCATTCTCCAAAGAGAGAGGGGGTAGGCGTCATGCAGACGTCGAGTTTGGTTCATCAGCTTGCAACGCTGAAGGGTTCCCACGGCCTCAATTGTGCCAGAGAACGCGTTTGCGACAGGCTGGGAAATCCCACACACCAGGCGAGAAAAGGGGCTGTGAATCCGGTGGCAAGAACTCGACGCGACCGGTGGGAACTACCCAAGCAGGCGCTATGCGAAAGGACTGCGTTTCGCGGAAATGCGGCCATGCAACGGCTGGTCAGTAATCGCACTCGGGATTCCTTTGAAGTGAGTAAATGATTGAACGAGTGAGATGGATACGCGTTGAGGAGTCTGCACGGAGCGGCAGGGGGGCGCGTTACCAACTGGGTTTAGGCTCGATTACACTACGCACGCCTTCCCGCTTTGGACGGCCAGGCTCAACCCACCATGCTACAGTGGACCATCTGCAGACATTTGTTGTTCGAGACATGATGGCTGGAAATGCTTCCATTTTTACCTGTTGTCCATCGCTCCTTCAGATAAAAAATTTTTTAGTACCACCCCCTACCTGTATTAGCCATCGCATCGCTGCAAGTTCATGCTTCTATTTTGAAATCCAAATCCAATTTCAATTCCAATTTGAGTGAAGCATAATAGACTCATTATCGGCGGAGCCTATATTTGTCCGGACCCAAGAGCCCGAAAAAAAAATTCACAGCCCATCCCAACCGTCCCAAGTCGGCCAGCATCAGTTAAAGCCACGCGGTGGCTGTACTGTTAACTCGGAGACGAGCATTTCGATACAGCCTTGCAAAAGGTAGAACCAGTCCGGCCTCCAAAAGGCAAACCTTTTAACAATGGCATGGCCCAGACTTGACGAATATGGAGACGTGGCAAGCAATGCGCATGCTCCTCCCGAGTATTTGTAGAAAGGTGTGGCAGCAGCGCGGGAATCATGATGACGAATCGGGGATTGAAACTTGGGTCCATGAAATGAAGAGTCCCTAGTGCGAGGCAGTGACTGGGCAGCCGCGATCCAATTTGAGCGCCCAACGACACAACCGTCAAACCACTTAAACCACAAGACACGGGACCCACGATGCTTAGAGCATTCGAACCCAGGAACTGGTAAGTGCCGACGAGATAAACACATAAACCCTGAAAATCTCTGTGTGAGGACCCCATCTTAGTGCTTCAACTTCGTCATTGTTTCCATTAGTCGCAAACTAGCGCTGCCACGGCTGGAAGCTTCGTGTGCTGCGAGCCGCAACTGGGATGGGCACCAACTGAGGTGAGACCGGGGCCCGGGCGCGCGAATCCCTTGACCTCAAAAACACAGAACATACCCAGCAGCCATCACTTGAACCTGAGACATCCCGCAGGCTATGTACATGTACACAACTAACTGCATTAGTTTCCCAGGCAACTAGGTATCGGGACTGGAGCCAGGAAGCGCCGGCTGTACCGATGCCCTGATGAGCTCACCACCTAGTTCAGATGATGTGGGTCCATATGACGTTGTCGACGCCATGCTGCCTCCGGGTGTGACGATCTCCTTCTCCGCAACACCACGACGACCCTCCAAGTTTCTCCCATAAAACGATCCTCATCATCCCAGTTTATTCCAGTCAACTTTCCCGCCTACCCCTTGCTTTCCTGCAGCTCCCCGCCGAACCACGTTGATCCCCGCACGGCATTGTTTACCTGTTCGCTCAAGACTTTACCTTTTTTTTTTTGCGCAACGTTGCCCCATTGCTGCCGCCGTCGCATCACCACCCGCTACGATGCATCGCACATACTCTATGCGCCAGACCCGGGCGCCTACTGCATCACAGCTTCAGGTACGTCGCCTCATCCAGTTTAACTGTCTCGAGTTTCGCATAGAGCTGCATAGACTAACATCCAAACCAGAACCCCCCACCCCCACCGTCCACCACAAAATCCGGCCGCCTTTTCAAAGGAAGCTTGGGTAAGCGACCGCCCCCGCGCCTCCGACCGCCCCGGTGCCCATCGATCGGCCTCATCCACAAGATTCGCGTCAGCCGACAGGACTAACACATATCGAAATGCAGGCCATGCCCTTCGCGGCAAAGCCGGCGGTGCCTTCGGGCCTGACCTGGCCAAAAAGCTCTCCCAGCTAGTTAAGATGGAAAAGAACGTTATGCGCAGCATGGAAACTGTCGCACGAGAACGCATGGAAGTTGCTGTACGTCACTAACATCGATTTCATCGGACCTCCAGCTAACCTCTTCAGCAACAACTGTCTATCTGGGGCGAGTCTGGCGACGAGGACGTTTCCGACGTTACCGACAAACTCGGCGTCCTTCTATACGAAATTGGTGAGCTTGAGGATCAATATGTCGACCGATATGATCAATACCGAATCACCATGAAGAGTATTCGCAATATTGAGGCATCAGTCCAGCCTAGCCGAGACCGTAAGGCTCATCTTGATCCGACCCCATTCCATCATCGTTCTAACTCCTGCACAAGGCAAACAAAAAATCACCGACCAAATTGCTCAATTGAAATACAAGGAGCCCAATTCTCCCAAGATTGTTGTCCTCGAGCAAGAACTTGTCCGTGCTGAGGCCGAATCGCTTGTTGCCGAGGCCCAGCTTTCAAACATTACTCGCGAAAAGGTCAAGGCCGCATATACCTACCAGTTCGACGCTCTACGAGAGCACTGCGAGAAAGTGGCCATCATCGCAGGCTATGGAAAGCACCTCCTTGAGCTGATTGATGACACCCCCGTGACTCCAGGCGAGACTCGGCAGGCATACGACGGATATGAAGCTAGCAAGGCAATCATCCAAGACTGCGAGGATGCTCTCACAAACTGGGTCAGCTCCAATGCTGTTGTCTCATCTAAACTCTCTACGCGAGCGCGCACACTTTCTCAACGACGCCGTAACAACATCCGTGCTAGAAACGAGGGACACGATCTATCGGGCCAGGATGTACCTTTGGATGACACTAGCTCGTGGGTCGGGAGGGATGCAGAGGTCGAAAGCGACGAGGACGATGAGGAAGATGTCCGAGGCTCCATGCTGAGCAGTGACGGCGGATTGAATGGCGAGTCCCGTGGACGAACCCAGGAAGTTGCAGTCGCGTAGGAAACCTGGCCTCTGGAATAGGAGTGAACGGTACAACACGGACGTGGCACGATTTCTTTCGAGATGAAGAGGATGATAATGCTCAGGCCTGCTATTGATGAGGGAACATGGCCTCGGTGCGAGGCGTTAGGCATGTTGAGACGATGGTTTCAAAAGGCTGTTTGGATCCTTTCTAGTTAGTAACTTTTTTGTATTTTTATTTACTAATTATTACACACGAGCCCTCTCAAATGAAGTTTGAGTTCCTCAGCTGGCTAGCGAATTCCTCGACTTCTATTTTGACGATGTGATGACCAGGGACAACTACCAATCCGAGATAGCGTGATGTCATGTCCAGGGTAACTGTTCCCCCGCCAGCCTTCTCTGCTGCCTCGGCACGTTGTTTGGAGGTTGGCTGTCGATATTCGTATGTATTGGCAAGGACCAAATTCCTCTCCTTTAAGCGCGAACGCATTAGCATATCAATTTAACGGGGATCTTCGCCGAACAAGGGTTGAGAGAAGACTGAGGCTGATATGGAGCAGGCAAAACATACAGGATCGGTGCATTTTAAGGATCCCCAGAACAGGCGGCCGTCCGACGTGTGAACGCGCAGGTTCTTGTTCAAGATGGCAGAGAGATACTCTCGCGCCTCATCCCGGTCCATGGCGGAATATGTAGAAGCTTTGAGAGCCAACGAAAAGCGTCAACTGTGGACAGGCTGAGATGAGATTGAATCTGGGGAGGTTCTGATCAACTAAAGTGTCTTGGGGGTGGTGGTGCGGGCCAATGGATTAGCAGCTATGGGCCCACCCTGACGTTATGGCGGCGCTGGCGCAGCCGCTGTGACTCTAGCTGGGACCGTGAATTCTCGATGGCAGCCTACGTCTCTTTTCTTCTTCTGCACACATGCGCTCGCTTCCCATTCACTGGCTTGCCACGTCGTGGCTCGGGAATTGCTTTTTGAACGTCCCTGAGCCATGAGACTATGAAGATTGCGCAGCAAGGGCGGATCCCTTGAACACATCAGCTTTGCGCGTCGATCCGCACTCTGCGCATTCGCCATGGGCGTTAACGGCCTATGGACCGTCGTGCAGCCATGCGCACGACCAACGAACCTTGCTACGCTGAACCGTAAGCGTTTGGCTGTCGATGCATCCATCTGGATCTACCAATTTCTCAAGGCGGTGCGTGACAAGGAGGGAAATGCCTTGCGCAACTCTCACGTCGTCGGCTTCTTTCGCCGAATCTGCAAGTTGCTGTGGTTCGGAATTCTACCAGTCTTTGTATTTGATGGAGGCGCACCCGTCCTGAAACGACAGACGATCCAGGGCCGAAAGCAACGGCGCGAAGGCCGTAGAGAGGACGCCGTGAGAACCGCGGGTAAGTTGCTGGCAGTGCAGATGCACCGTATCGCCGAGGAGGAGGAGGAAAAGAGGCGAAGAAACAAGGAGCACGATGTTCCACTCAGAGAAGAGGAACAGCCTGAAGAAATTCCTGACGCGAGCCAACTCGTTTATGTCGATGAAGAGGGTATGTCCCAAAAAGAAAGGCTCCAGAACAGGAGGTTCCACAAACAAGATGCCTACCATCTTCCTGATCTCGATGGTGGCGGCATCGCGGCAATGGGAAAGCCGGATGACCCGCGAATCATGAGTGTTGAAGAATTGGAAGAATATGCCCGCCAGTTCCATGCCGGCGAGGATATCAACCTGTACGACTTTAGCAAGATTGATTTTGACGGTGAATTCTTCAAGAGTTTACCGCCCCCGGATCGATACAACATTCTCAATGCAGCAAGATTGAGAAGTCGACTGAGAATGGGCCTTAGCAAGGAACAACTTGAAGACATGTTTCCAGACCGAATGGCCTTTTCGAGATTCCAAATTGAAAGAGTGAAGGAAAGGAATCATCTGACCCAACGCCTGATGTTGGAAGTTGGAATGACGGGAACTGATTTAACTCTCGGCATCAATGCCCGAGTCGCTGGAGAAAAGAACCGAGAGTATATTCTAGTCAAAAACGACGGCGTTGAGGGAGGCTGGGCCCTGGGTGTAGTGAGCAAGGAGAAGGATGTTGGAGAGGCGCACAAGCCGATTGATGTTGACGCAATTCAAATCCATTATCAATCCAGAGATAATGAGGAGGAGGATGACGAGGATGCAGATTTCGAAGATGTTCCCATCGAAGGGTTGAACCGCTTGCCAAAACCGACACCGGTCTCTGCGGTCAGTCTACAAGCAGCTCAAGATATTGCTATTCGGAGACAGACCTTCTACAGCGGTCATCAGACCAAGCCTGTCAATTCGAGCGAGGAGGACTCACTGTTCGTTGGCGATAACCTCGGTGATGTAAACGACCTAATCCAAGCTCAAGATAAACAAGACGTGCACCAGGAAGAACAAGATGACATAAACCGGGCCATTGCATTGTCGTTACAAAATCAATACAGCACAACTGAGGAGACAAAATCCGAAGGAAATTCGGATGCTGCCGCTGGTGAGGAACCGATGTGGAAACAGAAGTCTGTTGAGGCACCTAGGCCTATTGTTGGCACGGGAGGCTCGATGATTGCCCATATTGTCAATAATCGAGCAAATGCAGCTGTACCGAAACGGCGGGAAACAGAAGCAACCATCGACAGTGACAGCGATGAAGATATGCAGGCTATAATGGCAAGATCCAGGCGCATGAAGAAATCTCAGCCGGCTCTAGTGCTGGAGAACAAAAAGAGTTCCTTTGACGGCCCTCTTCCTTTTCCCAAGCTTGAATGGGGATCATCCATCTTCGGGAAGAGAGCCCCGCAAAAGGAACCGGGGGTCACAAAAGACAACGCCGAGGTCGAGGAGCCTCAGGAATTTGATGACATGGCTGGAGGGTTCGAGAAAGAAACCCAAAATGACGATGCTCCTCAACCTCTACCTCCCTGGTTGACGGATGAAGTCGACATCCGAGAGTCTATAAAGAAACAGCAGGAAGTAGAGCGAGAAATCAATGCTGCCGACAGGCTTGCAGCAGAGGAAGAGGAGAGGCTTCGGCGGCGTGAGATGCAGGATCGATTGATCGAGATCGAGTCATCGGACGACGAAAGCGATGTTCAAGTGATTGAAATCCCTCCTTCCCCCGAGCAACCTTCCACAGATGCTCCGATTGTGGCTGGCAGTGATGTCGCAGAGGGCAAGAAGGAAGATAGCACTCATACCCCGGAGATTGCAGAATTGTCTCTGGCGAATGACACGCATGAGACGAAGTTGTCGCCCACGCCTGAGCCAGAATTTGAAGACGTTCTGGGCCAGAACAACCCTCAAGAGGGAACACGATCTCCACAGATTGAGAGGCGACCATCCGTTTCCCCTGAACCTGAGTTTGAAGATGTGCCTGTGGGTGAAACACAAAAAAGCCCTTCTCCTACTTTTGAGGATGTCCCAGCCTTGAGTGTTCCTCCCATCGCTGAAGTAGAGAAAGCAATCGATCCCGACGATGGCCTTTTTGATGACAATGAATTTGATGAATTCAGCGACCCAGAAGATGAGGAACTCATGGCGCAGATGGCCGAAGAGGCCGAGGAGCACGCTCGTTTTGCCAGTGAGCTAAACAACAAATCGGCCGCGCAGAATCGGGAGGACTATGAAACAGAGCTACGAGCCCTCCGTAATCAGCAAAAGAAAGACCGCAGAGATGCCGATGAGGTAACGCAGGTCATGATTACGGAATGCCAATCGTTGCTTCGGCTATTCGGTATCCCATACATAACTGCCCCAATGGAGGCTGAGGCACAATGCGCCGAGCTCGTTCGACTTGGGCTAGTTGATGGTATCGTAACGGATGACTCGGATACATTTTTATTTGGCGGTACCCGCGTTTACAAAAATATGTTCAACAGCAACAAATTCGTCGAGTGTTACCTTGGTTCTGATATCGAAAAGGAATTGTCGCTGTCTCGAGAGCAGCTCATTTCACTTGCCCACCTTCTCGGGTCCGATTACACAGAAGGATTACCGGGGGTTGGACCTGTAACAGCGGTAGAGATTCTATCCGAGTTCCCTGGTAAGTCTGGACTCGAGAACTTTAAAAAATGGTGGCAGGATGTGCAATCTCAGAGCCGGCCTAAAGAAGCCGACGCATCATCAACCTTCCGGGGAAAGTTCCGAAAATCTCAGGCAACCAAATTGTTCCTCCCACCGGGGTTCCCGAGCCCGGCCGTCTATGATGCATATTTCTATCCAGAAGTTGACGCTAGCTCTGAGCAGTTCCAATGGGGAGTTCCTGATGTGGAAGGTTTGCGGCAATTCCTCATGGCTACAATTGGATGGAGCAAGGAACGGACGGATGAAGTTTTGGTACCCGTGGTCAAAGACATGAACAAGCGGGATCGCGAGGGCACGCAATCTAACATTACGAGGTTCTTTGGAGGCAGTGTGGGTGTTGGCGCCAAAGAAGCATTTGCTCCTCGGCAGAAGGCCCAAGGCAGTAAACGAATGGCAGCAGCAGTTGATAGGTTAAGGGCAAACATCGCAGGAGAAGCCCCCCCTGCGGAGACCGCAGAGTCTGGGACAGGAAAAAGAAAGCGACCAGCAAGAAGAAGAAATGTCGCCAACGAGGAGGTGGAAGAGGATCTGGAGGACGAAGATGGCCAGGACAGCGTTGCTCCAAGGAGTGGAGGTGGGTCCAAGGGGAAGCGAAGCAAGGCGTCATGATGGAATGTTTGCAACATACGTGAATAGTTCATGTTCGGTGTTCATAGAGAAACCAGGAGCATAGAGATGCCCAAGTATGATATGTTCATCTAGAGTACCGAAAGTTTTGTGCTTAGACCTGGCTTTATCTGTCATGGCATCTCAAACTTTATAACGTTGTCCAGAAAAGTTTCTAGGCAGGATGAATTTCTTACACGTGTTCTATATATGAAACGTATACTTGAATTGGCTCGGTGCACTGGACATCCCGGCAAGTGGAATATGATATTCACAATTCATCTGGGAATAACTCGGATTTCGAGGCAAGATGTCACAAGTTGAGAGGCTTACAGCCAAGAAGATAGAAGACCAGCGACCGCAGCTATTGCTAGCTGAGGCAAAAGATCCAGTAGTAATCGCAGTTGCTGTGATTACTGGGTCGTCTTAGTTAGTATATCGAGGACCTTAGCCCTGGCGGCTTAGGACCCTCTGATACCTGCTCGCTTCTTGCTTCGGGGGCATGAGCTTATTCTGCAATGACGACAATCATGGTGCGCACCCCACCTTCCGAGTAGGTCTTTGCCTGGGGAAGCCTGGAGAAGGCCACGGACCTGGTGGATAGCACGTGAGGGGTTTTGCCGACGTTTAGCCACCCTCCTGGCCATGAACACTTGCTTCGCAAAACCCGCCCGGCCAACAAGTGGTGCGCCAGGACGTCTGGGACAGTTTTTCACTCTGCCTTCTATTGTATCTTTTGCAGCGGGTGCTTCTTGCTTGTTCGCCCACTCGTCATCCCGCCACATCTGCTGGTTTTTTTTTCCCTCTAGGTTTTATTTTATTTTCGCACAACATGGAACAACGCGAGCTCGAGGCGCGTGTCAAGGCCCTCACGAAGTGTGTAGCTGCGAACGAGCCGCCCGAGAACGCTATCAAACTCCTCGACTCGCTCAAGAAGGATGCCGCCCCCACAGAGGAAATGCTAAGGGTATGTGGTGTTTTTGGGTTGCTGCGCGAGGAGAGAAATGCGACAAGAGGCGCCCACGTCATGGGTTTTGCGTGCGATACTATCGCTCGCGTGCGCGCATGTCCAAAGTCGAGCACGCAATGGAGAGGCTCGCACACCCTACCCTGCTGACCGGCTGCGCCTCATCTATTTTCCTCGTGCCACCCCGTCATTTGCTGTGTTACTAACTTTGTTGACCGGGTAGGCCACTCGTGCCGGTGTCTTTGTCGGAAAGCTTCGAGCAAACCCCAACAAGGAGATTGCCCGGGCCGCATCCGAGCTCGTTATTAAGTGGAAGAAGCTCGTAGAGAAGGAGAAGAACTCCAAGCTGCAAAGCTCCAAGAAGGGCTCCCCCGCGCCGGCTCCCACATCCTCTCCCGCCCCTCCGTCGTCATCCGGCGGCGGTGCCAAGAAGGCCTTCAAGGGCGACCCCGAGAAGCGCAAGTTTGATAGCGACGGCGTCGACATCAAACGCACCGATTCCAACACGCGAAATCAGTGCATTGGTCTCATCTATAACGGACTCGCCTACCGATCAACTACCTCCGAATCCGACGTCATTGCTAAGGCTGTTGCTGTGGAGCACGCAGCCTTTGTCCAGTTCAAAGGAGAGGGTCCCGAGTACAAGAAGAAGATCCGTTCCCTTTTCTCCAACCTCAAGAACAAGTCCAACAGGGAACTGGGACGCCGTGTCATGTCTGGAGAAATTTCGGCCGACAAGTTTGTCAGCATGACAGATGACGACTTGAAGAGCGAGGACCAGCGCAAAAAGGAGATTGAGTTGGAGAAGGAGAACATGAAGAAGGCCCAGGTTCCCATGGCTCAGAAGAGTATCAGTGAAAGCTTGGAGTGCGGTCGCTGCAAGCAGAAGAAGGTCAGCTACACACAGGCGCAGACACGAGCTGCTGATGAACCTATGACGACTTTCTGTGAGTGTATGAATTGTGGACACAGGTGGAAGGTTAGTAACCCGGCCCATTTTTCGTCACACCACAAGCGCAGCAACACTAACAAAGCTCAACAGTTCTCGTGAGGGGTTGTTTGGGGCGGCGTTTCATTTCGCACGGCAAGGTTTGCGTGGGACTGCGGTGCGATATCACGGGGGTTTATGGAGTTCACGGGAAACGGAGGGTTGACTTGACTTGTACCAAGAACGAAAACTACGGGCGTGCGGAATACCTTTCTCTCTTAATGTCATGTCGAGATTCTTTTTCTCAGT
The DNA here is from genome assembly GCA_013406985.1 of Calonectria crousiana. Classification (NCBI taxonomy): domain Eukaryota; kingdom Fungi; phylum Ascomycota; class Sordariomycetes; order Hypocreales; family Nectriaceae; genus Calonectria; species Calonectria crousiana. Next base: position 693,206 of record VTGD01000009.1, read on the forward strand.
CGTCTTGACGCAGTGCACAACGCAGAGCTCAGGTTGTCGGGTGATTGCAGTACTTTTATGGACGGGGCACACAGACAGACTCTCTGGGAGACGCATCATCTAGGTCCGCCGCCTTCTTTTGCTTCTTGTACACACTTTTTCTTGGCGACTTTTTTTCTTCTTCTTCTTTTCTTACTTTTTTGTTTCTTTTTTTAAAACCTTCGGCCTATCTGGGTATCCCTAGCTCCAAAAACAAGTCAGACGCCTCGTTGCCCTCACGCCCCATTTCTTTAATATACTTCCAAAACTTGCTAAGGTGACGGGACCCTGAATCGCAAAGAATGGTGACCACTGTGCTTCCAGGGGGGAGCGTCATGGCTGTGACCACGGCGGCGGTGCAGTTGACGGCGCTGCTGCTACCAATGAAAATGCCGTCGTGCTCAACCAGCCACCGCGCCATCTTGCACGCCTGCTCGTCAGTGATACGAACAGCATCATCGAGGAGCTCCCGGCCAGCCTCAAAGTTGCGCGTCAACCGGGTGATGCCAATGCCTTCGACCATGGTGTCGACCTGCTGGCGGCGGCGGGTGCCCTCGCGCTCCGTCGACGAGTACATGACGCCGTGGCGGACCTTGTTGTAGAGGCCGCTCCCCTGGGGGTCGGCCAGGACGACCTTGAGGCCGGACAGCTTCCGCTCCTCCTTGAGGTACTTTGCGACGCCGGACACGGTGCCCCCGGTGCCGGCGCCGGCCACGAAGGCGTCCAGGTTGCCGCCGTCCGTCTGGCGCCATATCTCGGGGCCGGTGCCGGCAAAGTGCGCCTTCCAGTTGGCGTCGGATTCGAACTGATCGGCAAAGAAGCCTCGGCTGCCATCCGCGTGCCGCTCGGCGTGGTCCTCGGCGTGGCGGCGGGCCAGGTTGACAAAGTGGCCCGGGCTGGTGATGGGCGCCACGGGGACGCGCTCGACGGTGGCGCCGAGCTGCAGCAGCAGGTCCGACTTCTCCATAGCCATGTCGTCGGGCATGCAGATGTGGGCGCGGTAGCCCTTGGCGCGGGCCAGCGTCGCCAGCGATATCCCCGTGCTGCCCACGGTGCCCTCGTAGACGGTGTCGCCCCGGTGCGGCACCAGCAGGCCCCGCGCCTCGGCCTCGCGCATCATGTTGAGGGCCACCCGGTCCTTGGGGCTGTTGCCCGCCCCGTTGAGGAACTCGGCCTTGGCCAGGATCGTGCGGCCCGTCGCCTCGGAGAGCGAGTCGATCCTGATCAGTGGCGTGTTGCCGATCGTCGCCTCGATGCCCCCGCCGATGCCCGCGTCGCGCGACGTCGGTGACGGCTCGTGGTCCTCCAGCTTGAGGGGAGCATTCCGGAACAAGTTTCCTTGACGATCATCGCCGCCGCTGCCGCCTGGTGAGCGCCGCTTGTGATGCTTGAGGTCGGGATAAAAGTCTTTGAGGCCAAGAGTCACGAGCACCCCGGCCGTAAAGGCAAAGGCGACGGCCGCGGTGCCGTATGCCTTGGAATGATCGCTGAGTGCCATTGGGCGCTTCGGAGGGGCGTTGCAGTCTATCCCAAGACAGCGCGCATCACCAGCGACGGCTTTCTTCGAGGTTGATGGTATACCAAGTCTGCGAAAACTAGGCCGTGCACGCAAATGTCGTCATGTTGGTAGTGTGGAGCCAGCCCTACAGCTCAGTAAGCGTCTTGATGTAAATTGGATTCTAAATTTAAGCTGTAAACAAATCATCTCCTCTTACATGACATACAACGAGAATTAATTAATTCATTCATACAAGCACTAAGCGAGACATGCATGTAGCTGCGGCCATATTCCCAATATTATGCTTGCACTGCGAGCTGCCGTGTTAATTCAACAAAGAATCACCCAGGAGCTATGATCCATCTGAGCTATGTCCACTGGCGCTAAATATCACTACAACATGAGCTTCACCCAAGCTACTTTTTGATAGCTGCAACTGTCCAACTGCCTGTAGTTATATGACGAGGACAATATACCATGTAATATGAATTTAGCTCCCTACGTAACTTACCACATCCTTACCTGGCCTGCCGCATTTTATGACAGACACCAAACAGCTAGACAAAGTATAAAACAGCACGACCAGACCAATCACACCATCATCAAAAAGTAAACAGCGACACCTGCAGGATTCGAACCTGCGCGTGCGAACACAATGCCTTGATATGCTTGATAGCAGGGCATCGCCTTAACCACTCGGCCAAAGTGTCTAACTGGGTTGTTGACGGGTGCGGTGTAATTCTGGTCGATCACTTGGCAACGTGTCCAGTCGGCAAAATAGCAAAAGAACAAAGGGGAAAGGGATATGTGAAACATGCAAAAAAGAACCGACGACACCTGCAGGATTCGAACCTGCGCGTGCGAACACAATGCCTTGATATGCGTAATAGCAGGGCATCGCCTTAACCACTCGGCCAAAGTGTCTGTTGGATAGTGCTTTTGCTGGCAATATGCAGTCCATATCCCTATGCGGCGGGGGTGGAATGTGAGGGAGTCATACCAGCTTATTTTCCCTCGTCGTCGGGGCGTATAAAACGACACATCTCTTTCAATTGACCAAGTCTTCGTCACTGCCGTCTGAACTTGATTGAGCAGGCTGGAGCTTGGTATCCTAGCTACCCAAATGGGAAATGGCTCGTATGATTGACATCCGGGATTTCAGCGAATCGAATGGCTGGCGTTTGTTTGAGCAAATAAAGCCGTCCTTGCCCGAGGTACTCCCGACAACCGCCAGAGACCCAAGGGCCCATTGTCCAGCGCCTTTCAAACTCCCACCTGGTGCCAATTCACCATGCCGCCGCTGGTGCCGAGATCCCCCTCGCCAGCAAAAAGGTAGCATGGACTCTCCCATTGTGACGCAGCTGTTCCGCCAGCTGTTCCGCCACCGCCCTCGCGGGTGCCAGGGACAGCTCCCGCGCGCGCTGCCCACCGGCGAGCTTGCAGCTGTGGCCCACGCCCGCTGCCCTCATCGCCATCATGGCCATGGCCACCAGACCCGGTCCTACGTCTCCCGACCCTCGCGCGACCGCGGCATGAAGACAAACGAAAGTCGATGGCAGATGAGAACGAGCATCCTCCCCGAGGATCGCTCCGCTGAATTCGCAGAGTATCCCTACATCACCCTGTCGGAGCTCAAGCAGCGCACTGAGCGGCCTCGAAAGGTCAAGATGCTGCTCCGTGACTTCATTGACGGCAAGCTCTGCGCCCAACACAGAGTCAATTGTTGCCTATTGCTAACAGGGACGCTGCAGACAGCTTATACAACCCCCACTACGGCTACTTCTCCAAGCAAGCCGTCATTTTTAGCCCGGGCGAGCCCTTCGACTTTTCGACTATGCGCGACGAGATTGAGTTCCAGTCCGTCCTCGGCGAGCGCTACACCGAGTTCGAGGACCTACTCGACGACCACGAGGGCGAGAATCCGACCAGGCAGCTGTGGCACACGCCCACCGAGATGTTCCGCCCTTACTACGGCGAGGCCATTGCCCGCTACCTCGTCTCCAATTACCGCTTGACGACGTACCCTTATCACGACCTGCTCCTCTACGAGATGGGCGCCGGCCGCGGCACCCTCATGCTCAACGTCCTCGACTACATCCGCGAGGTAGATCCCCAGGTCTACGCCCGCACAAAGTACAACATCATCGAGATTTCGTCGTCCCTCGCTGCTCTGCAGAACCACCACCTCGTATCGACGGCCGAGTCGCGGGGCCACGCCGACAAGGTCGAAATCATTAACCGCTCCATCTTTGACTGGGACCAGTACGTTTCCTCGCCTTGCTTCTTCCTGGCTATGGAGGTCTTTGACAACTTCTCCCACGACGGCATCCGCTACGACGTGACCACCGAGGAGCCGCTGCAGGGCCACGTCCTCGTTGACGGTGACGGCGACCTCTACGAGTTTTATGTCCGCGAGCTCGACCCCATCGCCGCCCGCTTCTTCCGCGTCCGCCACGCTGCCACCGGCGGCAACTACCCCAAGCCGTACCCGAGCAACGCCGCACTACGTTACCTCTCGACCAAGATGCCCTTTGCCGCCAATCTCTCGGACCCAGAGTTCATTCCCACCCGCCTGATGCAGTTTTTCGATGTTCTCGAAAAGTACTTTCCAGCCCATCGCCTCGTCACATCCGACTTTGACTGGCTCCCCGAGGCCGTCAAGGGGCTTAACGCTCCCGTTGTCCAGACCCGATACAAGCGGCGCATGGTGCCCGTGACGACCCCCTTGGTAAGTTGACCCGTTCCCCGCAGCAGGTGGCCCTGGGTGACGCCCTGCGACTAACACTTGATGCCCCCAGGTCCACCAGGGTTATTTTGATATCCTTTTCCCCACCGACTTCCGCATCACTGAGGCCATTTACCGTGCCATTACCGGCAAGTTGACTCGGGTCATGTCCCACGGCGATTTCATGCGCAAGTGGGCATATGTGGAGGATACCGAGACACGAAGCGGCGAGAATCCGCTCATCTCGCATTACCGCAACGCCAGTGTACTAGTAACCGTGTAACGATAGACAGAGACCTCGGTCGCAAACGACCCGTGCATACTGCATATAAAAAATGAATATACCCCGCTACAGAACTGCCAGCGATGACTGGGAAAAGAACGGCCGCTGAAGATTCTCATGACGCTTTTGTTTTCCTAGAATTCTATATGTTTTCCCATTCATTGCTTATCCGGGCCCCTCAGCCATCATCCCAATGTCCCAGCTGCATGACCCCAATTCTCCTTTAAAAAAAACCTCGCAGAGAGTAATGACACGTGTGAAATATTTTCCTTTTACTTTTTTTCTGCTTTTTTACTTTTTGTTTACTCGACCTACAGCTTCAACTTCTCGCTGAGCCACTTGGTCGCCGTCTCAACACCTTGGTCAATGTTCTCGGGCTTGGTGCCCTGGCCCTGTCGCGAGGGTTCCTTGCCACCAGACTTGCCACCAATCACGTCTGACACAGATGCAGCCCAGTGCTCGGCAGTAACGCCCTGAGAGGCCAGGTGCTGAGGGAACAAGTTAGCGTAGTCCGGGTCGTATCAACACAGAATGGGCACTTACAGATCCAACAAAGACGCCGTGGACGACAGCGCCCTCCTCCTTGCTACCACCGAACAGGTAAACGGTCTTCTCCTTCTCCTTGCTCTGGAAGTGCTTTACGACCTCGGTCAGGGCTTTGGGGTTGGCGCTGACAGGCAGGCGGCCAACGAACCACTTGGATTCCTTGTCCTGCTCAAAGTGCTTGAGTACGTGGTCGAGAGCAGTCTTGGCCTCGGCCTTCTGTCGCTTCTTTTGCTCGGCAACAACCGAGGCGGAAGTCTTCTGGAAGCGCTTGTTGAAGTCCTCCTTGGTAAGAGTCGAGATGGTGAGCTGGCTTAGCTCCTGGGACACTGCCTTGAGCTGAGCCTCCTTTTCGGGGCCAAAAGACAGCTTGTCAAGAGCCTCGAGCTTCTTGGAGAACTCTTCAGCCTCGCGCTGGACACGGTGTGCCTCCTCACCAGTGTAGGCGATGATGCGGCGGATTCCCTTGGCAATACCGCTCTCCTCAACGATGATGAGGTCCTTAATCAGGCCCGTCTGGTCAACGTGGGTGCCGCCGCAGAACTCAACACTGTACTTTCGCCACTCAGCATTCTTGGGGTCGGCAAGCATTGTGTCAATGTCCTTGCCGATGGAGACAACACGCACGGGGTTGGGGTAGGTCTCGCCGAAAACAGCACGGCAGCCCTCAATCTGCCGCGCGAGATCAAGGTCAACCTCCTTGGCGAAGACCTTGGAGTTGTCACGAATGTACTGGTTGGAGAGGTCTTCAATCTTCTTCAACTCATCCAGCTTGACGCCGGTCTTGTGAGAAAAGTCGAACCGAAGCTTGTCATCGTCCACAAGAGAACCCTTCTGGTTGATATCATCGCCGAGAACCTCTCGCAGGGAGTGGTTGAGAATGTGGGTTCCGGTGTGGTTGTTGCGGATTGGAGCGCGGCGGAGCTCATCGTATTCGCAAATAACCTCATCACCAGTAGACAGCACGCCTTCCACGAGGTAACCGCTGTGGAGGATGTAGCCACCAAAGTTCTGAACATCTAGGACGTTGAACGAAGCAGCACCATCAATGACGAGTCGACCAGTGTCAGCAATTTGACCACCAGACTCAGCGTAAAAGTTGGTGTTGTCGAGAAGGATTCCGATGGCGGCGTTCTCGGGAAGGTCCTTGGTAGACTTGGCGAAGCCCTTGCCATCGTAGATGAGCTGTACCTTGCCCTTGCTGTCTCCCTTGACAAACTTGGCGTCGTCGTTGGTTCGGGGAGTCTGGTGCTCCTTCTCGAGCTCGGCAATCTGGTGGACATCGAGCTTAGCGAAGGTCTGGACAGACTCCTTGACGGCCTTGCTGGCCTCACGGGCCTTGATCTTGGCGGCCTCAACCTCCTTGTCATCGATCTCAAGGTTTCGCTCCTCGGCCATCAATCGGGTCAAGTCGACAGGGAAACCAAAAGTGTCATACAATCGCCACACAACATCACCATCAAGCTTGTTGGAGCCCTTCTTGGCGGTCTCAGCAGCGTACTTCTCGAATTGGGCCTCGCCACGATCCAGAGTACGGGCGAAAGCAACCTCTTCCTCGTTAAGAATCTCAATGAGGTCCTGCTGCTTCTTTACTAGCTCAGGGAATTGCTCGCCAACCTGGTCAAGAAGAGCAGGCAGGATCTTGGAGAAGAAGGAGCCGATTTCGGCATTGAAGTATTTCCTGGCATATCTAACACCTCGGCGCAGAACTCGTCGAACGACATAGCCTCGGCCGTCATTGTTGGGGACGGCGCCATCAGTAACGGCAAACGAAAGCGTTCGAATGTGGTCGGCAACGACTCGGTAGGCAGTATCAATTCCGTCGACATCATCCTTGCCGTACTTGTCAGTGTAAGGACGAGCGCCGGTGACTTGCTCAATCTGCTTGAAGAGGGGAGCGAAGCAGTCAGTAGCGTAGTTGGAGACTGTGTCCTGGAGAGCGGAGACGAGTCGCTCGTAGCCCAGGCCGGTATCGACATGCTTGGCAGGGAGCGACTTGAGACTCTTGTCCTTTTGGCGATCAAATTGGATAAAAACCAGGTTCCAGATCTCGACAACCATGGGGTCGTCCATGTTGACCAGGCTTGCAGCGTTTCGGCCGCCAATCTTGTCGTAGTGGACCTCACTGCAGGGACCGCAAGGGCCCTGGTCACCCATCTCCCAGAAGTTGTCCTTCATGTTACCAGGGAGGATTTGGTCTTCGGGAACGCCAACACCCTTCCATAGCTCCTTGGCCTCCAAATCAGGCTCGAGGTTGAGATCGGGATTGCCCTCGAAATATGTAACGTAGAGACGATCGGGGTCGAGACCGTAGACCTTGATAAGGAGCTCCCAGGCATATTCAATGGCTTCCTTCTTGAAGTAATCGCCAAAGGACCAATTACCCAACATCTCGAAGAAAGTGTGGTGGTAGCTGTCCTTGCCTACATCGTCGAGATCGTTGTGCTTGCCACCGGCGCGAATGACCTTCTGGGTATCGCAGGCCTTCTTCAGGTTGGCCATGGGGTCTGTCTGGCCAATGGTGCCGAGGAAGATGGGCTTGAACTGGTTCATGCCCGCGTTGGTGAAGAGCAGGGTGGGGTCATTGTGAGGGACGACGGAGGAGGAAGGGACTGCAAAGATAAAGCGATTAGTATACGATTGCAGAATTAAAAAAACCTAACCAGGATAAACAAAGATGGGAGATTATCGCAAGGGAATCTACTAGATTGTAAAATGCGGCGGCGTAGTGTGCCCGCACCGTCAAAGTCATGCTCGTACCTATGGTGTGGCCCCTCTGCTCGAAGTATTCGAGAAAGGTCTTGCGCACGCGCGCGGCGGGCCACTTGAGCTCGGCCATGGTGGAACAAGAACTCGAAAAGGCCCGACGTTTGGCAAGAATAAATTGAGAGAGGGCGCGAGGCGCAACTGGTCGTCGCAGAATCGCGGTGGCGGAAGCGGTTGACGTCGAAGTTGAGGTTGAAAGAGCGGGGTGGTTGCCGTTGTTGGAGTTGAAGTGGAGGAGTTGCCCCGTGTGCTGCGGTCGCGGTGGTGGCTGTGTGTAGAAACTTCTACAAGAATGAGTCAACAGTACATAAGGTCCGCTACCGCCGCCGCCCACGCTCACGCCCGCGCCCGCGCTCCAGCGTGATAGTGATAGCCCGTGCCTGGCCGAGCCGCCTTTGCTGCGACTGCTGCACGTCCACATCCCCCAAATCAAAAACCGAGCGCTTGTGTCTTGCTGTTCTTGTCTCCTCTTTTTCCAACTCTTGACACTCTGGCTGGCAGTTCCACCAATCCAATCACTCACTCAATTCGCCCGGGAGCGTGCATGCGAACACGCTGTCTGCCGTTGCTTGTTCCCACTTGAATGTAAAAGTGGTCAGAGTTGCGTTTTTTGAGTGGCGGGGGAAATTCATCGGCCCAGATGATGCTGCACGGAGCGCAATCTCCCTCCTCCGTCTCGCCGGCCCACGCCGCCGAGAGTCTGGATCCCTCGACGAGGCTGCGGCGGCGAAAGAGAAAGGCCGGCACTCAGGACAACGAACGCCTCTCCAAGCGATTAAGTTTGCTAAACATTGGTATGTACTGCTTTGCTTTTTTTTCTTGTCCATCTCTCCTCTTTTCCCTCCGCCTAACCTCTCCTTCGCTCTTGATGCTGATGCCCGCTACAGAACAGAGTGGCAGCAAGCTCTATGTTCCCGTCGAGACCCCCTCATCATGCATCCCCGACCTTTCCGCACCTGCTCCGTCGGCTGCATCGTCGGCCTCGCACAATGCTCCCCCCATTCCTGACGATACGATGCAGCTGGATGATACGAAGCACAAGGTCTACATTTACAACATGGACGACGAGCTCTCCTCCGACAGCGAGTCCGATGACGGCAAGCTCGTCTTCCTCTCCGATATTGACAAGCACCTCCGCGCTAATCGCATACCCCCTTCAATACTGGCTAACAAGGATGGCGAGCTGGCGGGCATGCAGGTGGTCCTCTACAGTGACCCAAAGTCCTTGTCCGTGCCCGAGGAAAAGGACAGCGTCCGCAAGGCAATTATTGAATCGCGCCGCCGCGTGAGGGAGCAGCAACGCCTGCGACGCGAGGGTAAGGACATTGATGAGGCGACGACACCCGTAAACGATGCAAGCGCCACAGCTGCAGACGATAATGATCCTGATGCTATGGAAATGGACTAAACTATAGCGATTTACTAGGTTCCTAGATATACCCAGGCGCAAGTTGGAGTTGCGGACTGTTCTTGCTTTGACATGGAGCCGAGTAGTAATGGTGGCGCAAATGATTATACATGTTTTTTTTCCTTATGCATCTACATACTGCAAGTGTACTTATTTAAACTAAATGCTATTTCCACTCTGCCTACCCTGAGTTTACTCGTGAAGCCATCGGTCCGGTGCTTGCCAGCGATTCAATCGTACCTGGAACGTCACCCGCCCTTTTCGTTTCCGCCTTCTCTTCCCTATCGAGGTGTTGTTCCTGGTGGAGGCCCGAGAGGCGGTTGGTATTCACTCTGGCCCTGGTGTCTGTCTTGCATAGGATCAACCTTGGTTCCTCCTGCTGGAGGTTCATACATGGGAGGTCGGCTGGGATCGTAGACGGGCGGAGGCATGTTGTACATGGGATAACCGTTTGGCGGCGGCGGACCGTATACGATATAAGCCTGTTGATTGTGGGGATAGTTGGGGTCGAATTGAGCCCGCATTCTTCTGGTGACGAGGCACTATCGCTGGTGTTAGACTGGCGGGTGGCGAGCGAGTCGTTGTGGGTATCGCTTACTCTGTGATAGCTCAGAGGCTGTAAGCCCTTCTTGAGCCTCGACTTGGCGTGGAAATAACCGCCAATGAGCCAGGTGAGGAAGATGACTATGATGGCAATAAAGATGGTCCACTTGACGATGACGCCGGTCTGTTGCAGTCAGAATACATGCCATGGCACGGAGTGTTTTTTTTTGGGTTTAGCGACTGACATCACTATACCACCAATATACGCCGTCGTCGGGGTAGTACACGACGTTGTCGCTGTCGTCAACGTCGGCGCGAGGCCGCAGCATGGCCCTTTTCGCAATCGCCGCCATTGCGCAGGGTGTGATGAAGGATGAAATGAAGAGGTGGAGGGTTCTCAGCCAGGCGATTAGAAGTGCCAATTAAAGGCAGGGGGGGGGAGGGCAGTTGCTTAAAGAGGGAGCCCGTGTTGCCAATAAAGTGTGTCGGGTGGTTTGTTGGCGGGCAGAGGGTTTGGAGCTTCGTCATCAGTTGCGCGGGCGGCCACGACAGGGTGCGTTGTCCCCAGCAGAGCAGGAAAGCAAATCAGATAAAGACAAGCAGCAGGTCACAGATTATCCTGTGCCAAGGGTAGATGGTATATGATGGGATGCAGCGTTGTAAATAACCCCTTCGTTAAGGGCGAACCTGGCAAAAGCGGCAGCGCCGACGAGGGCGTGGCTGTTTTACAGCGCCTCCTGTTGCGATTGGCGTTGCACGCTTTTCCTGGGAGGTTGGGTTCCCAGTTTCACGCCATGCGGGAATGTGGGTCTCCCGGGCCGCCCAGGCATTGACAGGCTGTGACAGCTCGCTTTCAGGTCCGAATCGACTCTTTTGGGGGCGAGCTGCCTCTGAGCGTTGGATCCTGTGGATCACGAGCGCTTCAGCAGATGGATGCGAAATCAAGACGACAGTAAAATCTGCTAAAGACGGCACCGAGTCCATCGAGCTGAGGCGCCGTTGTGCTAGTTATGGGCAGATTAGCCTTCGTATTAGTGCACGAACTCTCTCGTATATGCACATAGACGGAACCAGCGTTGGCCTTTGCTGGATGCTAGCAGCTGATTCCACCGCGACTAGAACTAGCCGGATGCCTCAAATAGTGAATGCTTTAAATAGTGAATTGCTCCCAGCCTCTTCGGGGCCTGCCCATATCTAACCATGGCTATAATATAATATCCGTCTCCGACGAACCCTTCTTGATGGCGTTCGGACTCTTGTACAATGAATAATTGTTAGTTCGACATTTTGTAGCATGGGATCCTTTCAAAAAGACCACATATCTTCGCTGCCTTTTTTTTTTTTGGCTAAAATAAATTCACTGATTTAAAAACAATCTCTTAGGTTTTTTTTTCTTCTTTTCTTCTATTTTTTCTTTCGGATTTCATTGACCTTGGAGACTGGTTGTTTGGGCCAAGACCAGTATTTTGTAGTGGCCATAGCAGGGAAGTATCTCCGTTACAACCATTCGAGGGTTGGATTGTATATTGATACATCCCTGAGCCATGGCCCCCTAAATCTAAATCTGATGGCACACCTGTCTCAAAACCATCGACCCGATGTCGCAAATATTAGCACCCCCCCTTCTTCTACTCCTATTGTTCTTTCGGAATCCGCGAGTCTTCCAACACCCGGCATGCATGCCAATACGCACACCACTACATGCCGGCATGCCGATATGTCTGTCGCAAACCTGCCCCCCGGCTGCCTCTGAAACACATGTGTACTCATCCACGCTTCTCGTCTCTCGCCATGTTCACTTCAACACTGTATTTGGAACCATATGGAATCCTCTACGTGCCTTATCAATAAAATCCAAAGACGCCATCGCTTAAATGCTTTCCTCGAAACTGAAATTCAAACGCCCACTCCCATTGCTCATCCATCTTACAACAGGCCAGCACCTCCTGCTGCCCACTCTGCAAACCCCTCAGCTGCGTCGCCAACGTTGCCTCGAGGAGGGTTAGGGGGGAGTCCTTGTTCTTGTCTACGGGCATCCTCTTGTTGCACATGCCTCTGCTGTAGGCGCTGTCGCCACCACAGGAGAAACACGAGGGCAAAGGTGACCGCGATTATAAGGAAGCTTTCCAAAACTCCATCATCCTCATTGAGCCCATCGCCGTTTCCAAGAGGGTCATCGTACAAAGTCTCGCCGCTATAGTACTCGTCGTCGTACACGAGAGCATCATCCTGAAGGAAGTTTGCAATCCACTCGGAAAGTGATCGCACTTTTTGTTGCTCTATTGAAGTTAGTAAAAATTTTTTTAAACCGCTACAACGTAATCACCACGTACTTGGCTCATCTTGAATAGAATGGATTGGACCGTGTGTCAACGTGTTCCATGCACTTCGCATTCGAAGTTTGAGGAGGCTCAGTGTGACTGGCAAGTAGGCCTCCTCATTCACTTCTAGGGCATGATCATAATATCTCTTTGCAAGGTGGAAGTCTTGCACGAGCCCGATTCCATTCTCATGCATCCACCCCAAGTTGAAGAGGGCCTGCGCACTCTGCGAGTAGTCAGACGCTCCAGTATAGCATTGAACTGCTTTGGAAATGTCTGGCTTTGCCCCAACGCCGTAGTAGTAGTAATCACCCATCTTGACAAGCGAATCAACGTTAGATTGTCGGGATGATCTTGTCCAGTAAATGAGAGCAAGGGTGGGGTTCTCTAGGAGGCTGTTCGTCTCCATAGACTTGTTTAACCAAGATGGGAGAGGCAGCTGGGCCTGAACTGAGTCAAGCATGTACGCAACGTTGGTCTGCGCTTTTTCATAACCTTGTTCAGCTGTGACAAGGTATTCCAGGAAGGCAAGCTCATGATCACCGGTTTCATATGCATCGTTAGCATCACCCCAGGATGAAACCAGGGGCTCTGCTTTTTCGGCAACAGCTTTGTAGTAAGTGAGAGACCCGCTGCATAGCTTCTCGCGCCCAACACCATGGTAGATCATCTCAGCGATGTAGTACTGGGCCTCAATGTTACCATGGCGGCCTGCAAGCTCAAAGTAGTTGTTGGCAATCCTGACGTCGTCTTGGCCGCCTTGATCCAGGTATAGCTGACCCTGCTGAACAAGTGCTGGTGCGTAATCTTGGTCAGCTGACTTTTTAAAGAGCTCCATGGCCATCTTGATGTTCTCCTTCTGGCCGTAGCCGTGGAGCAACATCAACCCAAGTCCGTGTTGGGACTGGGCGTCTCCGTGAGAGATACCCCGCTCAAACCAAAACTTTGCCCGCTCGAAATTTTGAGCCACACCGTCGCCTCTCAAGTACATCCGGCCAAGGTAACCAGCGGCCTTGGAGGCAATCATTTCTATGCCATGCTTGTAATTTTCCAGCACACGGCCGTCCTTTCTCCAGTAGCGCGATGCCACCAGGAAAAAGTACCTTCGGGCATAGGGGATGTTCCGGTCCAGCCCGCGTTGGCCATCATAGTATATCCTTCCCAGATTGTACGAGGCCTTGGAGTCCCCCTTTTGGGACATGAGATCCAAATACTCAATGACATCGTCAATGGCAGCGTTTGCATCCGAAGCAGGACTGGCCTTGTATGCGTTCATGCCAGCACTAGAAGCGCTGGCGCCTTCTCCGTAAATACCGCCATTTTCATCTGAAATGCGCCATGCCTGGTGTACCCAAGACCTGCCACCAGGAGGCCCATCTCGATACCAGGCGATGACCTTGTCTGCTACACTTTTGTAGTATTTTACTGCAGCCTCACAGTTCTTCGTTGTTCCGATTCCACTGTTGTGTCGGAACCCCGCCGCCATCTTTGCGCGCACATCGCCCCGGACGGCGGCGAAAGTATAATAGAGGAGGGCCTTGGCCTGGTCGCGGGGCACGACATCACCAAGTCCGGTAGAGTAATAAACGCCCATCATAAATTGCGCGGTCGTGTTTCCGTGCACGGCAGCAAGTTGTTGATAGTTGTTGAACGCCACCTCAAGATTCCTGGGATGACTGTAATTTCCAAAGAAGTTCATTTGCGCGAGGAGATAGAGAGCGTCTGAATTATTTTGTCGTGCCGCTTCTTCCAGGAACTGGACAGCATTTAGGAGTGGCCCGCTTATATTTGCATCTTGGGATGCTGATGGCGCGGTTGCCGGACCGCTAGGAATCGCCTTGATGATATATCGCATGACTGTTCCAACTAGACCGGATTGCCGTCGCTTTCGATGATGGGATAATTGCGGAGTTTTCCCAAGCTCAACCATGGCCGCTTCGACAAGGTCGGCACCTTTGAATGTCAGCTCATGCCATCTTTTGGCTGTTGCGCAGTCATACCAGGCTGAGGGCCACCGTGTTGACCCTGATCCTCTCCCATGTCTGTCTTTGGGGACGCAACATGCTTATTATGACCTCCTCGCTGCAATGGCGGATTATCCGTGTATGTCTCTTGGTAGTACTTCGCGTTTGTGCAAACTCCGGAACTGGCCTGCCAGAGCACTGGGTCTCGTCAGTAGCTGTCGTGTGTCCTTGCGTGGAGATTTTCAGCTTACGGAGCAGCCAGACGAGCGATTGCCGCATCTTGGGCGAGTACTATGGGAATAAATCACCGATAGAAGCACTGGGCATGGCGGGATTCCCAGTTCAAAGGGTACCGCTGGTCTGGTGTTGATTTCACGGAGGGTGGGTTGCGCTGCGATCTCCAGTAACAAGCTGTCCAGATGAGGCGTCCTATGCACATGAGGTAATGTGTCCGTCGTCGTTTAGCCCGAAAGGGGAAAGTGCCAACCTGTTCCGGCTGACTAATAAGGCTGTTCCTGGATTGGGTGTGAGATCTTGAAGCAGCGGATTAACTCCCGATTTGTGCAAGACTGAGAAAATGATAAAGAATAGATTGTGTCAATCTCTTTGGCAATGGAGAAGGGGGGAAGAACCACATGAACACATTATGGCAATTCATCCGCCAATAATTGTGAGAGTTCTGGTAATTTTTCAAAATCCGCAACCACTCGGTTGATTGCCTGTCCCCACTACAGTTCAACCCTTGAATGATTGAAACGCTGTGGTCTGCACATCAGCACACCAAGTCAAAGCCATTGCCATGTAAAAAATGACAACAGGCTTTTTTCTTCGGGGTTTGAAAAAGTCCCAAAAGCTCCTATCGAAATACCCGCATGTAGTATTGGCACTTATTTATTTTGACCGTTATTTCTTGAATTATTTTCTGCGAATAGCCCCTCCAGAGCGTGGAATGAACAAAGTACTGCCAATGACAATGAGAAGGGTTCAATTTTCTATACAATTTGATGTTGGAGAAATCCCACTAACAGAAAACCGGCCGACAGATACTGGAAGGACATGTTCAAATGGCCTCTGCACCCCTGTGAGGAGGGAAAAGCCGTGAAAGCCACCCACATATATCCTAGTGACGTGTGTTGCGGGATCATGATGGGTGGAAGTTTGCCTCGCAACAATCGCTGTTCAGGGCGATCATGATATCCTGCCGACAGCTTGCTGATTGGTTATGTATGTAACATGAGGTGTCGCCTTGTACATTAACCGATGCTAAATGATGGGGGCTGGGGAAAATGGCACGCGTCTGCCTAGTATGTTACGCCTCGAACTGCACATATTTTCTTTTGGCAAAGAGAAAGTTCAGGCAATGAGGTTAACTAACCCCAAAGTCCCCTTGGGCGTGTCAGCTGGCAGCACTAGACGACACCAAGAGTTCCAGTTCGAAAGCAGGAAACCGGCTTATCGCGCCCCACAGCTACCCATGGCCTGCGCCCCAGCCACTAACAACGACCCCATGCAATTGCTGGAGCACAAAGTACCACTGTGAACACGAAAGTCACGGGCACCGCGTTTAATGACTGCACACTAGCCGCGTCTCAACGCGTCTTTCAGCCTCCGACGCCATTCAATCCCGGGCACTGTTGGTTGGGGGCTACGACAAAAATTCACGGCACTCGAGCAAAACCACCATTTCAGCGTCCCTTCATCAACCTCCACTTCCCCTTCCGAACGCTTCTCTGTGACATCAATTCAGGGCCAATTTTCCTCGCCCACTTTCCTCCGCAATCCTCCTCTACCGAATCCTAGTCGTTAGAGCTCGCTTGGCTCGAGGTCTCATTGTGCATCGACCACTCAGCCGTCTCCACCCACAGATTCTCGCCATGTCAACACTCAAGCGCAAGGCCAACGGAGCGCCTTCTGGCAGCGATGCAAAGAAGCCCAAGGCCAATGGAAACATTGCCAACTTCTTTGGTGCTGCCCCCAAGCCGGCCAGTGCTAGCGCTCCTGCCGTCAAGTTTGACAAGGCCAAATGGCTCGAGAGTCTCACGCCAGAGCAAAAGTCTCTCCTGAAGCTCGAAATCGACTCCCTCGATGACAGCTGGCTTGCCCATCTCAAGGATGAGATTACCACAAAGGAGTTTCTCGACCTGAAGAGGTTCTTGGACCGGGAAACCAGTGCTGGCCGAAAGTGGTTCCCTCCCAAGGAGGACGTCTACTCATGGTAAGACAACCTACAGGCGAACCGCCTTTCTGTCTAATTCTAATTATTTCATATCAGGTCTCGTCACACACCTTTTCACAATGTGAAGGTCGTCATCGTTGGCCAAGACCCCTACCACAACGTCAACCAGGCCCACGGACTGGCCTTTTCTGTCCGACCCCCGACCGCAGCGCCGCCCTCGCTGAAGAACATGTATATTTGTCTAAAGAAGGACTACCCGTCGTTTGAGGTACCTCCGAATAAAGGTGGGTTACTTACTCCATGGGCAAAGGAGGGTGTTCTCATGCTCAATACCTGCCTCACCGTGCGGGCCCACGAGGCCAATTCCCACTCGAATCGTGGCTGGGAACGATTTACCCAAAAGGTCATCGATCTAGTGGCACAAAAGCGCACACGGGGTGTCGCATTCATGGCTTGGGGTACCCCCGCTGGAAAGAGAGTCCAGAAGATCGACCGGCAGCGACATTTGGTCCTGCAGAGTGTCCACCCTAGCCCCCTTAGTGCGTCTAGGGGCTTCTTTGACTGCAAGCACTTCAAGCTGGCCAACAAGTGGCTCGTAGAACGGTACGGTGCTGATGGCGAGATTGACTGGGCGCTAGTCCCAGGCAACTCCACCAAAGCTGTGATTGAGAAGTCCGAGCCTGAGGCCGAGTCAAAAGCCGAGAAGGATACCAAGGACGCCAAGGCTGAAGAAAAGAAGCCAGAGCCCAAGAAGGCAGAGAGCAAGAAAGCAGAGGCAAAGAAGAAGCCTGAGGATGAGCAGAGTGACTTCGAAGACGATGAGGAGGCGCTGGAAGAGGCACTGAAACAAGCTGAGAAGGAGGCGGCTAAGAAGTGATTGCTTGACCGGTCGTGTTTTCAGGAGCCATGGGTTGAAGGAAAGGTCTCGTATGATGGCGTTATATTTTTCTTCCTTTCTTTTGGGCAAGATTTGGACAAACAGCTCACAGATGTCTACGGGGCTGATAGAGACTGTGCCGGGCTAAGGAATGGAGTCTGTGTATACATAATAGTAGGGATATAAGTTAGGAATATAAAGCGGGAACGGGCCAATATTAGATTTCGGTTCTGCCCGCGTTTGAGAATCACCAACTGTTGATGCCGCCTCTCTGTGGGTCATTGCTAGCAAGACCGGTCTGGGGTTCTGACGGCGGCCCGGGGATCTACGACTGGTGGAAGCCGGAGCAACAGGCTACACTGAGGCGGCATAATGCTTGTGATGAGTGGTCACAAACTAGGATCGACTCACAGTCCTGTCAAGAGCAAGACTGCAGGTCATTGCCTGTGGGACAATCCTTGTTCGATGATTTTCAGCCGATAATCGCTTCTTGTGATCAAACTACGGAATATGCTGCGGCTGATTCCTTTTACTCTTTCTCTTTTTGTTTTCTCTGACCGGTGACACGAGAATCAGCCTCGAAACCCGAATGCATGAAAGATCTTAGATGAGCGATGAGGTGCTGAATTCCGCACGTACCAGCAAACCCACAGTATCGCGCACAACAAAAGGACATCCATCCTCTGCTTCCGCCCCAAAGTTGCCCCTCCCCCTCCTTCAGATGACGAAAGGTTACCAGGTTAATTAATCTGAGAAACCAGCCTCATTTGGTTTAATTTCTTTGTTACTGATACGACCCAACCACGCAAAATGGCGGATGTTGCTTTCACAGTTGACCGCAACAAGACATTGTGTGCATTGGGACACTGGCTGTTGAGACAGGACTAGGCACGAACAACGTGGACCAACGGGAACCAGCACTTTGGGCCATGGCACACTGTGTTTCAAATCCGGATCCGACCAGCAAAAACGTTCGTAAACGTGGGACGGAGCTGCAAAGTAACCGCATGCATGCAGCCCCGGCCGGGTGCATGAAGCATGAAGGAGGTGGGGCAATGGCGCTCGCGGTTCAGTCCAGGTGGGCCAGGATCATGGTCCAGCGGAGGACCAAGCTCTGAATGGGATGAATGTGACACTGACACACGGGCTACTTTGACGTTGCCTCTCGACAGATCTCCAGACAGAGGAGACACCAGCCAGGCACAGACAGACGAGGATTGCTATTCACGGGCCTCCGGAGAGCCCTTCGCCTTCCGCGTCTTGGATCCATCACCGAGCTTGACTTTGGCTGCATGACTTGCATCGGACAGATGACGCCAACAGTCCGGCATACGTAAATAACTGTTTCGTAAATGCGGCTGAGGTGTTCATTTGCTGACTTGGGAATCCATCCAGATACCACGAAGCAATCGCCCCTTCCGAGGATCAGGTTGGCTGTTGATCAAGAGGGCCACAGCTGGCTGCCAACACATCACCGTTGATCGGTCAAGAGAACCTTGCGTCAAAGAGAGAGAGAAAAAAGTGCCGCCTGCTTGTCCCAGCCACTCAGGACGCTGACTGGCTGCAAGGCTCCCAGCTTGGATGGGAGGGGGATGCGCTGGCCATGCCAGCTCATGCAGCGAGCGTGCTTATTCTTTTTGCTTCCTCACCCCACGACCTGCGGGCCGGTAAACCAGCCAGGCCAAATATATGGCCGGCTTTGCTGTGCTTGGGCATCGATTGGCAAAAATAGCCATGTTCGACAGCATGCTTCCAAACCATCCATGCCCGTCATCGGGGGAGCAGAACAAACAGGCCCCTCCTATCTCCACTAATCCAAATAATGGTTGAGGGAAGAGGTTCATCCCAGGACGCAGGGCATCCTAGGCAAAGCTGCTCGGAATCCCACTTGCAAGACTACTCAAAGTAAAAAAGAATTAAATTTAAAAAAAAATACAGCGTGTAAGACTGCCGCTTCCAGTGATCCGTCCGGTAATCAATCGCCCGAACTGGTAAAACGCTCTCATTGCTAGGACCTGGGGGCATGTGCATATCATCCGCTGCGATCGGAGGCCATCCAGAAGACAAAGCTTCAGAATTGATGACACTGTGCAATAGACTTCACCCCCCGGCACCTTTGTCGTCCCACGTCACACATCTACAACACGATGGGATGGAACAGAGGTGTTAAGAGACGAGCTGTTATTGACAGGGGACTTGGTTGTAGCCAATCGAACCGGTGGCGCCGTGACGGCGCATTTCTGAAGCGGGCACGAATGATTGAAACTAACGAGGAAAGAAACGGTGACATTCCCATCGATCGAGTTCGGGAGTGGATGGTGCTGACTCGGATCTGAGAAAAGGCTCTGCAAATGTTTACTTAACGGCACGTCGCAAAACATGAGGGTGTCTGGGCACAATAGAGATGGGTAATTCGATGCTGGAGCAGTGTAGAGTTTATTGCTGTTGAACTAGCACGCATCCTCATGTTATCCATGCTTTTTTTTTTCATAGTTCACATATCCACAACGATGTCAGCTCTCCGAGAAGCGAGAAGAGAAGAAGGGCAAGAAGAAAAAAAATATTGAGAGATGTAGTGGGCCGCGAGATGGCAGGGGGGCGTCATGGGAAACATGAAGCTAGAAAACGAAGTGGAGGAACCGATGCGGTCATTATCGAGGCGAATTGTGATCAAGGTAGGATTTCGTTTTTCCTTTCTTTTCTGAGGCTTGATACCACAGCACCTCCCCTAGCAACTAGTGTTATGACAGTGTCCAACCATGTTGCCAAGCAAACGCCGTTTTCGGGACCGTGGTCGCGGATCCTGATTCCGGCCGTGTTTTGCTTTCATGGTTCATATCCGTGGGCACCCAACACCGATCGGACTGCTAAAATGTGATGATGCATGTGCTAAACGAACAGACTCTCTATTGATGAAGAGCACGCACCACAGCACTTTTCTTTTCTCTTCTTTTCCTCAGCCCGCATCCTTGTTCTCTCTCTCTCGCCTCAGCATTTTCCCTTCTCCCCCAAACATGGCAACTCCAACCAAGCAGAGATCGACATGGCCCCAAGGCCGGCGCAGGGCAGTTCCCGGTCCCCGCATGACCCAGGAATGTAGGCTAGGAGCCAGGAATAAATCAAACAATCAACCCAGTGAGGGGCGAAGAGGCAAAGGACCCTGGCATCAAATTACACGGCGGCGTCCCGCCAGCCGGTCGCCCACGCAATTAAAATTTCAGGGCGCCAGGCACTAGACATAGTACAACACACTACACGCCTCTGTATGGCTGGTGCCCCTCCACTAACTCATGGCCCACCCGAAGGTGCCGCCGCCATCACCAGCTCCCTCCAATCCCTTTGCCCACCAAGAAGCGTTTTGGTTGTGAGCGAGTTGCGCTGTGAAACCCTCCCCCCCGGCCCGCGAGTTATACTATGCCATCCCGCGGGAAGACATTGGCTTCCACGCCACGGCGCGCTCTCTCACTATCTCTCTGTGTCTTGTTTTTTTTTTTTTTTTTTTTTGCTTCGCTTTCGAGAGCTGGACTCAAATGGTCTTGAACGGGTTGCTACGCCGCATCTCTCCTATTTTCAGCCTCAGCGGTGCTGGTTGTTCCAGAAGCAAAGCGCACAGCCGTCTCATGTCTTTATCCGCTGAGGCTAGATGGCTAGATGGCGCCGGAGGATCGAGGGACAAGCTGACAGAGATGCCGGGCGATTTTTATCGTGGTAGCGCGTTCTGCTCCCTTTTTTTTTCTAGTCCATTTGGAGACGTTGCAGCCAGATGAACATTGGAGGAGGCTTGTAATTAGAAACAGCCCACTCAGGAGAAATCGAGGCCATGAGCACAACGCAGCGGTACAAACTCAATTGTCCGGGGGGGTGTCATGGGCTGCCAGCCGCCGTGCTCAAGGCTGGAGGGAGGTTTATCATGATTGTCGCATTAGATCCTGTCCAACCAGCAGATCGATCTCGTCAACTTGTGCCCTCTTCCTTATACACCGATGCCGTCACCCCTCCACGTCCCCCCCCTTCGGCTATGT